>CM032447.1:59855665-59903049 GCA_019049505.1 Pachyrhynchus sulphureomaculatus
TCGAAAAGAGGAAGAGTCGAAGAAAAAGAGGAGCCAATGGGATTATTCAAGAAGAGTAAAAAAAGCTGATAAGAACACCACAGAGAGAGAAAAACGAAAGAGTAGATAAGATAGACAATTTGATAGAAATGATCAGAGAGCTAATCTCAGATATAAAGGATATGAAATAAGATCAGAAGAGATACCACCAAGAGTTGAAGGAACTAAGAAAGAAGAATGAAGTATTGAAAGAGGAAAATAAGATAATTAGAGAAAACATGAGAAGTATGGATTTGAAGATGAGTAGACTGAAAAAACAACGTAAGGAATAATATTGTAATATCGGGAATGAGTTTTGAAGCTAATAGTCAACCAGATCTGAAAATGGGCGTAGAACTTTTTATGGAGAGGAGTCTGGACACAAAAGTACAGATTAAAGATGCGATAACAATGTGAGCGACTATATACAACACAGAACTTGGAAACACGGGAGATAAGGAAGCTGTAATGAAAAATAAAAACAAACTGAGAAACCTAAGAGAAAGAGTTTATATAAACAACGATTTAACAAAAGATGAACGCGAAATTCAAAAGAAATTGAAGCATATAGCAGAGAACGAAAGAAAGAATGGAAAGAGGGGTGAAAATAGGATATTAAATGATCGTAATCGAAGGAAGAGAATATAAAAGGGACATTGAGGAAGAAAAACTGAGAAAAAGGAAAGAGATAGCTAGATTGACGACGACCCTGGCAAAGATAAAGGATACGGAAGAGAGGACTAGTAAAATGAATACAAATAATAAGATAACCAAAGAAATAGATAGGAAGAAAGAAATGAGGAATAATTGTCGAGTTTTTAGATTGAGAACACGCAATAATAGGAGTATAAACGGAAAAGAGGATGAACTGACAGTAGAACAACAAATGCACTATGTAGGAATCACTGAAACAGAGAGAAACCGAAATGGATGCAAAAAATTAAAAGGAAAAGCATACAAAAATTAACATAGAGACATAATACCGGAACAAGATACAGAACTCATACAAACAGAAGACTCTAATACAGAAGAAACAAAAGAGGCAATCGGCAATATAAACAGGATGGAAGGATACAGAAGGGAATATGGAAAAGACAGATATAGAATAACTCAACTCCACGGGCTTTACACTCCTAAGAAGGGGTAGAAAGGCATAAGGATTAAGTATATATATATATATATATATATATATATATATATATATATATATATATATATATATATATATATATTTATATTTAATTTGTTCAATTATGCACTGACAATTACATATTTCATAAATTATAAGTAAGAAAAATCCAAACATAGTAAATTGTAACGGTACGTGCCTTAGAAACATGGAAAACCTTCGTGCCCCCTGAGATTTTTCCCCGAAAAACTTTAGTAGAACAGCGCGTATAGGAAATTCAATAACCCCCACAAAAATGTGTTTTATTGAAATTAATTCTCTGGCAGCTTAACCCTCTAGCCTACATATTAAACAAGTTCCGGGTTTAACGCCATATTTTCCTTTTTGTTGTGGAACGAACTTCACGCCATTCCAGTCGTTTGCCTTTAATATTACCAACTTTTACACCGGTTCTGTTCAAACTTTTGGGTTTTAAATAAAAGGTAACAAGTTTATTGGGATGTTTTATTCAAAAACCCTCGTTATCTCAGCCATCTGCGTTAACATTGATTTAAATACCTTGATTTTCGGTAAATTTTTTGTTCAATTCGACTTTATCCCCGCAAGGTTTGTTAAATTTTTTGATAAGGGTTTTAACAAACGTCATAAAAGTTCTTTCATAAAACAAATAAAATTATGAGTATGTTGTGTGATTCATCATGTTATAATGTATCTTTTGACAACGAATCTTGACAGTAACATAATGGATTAAACGTCACTGTTCATATCAGCTGTAAAAAGTGGCATCGAAACAATGCTATATAATATAGAGAACTGCAGCTGTATTTTAAACTGAATGAACGATGTCAGTTTATTTAATTACTTTAAGTCTAGTGTACCATTCTTAAAAACTATCTGTTATTCTTTAATACTAGCTTATGTGTTTAACAGGCAGTTTAATAAGACTTTAATAAGCAACAGACATTTGCAATGTTTTAATAGATTTCTCTACATTTGAACTTTTTGACATTAAAAATTATAATTGAAAACATTGCTAGAAAAATCACGATCATAAATTATTCTGAAGATATATTTCATTGCACATATACGAGTAGCTAGTTTATTCATAAATATGTATTTTTATAGTGACATATAAATCTTTCAAATAAACTACATAAAATATGTGTCCCATGCTAAATCGCTAAAAAGTTGTAAAGTCAAACATCAGTCGAACACGACAAAAAATGGTAAACGACTAAAAACCGATGTTAGGAAAGCGAAATGTTGGAAACAGAAAACATAAAAAAATTGTTTTAGAGTTTTATTTTAGGTGCGTTGAAACCGAGATAAAAATTATTAATAGTTTTATTTTACATGTTTACTCATTTACATTTTGAATCCATTAATCGCATTATGTTCGATAATATCAAAAGTTATTCCATAATAATATAATAATATATTTGGTTTATAGCATCTGTCGGCGCTTTCCGATTTCCAGACTTTTCTTCCATTTTTTTTCTATCTAGGCATTGATCTTCTTGTAGATTTCTTTCACCGATAGCCTTCCTTATTCCTTCTTCTCCCCAAGATTTTCTGGGTCGTCCTTTCTTCCTTCTTTCAGTTGGTACCCATTCCATTGCGATTCTCGGCAATCTCCACTCTGTCATTCTTCTTACATGTCCATACCAGGTAAGTAGTTTTCTCTGTATAGTTTCTGCGATTGTTTCCTTTACGTCCATCATTTCCCTAATTCTTTTATCTGTTATTCTATCTCTTCTATTTATTCTGCACGATCTTCTCGGGGCATCCACTTCAGCTGCTGTTATCTTTCTTTTATCTGCTTAAGTGATCTTCCATGCTTCTGCTCCGTATAGTGTTATGCTTTTTACTATTGTGTTGGAGATGTTCATCTTCCCTTTTTTCGTAATATCTTTATGCCACCATATTCCATTTAGTCTTTTCACCGCTCTCTGTCCCTGTCTTATACGTTATTTTTATTTCTATCGAGTGTTTGCTTTCTTTGTCTATTATTGCACCTAAATACTTGTATGTGTCACATATTTTAATATTTTCTCCGTTCTTTAGCTCTAAATCTGTGGCCTTTCCTCCTACGCATAGATATTATGTCTTTGTTACATTCACTGATAATCCCCATTTCTCATACTCCTCTTTGATCTTACGTGTCATGTATTCTAGATCTTGTTGTTCTTCGGCAATCAGAACCTGGTCTTCCGCGAATTGTAATGTATAAATAGTGCTGTTGTTAATCTCAAGTCTCATGCCCCTATGCTTTTTTTTTCCACTCTTTTAATGCTTGTTCTATGTATAGTTTATGCAGTGTTGGCGATATACAACATCCTTGTTTTAGTCCTCTTGAAGTATGGAACCTGGTGATATCTGCTGTCCTATTTTAATTTTTATTGTAGATCCTTTGTATAAGTTTTTTCAGTGCTTTTATTATGGTGTGGTTTATATTTGTTTGTTCTAGTGCTTCCCATAACTTTTCTATTAGTATATTATCATATGCTTTACTGAGATCTATGAAAAGCAGGTTCTCTTCTTATTGTTATTTTTTTTTCTATGATTTGTTTCAGACAAAATATGTTATCCATGCAGGATCTTTCTGCACGGAATCCACTTTGTTCTTCTGCTTCTTTTTCTTTGTATTCCTCCTCTGTTATGTCTCTTAAAGTTCTCCCATATAAGCGACTAAGTGTTGATGTTACTGTGATACCTCGATAATTTTCACATTTTAAACGGTCTCCTTTTTTATGCATGGATGACATGAATTCCACTTTCCAATCTTCTGGAACCGGTTCGCCTAGTAAACATTTATTAATTAATATTGTAATTATTGTTATCATTTTGTCGATGCCATTTTTTATCATCTCGACCATGATTCCCCCTGGTTCGCTTGCTTTTCGACTCTTCATTTTCTTAATTGTTTGTTTCACCGTTTCAGGTGTAACCTTTATTACTTCTCCCCGTATATCTATGTTAGTTAATTCTTTGTTAAACTGTGTTCTCTTTTCAGTTAAAAGGTTCTTGTAATATTCTTCCCATTTCTTTGTTGGTATAATCCGTATTGTTGTTTTATTTCTTTCTGATCTAACGCTGTCAATAAATTACCATGCCTCTGTACACCTTCGTCCGCCGATATACATTACCACTTCTGCACATCTTTTGTCCCATCGTGTCCTTTTTTGTTCTGTCACTAGTCTTCTTACTAATCTTCTTATTTCGACATATTTCTGTCTGTCCTAATTTTTTTTTTGTATTTATCCATTTCAGATATGCTTTTTTTTTTCTTTTATTTCTCTTTCAATGTCGCTATTCCACCATCATGTTGTCGCCTCTCTGGTTCTTTCATCGATTATACCGAGTGCTTCTTTTGCTACTTGATATATAGCGTATTTTATATGTTCGTGCAATTCCTTTGTCGTGTTCTTTTATTTCCAATTGTCGATCTAGCCGTTGTTGATACAAAATTTTTATACTCTGTTCTTTTAATCCTTCTATGTTGTATTTTAGAACTTTTATCGTTTCCAATTTTGGATCATTCTGGTTTTGTTTAGAGTTGTCTCTCGTTTTTTCGTTTTTATACGTAAAAATCATTGTACGTTGTACTCGGACATCTATTAAGTTAAAGTCTGATTGTTGTCTTATTATAATATAGTATAATAGATTTAGTTCAGGTTAGTTCAGGTTAGTTCAGGTTATTGAAAGGCTATTATTCAAAATTAAAGTATCCGTAGCCAGTGGTTTTCAAAGGGCGGGGAACATATGGATACAAGGGGCGTTTTTGTAAGGAAAAAAGAAAAAACACTGGAGGCGGAGCTGGTTATAGGGGGGAGTGTCAATCGACAAAACAGAGGAACATCGAACAAAAATCGGGAAAGCGAAACCCCTTTTTTCTCAGAAAATAAAACTTCCACCTACAGTGGAACTCTAAAGGACGTATTTTCTGGCTGCATATGAACAGAAAGTGGGGAGGCATATACCTCCATGGCTCACCCTTGACTACGCCACAGTTCATAGTATATTATTAACGAGCACATATGTGACAATGTATATTTTCTAAACTACATTACTCAACTGTAAAACAACGTCTTGAACGATTGTGCTTGTTATATCCAAATGTTATATCAAATACATGGGAGAGTCTTGACTAAGCTTTTCTTTTCTAGTTTATTTGTGGTTTTTTGCCTTGATATGTCTTAGAGATCATTCTTGGTAAGTGGCAATTCGTGGATGCCCTTTCAATAGCTTTACTGCCAAGAGCATCCCTCCATGCCTTTTTTTCTAATCGAGTAATAGGAAGTTTTCTTTATTTCTTTTTCTACTCAGCTTCGTCGTCCATGAATAGATTTGCCTCCATTTATTTTTGTCCGGTACTACGTTCGTTCATGCGTTCCCAGCCATTATCTTAATACGATCATACCGTCTTAATATTAGCAGCCGTCCTGAATATCTTTTGTCTTCTATAGTTGGTTTCCATTCTGTCGTTTTTCTTGTCCATCTTGTCCTTTCCATTCTTGCTATAAGACTTGATATCTTCCATTTTTTGGTATATTCTGTAATCCATTCTATAAATTTCTGGTTCTTTAGCTTTATATTTAGGATTGCTCTCTCTTTGTGGCGTTGGTCAGTTTACATCTTACTCATTTTTTTCTTTGTAATTGCCCACATTTCAACCCCAATCAATAGGAATGAGATTGATTAAGATTTTTATTCTCATGTACGTCTTAAATCTTTTGTTTCTGTTTTGTAATATAACCTATGTTGAAATATTACACTAGCCCGTGTGTAACGATAAGAGCGTTCTTACATCATTCTAATCCGTAATTAGGAGAACGGCAATTACGCCGCACTAGTGGTTCACATTAACAACAAAAAATTAAATATTGTAAAAACAATAACATTACTAACAAATTTTTTCTTGATTTGACCTTACTAAATGACCTGATGATATCTTATCATTACTATTCATACGTTGTAGTTTTTTTTTAGATCCGGAACTTTTTTTAATATATATTTTTCTAGGTATTTTCAAGGTTTAATCATATATTTACCATTTTAACAATAATCTAATTGTATAAGGTTAGTCACTTTATCCTGTCATTAAAAACTAATTTTTTTAAAATTTTATTTAGCTAATATAGTCTAGACAATATGAAACATGATATGTATTTTGAGTGTACATACACTCCGAGATATATATATATATATATATATATATATATATATATATATATATATATATATATATATATATATATAGCCGAGCCCGCGAGTCCTCTCGCGTGGACTTGATTCACTGTTATCATCACTGCTTATTCCTTATATTTCCTAACGTAATAAAATATATTCAATTCGAGGCAGTCTTTCTTTGTTCCCATCTAAAGAGGCCTAAAATGACCCATTCCGCTGCCGCTAAATATATTAAAAAGTCGGTATCGTTCGTGTACATCATTTAACGAGACGATAAATGTCGATGACTTACCAAACGTGGTTTAGTAGGCAAAGACACTCCAAAATTCGAAAAAAAAACGAATCGTGTCTTTGTTTTCACGGGACCTGTAATTGACGCTGGGTCAAGGAGCGCAAAACTAAGAAAATCGGGTTTGAATGTGTTCCATGAGACCTCTGGACGACATCTTCGTGCTCCTGATGTCAAATTCCGAACGACATCGAAGAAACATTTGCTCGACGAAAATCACATCGCGAAGTAGCTCGCTTGAGCCCAGGATAAGATACTAGACCCTCACAATTGCCGGACGCCAACTTTATTGAAAACATTTAGTCCAATGTAAAGAGAAAGCTTAGAGGAAAGACTCAGAGGACTTCCACTCAGTTGTCTCGCAAGATTCGAAAAATTTGAAGATCATTGCAGAAAATCTCGTCGACAGCATGCCTCGAAGATGCCAGGCGGTTATTGTTGCAGAAGGCGATTGGAGAATTTACTACGGTAATTGCGCCGTTATTAGCACGCCAAAGAATACATTGATTGCAAAAATGTTATCGAAACATATTTTTTTTGAAGAATACGATCGGTCACGTTACTTGACAGACTGTACAAAATAACGAATTGTAAACCACCAAGCAACATGTGATATAAAAAATTTAAAAAATGGCATTTTCATATGTGTATGACACGTGGGTATTCGAGCCGAAGGCGATCCAATTGCGAAACGTGTTTTCATGCACGAATTGACTATAAAGTTTTTTAATTGTCATAATTATTTTAAATGCTTCACATGCACTATAATAAGTAAATTAAAATTGAGTAACCTATTGTGAAATAATGACAAGCCACACTTTTAACAAAGTATTCAATTTTAAACTTGTATCAAACCCCCATTTTTTGTCTACTTAAGTGAAATTTTTTTATTATTAATTTACTACCCCAAATTTACTTTTATTTGGTCCTCAAATATGTGTGTCATTTCAATGTAAGTTATAAACCAAGAAAATATAACACGTAGGCTGAAAAGTTTTTGGTCTGACACATAGATGTCGCCCTTTTCAAAAATCCCATATGATTTTTAAGAAGTATCAACCTTCAAACGATACGTGTCAAAATTTCATGACATTTCGACGGTTATTTTACAAGTTACAGTAGTTTTAGTGACGCTACTTTTGATATTTTTAAAACAATGGAAAAAAATCGAATTTCGTGTGTTGATTAAACACTGTTTTTTGATATGAAAAAAATACCGTTCAAGCAAAGCATTGGCTTTATAAGTGTTACGGGGACTCTGCCCCTGGAAAATCACTCATCGTTTACTGGTATGCTGAATTTAAACGCGGTCGTACAGATACAAATGATGCTGAACGCTCTGGGCACCCAAATGAGGTGGTTACAACGGAAAACGAAAAAATCCACAAAATTGTTTTAGATGACCGTAAAGTGAAATTGAGTGAGATTGCTGACACCCTAAAGATATCAATAGAACGTGTTGGTCATATTGTACATGGACATTTGGGCATGAGAAAGCTCTGTTCGAAATCGGTACCGCGTTTACGCACATTGGACCAAAAACAAACGGGTTGATGTTTCTGAGCACTGCTTGGACTTGTTTAAGCGTAATAAAACGGATTTTTTCATGCCATATGTGACAATGGATGAATCATGGATCCACCACTATACACCGGAATCAAATAGGCAGTCAGCTAAGTGGGCAGCAACCGGTGAAAGCCGCCCGAAGCAACCAAAGACACAACAGTCGGCTGGGAAGCTTTTAGCCTCTGTATTTTGGG
Source organism: Pachyrhynchus sulphureomaculatus (assembly GCA_019049505.1). NCBI lineage: Eukaryota > Metazoa > Arthropoda > Insecta > Coleoptera > Curculionidae > Pachyrhynchus > Pachyrhynchus sulphureomaculatus. The sequence continues at coordinate 59,864,052 of CM032447.1, forward strand.
ATACGCATAGAATAATTTTCATCGACTATGCTAAGAAAGAAAAAACCACCAATAGAATATTATATAAACTTATTGGTGCGTTTGAAGGCAGAAATTGCAAAGAAACGGCACCTAATGAACAAGAAAAAAGTGCTTTTTTTCATCAAGACAATGCACCGTGTTACAAGTCAATGGTTACGATGGCAAAATTGCATGAATTGAAGTTCGAATTGCTTCCTCAACCACCGTATTCTTCAGATTTGGCCCCCAGTGACTATTATCTATTCGCAGACCTCAAGAAAAGCTCGCAAGAATGAGATTTGGCTCCAATGAAGAAGTCGTTGCCGAAACTAAGGCTTATTTTGAAGGCAAAGACATATCCTTCTACAGGAAAGGTATAGAAATGTTAGAAAAGTGTTGGACTGATTGTATCGCTCTTGAAGGAGACTATATTGATGAATAATGTCGAATTTTGAAAAAAAAAATGTGTTTTAAGTAGCTAGACCAAAAACTTTTCAGCCTACGTGTTATTTTTTAGCTTAAATAATATTTATTGCATTCTAATGGTTATGTACAGAAGGACAGAATTACAAGTCATAGCAAAAAAGATCGGGACGAACATTACAAAAACCAAATTCATGAGGAACGAACAATCATTAATAACGCACTATCCATGCACGGGCAATTAATGGAAAAGGTAGATTCGTAGGTATATGCAGGACAGGAAGTTACAATCAGAAAAGTGAATCAAAAACTGAACGTCAATCGAAAGATACGCCTGGAATGGGCGGCTTACGGTAAAATGAAGCAAGTCTTTTAGTCCAAATTGTCTTTTAAACATAAAAGTAAGGTATATAATTAATGCGTTCTATCAGTAACAACATATGGTAGCGAAATATGGATTCGGACGAGGAAAGTTATTAGAGAACAATTGAAAAGAAAATGCTAGGCATATCACGAAGAGACCGTAAACCAAACGATTGGATAAAGAATAAAACAAGGGTCTAGGACATAATTACAAGAATATCTTCCCTCAAATGACTATGTGGCCACAAATACTGATAGTTGCAGCTGAAAAGTGCCCAGATGGAGACCATAGGAACAAAAAAAAAAGTACTAGCAGACGTCAACAACGTTGGTATGACGATATTAAAAAAAAATTAGCCAGGCTCAGTTGTTATCAAATTACTCAAAAGAAGGACACATGGAAACACATTAGCGGAGTCTATATCCAAAGGATAGAAAATGATTAGTGGAAGAAGAAAAAATGGTTACTTAAAGCTTTCAATCCTTGGTTTTCAAAATTATATTCTTGTCACAAGTTTATAATTTCAATAATGTTTGAAATCACCAGTACTTTTTTAGCCTTACAGCTAAAACTGCATCAAAAGTCAAATCGTTGTTTTTGTATACTGTTGTTCAATTTTGACGTAACAACGTGATAAGCCACACAATTTTATTCAAATTAATAATTTCTACGACTCTCGCATTCAAATTTTATTTTCTCTCTCATCTGTATGCCCTCCAAATAAAATTTTAAAACAAAAAAAAAATATGTTTTACATACGAAAAATATTTGTATCCTCGTTTCTAAAATGTTAATTTTGTGGCTTACCATTATCCACAAAATTAACTAAGGGAACGAGTAAAAGAGGTGGGGGTCGATAAATTTTGTATATTTTCAATAACAATATGGACATTTTTCTTGGTTTTTGGTTCAGATAATGAACACATTTTAAGCCTAACTATTTATCCCCAACCATGTAAGAGTTTAAAGTAATGAGGGAGGGTCACTTTGTAAATATCGTGTAAGGATTAATAAGGTAGGGGATATGCCCTTTTTAAAATTTTAAAGGAAATTGCGTTATTTCTGCCATGTTTTCAGTTTTTATAGAATTAATATGTAGAAGGAAATAACAGCTTTCAGCATTAATATCAGTAACTTTTAGTGTGAAAAAGTAAGATTCCTTACTTAGTTTAGAACTACGCGATTGCAAGAGAAGTTGGGTAAATCACTTTGGCCTATTATTAGTGTTCAGTACGGAACACTTATAAGATCACTTCGGTGTCTGTCTGTCCGTCGGTCACATCCGATTTTTTCCATAACTATTTGACATAGAAAGTTGAAATTAGTCATTAATATAGAAATTGATGGCCTCATCAGAGCCGTGTAGTTTTGAAAGTCAAATTTTGACTTAAGGGGTTAGTTCTGGGGGTGAAATCGGAGGTGAAAAAAAAAACTTTTTACCTGGTCATCGAGTGGGGTGTCACATTTAAAGTTAAATGTTGACTTAAAGGGTTAGTTTGGGGGGAGGGTGAAGTCGGAAGTGAAAAGGAATATTTTTTACCTGGTCATCGAGTGGGGTGTCAAATGAAAGCTTGTAAAAACACGACTTCAAAAAATATTTAAAGTAATACTTGCCCACACTTTCCTTTGTATTATTTTGAAATAACCGGCCAAGTGCAAGTCGTGTGCAATTAGTGTTTCATACGTTGAGTGTTTTGATTTCAATATTTTTGTTACGGAGGTATAAAATGATCAATGACTTCACAAAATACACCCCAAATGAGTTTTCAGTTTTTTCCGATCTGTACTGAAAACTGATGACCTTGAATTTTTTTGTATTTTTACATACCTTATAAATTATTAAAGATAATGCACTCGCGATAATTTTCGTTCAACCTGCACCCTGTGAAGAATATTTCAGGCTTTTTTCAAAATTTTTTGATCAGTTTTTTTAAAGATAAGGGGGGACATCAATTTTTCACAATTTTCTAAATATAATACAAAGAAAAGTGTGCACAAGTATTACATAATATATATTTTTGAACTTGTGTTTTTACAAGCTTTCATTTGTCACCCCACTTGATGACCTGGTAATTTTTTTTCTTATCACTTCCGATTTGACCCCCAAAACTAACCCCTTAAATCAAAATTTAATTTTCAAAACCACACAGCTCTGAAGAGACCTTCAATTCCTATATTAATGCCAAATTTTAACTTTCTATGACAAATAGTTTCGGAGAAAATCGAGTGTGACAGACAAACATACGGACAGACAGACGGACGGACAAATACCGAAGTGATCTTATAAGTGTTCCGTATGGAACACTAAAAATTGCGAAAAATCGCTGTCCCCTCTTATCTCGCAAAGTACTTATACGCAGGGTGTAGATTGAACGAAAATTATCACGACTGTATTACCTTTAATAATTTATCTGGTATTTAAAAAAATATCAAAGTCATCAGTTTTCAGTAAAGATCAAAAAAAAAACTTCAATAAAAACTCATTTGGGTTGTGTTTTATGAAGTCATTGATCATTTTGTACCTACCTAACAAAAATTTTTGTTCTAAAACCAATCAAGTCCGACTTGCCCTTGGCCGGTTATTTTATTCTTAGAATAATCAGTAAAGTTTATTCAATTTTTTACCCATGTTTTATAAACACATTATTTAAAGAAAGAAAATATTTTTAAATTTCGCGATATTTTATATCAAAAGTTCTGATTGCGTGCCGCTAAACACCGTATGGAACAAAGCAATATTTCACATTAGAGCTAAATCAAAAACCTCTTATAATACGTTATAAATCATCTATCGTGTCTAAATACACTTTGTCTATCCGGCGGTAATATGGACCAACTGGCGTGCTCTTAAAATACTTTTTAGGTATTTTGCTCACAGTTAGACAACAAATAAAACACTGAGTTAGCCCAGTAATTTATCAGTTGTTACATTTTTCCAGGTGCTTGGAAACTATAGTAATGTCAAATAATCAACTTTTGAAAAAGAGGTAAAGTTTGCGGATTTTCTTATTTTCCAAACACTGAAGCGCGTTTGTGTTTTTTAAAACGTTGGTCTCAAACAATATTCATTAATAATATCATACTACTAGCCGTGCCCGCGGCTCCGCTCGCGTGGACTTGATTTACTACTGTCGTCACTGCTTATTCCTTATGTTACCTAACGTAATAAAATATCTGCCATTATTTCCCCTTATCTCTCATTATTTTTCCTCATCTCCCATTATCTCTACATAATTTCCATTATCTAGGCTTATCTCTGCTCATCTCCCATTATTTCTCCTTATCTCCCATTATTTCTCCTTATCTCCCATTATCTCACCTATATCCCATTATCTAGGCTTATCTCGACTTATCTCACAATATTTCTCCTTATCTCCCATTATTTCTCCTTATCTCCAATTATCTCAGGATAACTCCCATTATCTAGACTTATCTCTGCTTATCTCCCATTATTTCTCCTTATCTCCCATTATTTATACTTATCTCCCATTATCTCACCTTATCTCCCATTATCTAGGCTTATATAGAATTATATCGAATTATATAGAACATATGTATAAATTTATAAAAACACGTAAATTGGATAAGTAGTTCTCAATGGACAGACAGACAGAGAGACAGACAGACGTTGCATTTTATATATATTATATTCTTTGCAACATGATATTGTTCTATATTTAATGGTTTAGGCAGTGTATTGCAAGAGAACGCGCTAACGGTAACCTTTTTTCCGACTTGATTCATTATTATCGTCACTGCTTGTTCTTTATGTTACCTAACGCAATAAAATATATCCTATAACTTGGCCAGAGAACACATGTATGTTTTAAAAAAAAGCACGTAACGCACTAACGGACAGACAGACAAATAGACAGAGAGATGTTGCATTTTATATATTATAGATAAATAACCTGGCCAGAGAACATATGTATGTTTTAAAAAAAAAGTACGTAAATCGGATAAGTGGTTCTCCAGTGATAAGCGCACTAACGGACAGACAGACAGTTGCATTTTTTATATATATTATAGATGTAATAAAATATATATCTATAACCTGGTCAGAGAATATATGTATGAATTTAAAAAATCACGTAAATCGGATGAGTGGTTCTCGAGGGATTAGCGCACTAACGGACAGACAGACCGACAGAGAGACGTTACATTTCATATATATTATAGATATAGATTATTATTATTATCATCACATAACCTGGCCGAAGAATATATGTATGAATTTAAAAAAGACACGTAAATCGGATAAACGCACTAATGGACAGACAGAGAGACATTGCATTTTATATATATTATAGATTATTCTCTGCTACATAATATTGCTCCATATTTAATGGTTTAGGCTGTGTATTGCAAGGGAACGCGCCAGCGAGAAACTTTTTTCCGACTTCATTCACTATTATCGTCACTGCTCATTCCTTATGCTACCTATCGTATTGAAATAGAGCCTATAACCTGGCCAGAGAACATATGTATGTTTAAAAAAAAAAAGTACGTAAATCGTATAAGTGGTTCTCCAGTGATAAGCGCACTAACGGACAGACAGACAGAGAGACGTTGCATTTTTTATATATTATAGATGATAATACAGTATTAAAAAACTCGGTTTCAGTTTAATCGCTAAAGCTCCTCATGTTTAGGAGAAACTAATTAGTTCGTTCAAATTCCTGTTGTCGTTCTTTTAATAACCCACTCATTTTAAATTATTGGAAAAAATGAAGTTTTTTTTTTGAAATTTTCATGATATTTTTATTTAAGCGCTTCAATCGTTGCTGCAGCTGAGCATTGGAGTAGACTTTATCTTTAACATAGCCCCAAAGGAAAAAGTTAAAGGTGTTTAATCGTCACCATTTCGAGATATTACACGGCCACCAAACTGTTCGCGTGATAATCCGATTGTTTCACCACTTGTGTGGCATGCAGCGCCATCTTGTTAAAAATAAAGGTCATACGCATCCAAAGCATCCACTTTAGACCAAAAAAAGCATCTCACGGTAACGCACAGTATTCACAGAAACGGTCGCACATTTTCACTCGTTGTGGATGGAGAGGTTGTTCAACCATTTCTCTTGGGTTTTCGGAACCCCAGAGACGACAGTTTTCCCTATTTGGGTAGACAGACAAATGAAAATGAACCTCGTGATTGGGATCATTTTCTTGCATTTCCAACACCCAATTAACAAACGTACGGCGTTGTACATGGTCTGTCGGTTTTAATTCCTGTGTCAGCTGGCCTTTGTAAGCCTTTAGACCAAGATCTTTGTGCAAAATACGGTGCAGGCTGTGGATACGCCCAATCACTGAGAACGTCTTCGAATTGACATACGCGGGTCTTCCGCAACACTTTCAGCTACAGCAGCAATATTTTCAGTTGATCTGGCTAGTTAATAAATCTATTGTTTAAATTGTTAATCCCCTAGTGCCTCCAGTCAAAACCGCCAAGAGACCCATATTAAAACTATAATTTATTTACTAGCCTGTAGCTTAGCTCGCAGTGATATGCAACTCAGTATCGAACATCGAAGTGGCATCTCAACTTTACACAAGGAAGATTATAGTGAAAGACATACTGCAAAGAAACCGGTATTTCAAATAAAGACGTATAATACACCTTTCACAGACTCTTAACCATTATTGCCTTTACTACCAAACAATGGCAGGCTCGTACGCACCGGCCTGCCCGTATTCAATCCTTAGGCATAATCAGGCAAGATAAAAATAAAAATAATGACTATAGGGTTAATACAAGGGGTTAGGAGAAATCAAGCTCAGTTTGTAAAAGTTCTGAAAAAGTTCAGACATCCAGCCAACTTTTACTTGAGAGAATTAGATAAGAATGCCTGTGCCATGATTAGCGAGAAAAGCTCGACATGATGTAAGTAAAACGAAGCGTGGATCAAAGTGAAAAAGACCTCATTGGAAGAAAAGGGTATTTAATATTCAAAGAAATACTATTTTCTTGGACTTACTGCAAATATTATTGCAGGCAATTAGTCAAACGGTATATATCTGAACGAACTTCAACAGAAATCAATGATGCCGAAAAAAGGTCCAAATTTTCAGATCTCATAGAATATCTGTGCGCCACTCAACTTACGAAAAGGCCTCGGAAGGTTGCACTATACCAACTGTTACACACGGAGATGGCAGTGTGATAGTGTGGGGATGTTTAGGCGACAATTGACAGACATGAAAATAAACGAGAAATTAAAAACATAAATATACTTGAAAATCCTGCACGAGCATGTCATGCCATCTCGACTAATTACACAGGGGAACAGCTGTTTTGGTGTCGAGGTTTTTTGAGCTGATTCTATATCAATTTGATGTCCTGAATTCAAATAACGTATTCATTTGTACCTAGGAGCTCAAATTTTTAAGATATACAATTTTAGAGAAATATAAGTTACATTATTGTAACTCAAATCCGTAAGTGTAGTAAACAAAAGTAGATACGAAATTTTTATTTTAGTTATACAAAATACAATATTATGTCGTACTTACAAACAAAAAAAAAAAACATTGAAGAAATGAAATAGTCACTCAACACTTGGAAAGCTTCTTTTCCGCGACATTCTTGATGTTTTTTTTAAACAGTCCTTTTTAAACTCCAGCAGTAATCTGCCATCATGTGCATGTCCTATCTTCCTTGGTAGCGGTCCTCTATAACTTTAATATCTTGGTGAAATCTTTCACCTTGTTCCTCACTCATGTCTCCTAAATTTTCTGGAAAACGGTCTAAGTGGCTGTGTAAATAGTGTATTTTAATACTCATATTGCACCCTAAGGATTTGAAACTATTAAGCATCTTGTTAACCATTTCAACATAGTTTTGAGCTTTATGTTTGCCTAGAAAATTTTCTACAACTGCAACAAATGATGTCCAAGCTTCTCGTTCAACTTGATTCATTGAATTTATGAAGGCAGGATCCTTAATTAATTGTCTTATTTGTGGGCCGTCAAATATCCCTGCTTTGAGTTTTTCTGTGCTCAACTGATGCCTTTTTACCCCTATATATGCAAAACAAGACCCATTCTTATCAAGAGCCTTTACAAATTGCTTCATTAAGCCCAACTTTATATGTAACGGAGGAAGTATGATTTTTTTTCTCTTTCAACCAAAGCGTCGTTAATGACATTCTTTTCCCCCAACGTCCATGTTTTCTCTCTGAGGCCAATCTTTTCTAACCCAGTGGTGTGTTTTGTCCCTACTATCTCAGAGGCACAAGAAACACGGATATTTCGTGTAACCACTTTGCTGCCCAAGAAGAAAGTTTACCATTTTTAAGTCTACACAAATCATCCATTGATGTTCGTAATACTTTATCTTCTGCAAGACCAAAGCTATGGTATTATATTCTTCTTTCAGTTTAGTTGAGTGAGCTAGTGGTATTGAACCATATTTATTCCCATTATGTAGAAGGACACATTTTAAACTTCGCTTTGAACTGTCAATAAATAGGCGCCAATCATCTGGAATATATTCAGAAAGTCCCATTTCTTTCATGAGTCCCCTAATTTCGTGACAAAATACAAGATTATCTTCTTGAGAAAAGAATGGTAGCAGATCTTTTTCTCTTGTACGGTAAAAGGTAATTTTGGTTCCTTGTTCCAGTAAATTTTTTGTCGTTCAACCTAGAAGCCAGGACTTCAGAAGCTTTTTTCGATAAATTGAGATCCCTGGTGAAATCATTTAATTCATTTTGATTGAAGCGTTGAGGAACTGATGACGTCCCCTCATAGTCGTTGTTAGTTTCATTAGCATCAGAACTTTTATTAGCATCAGAAGAGCGATCAGAGGGAAAATATTCGTCATCAGAGATATGTGGTAGCTGATGAAATGTTGGAATCGGTATTTCATCTGAGTGCAGGATAGAGCGTATTGCCGAGTCTAAATTGGGATAAGTCCACTTACTGCGGTTATTTCGATTGATTCCGTTAGTATTTACTAAACAGAAATAACAATCATTGAAGTGGTTTTTTTGGTTCTCTCCAAACCATTGGTACGCCGAATTTTAGACATTTTCTTTTCCGGTAGTCCACTGCCGTAAATGCTCTGTACAAGTTTTACATACGAGATGCGGGGCCCACGTTTTGTCCTGATCACCAAGCTTAACTCCAAAGTATCCAAGATACGCTCGCTTTACAAAGTCAGTAATAGTTTTGTCTGTTTTGTTGAAACATGTATTCTCCGCATATATAGCAAAACACATCAGGTTGATTTACACAACTTCTTCTTGAACTGGAACCTGAACTCATTTTAATTCTGTTCAATAACACAAAAACACTCTTTTCTTAACATAAAATAACACGCCGAATTCGATCTACTCTCATTAGTAAGAACGCACAAACTGACGAGACTTACCCGAGTTAGGTGATTAAAAGGGTCAGTTCAGGTACCTGATAGGCAATGGTTCCACTATTTATAGATTTACCTGGAATTTACTCAATTACAGACTGACAATAAAACCATTGTACCTACATTAATGAATATATAATAATTTTAGAACTCTCATAAATGAATATACTGAATAAAAACCACATTGGTAGATAAGTTGATGTATCTAAAAAAGTAGAGCTGATAGAGAGAAAAAACGGATTGCATGTATAGATTTAGCGTCCCAAATATAGTTAAAATCAGCTCTAAAATCCCAGGCACCAAAACAAAAATATTTTTTTGTTGCCCTGTGTTTTTATTGGTCGCAATTTTAACTTTCAACAACATAACGGCCCTAAACACTCTTCAAACTATGTCAAAAGTATCTTAACGAGTTCAAAAACTCCAAAAACAACCGTTGACTGGAAAAATGTTGGTACAGCTTCATACTCCGGTATTGGCGGCGTCTACTTTTTGCAGATTCCCTCTTATTTTGTCAAGAACAAACTAAATTTATTGATTTTACATGGCTAAATGATTTTTGCCCGCTCGACTTTTTTTTAGTGTCAACAAATGTTATGGTACTTAATTCAAGTGGTTAAACGACAGTCCATTTTTGGATGTAGCATTTTGGGTCTTATCTGGACATTCCAGGGCACGGGGGCCGTAAAACAACGTTATTCAACTCGCACGATAGAATTAACAACTAGGCAGTAAACAGGTAAAAATTTCTGGTCGCCCTCTTGGTCTATAGGGACTGTAGTTGGATATACAGTTAAAATCAATTTTGTTAAAGAAACAATCTGAATATTTTAGGCAAAAAGAAATTCCTGAAATACCCTTTAAAACAGTTTATTTAAAAAGTAACATTTTCCGGGATGTGCAAACATATAACTTTTCTCGTAAAGGAAAGTTTTTATTGTTTCATTCTCAAAGGAAGAAGTCTAAATTTGTAGTTAAAACACAGAAAACGACACAGAAGAAAATGCACAACTATTACCTGTAAGAACTAATAAAACGTCAGGATTTGTTTTTATTTCGTTAGTTCCTGCAGTTTTAGGATAACTTCTTTAATGTAATTAAACTAACATCAGTGCATTGTGCAAACGTATTTAATGTGAAAGTTTCGTTTGCCTTAATTTCGTTTCCCTTTAAAACAGACATGTTGTTTTTCTGAACAGTTTAGAAAAGAGCGAGCGGCAAAAAGTGCACGATTTCATTTATCTTTCGTAATTCCCAACGATATTTCTTTTCTTTGTACACGCTATAATTAATTTCAACGTTTTTTTAAGAGCGGTAAAATAAAATGGGTCCGTTTAAAGTGGAAAAATAACACACTGGGGGCTAAACGACCGGATTAAAGAAATTAAAATGCGCGAAGATACTTAAATAAACGCGGCAAGTAATTTGTAAGGTATTAATTGTATAAATTTATCTTAAAACCGCACCGAGGCGATACAAGGAGAAATCGCTGTTCAAGTTCTACGAGTTTTTTTAAGTATTAATTTAATTATGTTCAAATATTTAAGCTATAATTTCATTCGGTACGATATTACTCCTCTTTCAAAATATTTGAATAAAGGATATTTACCTAATTATTATAGTTCTTTCTAAAAGAAAGTAAAAAGAAGCCAACCTTCTAACAGAAAATAAAACAGAAATCTATTAGGTAGTTTCATTGAAAACCGCTATTTATATGTAAATGGCTTTGGCTGCCTCCAGTATAGGCAGTTACAGACAGTTATGTCACAGAAAACAGCTATTGCTACAGAAAAACAAATACATGAAACAAAACGTCGCCGCAAAATGAAGGGTAGCTATCGCCGGATTGTTGAAATATGCCTCTCCGTGTCTCTCAGAAATGCCACACATAATTTTGCATATTATTAGGGAGATTTTGCAACGCTTATTTTGGTAGGCCATTGTCTTTATCTTTATTTGAAGCATGCGCGCACCGTTTCGATCTTGCGCAGTAGTAAAGGGCAGAAATTGAATATAAGGACCAGCTGTTATCGCTATTTGAACCATGCACCATACACCCACCATTTTGAGCTTGCACAGTCTTGAAACAAAATAATTTTTTTATTAAGGATAACGATTTTTCTTATTTAAGAACTTATAAGAGAGGTTATTTGAAGTTTGTTATTCTTATCGCTATTATGGTAGTGCCTGTTTTTTTTTCCTACTTAGCTATACAAACCACTAAGAACAATAATCTTTTATTGCAACGAACACTAACAACAGTTAACTAAAGTTCAGATCATGTTGGGATTTTGCAATCGTTGGGGCAGTGGCTTTAGTATATATGTAGTGCTAATTTCAAATGAAATTTTACTTATCGCACATGTTGAGGGAAATGATAGAAACCTGCTACTTCAACTTGTGTTGATCCATCAAGTACTAATAACCATGAAATAAATCAAAAAAAAATCCCCCAAATTTATAAAAGATGAATACTAACCTAACCTTGCAATTCCTTCGCGTTAATATTGCGCATGCTTGAGATAACGATAAGGACAAAGGCCTATGAAAAATAAACATTGCAAAATCTCTCTATTGTTACATGTAATACAACTTTTACTTTAGTTTCTCAGAGATGTAGCACATTTTAAACGATCCGGAGATAGCCAGCCCGCTTCATTTTATAGTGATGTTTTGTTCCACCTTTCTGTATACCGGTATTTCCTTATGACAAGTTATAATATAACGCGATAAGTTGTTCTAACAAATTGCACTGATTTTCTTTGCTCGCAGAGTAAAAAAAGAAAAGTTTCTTGTGTCGTATCGTAACGAACGGTGAAAAATGGATATATTTTGCCAATCTGAAACGAATAATATAGGTTGTTTCTGGGCAACCATTAACGCTGTTATAAAACGTAGGGTCTATTTCGTACAGCTAAAACCTAGGCAAACAACCACTGCCGAACGTTATAAACAACTGGAGCATTTAAATGATAATTTGAAGCCAGAACGATCATCCACTGCATCGAAATGCCCAAAAGTGATTCTTCTTTAATACAGCTCGATCTCATAACACTTTAGCTGTTAACAAGACTAATAGATTCTTGTTAATAGCTAAATTACCATCTGTTTGTTCGACGCTTGGAAGATGCCCACTTCCATACTTATAAGTGAGTCGAAAAATGTTTGGCTAAGTAGATAAAATTAATTGATAGAACCCGAAAGGTGGGAAAATATAATAGCTTCCAAGGGTAAATACTTTAACTAACGTAGTACATATTTTGTTCTAAAAATAAATATTCAAAAAACACAAAAACAGTGGATTTCAATGCAACGTCTTAATATGTAGTTTCCGTCTTCTTCAATACAATTCTTGGGATACTGTTACGGCTTGTGGTCACTGTTGCTTGAACATTTCAGTAGTGTCGTATCGGTTCATCGGAAAATGAAATTGAAAGAAGAAATAGAAGTCACAGGGTGCTGAATCAAACAAATACAGTAAGGCAATACCCAAACTTAGCATTTGCTCAGGAACATTCTCACAACTCAAAACGTCTGTCAATTTATCCTTAATCACATCCCAATCACTTTGAAATTGCTCACAGCACTAATACATGTGAGTACGGGTTAAACACTCATCACCGGAAATGCTTTTGAGCATGTGATACATTTCAGTTCAATGTTCCACTTGTTTACATTCGATCCAACATTAACAATGAACTCAAAAAAAAGCGACTAGGGGTAAATTCCGATTTGGTTGAATGTAAGTTATCAGATATCGAAAATTTAAAATATTCACCAACTTTCGCAATATTATTAAAAGCTTAATCTGGAGAAAGAAAGTATATATATATATATATATATATATATATATATATATATATATATATATATATATATATATATATATATATATATATATATTTCTAAATTAGTACTTTAATAAGCTATATATAACCAAATGTAGACTGCTATTAAAATTAACAAATATAATACAAATGAAAACAACTGTACACATTTCCAATAAGTTTTATTACGAGACCACTTACGATTACTCTGTTTTTTAACCGCGCTGTACGGACGCGAGATATGGTAATTTTTTTTCTAAGACAGCGTTGAAATTTTGTCCAGTGTTTTCCACTTATCCATACCTCACTCATTGCAGTTTCTATTGGATCATTGTTTTAGCGAGAAACGATACTATTAATGCGATACTCTGTCTACTCGTTTTGTATCTGAGTTTCAGTTATTCGGTCTAGATTAGCGTAGCTCTAATTGAAATAAAATTTTCTGTTTATCAAAATATATTGTCAATGTTATTACTACAACACAGCAATTTAGACAGAAGGTGTATAACCAAAGAATTTCGTCTTTTTTCAATTTCATTATCTTAACAATATGGTAAGACCTTACTCATAATAAATATTTATATATATATATATATATATATATATATATATATATATATATATATATATATATGTATATATATATATATATATATATATATATATATATATATATATATATATATATATATATATAGTTTAGTGGTGTTATGTTTCGATTGCAAGGATCGTACCCCTCCATGAATCACAGTCCTGAACGACAGGAGCGTCGTGCATGGAATGTCCTATGAGTGTCTTCACCTGATCTGCCCATCGATTAGAAGCTCTTTCTCTTGGGCGTTTCCCATTTATTTTTCCCTCCACCATAAGCTTTTCTAGATCGTTTCTTCTAAAAATATGCCCAAACTATCACAAATACGACTGATCTATTCTGATGGATAGACGATTCTTCTTCAGTTGGTTTAGAATAGAGATATTAGTTCAGTGCTCTGTCCAGGGTATCTTCAACATTTTTCTGTAGATCCATGTTTCAGAGGCGTCAATTTATATATATATATATATATATATATATATATATATATATATATATATATATATATATATATATATACATTAAAATTCGGAGTTTCAATCCGTTCGTCTAACAATGAATTTGCACGACGTTTCGCCAAAATCTCATTTGGCATTTTCAAGTGCTCTTGCTGCTACTGTCGCAGCAAGACCATTACATTCCACCATCCCTAAAAACCTCTATTGTAACGTATGTAACGTATATATATATATATATATATATATATATATATATATATATATATATATATATATATATATATACATACATATATAATAACCCTTGTATTTTATTGGTTACTTCAAAATTGCATTCATAAAAACTTGTATATTACTTCTTGTGAAATATTCTGAATAAGGAAACTAAATTATAAGTTGCACAAATAATTGAATAAACCTAATCAAAGAATGCAGTATACTGTGGAAGATTAATAATTACGTATAGAGAGAAGAAAATAACAAAAAAACGTATAATAGCACGCCTGCGGATGATAATTCGTGCGAGGGAATTTTTAATAACTATAATTATCGTAGCTGGGTCAACCGAAATCATCGCTCAGTTAGTGAGAGGGCGTTTTTGCCTTTAAAAATGTAATGATACTGAAATTTTCATCTCATTTAACTTTAATGACCTAAGAAATTACGTACCTCTGATCAATTCTAAACCTTTTTTAAACGACTTTAGCTTAAAAAAGGCGAAATAAAACTAAATATTAAACGTATAAATCAAAAATATTTGTGGGCATATGGATACAAGGGGCCATTCTTCAAGTAAAAAAGAGAGCACCAAAGCCGGAAGAAAGGTGACATTAAATGACCGACAATCGGTGAGAGAAAAGCTTCGTTGAAAAGACCTTCTTACACTGGAACTTTTACAAGCTTAGATCCCTTCCTCAATTTAAAATTCGATTACCGGGGAGAAGGAAAATTTTTCACAAAAAAATCCATATGTCAATGGTTTTGAGAAAATGATAAGCCAAATTCAGACTAAGTTGCAGTATGTCGTCATCATTTGCTCCGAGAACTAACAGTAGTGGTTATTTCCAGTTTGTTAGACGGAGTGGACGTGAAAATATCAATCGGGTGAACTTGAAGTGATGATCTCTAGACAAATCCTCTCTCTAAAAATGTAAATTCATTTAATACTGTAAAACATAGCATCCTGTTTACTAAAATTAGAGTAGTAGAGGTGGAGAATATGGGTCTTTTGGAGATTCGGTGCATCAGAACAGGCAGAGGCATTCCGTTTCTGCTCATCTCGCTTTATTTGAACAGAGGTTTATTTTTTTTTCTAAGTTTGTGAGGTATGCTTCATCTAATTTAGTTCTGTGGAACAAATCATTTAATTACTCAAGATATTAGAAAAGCGTATGTAGATTTTTATCATTATAAATACATTACCTTCAATTGTTTCTGAAAAACATAACAAACTGGTTAAAATATATAGGACTGAAATTTAAAAAAAGAAAAAGTATCAGGAACAGTGAGAAAGCCATAAACAGAACGTACATAATATGAAAAGCCCCGAATACCATAGTTGGCCCTTATTGATATAAAACAATTTAAAACTTTAGTAAAAAAGAAAGAAAATTTTACAAAGAAGTTAAAATATTTTCCCTGTCCTGCCATAACCTCATTTCGAAACTCAACTGAGCCCTTACTTTGACAAATTTAAATTGCTTTTTAAAAGTTTTTATGCCCCTATTATACAAGAAGGATTACCAACGTTTCCGTAAAATCCTTGAAGACTTTTTCAGTTTTAGCAATTTTCACTGAAGTTTTGATTGTTATTTTTTTGCTTTCGTTAATTTTGTATTTAATGTATAATTTTTATTTACACAAATTACAAACGCTATTGAATTTGATGGTCCAACAGTAAAACTGAAATAATTCAAATCTCTTGTTTATGCTATAAACAATTTATCGATTGAAACATAAAGTTTGGTAATTATTTGTCAATAAAATCAGTTTATGACCTACAAATAAAATTGCATGGTGCCATAGAGACACAACTATAGTAATTCTATACTGTTGTCATGTAGTGTAAAGTACAGGATGTCTCATAATTAAATTAAAATTTGTTTGGCTTATTTCGTGAAGGCAAACGTGCGCAAAAAGCAAGGTGTTTAGAAATTATTATTATTATTAATTAGACTTATGTAACACATGTTTGGAACAACGCAATTGAACACTTTGGAGAATCTCGACTGGTTGCTCTTGACATATCCAAGGCATTGAAGACCGGGCAACTGAAAATGGACCTGCCAAAAGTGTTGTGTCGGCGAGTAAGCCGACACCCACCAAGGCGGGAAAATCAAAGCAACGCATGAGTTACACTATGCTTTTTCCGCACACATGCCGCTCCTGGAGCGCTTTAGGGATTTCCCTGCAGCACGTGTGCTAGACCCATAAAAAAAAAAATTCGACCGTGTTTGGCACGATGAACTATTGGCTAAGCTACGCTCTTGTGGTATGTCTGAAAAGTTCTGTTTGCGGCTCTCATGTTTCCTCAGAGAGCGTTCTTTACGAGTGGCGGTCGCCGGATTTCTTTCTAACACCTTCACAATCAACGCCGGCGTGCCCTAAGGCTCCATACTGTATCCTACTCTCTTTCTCATTTACATTAACGATCTGCTGGAAAAGACCGGAAATCCAATCTACAGCTTTGCAGACGACAGTACGCTTGTCTCTTCATTTACTTTGAACGCTCAGACATCGGCTGCTCAGGCGAATATCCGCAGACAGCAGGAGGTCGTTCAACTTAACAAAGGCCTGGAAGAAATTCTGTCTTTGGGTGACAGTAACCAAATGGAATTTAACGCTACAAAACCCAGGCGTCATTTTTTTCTAATTGAGTTAACGTTGCTGAACCCGACATAGTTATGTCGGGGCACTCTATTTCCCTAGCATCGTTGCTTAATTTGTTGGGCGTTAGTTTGGGAGCAAATATGTCCTGGCATGAACATGTTGCAGGCATAGCAAGGAGAGCTTCTCAAAAATTAGGAATATTATTTCGAACCAGAAAGCTTTACACTCCACAACAACTGTTAATTCTTTACAAACGCTCAAATTCGACCAACTATGGAATACTGCTCCCATGTTTGGGGCTCCGCTCCCAAACATACACTGCATTTGTTAGATTCTGTTCAGAGAAGAGCTGTTCGTCTGATTGGAGACCCGGAACTGAACGGCGGCCTTGATTCGCTGGAACATCGAAAGAACGGTTGGCGACTTGAGTCTGTTCTACAAGTATTTTCATGGAAAGTGTTCGAAGAATGTAGCCCACTTAATTCCTCCCAAAGCGGTGCATGCTAGAAATACACGTCGAGCTGGTGCTTCACATCCGTATGAGGTGCAGCTTGTTACTCCGCGTACAACGCTTTTCAAGCAGTCTTTTATATGAAGAACATCATCCCTTTGGAATAATTTGCCCAGCGCTGTGTTTCCCCACCGAGTACAATATACAGCGATTCAAGAACAACGTGAATCGGTTTTTCTGTACACATACCGCACCTGAAGCGCTTTAGGGACTTCCCTGCAGCACGTGTGCTAAACCATATAAAAAAAAATTGAGTTGTTACGGAGTTTTACTGGATCAAAGCCTTCTGTATACGAGAGATCTAGAAAACTAATAATTTTGCAAAAATCACGCGGCAAAAATTTCGAAAGTCAGTTCGAAGGAATCGTGGCCTCATAATACACCAAGCCTCCATATATTTATATAAAAAGACAATTAATCATTTAAACTTCTGTTAAAACTTGTAGATTACATCGAAGAGTAACATATGGATCAATTTTACAGTGGTATCAGACTTTCAAAATTTAGAAGATTCGGTGGTTCAGCGGCGTTCACGATATCGTTAGGGGTTACATACATCTCGAATTTTCAAAAATTCGATTTTTTTACAGATTTTTATTCTCTATACTTCTAAAAATTATTCGGAAAAAATTTTTAAGAAAATTTCATTCCATTACAAAGTTATAGCATTAAATGTGACCTGGCGACGGATTGGGACCGCTACCTATCTCAACGCCGCGCCTCTCGGCAGCTACGTTTCGGATTCCATTTATCAACCGGTTTCTTTTGAAAATAGAGTTGTTAGAAATTTTGCATCCATTAGTGGAGTTTATGATTTTAATATTAGTTGACTGTCGTCTTTCAAAGTGTACAGTAGCATAACACGTATGTAGGTTGAAAAGTTTTTGGTCTGACACATAGATGTCGCCCTTTTCAAAAAATCCATATGATTTTTAGGAAGTACCAACCTTCAAACGATACGTGTCAAAATTTCATAACATTTCTAGGATTAGTTTACAAGTTACAGTGGTTTTAGTGACGCTACTTCTAATATTTTCAAAACAATAGAAGATATCGAATTTCGTGTGTTGATTAAACAAAGTTTTTTGATGGAAAAAATACCGTTCAAGCAAAAGCAATGGCTTGATAAGTATTTACTGATATGCCGAATTTAAAGGCGGTCGTAAGATACAAATGATGCTGAACGCTCTGGACGTCCAAATGAGGTGATTACACCAGAAAACATAAAAAAAATCCACAAAATTGTTTTGGATGACCGTAAAGTGAAATTGCGTGAGATAGTTGACACCTTGAAGATATCAAAAGAATGTGTTGGTCATATTTTGCATGAACATTTGGGCATGAGAAAGCTCTGTTTGAAATGGGTACCACGTCTGCTCACAGTGGACCAAGAACAACAACATGTTAATGATTCTGAGCGCTGTGTGGACCTGTTTAAGCGCAATAAAAAGGATTTTTTCATGCAGTATGTGATAATGGATGAAACATGGATCCACCACTATACACCGGAATCAAATCGGCAGTCAGCTGAGTGGACAGCAGCCGGTGAAAACCGCTCGAAGCCACCAAAGAAACAATAGTCGGCTGGGGAGGTTTTGACCTCTATATTTTGGTATGCGCATGGAATAATTTTCATCGACTATGCTAAGAAAGGAAAAACCATCAATAGCGAATATTATATAAAGTTATTGGTGCGTTTGAAGGCAGTAATCGCAAAGAAACGGCCCCAAATGAACAAGAAAAAGTACTCTTTCATCAAGACAATGCACCGTGTCACAAGTCAATGTTTACGATGGCAAAATTGCATGAATTGAAGTTGGAATTGCTTCCTTATCCACCGTATTCCCCAGATTTGGCCCCCAACGACTATTATCTATACGCAGACCTCAAAGAATGCTCGCGGGAAAGAGATTTGGCTCCAATGAAGAAGTTATCGCCGAAACTGAGGCCTATTTTGAAGGCAAAGACAAATCCTTCTACAAGAAAGGTATAGAAATGTTGCATTGGACTGATTGTATCGCTCTTGAAGGAGACAATATTGATGAATAAAGTCGAATTTTTGCAAAAAAAATGTGTTTTAAGTAGCTAGACCAAAAACTTTTCAGCCTACGTGTTATTTTCTCGCAAATTTTAAAAATGTTGAAACGTCGTTCCATTGATCTCAAAGAAAAAAGAGATCGACGACATATTCGTACGAAGAAGAAGCGAGGTCCTCCTACAGCTGCAGTAATGGAGTCTGAGACTCAATTTACAAGGACAGTTTCGAAAACATTACGGGAACAATCAGTGGATGTTTCGTGTGATGAAACTGTTTCGTATTGCATTATTCATTTTGGTGCAAATTTTTGGGAATCGCTGAATGTCTTGTTTGCCGAGAATGTGGTGGTGATGTGAAATTTGTTGCAAAAAGTATACTTGGGCTTGGGTTTAAACTTGTTTTATTTTGTACAAAATGTAATGAATGAAATATTAAAAGCATAAATTCATCCCCACTCGGCGAAGGATTCAAGGCCATGTAGCTTTTTTGTGGCCTTATGAATCTACCAACTTGTATCGCCCAGAGAAACTTATCGTATGATTATGAGTAATGTCGAAGAAGCCACGAAAACAATTAGAAGTTACAAAAGAAAAAAAATTCAAAATTACGTAGTAATGGAATAATTGTGTCTGGCGATGGCACGTGGATAAAAAGAGGATTTTCATTTCTTTTTGATGTAGCTCTACACTTATTGGATATTTCACTGGAAAATAGTTACTGCAAAGAATGTGAAAGTCATGAAAAAGATAAGGATACTGCAGAGTATGATTCGTGGTTTGATGAACATAAAGCATCGTGTTCTGCAAATCACAACTGGAGCGCAGGAAAAATTGAGTCCAACGCCGTACCAACTATGTTTCAAAGGTCAGAAAAGTTACTTGGTGTAAAGTACCACTACCACATCGGAGATGGAGATTTAAGAACATTTTCTGCGATAGTAAAAGCTGAACCTTACAACGACATAGAAGTGAAGAAGAAGGAATGAATTGGATACGTTCAGAAACGCATGGGTTTAAAACTCCGAAAATTAGCAAATGACAGTAAAATATCGAATTTACTAAAACAGAAGCCAGAAACATCAAAGCAACCTCGACGACCAAGGCTGACAACGAAATTAATAGAATAGAAAAATTACCAGTCCATTTATTATGGACTGGTAATAAGAAATAATATAAATTCTTTGGAAGATATGAAGAACGCAATATAGGCGATCTATTACCATAAAATATCTACAGACGAGAATCCTCGACATTCTTATTGTTCTCCAGGTAGTGACAGTTGGGGAACTGGCAAAAAGTTAAAGCAGAAGGGTCATTAACAACTTTTGCCCATAAGGCCCCATTACCTGAGATAGTACAAACGGCAATTAAACCCATCTACAAGTCATTAAGTAGCGACGATTTATTAGAAAAGTGCTAATCTAACCTAATTTTAGCTAACAGAGAAAAATGTAAATAATATTATATTTATAATTAACAGTTGGTTATATATTAACATATATAACCAGCTATTAAAATTAATAAATATAAGTGCCCCCTTACGAATCCAAAACGATTTATATTCAGAGATTGGAGATAGAGAGTACGCCTCACCTCCCCATGCGTGAAGGATAGCAATGAAGAACACAGGAAATTCCACCATTTTCAACAAAATGAAAAGAGCCAGTAAAAAAAGTCGGCCAAGTGCAAGTCGGATTTGCACAATTAGTGGTCCGTACCGTGATTGCTGAAGTATTCTATGAAATTCAGTCACCCATTCATCTTCATTATAAGAATTACCAAGAATGTATAAAAAGCGAGACATCTTTGTAGAAAAAGTTTAAAAACAAAAATTTACTACCTAATTATTTGTTTTAATTATAAACAAATAAAATAAAATTATTTTGTCTCGGTACTTATTCGTCAATTTGTTTTTATACCAGATAAATTATCAAACGTACGAGGCTGGTTTGAAAAGTCCGTGCAAAGTCCGAGAGATGGCACCACCGGCGCGTATCGAGGTCATGTTTAGTTAGTAGCATCTCTTGAATGAACGCACACCAAGTTTCAGCCATATTGGTTTATTTCTTTGTGTTTGGCATTCGTGTGAATCAAGGAAGTCGAGTGATTTTCAAGAAATGGACGAAAAAGAATTTCGTGTGGTGATTAAACATTACTTTATGAAAGGCAAAACGCCTCAGGAGACTAAAGAGAAGCTTGATAAATATTATGGTGACTCTGCACCTTCGATTAGAACAGTTTATAAGTGGTTTCAAAATTTTCGGACTGGCCATATGGGCACAAGTGACGCTGAACGTTCTGGACGGCCTGTGGAGGTTACGACTCCAGAAATCATTGATCAAATCCATGATATGGTGATGATGGATGACAGAAGAGTTAAGGTGCGTGAGATTGCTAGTGCTGTGGGCATCTCGACTGAACGGGTACATAATATTTTGCATAAACATTTGGACATGAGGAAAGCTATCCGCAAGATGGGTGCCGCGATTGCTCACGCTTGACCAAAAACGGAATCGTGTGAAGTGTTGCAAGGATGGTTTGCAGCTATTCCAGAAGAATCCGGAGGACTTTAAGCATCGTTTCGTCACTGTGGATGAAACATGGATACATTACTATACTCCTGAGACCAAACAACAATCTAAACAATGGGTTACCAAGGGGGAATCTGCACCAAAAAAGGCGAAGAACATTCCTTCGGCCGGAGAGGTTATGGCGACTGTCTTTTGGGATTTGCAAGGGATAATCCTCATCGACTATCTGGTGCTTGCAGACACTAATGGATATTTTGCAGACTTGAACAAATCCTATTATTCGGAAGGATCAACAAACTAGAACATCGTTGGACGAAGGGGATAAGCCTAAAAGGAGACTATGTCGAAAAATAAAAAAGGTTTACCCCAAACACATAAGTAGTTTTTATTTTTGCACGGACTTTTCAAACCAGCCTCGTAAAGCACTCACGATAATTTTCGCTCAATCTCGATTTTATGGAGAATATTCCAGAATTTTTTCTAAATATTTTGTTCAGCACTTTTAGGAGCACAGCGATTTTTGGCCATTTTTTAAAAATAATGTTTGCACGAGTATTACATCATATAGTTTTGAACTCATGTTTTCTCAAGCTTTCATTTGACACCTCACTCGATGACCTTGCAAAAAAGAAAATTTCACTTCAGATTTCACCCCTCAAAACTAACCCCCTAAGTCAAAATTTAACTTTGAAAATTACACGGCTCTGATTGGACCATTAATTCTTATATTTGTGCCAAACATTTTCAACTTTCTGTATCTATCCCATGAGTATTCTCTACGTAACAATAATAAACAACAAAATAACTACAGCTTACATATCGAACAAGAAGTATTATTATTTTGACGAAATCATTATGGTTCAACGATCCAATTTAAAAAAATAAAAACACTCACCAAATGCATTTCCTAATAGCAATAGATATATTATAAACAAAATAAGTCATTGTTTTTAAACGATGTTGTGATTTTGTTAACGATGCACAATGAACCAACAGATAAGCACAGTTAATAGATTAATACCAGTAATTATTTTAAGCGATAGGGAGCTATCGCTTCGATAAAATTACACCATCCAGAACGTGAATACTAGAATTCATTGTTGTGGTGTGCAGTAAGATTTTTTTACAATTCCTACTCGTTTTATAGAGAATTATTTTTTGTAGTTGTTTAATATTGAAAGTACCTTTTAAGTGCCATGAACGTTGATAATTATTGCGGTGATTGCGTTTGTTTGTCTACCCCTTCTGTCTCATATCTTTTTTAACCAGGATATTTGTTTTCTGCATGCGTGCACTAGAGAAGCTTGTATTTTTCTCCATCCCCGACGTATCCTAAATACCCGACTATTCGGTATTTATGTTAGTTATTAATAGATATTCTGTGTTTACACCCCTCAGGATTTCAGTATTGGCGATCCGGGTTATCCTAAATACCAGGAGATGGAGCCACATTTTAAAAGCCCCCAGTCGATTGAATGAACTCACTTTTATAGATCATTCGTATACTAGAATCAACCAAATGTAACACTGAATCATTAGTTGTCGTATGTTCCGATTTAAGGTGTAAGTACAATAGAATGAAGCCATTTTTCCAAAGATATTATTAGTATTCAGTACAGGTTTTCTGTAAATACATAACCGAAGTACTTGATCTGATGCACTTGTTTAACAGTTTGCGCCAGGAGTATGGACGCGTGTACATTATATCAGGTCTGGGAAAAAGTTCGTGGCGTTTTTCCTGATAGATGGCGTCAATTGCAAATAACTCAAGAAACACAGATCGCAGCGACATCACTAAACGCTCGTTGGAAAAGTGACACTTCAAGCATTACTTTGAGTGTATAAACATCGAAATTGGTGCAGTGGTTGGAAACTTGTTTACGTTTGAAAATGGAGAAAAGTAATGACAAAAAAATTGCGCTATATTTTGCAAATTTATTACGACAAAGAGAAGAAGGCTGCGCAGGCTTGTGAAAAAAATTTGTGCTGTGTACCGTGAAGGTACTTTATCAAAATCTGCTGCGCGGAAATGATTCGCTCGCTTTCGTTCTGGTAATTTTGATGTGAAAGATGAGTCACGCTCTGGTCGTTCAATCACTGAAAAAGCTGATGAAATTCTTGAAAAAGTCCAGTAAGATAAGCATATCGGTAGTATCGATATTGGTATGAAGCTAGGCATTGACCACAAAACGGTTTAGAACCATTTATACAAAGCTGGCTACAAAAAGAAGCTCGATGTATGGGTTCCTCATGAGTTGAGCGCGAAAAAACATGATAGACCGAATTAACATTTGCGATTCGCTGCTGAAACGCAATGAAATCGAGCCATTTCTGAAACGTGTCATAACCGGTGATGAAAAATGGATCACGTACGACAATTGGAAGCGTAAAAAGATCGTAAACAAGGGATGGTGAGCCGTCACAAGCGTTCGCGAAGCCAGGATTGACGTCGAAAAAGATGATGCTGTGTGTGTGGGGTGGGACTGGAAGGGAATCGTCCACCATGAGCTACTTCCAGTTGGTTAGACGATTAATTCTCAATTCTACTGTGGACAACTAGAGAGATTACGCTAAGCAATTGAAAGAAAACGGCCCGAATTGATTAATAGGAAAGGTGTTGTCTTCCATCATGACAACGCCCGACCACACACTTCTTTGATGACCCATCAAAAATTGCGAGAGCTTGCTTGGGAAGTTTTGATCCATCTACCGTATAGTCCAGTCATAGCACCCTCTGACTATCACTTGTTCCGATCTCTGCAGAACTCTCTCAATGGAATTAAGCTGCCTTCAAAAGAAGCCTGTGAAAACCACTTGATTCAGTTTTTCAACCGGAAACTACAGAATTTCTTCACCGATGGCATCACGGCTCTACCCGAAATTTATTTTCACACTATAAGAAAACCAGCTGAATTTTACTAAAAAAACGCCACGAACTTTTTTTCCCAGACCAGATATTTACCGTGATTGTTTCAATGGCTGAGTAGATTCCGTTCAAAAGTCGTTGAAAACGTTCGATGCTATTACAGACAGCTCGTGTCTACATATCGGTCGTTATTTAATAAAACACCATTGATTTTCACGCATACCAAATGTTACTGGAAGCAACCGAAACACAGATACTATTCAAGATAGAATTTTACATAGAACTGAAATACTTAATGTAAAATGGCATGTTCTGTTTGAAAATATATATTGATACCATCATATGCTTAACAAAGGTGACTTTACAATCAAACTAACATCACCAAAAGATGTGCCTTCAAAAAAAGGCAATTTCAAAATTCAAAAAATGGAGTAA
The DNA here is from genome assembly GCA_019049505.1 of Pachyrhynchus sulphureomaculatus. Classification (NCBI taxonomy): domain Eukaryota; kingdom Metazoa; phylum Arthropoda; class Insecta; order Coleoptera; family Curculionidae; genus Pachyrhynchus; species Pachyrhynchus sulphureomaculatus. The sequence goes on from CM032447.1 coordinate 59,889,296, forward strand.
TTTGGACAAATAATTACACAGGCCGACAAAAATGGACGAAACTCCAGACCCTGAGATCATAATATACCTTCCCAAAGGTTTTTGTTGCGCTCAATCCGAATTCGACCTCAGAATTCACATCACATCAAGTTTTCGAAATATCCTAACCTATAAATGCAAAAAACACGATTTTTCGCATTTATAGGATATAGGAATTAATTTTTCTCCACAAATCTCATTGCGGCATATGAAAATACTACTCTTCCCCATCAAAATGCATTTTGAATTTTTCATGTATCTTATTTCTTGGCGAAGCAACATTGTTTATTTGTTATCATACATGGTGTCTCATTTTAATGTACCAGGCTTCTTAATTTTTTATAACAACTTTTAGTAAAAAAAGTTTCAGATAAGAGTTGAAGGGCTGTAAGGGCAACAAAATGATATATGTAATTGTGATGGATGACCTTGGAAGATCATTTTGAAGGTTATTTTCAAGCTCAACTTTGATTTTTTAAATAGGAACCCATATTTTTTATGATGGTATATACAACTTTTGTTCGAAAATTTTTTCTCGATAATACTTCGTTCTTCAATACTTTATTGATAAAAATCATTACACTCTTAATCCCCAAACAAGCATAAATCCAAATGAACCTAATATGACCTCTGGCTTAAAAATTGATAAAAGAGATTACATTCTCAAATCCTAAAAGAATCAAAATTTAACACAACAGAAAGGCAAACTTAACAAAATCTTAACCAAATTGGTATGGTTGTAAGGAAAACGCCAAATTAATTAATTTCAACGGACTATTTCTCCGAGAACAAATAAAATATCTGAAAAATTCAAAATGGATTGTTGAAGGGGAAGAGTAAGTGGTACTTTCAAATGCCGCAACGAGTTTTATGAAGAAAAATTAATTCGCGGTGTAATATAATCCTAAATATAGCGAAAAACTGATTTTTTTTGAATTTTTAGGTTAGGATATCTCGAAAACCTGATGTGATGGAGTAATTTTGGGTTAGGATTTTGATTCAGTGCACCAAAAACCTTTGAAGAAGTATAGTTTGGTCACAGGATTCCAAAATGTTGTCCTATGTTATTTTCATTGAAAAATTTCACCCCGTATATATTTATTTTGTTGTTTTGGAGGTTTTTAAAGCAAGAATTAATTTCAGCGGCTTATTTTTATAAAATTATAATATATTTTTCATCATTAAGATAAAAATCTCCTTTTCTTTTTGATTAAGACGCAATTAAATTCGTTTTCCTCTGTCATAGTGTAAATCTCTCTCCATATTTTCAAGGCCCAAAAAATAATGCTATTAAAGCAATTTTTTATCATTTAGACAGACGAATCCATAAAATGAAAAACTGTGAACGGAAACAAAATAAAAGCGATTTGTCAACCCCAAAAGAATATATAAACGATAAATTTTCATCCAAAAAAAAAAAATACGAATTTGTTTTATATTAATGCTAGGTTATATTTTCCTAATTTGTTTTTCTGTTTTATCCATAATTTGAAATTTATATATTTCGTATATTTATTAAATTTGATTAAAAATCCTTAATTAAAAGGAGTTACAAAAATAATATAGATATGTAAGTTAGGCAATTTTATATTGCCTGATATTTACCTACTTTTATATTTTCCTATCCTTATTTAGAACAAGCCCGGTAATCACAGTTTTTACAAAATTAAACTGGGTATATAGCCAAGACATAAAAACCTTAGAACTTCCCATATTAAAGGAAAAATAGCATCGTTAAAAATCCGATAAAATCTGAAACAGAGATTAAATTAGTTTCTTTTATTTCATGAGAAAAGACAGTAAAATAACTAATTTTTCTTTTGATAGCTCAAACCCGTGTAGCGGAACGCGTAAAACTGTATAGTTTGAAATGTAAAAAATAAAAAAACTGAAATGACAAAACATTTGCTCAATGAGATCCAATATGCCAGGATCATATGAGACTCTCTTTGAAATGAGCACTGTCCAGATGGACTAGAGTAAAAGGACTGGACGTCTTCTATGATGGCACAACCTTCTTTTCTCTATGCAAACCACTACGGATAATAATATAATATATATATATATATATATATATATATATATATATATATATATATATATATATATATATATTTATATACATATATACATATATACATATACATATATATATATATATATATATATATATATATATATATATATATATATATATATATATATATATATATTATATATATATATATATATATATATATATATATATATATACATATATATATACATATATATATATAATATATATATATATATATATATATATATATATATAAATATATATATATATATATATATATATAATATATATATATATATATATATATATATATATATATATCCCAGGTCTGGGAAAAAGTTCGTGGCGTTTTTTCCGATAGATAGCATCAATTGCAAATAACTCAAGAAACACAGATCGCAGCGACACCAATAAACGCTCGTTGGAAAGGTGACACTTCGAGCTTTACTTTGAGTGTATAAACATCGAAATTGGTGCAGTGGTTGGAAAGTTGTTTGCGTTTGAAAATGGAGAAAAGTAAAATGTCGATAATAATTGCGCTATATTTTGCAATATTATTACGACAAAAGGAAGAACGCTGCGCCGGCTTGTGAAAAAATTTGTGTTGTGTACGGTACTTTATCAAAATCTGCTGTGCGGAAATGGTTCACTTGCTTTCGTTCTGGTAGTTGTGATGTGAAAGATGAGTCACGCTCTGGTCGTCCAATCACTGAAAAAGCTGATGAAATTCTTGAAAAAGTCCAGCAAGATAAGCATATCAGCAGTGTCGATATTGGTATGGAGCTAGGCAATAACCACAAAACGGTTTTGAACCATTTACACAAAGCTGACTACAAAAAGAAGCTCAATGTATGGGTTCCTTATGAGTTGAGCGCGAAAAACATGATAGACCGAATTAACACCTGCGATGCGCTACTGAAACGCAATGAAATCAAGCGATTTCTGAAACGTGTCATAACCGGTAATGAAAAATAGATCACGTACGATAATGGGAAGCGTAAAAGATCGTCGACAAGGGATGGTGAGCCGTCACAAACATTCGCGAAGCCAGGATTGACGTCGAAAAAGGTGACGCTGTGTGTGTGGTGGGACTGGATGGGAATCGTCCACCATGAGCCTACTTCCAGTTCGTCAACTCAACTGTGGACAACTAGAGAGATTACGCTAGGCAATTGAAAGAAAACGGCCCGAATTCATTAATAGGAAAGGTGTTGTCTTCCATCATGGCAACGCCCGACACACACACTTCTTTGATGACCCGTCAAAAATTGCGAGAGCTTGGTTGGGAAGTTTTGATGCATCCACGGTATAGTCCAGACATAGCACCCTCTGACTATCACTTGTTCCGATCTCTGCAGAACTCTCTCAATGGAATTAAGCTGCTTTCAAAAGAAGCCTGTGAAAACCACTTGATTCAGTTTTTCAACCAGAAACCACAGAAGTTCTTCACCGATAGTGTCATGGCTCCACTCGAAAAAATGGCGAAACATTGTCGATAATAATGGAGCATATTTGGTTTAAATAGATTCATTTTCACACTATAAGAAAACCAGTTGAATATTACTAAAAAAACGGCACGAACTTTTTCCCAGAGCTGATATATATATTGAAACAAGTCCTAAACCTAAAGCTCTAGGGATTTTTTCTGAATAATGAAAATCATTTGAGGTATTACAATTTGATAATTTTAGAATCCCGTTCAGTCATAATATTTCCCAAAGGATTAATAAACTACGTTGTACAAAGTTAGTCGCTCGAATTCGTTTTTTAGTTGGTCCGTCGATTGCTGAATCATTTTAGCAATTTATCTGCAATAATTGCTTGCATCGGAAAAGTGTTAATCCAGGAATACATTCGTTCGTTTATTACATTCTTGTAGGCCAACGTCTCACTTTGCATTTTCAATGCTTACGTTGCTGCTGGTATTTAATATCTGTGCTGGAGATTGTAATCGCTCTAACATCTAGTTAATGACTTTATCTCCTTAACCAGCGTTTCAGTGGCTGCCGTTCTTGCTATTTGTGTTCTATTCGGGGGATGATCGATTTGTTTTTTAATTACAGTTTTTACGTGTAGGGTAACTTTAGTGCATCACATCTCTTGTTTAAGACGTACATGTCACCAGAACTCAAAAAAGCAGATGATACTCAATTATATATACAAACACTCCACAGTCTCACAATGCAACTCTATATGATGGATGATTTAGTTATAAAATTTCTCAAAAATATAACAATGTCCCACCATATCTAAAATGGGTCATCCTCCAAATACAATTAACCTGCTCAAACGAGAAATAGTATTTAAGAAAATAACAATATTCCGAGGCTTCAATGCCACCCGGTAGAGTATCAACTTCTTCATAAATGTTTCTCAGACAGAACTATTGTTACACTTTCTATATGTTGATGTAAGTTCAGTATTACTGTATAATAAATAACTAGGTTAAGTGAGGAAGCTTAGCTTCGACTACGCCATTTATGTACTACATGATGATGATCATAAGAGATTATGATTATTATTTAGAACATTCGGTGTACAGGAAACCAACACATATACATAGATATCTGAATGTGCAATCCCAATACCATCACCTACAATTGCAAATAGTGGCGAACACATAATTTCCAGATCAATCTGCCGTGCAAGCCAGGCTAAATAACAAGTGGAGCTAAAAATAATTATCTCAGTCCTAAAGCAGAATGGCAGTATATAATAAATAAGGCCCTAAAACACCAACAGAAACCTGGAAGAAAACTTAATGACGATTAGGACAGCTGAACGAAAATCATTTTACAGTACATTAAGAGAACCACCGACAGAATTAGATTAGATTTGTTGAAATAAAACCCATCAATTTATGCAAACCACTACGGATAATAAGATCCCAAAAATAATTTTCTATTGGAGAACTAGGGTTCTTACAGGGTATCATGTTTCTGGAAGTACATAAACTAACGACCGAAAATACACAAACTACATCTCCTCGTTTTCAAAATCAACTCCAGACAGGTCAGAAAATGGATTTTAATAGCTCCAAACATACAGCTAAAATAGAAAATTGCAAGACAAGACCAATTCGAGATGCCATCCATATAAAAAAAATCCGACAGTTGAACAAGAGAGGAGATGCACTAAACTTACTCTACTCTTGGAAGACGACAATTGAAAACAAAACGGACACAACACAAATAGCAAGAACCGATACCACTTGAATGACTGTCAAGCCTGTGTAGCCAAACACAACCAATCAAAGCTTGTACAACCTCCAGCGCAGATGTCATACTCGCGGCAGCTACGTAAGCCTCCAGTTAAGCACCTAACTCGACAAGTCAACAGTTTAAAGTTGACGAAACGTTTACGAGATTCCACGCGGAATGAAACAAATGAACAGACTTACTTCCTCACTGACTCTTCGACATTTCTTCAATTAATATATTTTTGGTAATTGTATATATCCATTGTTTGTAAAAACCCGTATGTAGCTCAGATTAATCAAAAAAACAAGAAATATAAAATAAACTCGTATTCCCTGTAATTCAATAAAACATAACAGTTTAAATTGAAAATGTCAAAATATAATCGACTAGTAATCATTTATCGAAAAATTATTAGTTGAAAATTATAGAATGGTGAAGTTTAATGGTTTCCTTGCTATTACTTATTATAAAGTTATTATGTTACATCAATATTATATCATCAATTTGATTTATATATCCGGATTTAATTTAAAATAGTATAATGGAATAGAATGGTACCGCTGGTGAATAAAATTTATTATAGGTAATTGATTAATATCGGTTATTAAATCCAAATAATATTTATATGGAATTAAATTGTGGTATTTTGTCTAAGCTGTTGTTATAGTAATGCAAACTACTTTAACTTTGGCGCGGTATTATCGACAGTGATGAGTTAGACATACTACTCCATACGACCATCTTCCTAAGCAAACTTTTAACATTATAGACCAAGAGGGCAACCCAAAATTTTGATATGTCGACTAACCGTCTGCCTAGTTGTTTATTCTATCGGACGAGTCGAATAAAAAATTAACGTTGATTTTGCTGCCCCGTGCCCTGGAATGCCCATATAAGGCCCAAAATGCTACATCCAAAAATTGACTGTTGTTTAACCAGTTGAATTAAGTACCATAACATTTGTTGACGCTAGAAAAGTCGAGCGCCCCAAAAGGCAAACGCCATCGAGACCAGACCCAGCTTTAGGGCCCAAAAAACAAAGCTGAACCCGCTTTTTCTAGCTAAAAAACGGTCGTTTTTTTTTCGAATTTTCGAATAAATAAGACTGTAAGACCCAAGTTTTGGGTCCTACGCGTCTATCCAACTTGTTTTTGAAAAATTTAGGCCTTAATTAATAAAATATCACGAATGCAGACGCCTCGCTTGTACCTGAACAAGCCAAGACATTTTCAAAGTTCAAAAAAAAAAAATCGAAATTCTGATAGTATAGACGCTATTATAGATTCCACATAAAATTCGTATCGGATTGACTGAAATTATTATTATTAGACTACACTGAAATTATTATTATTAGACTACACTGAAATTATTATTATTAGACTACACTACACCTTAGAAGTAGTTACTTAAAATTAAGTAATTTGCTTTATATTAGAATTTAAAAGCATCTAGACAACAACTATATCAGGCAGATCACAGTTCTCATGTATACGGCCTCTCTAAAGCATTACTCAATCTCGCTACTATGGTCGCCTAGTCACATAGGTAATAGGGGAAATGACAGAGCGGACTATGCTAAAATGGCCACTGAAAAGGGGAACGTAATCATAGGAGAAAACCATTACTCAGACTTTAATATATACCTAAAATCGATCTATGAATCCCTTTTCCAACTAGGATGGGATCTGGACAATGCTAATAATAAATTATGGCCCATCAAACCTAATGTTTATCAATGATTGCATTCAGTCAACATGAACAGAAAACGACAACGTACACAGGAGAAGATTAGCGGCAGGACATACGTACTCCACTCACAGTTACCTTATGAACAAGGAACAACAGCCCACATGTCCAGACTGTGTTGCACCCCTTACAACATCACACATTTTCGAGGCAGCTCACTATAGAGACAAAAGAAACAGATATAACATTCCATCTAGCATGAAACAAATAATTGAATCATTTGAACACATGAAAGTAAATATTCATAACTTCCTCCTAGAAATACACTTTAAAATCTAGATAAATAGAACAAGGGGCGCTAAATAACTTTTAGTAGTTAAGCGCCCAGACACCAATAACAACATCATCATCATTTAAAAGCATTTTATTTGAAATTTCTAGTAAACGCTTCAAAAATCTAACAAATATTTAATTTTAAGTAAATACTTTAAAATTAATAATAATAATTTCAGTCATCCGGTACGAATTTTATGTAGAACCTATAATAGCATCTATACTATCAGAATTTCAATTTTTTTTTTTTCTGCACTTTGAAAATGCCTTGGCTTGTTCGGATTCAAGAAGCGTCTGCCCTCGTGATACTTATTAATTAAGGCCTAAATTTTCCAAAAACAATTTGGACAGACGCGTAGGACTCAAAACTTGGGAATTACGGCCTTATTTATTCAAAAACTCGAAAAAAAAACGACCGTTTTTGGCTGGATAAGGTTGGTCCAGCTTCACCCTCCGGTATTGGTGACGTCTGCCTTTTGCAGGTTAAATAACAGTCCATTTTTGTATCGACATTTTTTAAGCCCTAAAGCTGAGTCCAGACCTTGGCTATCATTCCGATTATTTAAGTTGTTGGGCCTCTCTTTTTTTATTTCTATGGCTTCTTTGATTACCCTAGTGGATAGGTTATCACTTTTTTGTAGGGTTCTGGTTTTGTCAAAATCGATTTTGTGGCCGGTATTGTGTGCATGTTGTGCTACAGAAGAGGTGGTGGATTTTTGTTTTACGGCGTTTTTGTGCTCGTCTCTTCTGGCAGGCCAACCTTTACCGAACTCTTGGAAACATATTCTATCCGAATACCAAGTCCAACCAAGAGAAACAATAATTCAACAATATGTTACTTCACCAACACAAACATTACAAAGAACCACAGGACCGACAACAAGCAGTCAAAGCCGAGCCTTTATTGGTCGGATCCGTCCGACCAATAGAACCACGCCCCGAGCACATAAAACCGGCGCCTTCAGAGCCAGTTTCGCAATTCAACGCCAAGACACCGACCAGTGATCAACACTTTGAAAAGGATGGATGAGATTCCATCGAAACGTCAGCGAAACCGTCCATCCAGGAACTTTAAGCTAACACGGGATACCCGAAAAACCACTACTACATATATATATATATATATATATATATATATATATATATATATATATATATATATAGAAGTACCTCACTGATCTTTCTTAACAAAAAAATAAGAAATAAAATTAAATTATTTAGAAAAAATAACAAAAAATTAATATATTACACAAAACGATATTTCTTCTTAATCTTAAGTTCTCTGCTTTTAAAGGAAAAATATAATTAACAAAACATATCGCCGCTGTAGTCACAATACAAGAAATAAAAGCAATATGTGTTAATAACTCATACACAAAATGTAATACTCAAACACACAAAAATAAGCAAAATTTTTAAGAAAGAATTTATGAATTAAGGCAATGTCGAAAACAAATTAGTATTAACAAACTTGTGGCGGCCCGTGGCTCCGTAGCGTACTACCTTGCTTACGGTGCAGAAGGTCGAGGGTTCAATCCCTCAGGATAGTGTACCAATACTTATTTATTAATTTATTTAAGTATATTTGGCCTGGCCACGTACACAGGTAGTAGTTGTTCGCAGAAATGCAATAACGTCCGTGGCAGCACTACCGCGTTGTCTAAAAGGTGCTGTGAAATACAAAAATGTATGTTTCAGTACTTGGACAATGTTGACGGGTATTACGACATCCTCGCCGATATCCTTAGGATACGAAAAGGGTAAAATCCCTACTCAGGCGGGGAGGTGAACGATAAAAAAAACAAAACTTATTAGGAAAGTACCTAACACAAAAAAAATATAAGATACTCTCTTTCAAATCCTCAATTATATATATATATATATATATATATATATATATATATATATATATATATATTCAAAGAACAAGGCAATAATCACATGAGATACATAACTCGCGATGATTCGAAAAACCAAGAATGAAATATCGATTAATGCGGCCTTATAACTATACTTCCGCTCCACAGAAACACACGGTGGGTAGGGCGTGCGTGCAGTGTCGCGACACTACAATCGAGTTTTTGTATATTAAATGTTAATTATATATTGCTTATATTTCTTGCATTTCTCGTTTAGGGTGTCAACAGCCAAACTTCTTTTACTAATTATATTTTCGTTTATAAGCAGGTAAGTACTAATTTTTAGTGTTCCGTACGAAACACTTATGAGATCACTTCGGTGTTTGTCTATCTGTCTGTCACACCCAATTTTCTCCGAAACTATTTGATATAGAAAGTTCAAATTTGGCACTAATATAGAAATTGATGGCCTTATGAGAGCCGTGTAGCTTTGAAAGTTAAATTTTGACGTAAGGAGTTAGTTTTGGGGTGTAAAATCGGAAGAGAAAAAAAAAATTACACGTCCATCGAGTGAGGTGTCAAATAAAAAGCTTGTAAAAATATATATAATGTAATACTTGCGCACACCTTCCTTTGTTTTATTTCTAAAAAAATTGCGAAAAACCGCTGTCCCCCCCTTATCTCGAAAAGTACTGATCAAAAAATTTTGAAGAAATTCTGGAATATTCTCCACAGGGTGTAGATTGAATGAAAATTATCATGAGTGCATTACCTTTAACAATTTATCTGGTATATAAAAAAAAATCAAGGTCATCAGTTTTCAGTGAAGGTTGGAAAAATACTTTATTGACAATTCGTTTGGGGTGTGTTTTGTGAAGTCACTGATCATTTTATACCTCCCTAACAAAAAATTTTATTTCAAAAGCAATTAACGTACGGAACATTAATTGCGCAAGTTCGACTTGCACTTGGCCGGTTATTAGAATTAAAAGCAGATATACTGTATCTTTCATTTTTTTGAAATAGGTTTAATTTGTGTTTTTAGTTTTAATTTATGTATAAAATGAAACCGGTTTTGTATTAATAGCAGTAAAATCCCGTGTACATTATTATTAAATTAGTTTCAAATTCCTAATCCTTAGTAAACATTTTATTTAAAGAACTGTAAATTTAAAACATAAAAATACTAACGAATTGGTAATGAAGACACTTTAGGTGATTAAATAACTTTATGGAACTAGTAATTTCGTAATCTAAAATCTTAAATATTTTTCCGTGTGCTAGTTTGAGTAAATTCAAACAAAAGAAATTCAAAGGAAACTACACTTTTTAATAAAGCATTCCTTAGTTGGCGAAACTTTATTCGCTTTTTATGTAAATTTTCCCTTTAAAAAATGCCGTTCTATAACTTAAAGCCTTGATAAATGGATCGTCATTGAACGGAATTATTAATCAAGGCAAGTTTCATTGAAACGAGTTTCCAATCCATTATTAGAATAGTGCCTTCTGACTGGTTTTTCTTTAACTTAAGCAAAGCGTAATTAATGATCTTTTATAAATGAATGTTTAATTATTATCTTTATAACTATTATATATGATTATCTTTAATTTTTTTTCAGGTAAGTAATTACATCCTGCTTTATAGTACATCTTCTGAATACAAGAAATATGGCGACATGGGTAATGTAAGAAACAAGTAGAAGTAGATTATTAAGTATTTAAGGGGTCAGTCTACTTTAGACGTCTGAAAAAAAAAGGTATTTTTGCTAATTTTTCGAGCGATATCTATTGTAAATATTGAAGTAATTGCTTTTGGACTGTATTAATACTCTCTTGAAATATAAGAAACCATTTTTTTTGTTGATTTTACATAACTTTTTTTTTATGAAAAAATGCAAGGCAAACATAGTATGTCAAAAAAAAGGTGTGTCCATGACGTTGACATTTTTTCAGCTTTGGCCGCTCTGAAACCCAAAAACCGAAAAGATTTACAATCTGTAGGACTGTGGCTATGGCCCGAGCTAGAATTATTCACTTTTATGCAAAAATAACAAAATGGCGGATGTTAAAAAAAAACATTGTGCAAATGTGTTTTTTTTGCAATTTTTTATGCCAAAAAAATAGTAACAATGACAATTTTGACTTTGTTCTCGTTCCGAGCATAGCCACACATGTGCTGAATATGTGGTAAATATTTCGTAAAGATCGGTTGAACAGTTTCGTAAAAACTTTAACGCCGCATGCAAAAACGTTATTTTGAGAAAAACGCGTTTAAAGACTAACCTGAACTATATATCTTCGAAACACGCTTCGAAATAACAGTCTCGAGAGGCCTCAAGGTCATGTTTGCTCCGAAAAATTCAATAGAAAGGTCTCATACTGTAAATAACAGTTTCTAATTTCAGTAGGGAGCAGCTCTGTTTCGGAAAGTAGAGAGCGAGTAAGAGGGGCAGAGCGACCACACTCGTGCCGCTCCTGGAGCGCTTTAGGGACTTCCCTGCAGCACGTGTGCTAGACCAATAAAAAAAAAAAAAAGAACTTTCAGAGATCGATTTAGTAACGTGCTTTAATATATAGATATAGATTTTTCATGGCATATACTTCGAAAATGCTCATAAAAAAATATAGATTTTTTCAAGGTGATAAACTAGACTGACCCCTTAATGGATGTTGGTGAATTAAAAATGGTTTACTATTTAAAAGCTATTAACTGATGATATGTAGCTATAAAATGTTATATTTCTCGTAATAATCGGAAATTTAAATTTGATACACACATGTCATGAAGTGTGGCTTAATACTACCGACAGAGAGAGACGAGTGAGGCCGACTCTCCGCCTTGTTGTTTATAGACCAAAAGGGCGCTCTGTCTAGTTGTTCATTCTCTTGGGCGAGTAGAATACAAGCCTTTAACGTTGATTTTGCGGCTCCCGCGCCCTGGAATGCCCAGATAAGGCCCAAAATGCTACATCCAAAAATGGACTGTCGCGACAAAGGGCAGACGCCGCTGAAACCGGAACCAGCTTTAGGGCCCACAAACGTCAAGCTAGTTCAAAAACTTGAAAAACAACCGTTTTTGGCTTGAAAAAGCGAGTCTAAGCTTCGTCCTGCGGTATTGGCGGCGTCTGCATTTTGCAAGTTCCCTCTTATTTTATCCAGAACAAACTAATGATCCTATATGCTTAAATGACAGTCCATTTTTGGATCCGGTCTCGGCGGCGTCTGTCCTTTGAGGCGCTCGACTTTTCAACGTCAACAAATGTTATGGTACTTGATTCAAGTGATTAAACGACAGTCCATTTTTGGATGTAGCATTTTGGGCATTCGAGGGCACGAGGGCCGCAAAATCAACGTTAAAGGCTTTTATTTGACTCGCCCGATAGAATGAACAACTAGGCAGACGGTTAGTTGACAGGTCAAAATTTCGGGTCGCCCTCTTGGTCTATTAACGTTTATGCTGAAGTTTTTTTCTCATAAAAACACCATCGTAACAATCGTAAAATCAACGGATGACACAGTACTGATTGCGGATAACGTAGAAGATCTGCAATCTCTCGTAGACGTCGTACAACTAGCCAGTAGTAATTATGGTATCAACCTAAACTGCAAAAAACAAAATATATGATAAGAGGTGAAATACACGCAAAATTCTTCATTAAGTATTTTGAGCATGGTATGAAACACAGTTGGATTGGATCCTTAAACTAATGATACAGGGAAAGATCGAAAGCAAGAGGACGCCTGGGGGACGAAGGATATCAGAGTTAAAAAAACAAGCACCAAAAGGGTACCGAATCATTCTTCCGAGCGGAAGTGTCAAAAATAGAAATCTCTTTAATTATTGCCGACCTTCGGCGGGAGAAGGTGCCTACAATAGAAAAGAAGTACTATCTTTAGAAAAAAAATGGAAACAATCTATTTAAACTATTTGGAAATTTAAAGTCCAAAAAAAACTATCAGCAATTAATTCCACTGCCTTCAGATTTAACAATTATTGCATTCTTGTAACCCTTAATTTTACTATTGCAAAATGTCAGGGGTTTTCATTTCACTCCCATATTTTTACTTTTTTTTTACATCTTGATTTTTTCTTAATAAACAAACTTTTATTGAAAACTGGAATTCTGGAAAATTAAAAACACAAAAAGTTGAAAATTTCATTAAGTACTCTGTATATATTTATCTATAATCTATAATATATATAAAATGCAACGTCTCTCTGTCTGTCTGTCTGTCTGTCTGTCTGTCTGTCTGTCCGTTAGTGACCTTATCACTGGAGAACCACTTATCCGATTTACGTACTTTTTTTTTTTAAAACATACATATGTTCTCTGGCCAGGTTATAGGCTATATTTTATTACGATAGGTAGCATAAGGAATGAGCAGTGACGATAATAGTGAATGAAGTCGGAAAAAAGTTTATCGCTAGCGCGTTCCCTTGCAATACACAGTCTAAACCATTAAATATGGAACAATATTATGTAGTAGAGAATATCTAGAATCTATAATATATATAAAATGCAATGTCTCTCTGTCTGTCTGTCTGTCCGCTGGTGCGTTTATCACGCGAGAACCACTTATCCGATTTACGTCTTTTTT
>CM032447.1:59903149-59928032 GCA_019049505.1 Pachyrhynchus sulphureomaculatus
TCACGACAACGCACCAGCACACACCTCAGCAGTTATGGTCGCAAAATTAATGGAAATAGGATTCCAACTCGTTTCACATCCCCCCTATTCTCCAGATTTGGCTCCCTCGGACTACTATTTGTCCCCAATTTGAAGAAATGGCTAGCGGGACAAAGATTTTATTCAACAAGGAGGTGATTGCAGACACTAATGGATATTTTGCAGACTTGGACAAACAACACATAAGTAGTTTTTGTTTTTGCACGGACTTTTCAAACCAGCCTCGTACATAATTTTTAAATCATGACAAGTAGCCCCTTATAGTGGTGTCGACAAAGGGACGCCAAGAAGGCATATACCCAGCGCGGTCTTAGATATGGTACTCTTATTAATGAGAGGAGCTTTTAAAAGTTCATTGTATATGGTAAAAGGGTTCTTTTTCTTGAAAAATTTCCTACCACTGATTATCAGTTTTTAAATTAGATTTAAGCTCTTCAAGCGTTATTGTACAAAAAGGTTTTTTTTTGTGTAAAAAAATCTCTCGTCCCCTCCTCGGTCATCAATTTGTTAATTGGCAGTACCAGGTGTACAAGTCCGTGCCGCGAACTGGTTTCGCCGTATGTGATGGAGCATTGTCATGAAGAAACATGACTTTGTGTTGCCTCTTTCGGCATTCTGGCCTTTTTTCAAGTAGCGAACGGTTCAAATTGGTCAATTGTTGTTGGTAACGTTTAGTATTAACCGCTTCCCCAGGTTTTAACAGCTCATAATAGATCACGCCCCTCTGGTCCCACCAAACATAGAGCATCGTCTTTTTGCCAAAGCAATTCGGTCTTGCGGTCGATGTGGACGGTGCGCCTAAGTCTACCCATGATTTTTTGCACTTGAGATTCTCAAAATAAATCCACTTTTCATCCCTTGTAACTATGCGATGCAAAAACGACTTCCTTTTGTACTGAGCGAGTAAAATATCACACGTGTTTTTTGCGCTTTTCCTGTCGTTTTCAACTCATGTGGTACCCGTCTAAACAGTCTTCTGAATCTTTCCCATCTCTCGTAGCCGATTGGAAACAGCTTGTTGACTAACGCTCAATTGCTCGGCGAGTTGTTTTTGTGCTTGCAATTCCACATCTTCGTATTTTTTTGGCGGTTTTCCACGTTCCTTGTCTGCAACATCGAAGTCACCACTTTTGAAACGCCGAAACCATCGTTCACACGTATCTTGCGATGGAGCATGTTCACCATAAGCTTCGTAGTAATCGGTATGATTCAACAGCGATTTTCTTCAAATGAAAACAAAAAATTAATGCAGTCCGCGAATGCTCTTTGTTCGGTATAAATTTCAACATATTGAACACAACAACACAACACTATGCACACATTTTTCCAATTTATCACTCGTGCGCGTCTGACACTTGTTGATGACACAACAAAATGGCGCAGTGTCAAATCTTTATAGCGCAAATTTCATTGGTGCACAATCTGTTGTCTGAAATCCGCATTTCATACTTGTACACCTGGTATTTTTTTAAAGTTCCATACCCATCCTGTCAGCCTATCAAAAATATTTTGTCTTGTGAAGCCAGAAGCCATACAAAAGCAAAATTTATCAATAATAAAAAGTAAATATTTTGTAAAAAACCAGCATCAAAGAGACAATATATGTAAAATATAGTATTATTAATACTACCCACCTTTTATCCCACCCATAACCCATTATATCCCTTCCGTAGCCCCTAGGAAATTAGCGGGAACGTAACTCAATCCAATTTCAATTCACATGAGAATCCCATGACTTCCTTCAATGTTAAATGTTCCGGACGTATAAATGGTTCCCGGATATCCGGGAGGAACCGACTTGGATGCAGTCAAACATACAAGCAGAAGAACAACTAGAATAAGCACGTGGAACGTCAGAGGCCTCCTACAAACGTGAAAATTGTAGATTGTAGAAAATGAACTGAAAGCCTACAACTTGTCCCTACTTGGACTTAACGAGAGACACTGGAAAGGTGCCGATTTTTTCACCACAAGATCGGGCAACACAGTTTACATATCCAGTGAAGACAAAAGCGAAAAAGAAATAGTACCAGCAATTTTAAATAATAGTATTGCCGGATATTATCCTGTAAGCGTGAAAATAATTGGAATCAAAATTAACTCATCACCATGTAACATCAACATACTTCAAGTATACGCTCCAACATCTGACTCAACTGAACAAGAACTAGAAGATTTCTATGGTGATTTAGGACAAGCTTTAGAACAAATACCCAGTAGAGAAGTATTGATAGTGATCAGTGATATTAATGCAAAAGTGAGAAATACTAAAAACGCTGATCATCTAAGAAATATAAAGGAAATTATTGTGTCACAATGTGACAAGGACGTTACGTAAGAATCAACGACCTACACCAAAGACTACATATAAATACAAATATAATCATCTAAATAAGATCATGGTCAGCCATAATCATATAGATTAAACAATTCATTAAAGTAAAAGTAGGTTTAAGTTTAAACATTGTAAATTGTTAATAAATTGTTAAGTGTTAAACAGATTCTAAATTAAATAAATAGTGAAGTGCAGTATACTGCGTAAATAAATAGTAAACCAAAATAACAAGTATAATAAGAAAAATAAATAAATAAAATAATAATAATAAATAAACAATAAAATAAAGTAAAATTAGTAATAATGTAAACACAAGATATCTTGTTGTAAATAATGTAAACAACAAATGACTATTTGTTGATAGAAATGAGAGAGGGAGAGAGGAATGAATGCGAAGGATAGAATGAAAGAGATTATAATATAGATTAGCTAATAATAAAATCCAATCAGCTAACTAGACCTTACCTGGCCAAATCAAACTGATTTTTTTTTGTATAATTTTTCCCAGTAAAAACAAATAAATAAAATATCATCAAAAAATTAATAAAAAATTTGCATACCTTTTTTCAAACAAACAAATATGTAAAAATCATTAAAGATATGTACGGAAATGATTAGGGAAATAGAATAAATACTAGCTAAACTGTCAAAAACCTAAAGCTAAAAAATTAATATCCACGTAATTGTATATTGTATTTGTCATACACTGATCACTATATCACTATAAGCCTAGTTCTATCCTATGTTGGATGTAGGTCTTCCTCCTGAATTTCCATCTAAATCTATTTGCAGCTGTTGTCATTCATCCAATGCCCGCAACCCTCTGTATATTATCCCGCCATCTTGTTTTGGGATATCCTACGCTCCTTTTCTGTTTTCATGGTCTCCAATCTAATGTTCGCTTGGTCCATCAATCATCGATCGTGCATGCTACATGTTCAGCCCAGTGCCACTTTCTTTCTGCTACGTGCTCTTTAATATCCTTTAATTTCGTTTGTTCACGTATCCACTGGTTTCTTTTTCTACCTCTAAGTTTTATCCCGATCATCTGTCTTTCGTGTGCTTTGAGTCCGAGCTAGTTTTGGTATATCGGCTTTATTCAGGGTCCAAGTTTCAGTGCCATATGTTGTAACATTCATTTTTTCCTAGATTTTAAGACCATGTAATGTTACTGATTTTTCGCTTTAAATTGTACTTCTTTTCATTTTTGTATCGAGCAGTATATTAATCAGAAATTGCTAGCCGCTCGTTATATTAGTGTGCAGTGCGGGGTTTCCGAGCGAATCTATCGATACGCCGGGATCGGTCAAATGTTTGTATCCGGAGTTTTGGTTCCGGCGTCGCGATTTTACAGACAGAGAGTGCCCACGGTTTATTTAAGGGTCTGGAGGACAGGAAGCTTGGCTTATTTCCATCTAGCCGCCGGAGAAGAATTTCCACCAAGCCGCCGTGAAGGCTGACTTCCACCGAGCCGAGAGGCTTACTTCGACCGAGCCGCAGTAGAGGCTCATGACAATATTTACGAGAGCCAAGTTAAGCACGAGTTTTTTTAACGTAAAGCTGTAGTGGGTTCTGTGTGTTTTCTACATGGAGTAGCCAAAGTAGGCTCTTCTCAAAAGTGTGAAATCGGTTTTGTGTTCCATCGAAGGCCTAGAAGCCCATATGAAAACCGTAAAGTTACCAGAACATTCATCAATAGATCTATTCCCGCAAATAAGTGTTTTAACAGCAATTTGAACTGACAAAACGTGAAGTGAAAATCACGATTCTTCGATTTCGGGTGTAGTCAGGTTTTAGAAGTAAAATGTCTGATTTAGGGACTCTAATAATAATAACTACCTGTTAGGCTAGAATTTTTTTTGTAATCCTTAAAACCGCAAAGGTTGGAACTTTTATTTTAAAATCATGAATAAATTTTCTTTTTGTTGATTAAAGCTAGTGTCTCACTGAATACCTATCTTACTTTTCAGGATAATGACGGCTGTACCAAACTGTTTTTTTTATTTAACAACTGTACACCCTTTCAGTATTTTTTCATTTTTTTAGCTGAAGTTAGATCCGTTCTATTTTAAAATGAATGGTGCCCAAAATTCGTACAGCTGAGGTTTTTTTTTAAAAATAGAAAATAATTCCAAAAAGACGTACAAAAATTATCTCTTACCCATATCTCTCTACCAAGGAAAACTGAGCTAGTGTTTGTTTAATTTCTTTAGTTCTTTTAAAATCATTAGTCACTCAATTCATTCTCAGAAATTAAAAAGAGGTTGCAAGAAAATTGCGCCCAAGCGTGGGAAAAAACAATTTTCACAAGGTACAAAAGGACGCCGCAAAAAAAGCGGGCGAGTTAAC
The DNA here is from genome assembly GCA_019049505.1 of Pachyrhynchus sulphureomaculatus. Taxonomy (NCBI): domain Eukaryota; kingdom Metazoa; phylum Arthropoda; class Insecta; order Coleoptera; family Curculionidae; genus Pachyrhynchus; species Pachyrhynchus sulphureomaculatus. The sequence goes on from CM032447.1 coordinate 59,907,873, forward strand.
ACCTTACAAAATGACGCAGTCTACGTGGGGCGCAATTAAACACTTTATCATAGGATACAAAATAGCGCTGTCAACGCGGGGATTTTGGAATTTTATTTTTTAAAGGGTTCAGTGTACTAGCTTTCGAACAAAGTAAAAGCTCTAACTTTTCAGATATTTTTATATTTCATAATATTTATTAAACGAAACTACACTATAGCAATAAGACAAAAGCAGGAAATTTGTAGAATTATTTTATTTCAATTTATCTGATGGTGGTATAGATATTTGAATTTTGTTAATCGACTCTAAGATAAGTGATCCCTGTTTTTTTCTTAAAAGCTAGCTTTATAGTTCAGATTAGCAGATGTGCTGGTTTACTTTAATTTTTGCAGTGTTAGATTTATTTTGCGGAACCGAAGAAAAAACTGTACTTTTTTTCTCACCGATGTTTTGCATGAATATTAAAAATACTTTGCTGATACGAAACGGTATTTGGAGATTTTTTGTGTTGAAAATTCTTAAGATATCTAGTAAAGGAATTTTAATACAAGGCGATACTTAGAAATTTTTTTTGAAATTGTCGAAGATTTTTTTTAATGTTTGGTAAAGAAGTTTACATATTTTAAGTGCCTTTACATATTTTTTATTTTGACTATTGGGAGCACAGGAGAAATATTTTCACGACTTTTTAAACAATTCTTTTAAATTGTATTCATTTAACATGGAAGCCTTCAATTTTAAAGTCAATCACCTACTGGAATATGAGTTAGACTATGAACTGAAAATCCGTCGTACTTTCTCAGAACGTCCGGTCGCGGATAAAAGAAAGATTCTAACGAGGATCTTAAGTAAAGAAATTATTGAGCCCGGAAAAACGATAAAAATAGGGGATGACACTCTGTCTATTAAAGAAGAAACGGCTGGTATCGAAAAGAGTTTAAATTCTATCCAAAACTTAATCGATAGTTATGACGGCGATCCAAATGATTCACTTGTACACCGGGTTAAGTCACGTTTATCGCATGTTGAGGGTCGCGTACAAAGAATTCCCATGCCGGATGACGAAGAGGAAGCGTCGAAGTTTTCCAGATATGTTCAGGAAACAATAGCTACGTGTGTGCTCATGGAAGCAAATCTTGCAGAAAAGATAGCTCCTGGTCATGAGTTACCACAGTTGCCTATTACAACCCCAGTCATAAACGTACCAGCTCCAATCGTGAATTGCGCAGCCAGAAATATTCCTGTCAGCGAATGGCAATTGAAATTTAATGGAGACTCAAAGAGACTCTATCCTTTTTTGGAGAGGCTGACTGAAATAGCTCAAGCTAGGAAAGTATCGGAAGATGAACTTTTCAGCTCTGCTGTTGAATTCTTCACTGGCGATGCCTTCATTTGGTTTAGAAGCCTAAAATCAAGTGTCAACGACTGGCGTTCCTTGGTAGATAGGCTAAAGAAGGACTTCTTGCACTGTGATGAGGATGAAGAATTGTGGTCGGAAATAAAGAGGAGGCTACAAAAGAAGAATGAGTCCACTGTGATTTTTATTGCCCACATGGAATCTTTATTTGGTAGGTTATCCACCAAGCCTTTGGAAAGTACCAAAGTTAAATTTATACGGAGGAATATTCTGCCTAGCTTCGTCAATCGGTTAGCTCTACTAGATATTAATTCGGTAGCCGAACTCGCCGGGTTATGTAGAAAACTCGAAGAGTCCGATTATTTGTTGGAAAAGAGCAGACCAAAAGGCGAAACTAATATACATCAAGTAGAGTATAATCCAAATGGCCGAAGTGGAGTCTCGACAAATAAAGTTGGGAATGTAAATCGGAACTCTAGGAGTAACCGGAAAACGGGTAAAAGAAAAGATAGTGATTCTAAAATTAGCGACACTGCAGCTAAAGTGAATGACAAGTCGGTTTTACCTAAGGCAATTTCCACGTGTTGGAATTGCGAAGGTCCGAATCACATTTACCAAAGTTGTACAGCACCTAAGAGGGTATTTTGTTTCAAATGTGGAACAACTGGTGTGAGACTAGCATCATGCCCCAAATGTACAAAAAACGAGTAAGGACGGTATATTACCGAGGCGGATATACTAAGTCCAACAAAAAAAAGCCTCTAATCATCCGGCTAAGTCACAAGCTCACGTTCGCAGTAAAGCCCCTAATCCAAAACGTTCTAGAAACACGGATGGACAAAAATATTCCAATAGATCAGATTGGACTAAATGGTTTACAAAAAGTTTCTGATTTTTTTAAGTCTAATAAAAATTCTCCTTCTCAAGTTAAAACTCCTGCTTCTCCAAATGGTCACATGTCTCCTTTATTCGTGCATAAATATTCAGATAACAGACCGCATATCAAGATAAATCTATTAGGTGCCCATTTCTCGGCTTTATTTGACTCTGGTGCAAATGCCTCCGTTGTAGGTCAGAATGGTATTAAAATTTTAAGTCGTTTAAGTATAAAAATATGCCATGTCAAAAATAGAAGTGTTACCACTGCAGATGGCAGCCGTCTAAAAGTTTTAGGGGTACGGTTGAGTTGCCGCTAGTCTGCAATGGTCATTGTTTTAGTAATCTCTGCTCTAGTAGTACCTTCTCTATCACATACTTTGGTTTTAGGATGTGATTTTGCACAAAAATTCGGAATTTTAGTAAATTTTAAAGATAATTCGTGGTATCCACAGTCCCTAGAAGTCAATTCTCATACAAGTTTCAAAGATTGTTATTCAGAAAGTTCATTAGAAAACCTTTTCTCGCGTCTATGTACCCTAGATGATCTCTCGCGGACGGAACGCTTAAAGGCAGAAAAAGTAATAAGCTCTTTCAAAGAAATAAGTAGTAAAGATAGGTTAGGCCGAACGAATAAAATCAACATGTCTATAGATACGGCTGATGCCAGTCCTGTAAAGACAAGGCCCTTCGCCATGTCTCCTTATATGTCAAAAGTATTAAATAAAGAGTTAGACGAAATGTTGAAACTCGGAGTGATTGAAGAATCAAACAGTCCCTGGTGTTCTCCAATCTTATTGGTGAAAAAAGGCCGATGGACAGTATCGTCTATGCTTTGACGGAAGAAAGCTCAACGAGGTCAGCAAATTTGATAACTATCCATTACCGAACATCGACAGAATTTTGACATCACTCAGGAATGCTAAGTATGTATCTTCGATAGATCTTAGAAAGGCTTTCTGGCAAATTCCTTTAGACAAATCCTCTAAGGAAAAGACCGCTTTTGCAGTAGTAGGCCGAGGTCTATTTCAGTTCGTCACTATGCCGTTTGGTCTAAAGAACGCTGCTCAAACTCAGCAACGTTTAGTGGACGCTATATTTGGTCCGAAATATGAGCCACACATATTTTTACCTATCTCGATGATATTTTAGTAACATCGGAAGACTTCGAATCGCATATTCGCTTACTTAAAGAAGTAAAAGATAAATTGAAAGAGGCCGGACTGACGATAAATTTGAGCAAATGTGATTTTTTCAAAACTTCTCTAAAGTTTTTAGGCTATATTGTAGGCTCAAATTCCTTGCGTACCGATCCGGATAAAGTAGCAAGCATGGTTAATTATGCGAGACCTACTAATACTACGGAAGTTAAGCGTTTCGTAGGAATGTGTTCATGGTATAGACGTTTTATTGAGAATTTTTCTACCTTGTTGTCGCCTATTAATGATCTTTTGAAAGGACGAAAAAAAGGACAATCGATAGATTGGACACACGCAGCAGAAAGATCTTTTATAAAGATTAAAGAGCTATTGGTTTCAGCTCCAATTTTATCCCAACCAGATTTTTCCCAACAGTTTTATATTTCTAGTGATGCTTCTAATACCGGTTTAGGGGGCGTCCTAACACAGAAAATCAATGGTGAGGAAAGAGTGATAGCGTATGCCAGTAGAACTTTATCAAAGGCTGAACGTAACTATTCGGTTGTTGAAAAAGAATGTTTAGCAGTACTCTTTAACATCGAAAAGTTTCGACCTTACATAGAAGGTGTTCCTTTCACGGTCATAACAGATCATTATAGTTTATTGTGGCTTAATTCTATTAAAAACCCTAGTGGCAAACTAGCGCGTTGGGCGATTAGGCTGAGACAACATACATTTAATTTAATTCATAGAAAAGGAGTCCCACAATGTTATTCCTGACGCTTTGTCAAGAATCCCAGATCATACAGCGGACGAAAACAGTCTTAATGCACAGATTGGCGTAAGAATTGATACAGTTGATGTAGATCGCATTGATCCATGGTACGATAATTTGCGGCAGCAAATTAAAGAATTTCCTCAAAATTTTCCGCAGTGGAAGGTGGAAAATGATTTCGTGTACAAATTTATCCCAAACCAGTTGCCTTTAAAAGTTAATGTACCCGAGTGGAAAATACTAGTTCCTAAACCGCAGAGAGGGGAAATTATAGACATGTGTCACACTCCTCCTACTTCTGGTCATTTTGGTTTTTATAAAACTCTTCACAGGGTTCAGGAACAGTATTATTGGCCAAAAAATGCGTTTTGATATCTTAAAGTTTGTGAGGACTTGTGAAGTATGTGGAGCGCAGAAATCTCCAAATGCACTACCTATGGGACTGATGGGAAAAGAGAAAACGGTAACTTTTCAAGTCATAGCAGCTGATCTAGTAGGCCCATTCCCACGTTCAAAAAGGGGAAATAAATGGCTTCTCGTGGTTTCTTGCTGGTTTACAAAGTATACCATGCTATTTCCTTTGAAAAGCTCTAAAGCTGGATATATAGAGAGAATTTTGGAAAATAATGTCTTTCTAATCCACGGTGTTCCATCGCTCTTGATATGCGATAACGGTACTCAGTTTACCTCTAAAAGTTTTAAGAGCCTAAGTGAAACTTATGGTTTTAATATCCGTTTTAATCCCGTGTACTCTCCACAATGTAATTTTGTCGAACGTAATAACCGAACAATCGGGACCGCTTTAAGAAGTTACGTTAATTCACATGACACTTGGGATGGCAATATTTCCAAAATCCAACAAGCAATAAATACCGCAAGACACGAAGTAACGGGGTTCACACCGTCTTTCTTAGTTTACGGCAGACATATACCTCTATCTGGATCGTATTATAAAAAATTTAGATTTGGATGTCAATGTTGACAGCGAAATAATTCCGGATAACAGGGGTGCGTACGCCGAAAATTTGAAGGGTTTAAAAGATATTTTCACCGACGTGCGTAGTAGGATACATAAGGCTTATGAACGGAACAGTAAGTCTTACAACCTTAGAAAAAGGGATTTTTCCTTTAAAATAGGTGATCACGTTTGGCGAAAAAATAAAATTCTTTCCAGTGCAGCTGATAAATTCACATCTAAGTTAGTACCTAAGTATGTGCATTGCGTGATAAGAGAAAAGATTTCAGATTTAGTTTATGGTTTGGTTAATTTAGATGGGACTAAAATAGGAAGATGGCATATTAAAGACTTAAAACCATTCAATGAACCTAACCCTAATGAAAGTTTGTCAGAAGAAGAATAATTTATATTTTACATTATCTTAATTGCTTAACTTTATTTTTTTTGATGTTGCTCTGTAGAGGTGACGACCTCGTTTTTTTGACTGTTATAAAAGTTGAGCAGAGAATAGCTTACTTTTGTTGTTTAATGCTAAGGTTTTGGGTACTGATCATATCCAAACTTAGGTTGATTGTAGTTGATGTTTAGCATCGACTCAGCTGTTGCGAGCTTGCGAAAGAGTCACACTCAGGATATATCATAAGACTGGTATGTCGGTGGTCGCGGGATTTGATTTGCTTATGACCCCAAATAATATCCAGTTCTTGACACTTGGAAGCGAAATTTTGATTAGAGGCAATCCAAGGTGATCTTGAGTTAGGACAAGCGCAAGATGGAGCTCGTGTTGTATGATGTGGAGTCAAAAGATTTTATGAGCAATTTCAAAATTTGTTACCCGAGTGGGTGTATTTTTATTACCTTAATGGTATATGTTGGGTTGCAATTAAGAGTAAATTGATTTTGGTTTATCCAGTAAGTCTAAGACTTGGATTATTTTGATTTAGATCTTCTTCTGAATTGACAAACTGAGGGTATCTTCTATCCTTTTCAGAGCCGTTTTAAACGTTACCTTTGAGTCACTAATTTTTTTAAAATTTTTTTGCATGGACTCACAGGCGTATGTTGAGTTTTTTTTTTTTTTTTCGGTATACTATCAGATTGATAGGAAATTGAAGTCCTGCAGGAGAACTAAAGGCTGATCATTTACAAGAGATGAGAGCAGAGTAAGACAGTCGTTTCATAAAGAAATGATCAAAATCTGATACCGAGATGAGAACCTTGTCAAGAGAGGCTAAGCGCAGTGAAGGAAGATTCCTAACCGAATTTTTAGATTTTCACCAGATAATCTAGAAGTTTGGGCTGACAGCAAACGGGTATGCCTGATACCTGTAGCAGTTTCTTCTAGAGGCTATTGTCTAGGGAGACGATTAACACCATGATCGAATATTTTAGCTGTCAACGATGTTTTCTTCTTGTTTCTGATTAAGCTGGAAAAGCTCTTGTCGTCTTCACAAGTTTTTTTTTTTTTTTTTTTTTTTTTTTTTTTTTTTTATTTTTTTTTTTTTTTATTTTTTTTTTTTTTTGTAGTTTTATTTTTTTTTTTTTTTTTTTTTTTTTGTTTTTCGTTGCCACCGAAAAATTTGAGAAATTTTTGCTTCATGTAGCTTTTTAAGCTCATTTTCGTTTTTTGGAAATTTCCGTTAGAAGCTTGGTTAAGTCAACCTTGTAAACCTTTTAGGTTGTATCCCATGAGTTATCTGTTTTTACAGGCTGTGATGCACCGGGTGCTAACAGATGCCGTTACGACGTTTGGCAGGGAGTTAGTCTTCCTGAGGAACAGACTGATTGGAAGGGTTAGTCTATGGGGGGTGAAAACGTTTGACCTTTGGGACCTTTAGGGGTTTTGTTACCCAATGGTTATTTCTATTTGAACCAAAGGAGAGCCTAGCTACTGTAGTCGACCTCAGCTCCAATTAGCCTATTAGTGGTAACAGGCTGTTGGCAGTAGTGTGTTTTCGGAACACCCTATTGATTAATTTTTTTTGACTTATGGTGGTGTGGTAGACACCGTTTCAGTTTAGTGGATGCTATAATCTACTCCCTTTTGTTGGTGGACACCAGGGTCACCATTTCCGTATTTTATGGTCTCCACCTTTCAGTATATCGTGGTGAGGTGTTTGTCTCCTGTTATGTGGGATGGATTGAATGTTTTTCGTTGTTGTTCCAGGGCGAGAAGACCAGTACACGAGGGTTCTTCATGCAACTTGAAGAGGCGCAATGCTGGTTAAGTTTTATATCTCTGTATAGCCACCCTGAAGAATGACGGAGGGCGCTTTTTTCGGCTCATGTTTCTAGTCAGATTTGTCACTTTGGTGCGATGTGCCGAAGATTTGATTAGCTTTTGCTAAGAGCTTTCACCAAGCTCAGTATGGAGTTATCATAACCAAGAGTTTGGGATTTGAACTCCTGTATATATTTCTGTATATATTTCTGTATATATTTCTGTATATATTTCAGTGTATGTTGGTTGCCTGAGGGCATGTGCTCAAAATGCGTGATTTTGAGTCGTTTTGCTTATGGACTCCTATATATAGGGTTATGACTTTAGGGAGGTCCTATTTCGAGACTTGCTGTCTCATACAGTTATATTGGGAATGTTTCCTAGAATGTTAGTTGTGCGCAGACTAATCATTCTGTTCTTAGTGAACATTGCTTTTTGAAGCAGGATCATTCAGTTTGGTGAATTTTAGCTTTTATAGCTATTCACTGTGTTTAGGGTGAATTTTAGCTTTTATAGCTATTCACTGTGCCTATAGTGATATTGTTAGCTTTTATAGCTGCTCACTATGTTAATGGCGAGATTGTTCTTTTAGAACGCAGACTTTGTGTAGTCGAGGACTATTTACAGAGTGTTTTCTTGGCGAGGAGCCGAGGCTTTTTTTTCTGGCGATATACCAGAGTGTTTTCTTGGCGAGGAGCCGAGGCTTTTTTCTGGCGATGTACCAGAATGTTTTCTTGGCGAGGAGCCGAGGTTTTTTCTGGCGATATACCAGAGTGTTTTCTTGGCGAGGAGCCGAGCTTTTTTCTGGCGATATATACCAGAGTGTTTTGTTGGCGATGAGCTGACGTGTTTTCTGGCGATTAACCAGAGCGTTTTCCCTGGCGATTTTTGCATGTCTGATGTCTTAGGACGTCGACATTGCGTTATAGAGTGCGATTATTTTCCGAGTGCGACTAGTAGTGATACTAGATTTGGAATGTTCTCTTAGCGATGAGCTAGAGCATTGATAGCGATTTTTCCCGAGCGTGTGTCTGGATATTTATCCAGATATTTTTTTTTTTTTGGCCTTGTGCTAAATGGTCTGACAAGACTTTCTCTTTTTAGTGTTAGTATTTGCACTAGAATCAGTTTTTTATTTTTCTTTATTTAAGAATTTTTCTAAATTTCTTTTGCTGAAATAGAAAATTTTCTGACAATCCTTAAACTATTTTAAGGGGGGTGTTCATATTTTGTTTCAGTTCACTTTTTTTGATTTAGACAAGAGTCTAGACAAAGTTATATTTTTTGTTTTGGTAACAATAATAGAGCTGATTCTTTTATATAAGAAGACCACTATTGTTACTTTGGAAAGGTATTTCTTATGTTCATGCAAGGATTTTTATTTACCTTTTGATGTACTTAACCTTAGTGCTTAATTAAGTTAAGTCTAGTTATAAGATTCTTGTGTTCATGCAAAGATTTTCATTTGGTTTTCATTGTACTTAATATTAGTGCTTAATTGAATTAAGTCTAGTAGTAAGGTCCGAAGTTTGTAATTTTGTTTTAAGTTCTGACCTTAGTATTAAGTGATAGTGTACCACTTTGTACCTTTTCATAAGTAGCCTTAGTTTAATAGACTAGTGTAGTCTATTTCTTCTTGGAAGGGGGTAAATGTAACATTCATTTTTTCCTAGATTTTAAGACCATGTAATGTTACTGATTTTTCGCTTTAAATTGTACTTCTTTTCATTTTTGTATCGAGCAGTATATTAATCAGAAATTGCTAGCCGCTCGTTATATTAGTGTGCAGTGCGGGTTTCCGAGCGAATCTATCGATACGCCGGGATTGGTCAAATGTTTGTATCCGGAGTTTTGGTTCCGGCGTCGCGATTTTACAGACAGAGAGTGCCCACGGTTTATTTAAGGGTCCGGAGGACAGGAAGCTTGGCTTATTTCCATCTAGCCGCCGAGAAGAATTTCCACCAAGCCGCCGTGAAGGCTGACTTCCACCGAGCCGAGAGGCTTACTTCGACCGAGCCGCAGTAGAGGCTCATGACAATATTTACGAGAGCCAAGTTAAGCACGAGTTTTTTTAACGTAAAGCCGTAGTGGGTTCTGTGTGTTTTCTACATGGAGTAGCCAAAGTAGGCTCTTCTCAAAAGTGTGAAATCGGTTTTGTGTTCCATCGAAGGCCTAGAAGCCCATATGAAAACCGTAAGTTACCAGAATATTCATCAATAGATCTATTCCCGCAAATAAGTGTTTTAACAGCAATTTGAACTGACAAAACGTGAAGTGAAAATCACGATTCTTCGATTTCGGGTGTAGTCAGGTTTTAGAAGTAAAATGTCTGATTTAGGGACTCTAATAATAATAACTACCTGTTAGGCTAGAATTTTTTTTGTAATCCTTAAAACCGCAAAGGTTGGAACTTTTATTTTAAAATCATGAATAAATTTTCTTTTTGTTGATTAAAGCTAGTGTCTCACTGAATACCTATCTTACTTTTCAGGATAATGACGGCTGTACCAAACTGTTTTTTTTATTTAACAACTGTACACCCTTTCAGTATTTTTTCATTTTTTTAGCTGAAGTTAGATCCGTTCTATTTTAAAATGAATGGTGCCCAAAATTCGTACAGCTGAGGTTTTTTTTTAAAAATAGAAAATAATTCCAAAAAGACGTACAAAAATTATCTCTTACCCATATCTCTCTACCAAGGAAAACTGAGCTAGTGTTTGTTTAATTTCTTTAGTTCTTTTAAAATCATTAGTCACTCAATTCATTCTCAGAAATTAAAAAGAGGTTGCAAGAAAATTGCGCCCAAGCGTGGGAAAAACAATTTTCACAAGGTACAAAAGGACGCCGCAAAAAAAGCGGGCGAGTTAACACCTTACAAAATGACGCAGTCTACGTGGGGCGCAATTAAACACTTTTTCATAGGATACAATGTAATTATGAGTAGGATGTGCTGATGGTAAACTTTGGCCTTTAACTTATTTGAGATAGCTTTATCTTTGAATATATAACTTAATTTCCCGAATGCACCCGTCTAATCCTGATTCTTCTTCAAATTTCATCCAAGACACTGTCTCTCGTCGTAGTAATTTTTTTCCCCAGATACACATAATTCTTAACAATCTCGAGAGCTGTTCCTTCTAATTTTATAACTATGTTATTATTAATGTTGGTTAATATTTTGTCTTACTTTTATTATTCATCTTAAGACCAATTGTCTTTAAGTGGTAATTTAACTCTTTTATCATTTCTTGTAACTCATGTGGATTACTACTAATGACAACAATATCGTCTGCGAACCTTAAATTACTCAGATACACACCATCTATCTTTAGGCCCTTCTTTGTCCAATCTAGATGGCGAAATACGTCTTCTAGAGCTGTAATAAATAACTTAGGAGAGATTGTATCTCCCGGTCTTACACCTCTTCCTATATATATGTATGTCATACACTAAGTAAGTCTATTACTGGATATATAAAAGGAGGATATAAAGGTTGGGCCATCTATCGGTTTAAATTTGAACCACCGGTTATTTCGAATCTGGCAATACTTATGTCATTCTATTCTGTCACAAAATTCAGTATATTATCTCCACTGAACGAAATGATTCGATTTACGCTTGAGCAACGTTGGGATTTATTGGAAATTTATTTCCAAAACAAAGACAATTGGTCGGAAATTGCACGAAAATGTCGTACAAAATTTGGTCGCAGAAAAGGACCAACAGTGCCCGGTATACGCAAGTTTATTGCTAAAGTTCGTGAAACTGGTTTCATTGTTGATGCGCCAAGACGTGAGCGTGCTCGTACAGTGCGTACACCTGAAAATATCGAAGCTGTGGCTGAGAGTGTGCGTGAGAATCCATCAACATCAACTCGTCATCGTTCTCAAGAATTGAACATTTCACGCACCAGTTTACGTCGAATTTTGCGAAAAGATCTCGGTATGACGCCTTACAAAGTTCAATTGGTTCAAGAGTTGAAGCCACATGACCATCCGCTTCGTTTTCGCTTCGCTAGATGGGCCAACGAGAAACTGCACGATGATGTCGATTTTGCCAAAAAAATCATCTTTTTGGATGAAGCTCATTTTCATCTTGGTGGGTACGTTAATAAGCAAAATAGCCGTATTTGGGGCTCAGAAAACTCACACGTGGTCTTACAGAAGCCAATGCACCCATTACGAGTGACTGTCTGGTGGGGCTTGTGGAGCGGAGGCATCATTGGCCCATATTTCTTTGAATATGAGGACGGCGCAACCATTACGGTCAATGGAGACACCTATCGCACCATGATAACCGATTGTTTTGTGCCCGCTCTTCATGGTATTGATGTGAACGATGTTTGGTTTCAACAGGATGGTTCGCAACTTGCCACACATCTCATGCCACAATCGATTTATTGCGTCAAACGTTTGATGGCCGTTTAATTAGCCGAAATGGTGATGTCAATTGGCCGCCAAGAAGCTGCGATTTGACACCGTTGGACTATTTTCTGTGGGGCGCCGTTAAAGACAAGTGTTATGCCGACAAACCAGAGACAATTGAGCATTTGAAGCCCAACATTCGTGATGCCATTGCCGAGATACGACCCCATACACTCGAAAAAGTGCTCGAAAATTGGTCCGATCGAATGGGGTACTGTGAGGCCAGCCGCGGCAGCCATATAAATGAAATAATATTCCGTCTCTAACCGGAACAATTGTACTTCACAACAAAAAAATAAATTTGGCAAAATTTCAAACCGTTTTTGTTTTATTGCATTTTAAATTTAAACTTTTAAATGGCCCACCCTATATAAGAAGGGTAAAATCCATACACAGGCAAGGAGGTGAACAATAAAAAAATTGTACTGATCTATGAATAATAAAGGAATATTTGACTTTTGCAGATAATAGAGTAGATAAGATAGCCAGATGCAAATCACCACTGAACAGAAGAAATGGGTCCAAAATATAACATAAAGGCTTAAACGTATACAAAATATAACATGAATAATTATCTACATAAAATAAGAGATAGGTACACGTATATTAATTGAAAAGTTATTTCAATCTAATTTAGTAGATAGAAAAAAGAATGGCAGGAAGTTATTGTGACACAATGTTTGACTAATATATATTTGTGCCTTGTTACTCTGTTTAAATCTGGCAAATAATGTTTTAAATTTATATAAGTTTGAGATGATATTAGTAAATGTACATGAATCCAGGAAATTTGAAAATGTAACAGTAATGAGAACATAACCAAAGCATTACAGTATAAGGGGAGCTAATTTAACCAACACAACTTACTAGGAAAGTTAGATTAGCATTTAAAATCGGAATGTTATGTTCAGCCGGAAAGTGGCATACTAGAGTAGCGAGCGTAATCTGATAAAAGGTTTTAAAAGCGCAACTTTTGATGGATATTAGAGTTTCCACTTCCATAAAGTTTGAAATGAGAGTAATGTTAATTAGGTGACACCGATGTCAAAGTTATTTAAATTTAATGCACTTCTCGTAACGTTAAACGTTTGGTGAGAATCCCAAACGTACTGAAATTTGTGTTTTCAGTGTTTCAGGTCGCTATCCTAATAATTCTCGGAAATAGTTAATTTATGCAGCGTCTTATTTGTGCCAGAATGCAAGATACGTTTGAGTATTTATTTAAATTGCGCTGTCTGACGTAAGGTATATTAATATGATTGATTGATTGAAAATTTGATAATTGTTTTTAATTCTTAAACAAACGATTAATATTCTGAATGTACATTGGGTTAAAATAAGTAAAACGGGCCACCTGAAAATTTTTTTTTCTCGAATTTCAAAAATAACTATGTTTTTCGGTCATTGCCTATATTGAATACTAAGATAGGCAAAGCCTCTTTCTTACAATTTTGATAGTATATTTTTCATATGAATGATTGTACACTTATACTAACTTAACCTAAGCTCTTATACTAGTGATCCTATACTAACCTAACCTAGGAAATGTACATATACATGAATTTCTTAATGCTAAGACTTAAAACTACCTTAGCCTAAGACTTACGCTAACCTAAATTAGGACGTAACATTAACTTAAACTAGGACTAATTATAACTTAACCTAAATTGAGACAATCTTCTTGTCACGGCGCACAGTGATTCGGCAAGAACATGCTAGCGGGACAATATTCATGACGTAATTTCCAGGAATCACTGATAACGACTTGTAAACAACCCCCCCCCCCTTTAAAGAGTTCCAAGAATTAATTTGTTTATCACGTCATAAAGGTATCTTATCAGGGGGTCAAAGTAACCCTTATAAGAGAGGTCATTTTCATTTGCAAATCAGTTGCATTTTATGCACACTTGTCATTACCATATTTTAAAATTGGTAGCAAAGTGAAACGAGTTTTTTGTGATGGAATATTCTGTTGAAGGTATGTACTCTATTATGACTTATATTTTTTATAAAAAAATATGTATACTTTTGGTGTAATATCAATTTGTAAATGTATAGATAGATCCAGCAAATTTTACATTAATTGTCAACTTTAAAAGTAGCAACTTTTTTATCCACCTAAATTTTTCTATATGTAATACCTACAACATTTAGGTACAGATTCATATATATTATAGACCCCGAAAAGTCCCGAAAGTAAAATTATTTTATTTTTTCAGACGAAAATGGAGTTTTTTGAAGAATGGCTAAAACATGACAAAACTGAACGAAACAGTGGCATTTTTTATTATATAAGTGAAAAATTCAATATGTCTGATGTTTCTGACGATTCTCTAAAACGACTCAAAATGAAAATATCAAGCCTTTCAGCAAAATTGAATCAAAAGTGGACTTCTTTAAAGTGTAACAAAGAAATGTTTCTAATCAAACATAAAGATTGGTTAGAGGGATCCGGAATCGAAATAAAGATGTGTGTTAACCAGCCGTGCACTTCAACATAATCAGCGGCTCTTTCCGTAGGGCGACCCAGAAAATCATTTGAAGACTCATCAACGAAAACGAAGAGACGGAGAGTAGAAGATCTTGTGGAATCGCGAAGTGCAAGTGAGCTTATTACAGCAGCTGAGTTAGCTACTCGAAAAAAGAAGGGCATCGAAGTGTTGCTAAACAGATCCATAACGTCGCGGTCAGTGAAACTAGAGAAAAGAATAAGTGTTCAGAACAAAGTCGGCAGTTAACACACCAGACGAAGCTTTAGCTTATTATGTGGACTCGAAATCGACTTCTCACTCATATAAACAAACTAGAAAATGGTCAATGAAAGCGGGACATCAAGTATATCCATCGTTTTGTAGTTTAGGTAAGTCCAAAGCTTCTTGTTGTCCTTCTGACGAATATATTTCTGTGACTGAATCTCGAGCTGAAATTAAACTTCAAGCGATTTTGGATAAAACGGCTGAACGATTAGTTAAAGCTCAGACGGAAGTCATTAGAAGTGTGTTACCTCGTTCATATTATACGTTGGTAAGCAAATGGGGCTGTGATGGGAGTTCGGGGATAGCACGTATAAGCAGAAATTTGAGAACACTAACGCTAGAGAAGAATTTTTGTTCGTATACTCATTTGTCCCTTTGAGACTGCTTGATGGCGAAACTGTGATCTGGCAAAATCCAAGACCTTCCTCTACTTTATATTGCCGTCCTATTAAGTTTATTTTTGCCAAGAAGACAAAAGAGTTTACGAAAGAAGAAATTTCTAAAATTTTAGATGAAGTAAGTCAGCTTCTTCCAACATTATGTAACGTTGCTGGATCTCAAATCTCTGTTAAACACGATTTGTTGTTGACAATGACTGATGGCAAAGTGTGCAATGCCTTAACAGACACAAGTTCAACACAAAAGTGTTATATTTGCGGTGCCACCCCGTCTACTATGAACGAGGAGTCAAAGAAATATCCCAGCAACGAAGAAACGCCTTGCATTTGGTTTATCTACTTTACATGCATGGATCCGCACGTTTGAATGTTTGCTTCACATCAGCTATCGTTTAGAAATAAAAAAAGTGGCAAGTCAGGGGAGATAACGACAAAGCTATTGTGAAGCAACGCTCACAAGAGATACAAAAAGTGTTTAAAGATCGTATGGGTCTCATTGTAGATAAACCAAAACCTGGGTATGGTAACACAAACGATGGAAAAAACAGCACGTAGATTTTTTTCCAAAGCTGAATTTGAGCAGCGAAATTACAGGATTAGACGTAAACCTTATTCGTAGATTTCATGTAATTTTAAGAACTTTGTCATCGGGATATGACATAAATTATATAGAATTCGAAAAGTTTTGTGTTGATACTAGAAAATTTATACCTTGATCTGTATTCGTGGTATTCCATGCCCGTTACTGTGCATAAAATTCTTGTACACAGCGCGGAAGTTATAAAGTCTTTTCTTCTTCCCATTGGACAACTCTCCGAAGAAGCCCAGGAGGCAAAAAATAAAGACTGTCGTAGATTCCGTGAACGGCACACCAGGAAGCGGTCACGTATTGCCACAAATACAGATCTTTTGAGAATGCTTTTAATTACGTTTGATCCTGTTATCAACTCGTATAGAGAATTACCGCGAAGAAAATTTACTTCTTTGCCATCGGAGGTTCTGCAGTTGATTATCCCACCTTCATTGCCATCCGAAACACCATCAGTAAGTCATCATCACGAATTAAATGAGGAGGATTATTTACTCTCTGAATATTCTACCGAATGGGAGAGCGGTGATGGCGACTCATCTGATGGTGATTAGTAGGTTTAAGTATTTTTTTATTGTAATTATTATTCTTATTTTATTGTGTGTTGTAGTTGCTTATAATTCATGCCTTAATATATAAGTTATTTAATATTATATTTCTTTTACTTATACACCTTGTTATTGTAAATAATTGATATATAGATACTGTTATTGTACTAATTTATTTTAAAAGAAATAATATTTTGTAAATTAATAAATGTGGGGTACTATCATTATGACTTTTATTTTTTTCCCAGAAATTTCTTTGTAAACAAACATGATTGTGCTTTTCACACATAATGAGTAGGTAGCTAATTAAAGAACAATTAGCTGCAATAGTGAACAAATGAGACACATTAGTAAACCACTTCCGTCTTGCAGCTACATATTTCGATTAATACACATACAGTACACATTTTTCAACTTTTTTTTTTCTTAAAATAGCTTAAGATACCTGGAATTATACATAAACAATTGATATAAGTGAAGAAATAATATTGTCCCGCTAGCTTGTACTAGTCGAGACACTGTGCGGCGGGCGAGGGGGGGGGTCATCGTGTTTCGTCCGAGAGCAGCGGGTCACATGGTCTCGGGAACTGGCGGCTGGCGTGAGGGTGAGAGTCGGAAGGCGTCCTGATGCGTGGGTTGGGGTGCTAGGACGCCTTCTCCAGGAACTTCAGTTGAGCTTGCCTCATATGTGCCTTTATGGTAGGTATACCGAGGTCCCTATGGAGTTGTCGGCTCCTCATGAACCATGGGGCTCCCGTGATCATCCTCAGGGCCTTGTTCTGCACTGCTTGACGTTGAGCTCTCCTTGTTTTGGAGAGCTGGCACCAAGTGGGGCAGGCGTAGGTGAGGCCTGCCTTTACTATGGTGTTGTATACCAGAAGCTTGGTCCGTGGCAGCAACTTACTGGAGCGATTCAGGATGGGATAGAGTTTGCCCAGTAGTTGCTTCGCCTTCTTGGTTGCAGTGCAGACCTGGTCCTTCCAGACGAGTTGTCGGTCGAACTGGACGCCCAGGTAGTTGATGGAGTTGGCCCATTGGATGCGGGAGCCAAGAGGTACAAGTACCTTACAACCTCTTAAATTTTTTTTGTAATACTTCAGTTATTTTGCGAATAATAGCTAGTTGAATATTTATGTATAGAACTTTTCATTTATTCATATTTCAGAAACGAATAGAGATACTCGTAATTGAGTTATTATTTTTTTTAATGAGGCTAAATGTTTATACTTTTCAGTTTAATTCATGTGGTTATTGTAAAAATTTAATTTGTTAAAGTTATAGCCAATTTTTTTAAATTGCGAATTAAACCATATTCTCGATTTCACTGGAAAATGAAAGTGCTTTCTTTGAATGCCTAAAACGCCCCTGAGTAAATTAAAAAAAGAAACAATTGTAACCTCTTATATTAAAAAATTTATAAATATTTTTCTGAAGACGCGCGGCCTCCAACGCGCTCGTGGAATCTAACGCCCGAACGGCTAACGCTCTCGAAAAACTCATTAATTTTTACCGAAGGAATCATAACAGTAATATCAAGACCTTCTGCATTTATTATTTAATGAACAATTAAGTAAAAATTATACAATACATATTAAATTATGTCAAACAATAACTGTTTGCAAAGAACCTAAATCGAATTGTTACCAAGAATGTCCTGGAGAAAAAAATGCTATACAAAAAATCGCTGCAATTTTTGAAGAGGCAAAAATTGCAGCAATTGCAATTGCAATTAAAAGTTATAACGTGATTCTTTTACAATGAACTATCTTTTTATTCTAAAATATTCTAAAAGGTCCATGTATTTTTCAGATGTTCTTTTGAAACTGACATGGAAACAATGGCCGATTTCTTGCCAATTACCAGTGGTACTAAAACATGATTTCATCACAAGAGTCCAATCCTCATTTCTGAAAAACCTCAAGGAATATATAAGTGAGGGAAAATTTATTGTAACATTAGACTTCTCTAAAAATTATTCCTTTCAAAACTCAAAACGCGATTCAATCTTGTGACTGGGCAATTCCCAAGTACGTCACATATTACAAACAAAATAATGTAGTGAAAAAAGACAATTTTGTGTGAAACATTCAGCGGCTTCAATTGATTTGTATAATAAGAAAGTGATTTAACATTTGAAGGCTACATTCTGCCATTCGAAAAATTTATTATTTTTCTGACGGAGCTGGGTCTCAATATAAAAACAAGTTCAATTTTTCTTCTCTACTCTCGTATGAATCTGAATGTGGTATTAGTGTAGAGTGGCATTTTTTCGCAATGAAAAAGGAACTTACGATGGAATTGGTGGATGCGCTAAAGGTGGGACAAGAACTGCAAGTCTAAAGAGAAATAGTGAACATCACATAACATCTCCCAAACGCTTGTCTGATTGGGCAGTTAATTATTTTAAAAATGTAAGCTTCGATTTTTGTACAAATGAAGAATGTCAGGCCCACGAAAACACACAACAATCGAAACATCGAATTTGTAAAGCTATATCTAAGACTCGCCAATTCCATGCGTTTATACCGAAAGAAAATACCAGTTGATGTGCAAAATATTTTCTAATTCTGAAGAAGCAGTAACAGTTAACGTTTGAAATAATTTAATATATATTGTATAATTTTTACTTAATTATTCATTAAATAATAAATGCAAAAGGTTTGATATCACTATTATGATTCCTTCGTTAAAAATTAATGAGTTTTTCAAGAGCGTCAGCGTTAGCGGCTCACGCGTTAGAGTCCACGAGTACGTTAGACGCCGCGCGTCATCAGAAAAATAACACTGGTAAACAAAATTGTAACTTTGTCGTGCCACATGGGCTTTTATGATATTTTTTACTTTAATAGGTAGTTGGCAGTAAAAATAAACATTAAAAAAATCTGTTAGCCAAGAATTTTATTTTCTTAAGTAATTTAAAATATTTCAAAAAACAATGACCTCCTAAACCAAAAAATGTAAAAAAGTTTTATTATGAAGTTACGATCTAAGATTTTCTAGCAAATTTAGATCCTGGTTGGTCCCCTTTGATTGTCCAGCAATAATCTGCCAACATATTTGGGTTCCATTTGCCCTGGTAACATTTTTCCATCTTAGAAATTTCCTGATGGAACCTTTCTCCGTGCTCATCGCTCACAGCCTCCAAATTCTAAGGAAAAAATCCAGGTGTGAGTCTAAAAAATGAATCTTGAGTGACATGTTGCAACCCAATGCTTGATAAGCCAACTATAGCTTGCTAACCAACTCTCTGTAGCTCTCACTCTTATGGTTACCCAAAAAATTTGCAACAACATTCTTAAAAGATTTCCATGCTGGTTTTTCTAAATCGCTCAATTTTTCTTCGAATACCAAATCTTTTATTAACTCCCTTATTTGAGGTCCTACGAAAATACCCTCTTTTATATTTGCATCAGTTATTTTGGGGAATTTTTCTTTTAGATACAAAAATCCACTCCCATTGCGATCCATGACCTTTACAAAATTTTGATCAGGCCTAATTTGATATGCAATGGTGGAAGAAGTACTTCAGATGGCTCTATAAGGGGTAAATACTTCACATTTTTTTGTCCAAGAATTAAGGATGCACGCGTAGGCTATATTTTTTTATGATAGTGGTTTTTTCTGTCTCAACTGTCCCATTCACATATGGTAAAAAGCCGCAGAATTTAGTATAACCCAGCTGCAGTCCGAGTAATAGGGCAACAACTTTTAAATCGCCACAGATTTTGAAAGAATATATACTCTACTTGATTTTTTCAAGAAATAACTTCATGTTTTCATAAGTTTCTTTCATATTAGCAGCATGGGCCAGAGGTACAGAAGGAAGTATATTTCCGTTATCCAGTAACACTGCTTTTAGACTTGTTTTAGAAGAGTCAATGAATAAACCCCACTGGGAGGGATCAAAATCAATTTCCAAAATCTTCATAATCCCATTTATATCATTACAATACACTAAGTCCCCGTCTTGAGAAAAGTATGATTTGAAGTGCTGATCACGATTTCGAAAATAGCTGATTTTAGTTTCATGATGTAGCAAATTCCATCCTTTTAATCGAGATCCTAATAGTTCTGACTGGTTTTTTGACAAATTTAAATCGCGAACCAAATCATTTAGGTCTCCTTGAGTTATCAACT
>CM032447.1:59928132-60075632 GCA_019049505.1 Pachyrhynchus sulphureomaculatus
TTTGGGACTCTGGTGAAATGGAGTGTCCCTACATAATTATGTCTGTTTCCGTAACGTTAAGTTTTGTAGAAAAAGATGTTGCTTTGGTTTTTGTTGTGTGAATTTGTACTTGGCTATTGTCACTCCAACATGAAATTTCTTCAAGGTCTTTGGTATGTTTTATAATTATCTGCCTTCTACCGATATTTACATAGGCTTTTGGGACGCTGGTGAATTGGTGTGTCCCTACATAATTATGTCTGTTTCCGTAACTTTAAGTTTTGTAGAAAAATATGTTGCTTTGGTTTTTGTTGCGTGAATTTGTACTTGGCTATTGTCACTCCCACATGAAATTCTTCAAGGTCTTTAGTATGTTTTATAATTGTCTGCCTTCTACAGATATTTGCATAGGCTTTTGGGACGCTGGTGAAATGGAGTGTCCCTACATAATTATGTCTGTTTCCGTAACGTTAAGTTTTGTAGAAAAATATGTTGCTTTGGTTTTTGTTGCGTGAATTTGTACTTGGCTATTGTCACTCCAACATGAAATTTCTTCAAGGTCTTTGGTATGTTTTTTATAATTATCTGCCTTCTACAGATATTTGCATAGGCTTTTGGGACACTGGTGAAATGGAGTGTCCCTACATAATTATGTCTGTTTCCGTAACGTTAAGTTTTGTAGAAAAAGATGTTGCTTTGGTTTTTGTTGCGTGAATTTGTACTTGGCCAACATGAAATTTCTTCAAGGTTTTTAGTATGTATTATAATTATCTGCCTTCTACAGATATTTGCATAGGCTTTTGGGACGCTGGTGAAATAAAGTGTCCCTACATAATTATGCCTGTTTCCGTAACATTAAGTTTTGTAGAAAAAGATGTTGCTTTGGTTTTTGTTGCGTGAATTTGTACTTGGCCAACATGAAATTTCTTCAAGGTTTTTAGTATGTATTATAATTATCTGCCTTCTACAGATATTTGCATAGGCTTTTGGGACGCTGGTGAAATAAAGTGTCCCTACATAATTATGCCTGTTTCCGTAACGTTAAGTTTTGTAGAAAAAGATGTTGCTTTGGTTTTTGTTGCGTGAATTTGTACTTGGCTATTGTCACTCCAACATGAAATTTCTTCAAGGTCTTTAGTATGTTTTATAATTATCTGCCTTCTACAGATATTTGCATAGGCTTTTGGGACGATGGTAAAATGGAGTGTCCCTACATAATTATGTCTGTTTCCGTAACATTAAGTTTTGTAGAAAAAGATGTTGCTTTGGTTTTTGTTGCGTGAATTTGTACTTGGCTATTGTCACTCCAACATGAAATTTCTTCAAGGTCTTTGGTATGTTTTTTATAATTATCTGCCTTCTACAGATATTTGCATAGGCTTTTGGGACGCTGGTAAAATGGAGTGTCCTTACATAATTATGTCTGTTTCCGTAACGTTAAGTTTTGTAGAAAAGATGTTGCTTTGGTTTTTGTTGCGTGAATTTGTACTTGGCTATTGTCACTCCAACATGAAATTTCTTCAAGGTCTTTGGTATGTTTTATAATTATCTGCCTTCTACAGATATTTGCATAGGCTTTTGGGACGCTGGTGAAATGGAGTGTCCCTACATAATTATGTCTGTTTCCGTAACGTTAAGTTTTGTAGAAAAATATGTTGCTTTGGTTTTTGTTGCGTGAATTTGTACTTGGCTATTGTCACTCCAACATGAAATTTCTTCAAGGTCTTTAGTATGTTTTTATAATTATCTGCCTTCTACAGATATTTGCATAGGCTTTTGGGACGCTGGTGAAATGGAGAGTCCCTACATAATTATGTCTGTTTCCGTAACGTTAAGTTTTGTAGAAAAATATGTTGCTTTGGTTTTTGTTGCGTGAATTTATACTTGGTTATTGTCACTCCTACATGAAATTTCTTCAAGGTCTTTAGTATGTTTTATAATTATCTGCCTTCTACAGATATTTGCATAAGCTTTTGGGACGCTGGTGAAATGGAGTGTCCCTACATAATTATGTCTGTTTCCGTAACGTTAAGTTTTGTAGAAAAAGATGTTGCTTTGGTTTTTGTTGCGTGAAATTGTACTTGGCTATTGTCACTCCAACATGAAATTTCTTCAAGGTCTTTGGTATGTTTTATAATTATCTGCCTTCTACAGATATTTGCATAGGCTTTTTGGACACTGGTGAAATGGAGTGTCCCTACATAATTGTCTGTTTCCGTAACGTTAAGTTTTCTAGAAAAAGATGTTGCTTTGGTTTTTGTTGCGTGAATTTGTACTTGGCCAACATGAAATTTCCTCAAGGTTTTTAGTATGTTTTATAATTATCTGCCTTCTACACCTTCTACAGATATTTGCATAGGCTTTTGGGACGCTGGTGAAATAGAGTGTCCTTACATAATTATGCCTGTTTCCGTAACGTTAAGTTTTGTAGAAAAAGATGTTGCTTTGTTTTTGTTGCGTGAATTTGTACTTGGCTATTGTCACTCCAACATGAAATTTCTTCAAGGTCTTTGGTATGTTTTATAATTATCTGCCTTCTACAGATATTTGCATAGGCTTTTGGGACGCTGGTGAAATGGTGTGTCCCTACACAATTATGTCTGTTTCCGTAACGTTAAGTTTTGTAGAAAAATATGTTGCTTTGGTTTTTGTTGCGTGAATTTGTACTTGGCTATTGTCACTGCCACATGAAATTTCTTCAAGGTCTTTAGTATGTTTTATAATTATCTGCCTTCTACAGATATTTGCATAGGCTTTTGGGACGCTGGTGAAATGGAGTGTCCCTACATAATTATGTCTGTTTCCGTAACGTTAAGTTTTGTAGAAAAAGATGTTGCTTTGGTTTTTGTTGCATGAATTTGTACTTGGCTAACATGAAATTTCTTCCAGGTTTTTAGTAAGTTTTATAATTATCTGCCTTCTACAGATATTTGCATAGGCTTTTGGGACGCTGGTGAAATGGAGTGTCCCTACATAATTATGTCTGTTTCCGTAACGTTAAGTTTTGTAGAAAAAGATGTTGCTTTGGTTTTTGTTGTGTGAATTTGTACTTGGCTATTGTCACTCCAACATGAAATTTCTTCAAGGTCTTTGGTATGTTTTATAATTATCTGCCTTCTACCGATATTTACATAGGCTTTTGGGACGCTGGTGAATTGGTGTGTCCCTACATAATTATGTCTGTTTCCGTAACTTTAAGTTTTGTAGAAAAATATGTTGCTTTGGTTTTTGTTGCGTGAATTTGTACTTGGCTATTGTCACTCCCACATGAAATTCTTCAAGGTCTTTAGTATGTTTTATAATTGTCTGCCTTCTACAGATATTTGCATAGGCTTTTGGGACGCTGGTGAAATGGAGTGTCCCTACATAATTATGTCTGTTTCCGTAACGTTAAGTTTTGTAGAAAAATATGTTGCTTTGGTTTTTGTTGCGTGAATTTGTACTTGGCTATTGTCACTCCAACATGAAATTTCTTCAAGGTCTTTGGTATGTTTTATAATTATCTGCCTTCTACAGATATTTGCATAGGCTTTTGGGACACTGGTGAAATGGAGTGTCCCTACATAATTATGTCTGTTTCCGTAACGTTAAGTTTTGTAGAAAAAGATGTTGCTTTGGTTTTTGTTGCGTGAATTTGTACTTGGCCAACATGAAATTTCTTCAAGGTTTTTAGTATGTATTATAATTATCTGCCTTCTACAGATATTTGCATAGGCTTTTGGGACGCTGGTGAAATAAAGTGTCCCTACATAATTATGCCTGTTTCCGTAACATTAAGTTTTGTAGAAAAAGATGTTGCTTTGGTTTTTGTTGCGTGAATTTGTACTTGGCCAACATGAAATTTCTTCAAGGTTTTTTAGTATGTATTATAATTATCTGCCTTCTACAGATATTTGCATAGGCTTTTGGGACGCTGGTGAAATAAAGTGTCCCTACATAATTATGCCTGTTTCCGTAACGTTAAGTTTTGTAGAAAAAGATGTTGCTTTGGTTTTTGTTGCGTGAATTTGTACTTGGCTATTGTCACTCCAACATGAAATTTCTTCAAGGTCTTTAGTATGTTTTATAATTATCTGCCTTCTACAGATATTTGCATAGGCTTTTGGGACGATGGTAAAATGGAGTGTCCCTACATAATTATGTCTGTTTCCGTAACATTAAGTTTTGTAGAAAAAGATGTTGCTTTGGTTTTTGTTGCGTGAATTTGTACTTGGCTATTGTCACTCCAACATGAAATTTCTTCAAGGTCTTTGGTATGTTTTATAATTATCTGCCTTCTACAGATATTTGCATAGGCTTTTGGGACGCTAGTGAAATGGAGTGTCCTTACATAATTATGTCTGTTTCCGTAACGTTAAGTTTTGTAGAAAAGATGTTGCTTTGGTTTTTGTTGCGTGAATTTGTACTTGGCTATTGTCACTCCAACATGAAATTTCTTCAAGGTCTTTGGTATGTTTTATAATTATCTGCCTTCTACAGATATTTGCATAGGCTTTTGGGACGCTGGTGAAATGGAGTGTCCCTACATAATTATGTCTGTTTCCGTAACGTTAAGTTTTGTAGAAAAATATGTTGCTTTGGTTTTTGTTGCGTGAATTTGTACTTGGCTATTGTCACTCCAACATGAAATTTCTTCAAGGTCTTTAGTATGTTTTATAATTATCTGCCTTCTACAGATATTTGCATAGGCTTTTGGGACGCTGGTGAAATGGAGAGTCCCTACATAATTATGTCTGTTTCCGTAACGTTAAGTTTTGTAGAAAAATATGTTGCTTTGGTTTTTGTTGCGTGAATTTATACTTGGTTATTGTCACTCCTACATGAAATTTCTTCAAGGTCTTTAGTATGTTTTATAATTATCTGCCTTCTACAGATATTTGCATAAGCTTTTGGGACGCTGGTGAAATGGAGTGTCCCTACATAATTATGTCTGTTTCCGTAACGTTAAGTTTTGTAGAAAAAGATGTTGCTTTGGTTTTTGTTGCGTGAAATTGTACTTGGCTATTGTCACTCCAACATGAAATTTCTTCAAGGTCTTTGGTATGTTTTATAATTATCTGCCTTCTACAGATATTTGCATAGGCTTTTTGGACACTGGTGAAATGGAGTGTCCCTACATAATTGTCTGTTTCCGTAACGTTAAGATTTCTAGAAAAAGATGTTGCTTTGGTTTTTGTTGCGTGAATTTGTACTTGGCCAACATGAAATTTCCTCAAGGTTTTTAGTATGTTTTATAATTATCTGCCTTCTACACCTTCTACAGATATTTGCATAGGCTTTTGGGACGCTGGTGAAATAGAGTGTCCTTACATAATTATGCCTGTTTCCGTAACGTTAAGTTTTGTAGAAAAAGATGTTGCTTTGTTTTTGTTGCGTGAATTTGTACTTGGCTATTGTCACTCCAACATGAAATTTCTTCAAGGTCTTTGGTATGTTTTATAATTATCTGCCTTCTACAGATATTTGCATAGGCTTTTGGGACGCTGGTGAAATGGTGTGTCCCTACACAATTATGTCTGTTTCCGTAACGTTAAGTTTTGTAGAAAAATATGTTGCTTTGGTTTTTGTTGCGTGAATTTGTACTTGGCTATTGTCACTGCCACATGAAATTTCTTCAAGGTCTTTAGTATGTTTTATAATTATCTGCCTTCTACAGATATTTGCATAGGCTTTTGGGACGCTGGTGAAATGGAGTGTCCCTACATAATTATGTCTGTTTCCGTAACGTTAAGTTTTGTAGAAAAAGATGTTGCTTTGGTTTTTGTTGCATGAATTTGTACTTGGCTAACATGAAATTTCTTCCAGGTTTTTAGTAAGTTTTATAATTATCTGCCTTCTACAGATATTTGCATAGGCTTTTGGGACGCTGGTGAAATGGAGTGTCCCTACATAATTATGTCTGTTTCCGTAACGTTAAGTTTTGTAGAAAAAGATGTTGCTTTGGTTTTTGTTGCGTGAATTTGTACTTGGCTATTGTCACTCCAACATGAAATTTCTTCAAGGTCTTTAGTATGTTTTATAATTATCTGCCTTCTACAGATATTTGCATAGGCTTTTGTGACGCTGGTGAAATGGAGTGTCCCTACATAATTATGTCTGTTTCCGTAACGTTAAGTTTTGTAGAAAAAGATGTTGCTTTGGTTTTTGTTGCGTGAATTTGTACTTGGCTATTGTCACTCCAACATGAAATTTCTTCCAGGTCTTTAGTATGTTTTTTCATTATCTGCCTTCTACAGATATTTGCATAGGCATTTGACGGTGGAGAGTTAGAGAAAAATGAAGAGGCAAGCTATAGATTAAATCAAGGTGTCGGGACACAAAATACATTAACTGTCACTGGCAACCTCGAAAGCCACGTTATAAATGATTAAAAATTATAAAGCTTATAATGTATGTACATACTGTGAGTACAATTTCATCAAATTTTTTTATTAAATTTTAAAAACTACGTAACATATATCGAGCAACATTAAAAATTAAAAAAATTGAAGCGTAAACAGGACCCCGTAATATTTAAATTTTGCCTTGTTCCCCCAATATTCCAAAAAAAAGTTTCTCTTATATGAACAGATTTTTCCGCTGTCACTCTTCATTAACATAAACATCCAAAAGGCTAAAAAAATATTTTAATTTTACACAAAAGGAGATTTTAACGAGGGATTTAAATACTAAATTATTAAGGACGGAGGTTGGTTTTATTAAAATATTGGCTAAATTTGGTACAGCAGTTGTTGACAATCGTGATACTCCTGTTACAAAGTTTACTTGTTGAATAATAAATATATTTTTTCTACGACAGTGCATAAAAATGAATTTAAAAAAAAAACATAAGTGCGTAAAATTTGGTTTAACATATATTATCATTATCATCATTAGCTTATTTCATCCATAGTGGGATGTAAGCCTCCCCAAGTTGTCTCCAATGACCTTTGTTCTTTGCTTTTTGCATCCAAGCGTGTCCTGCTAATCTTTTTATGTCGTCCGTCAATCTTGTCTGTGGTCTACCTCTGCATCTTTTGTGTTCTCTGGTCCTCCATTCAACTATATGGCCTGTTCATCTGTTATCAATCATCCTTGCGACATACCCCGCCCAATTCCGCTTTAATATACATATTCGTTGTATTACATTTTTCACTTTTGATTTTCTTCGTATCTGGATGTTAGGAATACGATCTTGGAGATCTTCTGTACATTGCTCTTGGAATACCTGGAGTTTATTTATTATACTTCTATTTAAAGCCCACGCTTCAGTGCCATATGCTAATATCGGCAGTACATATTGATAGAATACTTTGGCTTTTATTGTATTTGGGATGTCTAATTTAAATGTAGATTGTAACCTTCCGAATGCAGACCAAGCTAACGAGACTCATCTGTCCAAGTGAGCCTTTAAATTATTTTTTGATATTTCGATTTTTTGTCTTAAATATATGAATGTTTGTACCTTTCTTATTCTTTCACCTTCTATTAACAGTTCCTGGCTGTTATCTTCACTTTCGTTGTTCAAATATTTGGTCTTGGTGAAGTTTATTTTTAGATCTATTTCTCGAGACTTGTTATTCAACTTTATCAGCATTTCTTGCAATTCTTCTTTTGTGTTGGTGATCAGAGTGACATCATCTGCGAACCTTAAGTGATTTAATTGTTTACCGTCCATTAGTATTCGTTTATTTTCCCACTTTATCGATTTGAACATGTCTTCTAGAGTCAACGTGAACAGCTTTGGGGATATCGAGTCGCCTTGTCTAATTCCTCTTTTAATTTTGATTTTATTTATTTTTTCTTCAAGCATTATTTGTGATGTTCCATTTTTATATATGTATTCAAGAAGAGTTGTGTATCTTTCATCGATTCTGCTGTTACTTAAGGCGTTAAGGACTGCCCATATCTTTACGGAATCAAATGCTTTTTCGTAGTCAACCATTGCTATCCACAAGGTTATATTCATTTGCTTTTTTCGCTAGCAATCTAATTGTTTGAAGACGGTTCAAAGTGCTGTATCCTCGTCTAAATCCCGCTTGTTCACTTGGTTGATAACTGTCTAATTTGTTCGTTAATCTATATACGAGGCATATCCACAAAGTAAGTTCCGTTTCTATTTCTATCCGCGGCAGCGCTGCGATCGCAGTTCCGAGCATGCGTGGCAGTTACTCTGACTCAAGCAGAAGAAATGTACGCCATTTTCAGATCACTGCTGCCGACGTGTTCTTTGTAGTGCTTCTTTATGATGTCAGCCTTAATTGAAAATGCCGCCGCTTGTGAAATCAGATCTGTGATTCGTTTTCTAAATGCAAAGAAAGTTAAACCAAGTGAAATTTATCCGCAGATCTGCGAGGTTTACAGACAAACTGCTATGAGTGATTCAATGGTTAGAAGATGGGTCAGACAGTTCAATGAAGGACGTGATCAAGTGCACGATGAAGAACGATGTGGACGCCCGTCTTTGGTTACTGATGAACTGGTTCACGCAATTGAAGAGAAGCTTAAGCAAAACCGTAAGTTTACAATTAGTGCTCTTGCTATGGAATTTCCGCAAATCTCACGATCACTAATTCATGAAATTGTTAATGAAAAACTGAAATTTCGAAAACTTTGCTCACGTTGGGTACCCAAAATTCTTACTGAACAACACAAAAAACAATGGATGGGCAGTGCACTTCAGTTTTTGACACGCTACAATGAAGACGGTGATGATTTTCTTTCTCGGATAGTCACGGGGGATGTAACTTGGGTATCTTACGACACTCCAGAAACTAAACGGCAATCAATGGAATGGAGGCACACTTCGTCCCCAACGAAAGTTAAGCCTAAGCAAATCTTGACACCTCGAAAACTCATGTGCACCGTTTTTTGGGACAGAAAAGGCATTTTGCTGATTGATTTCTTACCACGAGGCCAAACAATCAATGCACATGTTTACTGCGAGACTATTAAGAAATTGCGCCGCGCAATACAGAACAAGCGCCGAGAATTACTGTCGAAAGGTGATAATGCCCGACCTCACACTGCGAACGTGACAAAAGAACTCCTACAGGAATTTGACTGGGACGTGTTTGATCATCCTTCGTACAGCCCGGACCTCGCTCCTAGCGACTTTCATCTCTTCTTACACCTAAAATCTTTCCTTGGTGGTCGACACTTCAACGATGATGACGAGCTGAAAGAACATGTTACCACATGGTTGAAAACACAGGCGGCAACCTTCTATGAAGAAGGCATACAAAAACTTGTGCCACGCTATGACAAGTGCCTACAAAATTTCGGAAGCTATGTAGAAAATTAGTTTAACAGTTGTAGATTTTTGTACAATAAATATTTTTTTTGTATCTGTACACGTTTTTTTATATAACCAAACGGAACTTACTTTGTGGATATAACTCGTATTATGACTCTAGTGAGGATTTTATATAGTACCGATAACAGGCTGATGGGTCTGTAATTCTCCAATTTAAATTTGTTCCCCTTTTTAAAAATAAGTACAATCAAGGCGTTTACCCAAGTTGTTGGTATTTTACTTTCTATTAGGCTCCTGTTAAATGGAGCTTGAAGAGATTGTATTATCGATGCCCCTCTATACTTATCATTTCTATAATTTCATCGTCCCCTGGTTCTTTGTTGTTGTGCATATGTTGTAGGACGTTCATTATTTCATCTGTTGTTACATCGGGAATTTCTTCAGATCCCACATTTCTTACTAGCACTCTATTTCCTTCTTCTTTTCTGGACGGTGGCGATATTTTCGTGTCATATAGTTTTTGATAATATTTCTCTCTAGCTTCCTTTATCTCTTTGATTTGTGCAATCTCTTAGTTATCGTTATTTATAGGTTTTATTATTTGATGTTTCCCTTCATTCATTTGTTCATTTAGATGTTTCAAACTTTTCCCCTCTTTCAAAGTTTCTTCTATTTTCGAGTTTCTGTACTGTTTGACGTCTTCTCTGATCTTTTTCTTTATTTTTTTTATCCATTTCTGTCAATTCTAATCTGCCATGTGTAGGATCATTTCTTAATAGTATTCATAAGATTTTGTGTCTTTTTACTTAATTTTTGTGTTTTTTCTTTCTTCGATGTTGCTATTTGTTTTGTACTCATGAAGAGGTTGTTGGTTATTTGTGAGTTCTGTTTGGTAGTTTATGTGATTTTCCAATGCTTGTCGATATTCGTCTGTGTTTTGTTTTATTATTTCTGGTGGTGTCTTATCTTTGTATGCATCATCAATTAACTCATGTATACTGTAAAAAAAACTATGTCCGTGAGTCCTGCGACTGAAATTTCCCAATCTTTACGCACATGTTATAAAAGTACTATTATCCATGTGAAAATTTGGCTTTAATAACCAATGTCAGTAATTAAAAAACGCTGGAATCTAGCAAATTAGGACAATAATATAGTAAAATGATGCATAAAGATTTAACGAAACTTTTTTGTGAAAAAATTTGTTACGAGGGAT
Source organism: Pachyrhynchus sulphureomaculatus (assembly GCA_019049505.1). Classification (NCBI taxonomy): domain Eukaryota; kingdom Metazoa; phylum Arthropoda; class Insecta; order Coleoptera; family Curculionidae; genus Pachyrhynchus; species Pachyrhynchus sulphureomaculatus. The sequence continues at coordinate 59,938,563 of CM032447.1, forward strand.
ACTTTTTAAGCTTTTGCAAAATATTCGCCATTAAGATTTATACCCTTTTGCATTCGTTCGAACCAATTCTCGAAACATTTTTTCCACTCTGAAGTTGTTACCTCAAAAACATGATTTTGGAAGGATTCAACAACTTTTTGAGATGATGAAAATCGCTGTCCACGCATTTTTTTGACATTCATGAACAAAAGGAAGTCGTTAAGTGATAAATCGTGAATACGGAGAAAGAGACATTAATTCGATATTTTTCTCCGTCAATAACCAATTGTTGGACTTGCTATGTGAGAGCTGGCATTGCCCTGATGAAGAATAATGCGATGTTTTCAGTTGTTTTTCCTGATTTTATCGATGACTTATGGCCAACAAATTATTGTATGCCGTTCAGTATTAACTGTTCTTCGATCCTCCAAAGCAATGGTTGTAACATGTCCAGTATAACCAAAGAAACAAGCGATCATTTCCTTGGAAGTGTTTCACAAACGAACCACTTTTGTTGGATTCAGTTGTGGAACACACAGACAGTTAATTGTTGCTTAGTTTCCGGCTCGTACGAATATATCCAAGTTTCGCCTCCTATTACGATGTTGTATACGGATTTTGCATGACATCAGTCGAATTTTTTGAGCATTTTCAATTGACACGAGTCTGTTTTTGAGTTTCGGTCAAATTATGCGGAATCCATCGGGAACAGATCTTTTTCAAAGCTAAATGTTTAAATCAAATATACTGCAGTCTTCAATATGCCTAAGGTTATTTCTATCTCACGGTAAGTCACATGCCTATCCTTTTCAATCAAGTTGCACACAGCATCGATCAACAACCGCTTTTGGTCGACCTTCATGAAATTCATCGCTGATGGAAGCACGACCAAGACGGAATTCTGCAAACCAATTGTAAACAGTCTTTTCTGATGGTGATCCATTACCAAAAATTGAATGAAGCAATTCGAGGCATTGTTGTTGTGTTAGGCCTTTACTAAAATCTCATAAAAAATCATCCAACGAAAATTTTCTCGTGACATTTCCATTTGTTCACAAAACTGTTTTTTTTTTAAACGCACATTGCAAACAAACTATTCTGCCACTTTCTGAGAAGTCACTGTTTTAACCGTTGTATACCGTTCGACATTAACTGTGTCAAATTTTACAACAACGGTAATGTTACGTCTCAATAGCGCCATCTAGTGGTCGTTTGTAAAAACTTAAAAGGCGGTCCTCGTAAAAGGAACTTTGAAAGCACACAGTTTTCAAATAAACACTGAATTTGATATTTTTACAATAAATAATAAGCATTACACAATAGCATAGATTCAAATATACTTGACTCGCCATCTGCTTAAAAATTATGCTCCGTTTTCATGTGACTCCATCTATTATGCAGATTCTAAAAACTTTTAAGAGACCTAATCAATAATTTTTTTATAAGGATATTTAGTAGGTAGCTTAGAAACTTTATTCAAATGAAATTTTAATTTAATTAAGTTGAAGATCATAGATTGTTCGACTTTTGGTTACTTATTTAATTTTTCGTATGACGCGTGCTTAAACTGATTGGTGTGGTGATTGGTCAAGGAAGTGACGCCATCTATTATCGTAGGCTTTAAACTTCCACCTAAGTTAGAACAATGGTTGCAAATGAAAGTGTGAGTTGCGGAGATGACTTTTTAACAATAGTTTTAGTCTTCCAGGTAATTTTTTTGAATAAGATAGCGTTGAAATTTTGTACAGTGTCTGCTAGTTTTCCTTACCACACTTATTACAGCTTCTAATGGATGATTGATTTGGCGAGAGACGGCGTTGTATTTATATACTCCGATTATTTTTCTGTCTGGGCGCATTCCTTTCGAAAATTATCATGCTAACTGATCGACATAGACAGACGAAAATGGGAAGCGCGATTTAGGAATCTTAAAACGTGAAGAAAAGCCAAAATCTCGGTCGGTATTTTTTTAGAAATACAAGACGGTGTATTTTAAGGTACAATCGAGAATTTGGACAAAGTGTATCAGCGCAAATGTCAGTTAATTAAATCAGTAAATTAAAAAAAAAATAGTCACAACTATGTTTCAAAGTATTGCGGTGAAGGAAACGAAAAACTTGTCAAAACAAAGTTTCTTAAAAATAAATTTCAGACGTTCCAATTCTAAATTTGAAACCTAAATAAATAAATCCTAAAATTCGACTAAAATTTTAATACGTTTTGTTTAAATATTAAACTTAAATAAAAATAACCTGGCTGAGATTGCAGAGGGCATTTGTTAGAAACAGCAAGAAGATAAGAGGAAAATTGTATGTGTAGTATCACCCCCGAGAGGATAATATAAATATTTATTTTACCACCTTGAGTTATAAAAGCTGTGCAGAAGAAAAATTTGGGTGTTTGAAATTCAGGTGAAGTGTAGAATGAATTAACGCATACTTGTTTTTTATATAATTTATGTTTTGTAAAAGTTATATAACTTTAAAAAAATGTTTAAAATGACTTATTGTTCAGTATTTGTAATATTCTAACATGTATTTTCAATATAGAAAAGTATGGTAAAAATGTTAAAATATTGCGGGTCCGGACCAAATATCGAAAGACAAATTATCGAAGGGCATATAACCGAACGAACTAATGCTTGAATGGATAATTCTTCAAACGGACAATATTCCGAATGGACAAATATTTGAATGAACAGTTTTTTTTCAGAAATTACCTAGTTAGGATTAGGTAAAACAAAGGTGTAGATATATTTGAAGTTATTTAATACGTATACAATGACACTTATGAGTATAATATAAGAGAAATATTTATATTTATTTTTCCTAGGATTTTATAGAATATAGTAATAGGGGAATTTTGGCAGGTTACTTTAATCCCTCTTACCTGCAGAACGGCTGGTACACTTGGGTTATTCAATCTTTCAATTATAGCTATTAATTACGGATTAAGTGAAACACAGGCATAGATATATACAGCAGGGCGGGTATAAAAGCCGAAAAAATGATAAATTATTAATTATTCTATCTTCTTCCCCTTTAAGAGTTGGATTAAATCGAGAAAGAGAAAATGGCTTTAGAATATTTGGTTAGTCAAAAAGGCAAAACCAAGTTGCTTTTTAACGGTTACATGTATATCGAAGATAAATTAACAAACGCAAGAAAGTACTAGAAATGTGAGTACTTTGCCCAGAAGAAAAGTAGAGGTCGAGCCATCACAGAAGGAGAAATCATCGTTGAAGAAAATGCCCACCATCATGAAGGGAATGCTGCTAGAGTGGAAGCCTTAAAAACCAAAAATAAAATTAAAGAGTCAGCCAAAACAACCAGGATACTCCACACTATGTAGTTTCGGTAGTCCCCTCAGATGTCGACCGCCTTACTGCAGCAGTTTCACCCACCGTCGACTGTCTCAAACGAACAGTACGGAGAGAGAGAACAAAAAAAAAATTGAGCCAACAATACCAAGCAACCTAGAAGATTTGGATATTCCAGAAAAGTACGAAATACGTCGCTCTTGAGCTAGAATAAGTCATTTAGTTGTAAATATTTCTTTGTAAATGTCTATATAGTGCTACAGTATTAAGAAAATATGTAACGTGTGGCTATTTTTAAGTGTCATTGAATACATATTAAATAACTTCAAATAATTATTATACATCATAAATATCTATATCTCTGTTTTACTTAATCCTACCTACTTCTTGCATTTACTGTACAGAGTGTGTCAACGACAGAGTAAAGTTTATTACCTCTTTTGTTTGGGGAATGACACAGTTTAAAATTATTTTTGAGTATAAGAATACTTCAAAAAAAGTGTGGCCGATTAGCATATGTTTTTTTAAATGGAACATCCTATTTTCTAATTTACGTTTAAATTCTGCGTAACATTTTATAACTTTTTTATTAATAATGTTATATACCTAAACCTAGTAGTTTTTCTAATATTTCAATTTTTAAAAAAAATACTAATTGTCAGTTTCGTAAAAAATTGCCAGTAGCGTCATTGCTTCTGAAGGTGGAATACTCATAATTGGTACGAGCGCTTTATAGAGATGAAAAAAAGATATATGCAAATAAATTTGAGTTAGACGTTACAGGATGTTCAAAATATATTTATGCATTCCGACTATTTTAAATGGAAAAATCTCAAATTTTTTAAGTGGCACACTCTGTATGTTATTATTTTTTCTGATAGATTTTACAAAACCCTCCAACTTTTATTAAGTATGTCATATACCTATTTCTAATAGTTTTCGATTTATTTTTAATTTTTCAATTTTTACCCTTGTTTTTAATACAATTACGCTATTGTGAAAACATAAACAAGTAGTTAATAATAATTTTAATATAGTTTAACTGATCTAATGATTAATTATGACGTAATAAATGTTCAAAAATATGCCTTGATACACATCTTTGGCCGATACACATGTACTTGATACACGTCTTTGGCCGTTTTACTAAATTTATCTTCACTTTCCTTAGCATAAATGGCGTTATTGTCCTGCAAGCATCCTGTATCCTATTTTCCATATCTACTGGTGTTGTAGGGGGATTCACATAAACACGATCTTTAGTGTAGCCCCACCAAAGGAAGTCTAAAGGTGCTAAGTCACATGATCGAGGGGGCATCTGAATGAATCCATCCTTACCCATCCATTTTTGTGGGTAACGATAGTTTAAAAATTCCCTAACATTCCGATGGTAATGAGCAGGAGCTCCGTCTTGTTGAATCCACATTTGTTTCAAAGTTATCATCTTCTTCAAGAAGCTGGGGTAATTCGTTTTCCAAAAAATTTAGATATCTAGGCCCGTTAAGCGGTTCGCAGAAAAAATATGGACCAATAATTCGAAAATTTAATATTCCATACCATACATTAAGGGACCAATTGTTTTGGTTTTGAACTTCCCGGACCCAAAATGGATTAACTGTTGAACAATAATGCATGTTGTGGTTGTTAACTGGTCCATTACTATGAAAAGTAGCTTCATCAGAAAACATTATTTTGGATAAAAAATTTGGATCGGCCTCTATTGCTCCATTCATGGTGGCACAAAAGTTTATTCGTCGTTCAAAATGACGGTCTTAAAGTTCTTTGTGTAGTTCCATATGAAAGGGATGATACTTGTATTTTCTCGTTGTGCGATTAGCCGTAGATTGGTATGTGTCAGATAAGTCAGCTAGTTGAGGGCTGCGACCTGGGGATTATCTTCAACATGAAGTAAAATCTCCATTTCTTTTTCCTCATTGGTAACATTCTGGTTTACTACTATCCGTTTCGTATACTCAACGCTACCACTACCATCAAACCATTCCATTAAGCACTGAAAAGACTTTCTAGATGGTATATTTCTATTAGGGTACTTCGCTTCGTAAAGCCTTACTGCCAAAAGATAATTTTTTCCCGCTTCGCCCAATACATAAACCATATCAATTAATTCATTTTTAGGAAAATCCATAACTATTAGCCTTTATACGTGACTTACTACAAAAAATTAAACTATTTTTACTTGAACTTTGAATTGTTGTGGCTGTTACTTGATGAAAATTCATAACGAATGTAATGAAAGACTGATTTTGTCAAATTTCCACTTTATTTAGTTTCACTGAAACTGTATGACGCGTTTCGCTATACTGTAGCTTCGTCTGATACAAAATGATATTTGAATATTAGTGTTGTTACATTTATACAAATACCCTAACGTAGATAGGTAATAAAATTAATACTACATTAATGCTAATGAATATTGCTGGGAAATCCATTCTGAATATTAATTGTATAAATTGAGTAAAGGTGAGTTACCATGGGACAGACAGGTATCTTTTTGTTCGTTTAAGATGATGTCTGAATTTTCTATTTATTATTATTATCTATAATTCTATTTATTTCTAAATTTTCTAATAGGTTTAATTTTACGCCTTTGTTTTGTATGTGTAGAATTGAATATATATAATCATCTTAAACGAACAAGAACAAAGATACCTGTCTACATTTTTGTTTTGTCTTGGCAACTATGATGTTATAGTGTAAGTGTATTAAAAACAGGGCAAATTGATTAAATCAAAATAAATCAAAAACTATTAGAAAAAGATAGAAATACTTAATAAAAGAGGATTTCGTAGAATCTATCATAAAAAATAATAATATGCCATTTAAAAAATGTGAGATTTTTCAATTTAAAATAGTCGAAATGCATAAATTTATTTTGAACATCCTGTAACACCTAACTCAAATTTATTTACATATATCTTTTTTTTTTTCATCTCTATAGAATGCTCATACCAATTATGAGTATTCCACCTTCAGAAACAATGGCGCTACTGGCAATTTTTTTACGAAGCTGCAAACTAGTATTTTTTTTTTAACCCTGCGGGCGGGGCGCCTAGCCTCTGAGACCCGACGCTCCGACAATCAGTCGGCAATTTTTCGTAACATCGTTGCAACCGCTTAGCGGTTCGTCTACCTGTTCATTTTTGGCCTCAATACCCGCATAACAATCGGTGGTTGTGTACGTATTTTAGTTTTTAAATTATTTTGATTTTGGTCTGTGAGACCCGGCGCCCCGGTTTGCGCTTTTCTTTTTACATTCGGCTGGTTTTACTTTTCAACGGTAAGTTAGCATAAATAAAATTTATTTTGCATTATTTTATGCATATTAATTATTTATTAGTTACTATTTTATAAAAAATAGTATCTCTTTTGTTTAGCAGCGATGTCTACTTATTATGAGAAAGAGCAGGAGAAACTCCGCCAATTATGGGAAGAAGCTGATTCAGATGAAGAGCCGGATGACGAAGAAGAGGAGTTAGCTTTAGAAGAAAATAAGTAGAAACCCGAAGTACCGATAGTGAATCAGAACAAGAGTGCGATGATAGCAGTGATGACAATGTACCTCTTGCAAAATTACCAAGAATTCCAGCTTTCATTGGTAAAAACGGAACCACGCGATGGCAAAAACATTGTCCAAACAAAACCGTAAGAACGAGAAAAGAAAATATTATTGTTCGGCTACCAGGCGTCAGGAACTGTGGGAAAAACGCCAAAACAGCCATGGAGTGTTGGTCATTATTTTTCACAGATGAAATGCTTAACATTATAGTGGAAAACACAAATCTCTACATTTCTGGATTAGCTCAAAATTATGCAAGAGAGAGAAGAGGGAAACCCACGGACATTTGTGAAATAAAAGCTTTTCTTGGATTATTATATTTGGCGGGGACCCTCAAAAGTGGACGACTTAATACAAAAGAGCTATGGCAAAGAAACGAACTCTGGATTGAAAGATTTTGGTTGGTAATGTCTCACGATCGATTTCATTTTCTTCTTCGATGCCTTCGTTTTGATGACTTGACGACAAGAGAAGCAAGGAAACAATTTGACAAGCTAGCTCCAATCAGAAGCCTATTTGACCTTTTTGTTGAAAACTGTAAAAACACATATACTGTTGGAGCAAACACAACAATTAATGAAAAGCTTGAGGCATTTAGGGGGGCGATGTGATTTCAAACAGTATATTCCAAGTAAACCTAACAGATACGGTATAAAAATATTTGCTTTAGTTGATTCCTCTACATCTTATGTTTCAAATCTGGAGGTTTACGTCGGAAAGCAGCCTGAAGGTATATATGAACGCCCTAACGATCCACAAAGTATAGTTTTGAGACTAATAGAACCTATATCTGGGACTAATCGTAATCTTACGTGTGATAATTGGTTTACCAGTGTTGAATTGGTAAAAAAATTACTTGTGGAGCATAAAACCACGTACGTGGGTACAATAAAAAAAAATAAAAGGGAATTGCCTCTAGAATTCTCCAACACAAGAGCTCGCCCTGAATTTTCTTCAATATTTGGCTTTCAAAAAGTTATGACTATTGTGTCATATATTCCAAAGAAATATAGAAATGTTAATCTTATATCCAGTTTACATCACGATGACAGGATTGATCCCTCTACGGCAGAAAAATGCAAACCCGATATAATTACTTAATACAATCATACCAAAGGAGGTGTAGATAATCTCGACAAATTGTCTGCTACCTATAACGTAGCAAGGAATACAAGAAGGTGGCCGATGGTTATTTTTTTTTCAATTATGAATATGGGTGGTGTAAATTCCCAAATTATTTTTGCTTGCAATAATAAAACTTATAAGATTGAAAGACGATTATATCTAAGAGATGTTGGACTATCCTTGACAAAAGAACAATTGGAGCGACGTTCTTATGAAACAAATGTTCCAAGGTCGGTAAGGGAAAGAAGACAAGAAGTTGCTGGAACACAAGAACCCAATAGAAATGAAGAAGTCCAACCAGGTAACAGAAAAAGATGTTTTTTTTGTAAAAAAGATTCAAAAACCAAATATTTTTGCAAAAAATGTGGAAAATTTGTATGTCTTACTCATATCCATGCATGGTGTTCTGAGTGCTCAGAAATTGCAATGAATCAATAAAATCTGTTGATTTATGATATTTTTACAATGTTTTACTAAAATTTTTTTTTTCATCTTCAAGTTATTTTGTTTGTAGTTTTTAGGAAATGTTTAATTTTTTTGACAACAAATATTTAAAAATTAGATTTTTGACTGTGTATACTTAAACCAGTTTTATAATATAAGGTTTTGTATTTAAAAATGTGTATTTTTTTTTTCAATAAAATATTAATTTATCACTTTTTTTTTTAACAAGATTTTTTATTGATGGGTTTGCGAGACCCGGCGCCCTGGTTGGAGATTTAGTCGGCGGCGCCCGGCCCGCAGGGTTAAAAAATTGAAATATTAGAAAAACTACTAGGTTTAGGTATATAACATTATTAATAAACAAGTTATAAAATTTTACGCAGAATTTAAAAATAAATTAGAAAGTAGGATGTTCCATTTAAAAAAACATATGTTATATCGGCCACACTTTTTTGAAGTACCCTGTATACTCAAAAGTAATTTTAAACTGTGCACTTTAACATTCCCTAAAACTACTGTATTTAACATTTTTTCGTCATTTCCGAAACAAATGAGATAATGAACTTTACTATATCGTTGACTCACCCTGTACTTTAAATATTATCTTTTTAAAAGAAGAATAATTTACGTAGTTTTCGAAAAACTGTACAGTCGAAATATTGTCCTTTCGGACATTAGTCCGTTCGATTATATGGCCTTCGATAATTTGTCTTTCGATATTTTGTCCGGGATCCAAATTTTTGATGTTTCATCTTTCGTTAATATTATTAAATGAAATTTCTCAAAATGAAAAACGTGCCGAAAAAATTCAACATGAAAGTTGATTTTAACATAGTTTTAAGACAAAATTTAGCCTTCACTTCAGATGACTGGGAAGAATCTCCGTTATTAAAAACAGTAATGCCACTTTGTTTTAAATTACTGCATTAGTCATCCAATGGATTTTATCTTGTCATGCGGTCATGATATAAGACAGTTGATATATCTTACCTGCGGAATTTGCGCATAAATAAAGCATTTCAATGTGACTCATCAATCCAGTATTTAAAAGAATGGTCTGAGTAACAACTTGGTCGATCATCTTCGCAAATAAAAAGGTAGAATACTGAAAATAATAACTTGGGTTACATATTTTCACTATCAGTCACGCGCTCTTTCGTTTTTTAGTGTCCATAGAACATAATAAACGTAGTTTCTAATTTTTGTCTGTTGATCTAATTCCTCGAGAACATAATATATTAAATGATATATCAGTTTCAACGGACTCCGTACTTTTTATATGGAAAGTGGTTTCAGATTGGCTGAATTTTTGATGTGTTGTAGTTCTCAGCTGTCTGAAGTGTTCATGGGCACAACCTTCAAAAATGGGCAGATTTCGAGTTATTTTCAATTTAAGTACTAATAAAATCCATTTTTTAAACCACTTATAATTTTGATAATTATTAAATCAAAGACACAAGAAAAAAAAGTCCCGCACATATTCACTAACCATCATATCTATAAATAACACGTAGGCTGAAAAGTTTTTTCTGACTTATAGATGTCGCCCTTTTCAAAAATCCATATGATTTTGAGGAAGTACCAACCTTCAAACGATACGTGTAAAATTTTCTTGACGTTTCGACGACAAGTTACAGTGGTTTTAGTAACGCCACTTTTGATATTTTCCAGACATTGGAAGAAATCGAATTTTGTGTTTTGATTAAACACAATTTTTTGATAGAAAAAAATGCCGCTCGTGTAAAGCAATGGCTTGATAAGTTGTACGGAGACTCTGCCCCTGGAAAATCACTCATTATTTACGGGTAGGCTGAATTTAAACGTGGTCGTACAGATACAAATGATGCCAAATGCTCTGGACCCCTCAAAATTGTTTTGGATGACCGTAAAGTGAAATTGCCTGAGAAGGCTGACCCTAAAGATATCAAAAGAACGAGTCGGTCATATTTTGCATGAATATTTGGGTATGATAAAGCTCTGTTCCAAATGAGTACCGCGTTTGCTCACAGTGGATCAAAAACAACATACTGATGATTCTGAGCGCTGTTTAGACCTGTTTAAGCGCCATAAAAAGGATTTTTTCATGCGATATGTGACAATGGATGAAATATGGAGCCACCACTATATACCGGAATTAAATTAGCAGTCAGCAGGGTGGACAGCAGCCGGTGAAAGTCGCCCGAAGCGACCACAGACACAACAGTCGGCTGGGAAGGTTTTGGCCTCTGTATTTTGGGATGCGCATGGAATAATTTTGATCGGCTATGCTGAGAGGGGAAAAATCATCAACAGTAAATATTATATAAAGTTACTGGTGCGACTGAAGGCAGAAATCGCAAAGAAACGGCCTAAAATGAACAAAAAAAAATCATTAAGACAATGCACCGTATCACAAGTCAATTTTTACGATGGTAAAATTGAATGAATTGAAGTTCGAATTGCTTCCTCATCCACTGTATTCTCCAGATTTGGCCCCCAGCGACTATTATCTATGCACAGACCTCAAAAAAATACTCGCGGGAAAGAGATTTGGCTCCAATGAGGCCTATTTTGAATGCAAAGACAAATCCTTTTACAAGAAAGGTATAGAAATGTTAGAAAAGTGTTGGACTGATTGCATCGCTCTTGAAGGAGACTATATTAATGAATAAAGTCGAATTTTGCAAAAAAAATGTGTTTTAAGTAGCTATACCAAAAACTTTTCAGCCTACGTGTTATTTTAGGGCGCTAAAACCGAAATCGAGGTCTAAATTAACTTACTACGTCATCATTTTGATCCTTCCTTGAAAAACAGGTAAAACCGAAAGCTAGAATGTTCAAAAAAAAAAAATTAAGATTTTAAAAAGTAGACATCAGATCAGCTTCCAAAAATACACTGATTCGAAATCTACTTTTGAACTACATTCTAGGTGGGTTTTACTGGTTTTTCAAGGAAGGGTCAGAATGATGATGTCATGAGTTAATTTAGACCTCGAATTCGGTTTTAGCCCCTCAAAATACATATAGATATGATGGTTAGTGAATAAGTCCGAGACTTTTTTTCTTGCGTCTTTAACAATTATTGAAATTGTCAAAATGGTTTAAAAAAAAATGGATTTTATTAGTACTTAAATCGAAAATAACTCGAAATCTGCCCATTTTTGAAGATTTTGCCCACGGACACTTTTGTTCAGAAAGCTGAGAACTACAACGTATAAAAAATTGACCGAAACCACTTTTCCATAAGAAAAGTGCGGGGTCATTTGATACACAAATAGTACCCCATGTAAGAAAGGAAAGATATCTCTTTATCAAAAAGTGATGAAAGAGATAGAGCCGAATAAATTTTGAGTTTCAGTAGTATTTTAGGATTTTTTTTTGTTTTTTAGCATTTATAGTGGAGTGCCCAAAGAAGATAGAGCAAAACAAGGCGTATCTATACTAATACACAGAAAAACTGAGGAAATTCATAACCACCTGGGAACCGATTAGTGAAAGAATCATAAAGATGAATCTCAAAATACTAGGTAATAACACAACCTTACTGGGGGTATACGCCATCAACGACGACGATCGGGCTAATAACAAGGATTTATTTTTTGAACAACTAAATGAGGAAATACGCAAAATTGGAACATCAAGAGAGATATTACTTTTGGGTGATCTAAATGGAAGAATAGGAAGGAAAGAACACGATAAAGTGGTAGGAAAATATGGCGAAGAAGTTACTAACGACAACGGAAGAAGAATTATAGAGATATGTGAACAAAACAACCTTACAATATTAAACGGACACTACCAGCATAGGGATATTCATAAATATACGTGGAGAAAAACAACAAGAGATTTAAAAAGTATTATCGACTATATGATAATACGTCAGAGATCTAGATTAAACTTCCTAGATGTAAGAGTCCAAAGAGGGGCTTCATGTGGCAGCGACCACTACCTTGTGAAAGGAAAGATAACCTCACAAACAACACGGGAAAGCAAACTGGAAGATACAAGTACACAGCACACAACAAGGGAAACAACAATAAGATATAATACAGACAGCTTACAAAATGAAAGTATCAGAAATCTATACAAGAGTAGACTGGACCAAAAGATACAACGGACGGGATTTGTTAATATAGAAGAAGAATATAAGTATATAAAGGAATGCCTACATGCAGCCGCACTGGAAGCATTAGGGTACCAAGAGAAAAGGGAAAAACAGCAAAAACCATATTGGTGGGATGAAGAAATTAAATACGAAATTGAAGAAAAACGGAAAAGCTATCACAAATACTTAAGTTCAAAGAGCACAAACGACAAAGTAAAATACAAAGAATCCCAAGCTAGAGTAGGCAAAATGATTAGTGACAAAAAGAACAACCAATGGGAAAAGACATGCTCAAGACTCAACACTTACATAGGACGAAGAAAAAGCACAGAAAGCTGGAGACTTCTTAAAAATATGAGAGCAGAACGGAAAAGAGAAATCTTCTCACCAATAACACCAGAAAAATGGAACCAATATTTTACAAATATGCTAACAGAAGATAGACCAGAGTTTAAAAGTACCCAACATGGAAACCCAAATATAGTTATACGAGGATCCCCAATAAGGATAACAACATCAGAAGTTAAAGAAGTATGTAAAACGCTAAAAAATGGTAGAGCTCCAGGACCAGGAAACATCCCAGGGGAGATAGTAAAATACGGGACTGAAAAGCTATTTAGCGCTTTGAGGAACTTATTCCAAAGATGCATTAACACAACAGAAGTACCCGAGGAATGGAAAATATCATACATATCAACAATTCATAAGAAAGGAGACAAAAATAATTGCGATAACTATAGGGGAATAACGGTTACAGGATCTATTAGCAGAATATACGGAAAAATACTTAAAAATAGAATAGAAACGGAATACGCGGACGTAGAAGCTGAAGAACAGGCAGGCTTTAGAGCAGGAAGATCCACAAGAGACCATCTCTTCTCACTGACAGAAATCCTAGAAAAGAAAACCGCATTTGATCAGGAAGTCCATGTCTTGTTTGTTGATCTAAAAAAGGCCTACGACAGCGTGCCCCTAATGAGATTGTGGGAAACACTACAACAGAGTAATGTAAGCACCGAAATAATTAAAGCCGTAAAATCCTTATACCAAGACGCAAGAAGTAGTGTGAAAACCAAATATGGTATAACAACAGGGTTCCCGCTCACAAAGGGTCTCAAACAGGGCTGCTGTATATCCCCAACGCTATTTAAAATCTATTTGGAGAGTGCACTGAAGAACTGGAAAAGGAAATGCAGCAGTATGGGATTTCCACTGGATGACGATACTACATTGTACACGCTATCATTCGCAGATGACCAGGTAGTAGTCGCTCAGGACATCGATGATATGGAATACATGACACGAAAACTTATGGATGAATATGAAAAATGGGGCCTAGAAGTCAATATTAAAAAGACCGAGTACATGTGCGTCGGAGGACAACAGCAGGACTTGAAACTGGCCACAGGACACACCATCAAACACTGTGCCAGTTATAAGTATTTGGGAACGAGAATATCTAGGGACGGAACACTGGAAGAAGCAATATTCGAGAGGAATATCCAAGGAAGAAAAGCAATTGCAATGCTTAATAGTATACTATGGGACAAAAACATAACCATTGAAAATAAGAAGAGAATTTACAACTCAATAGTGAAAAGTATAATAACTTACAGCTCCCAGGTGTGGCCATTAAAGGAAAGAACGGAAAAAATACTAAAAGCTATGGATTTCTGGAGACGAGCCAGAAAATCCAGAAAAGACCGCATACCAAATGACACGATAAGGCGAGCTTCAGAAATAAAGCACGATATAGTGGACGAAATCAGAACCCAACAGTTGGTATGGTACGGACATGTACAGAGAATGTCACAAGACCGACTGCCTAAAAAAGATTTTAAATTGGAACCCTCATGGGAAAAAGAAAGCGAGGAAGACCACGCCAAAGCTGGATAGCAGGAATCAACAAGGAAGTACTAGAGAGAGATCTGGAGGAGGAGGGATGGAGAAACCGGGAGGAGTGGAAATTAGGCATCGGAAGACGGCAGACGTTATAAAACCGATTGATATAATAAAACATAAACGTGTAGTTGGGGGGAGGGTCAAATAGTGGTAGCTTTAAATATTATATTCCTGGATTCGAGAATTATGAAAATTATATTATTTTTTTCATTATTTTCAATCTTATTAAGAATAATATGTGGATGGGAGTACTATGTCATTACAGAGTGAGCTAAAGAAGCACTAGTTCTAATGGAATATGACCTGGTATTGATATTCTAGATTTTGCAAACCTGCGGAGTGATATTTTAACTTAAAAAAAGGTATTAATTTCAAATTTTAGTGACTTATATGATGCGAAAAATTGCAGAATTTAGCCCTAAAAACTAATGACTGTTTAGCCGGAAACGAAGTGAACTTCGTTATTTCTTATAGACCATTCTATATATTATATTATTTCTGAATTCTACGGAATAACTGACCTCGTTCGTAAAATTCACGAAATATATTTTCAATTTGAAGTGGCATAATAGAATTAATGACTTGAGTAATGCTATTTCTAAGGACTTTGCTGTTCGCTTGTATACATATTATTTGATATGGCCCGATTGGGAGAAGCCTTTCAGCACAACTAAACTCTATCCATGATAATCGTCAATGTCCGTAACGGATAAAGTACATTGACGAGAAGAGGAAAAAGTCAAGAGGTGTATGATCTGCTGACCTTGGGGTCGTCTTATTGGATCACTGGTAACGATCCAACGGTTTCCAGAAGTTAAATTTAAATAGTTAACTACTACTCTAGCATTATGGGCAGAGGTGCCGTCCAGTTCATAAATGATTTGTGCAGGCATTAAAATTGATGGTTTCCAATCAAATATTTTTGGGTATTTAAAGGTTCTTAAAAAAAAGGGTCTTACTATTCACCTTCCTATATCGCCAAGCCTATGTTAATTACAAATCTTTTCTGGAAAGCACCGTTCCTCACTAAATGAATATCTAGTTTTACCACTGTATCACGTCTCCATAGTCGAGTTAGGATTGATGCAGAAAGAGAACAAAACTTATGGTACTTATCGTAGTACTAGCGCGAAGAATAAGTAGAATACAACAAATTGCACCTTTAGCTAATGTCATTCTACCTTTGAAGGCGTATCTACCTTCTATCGGGGGCTGTTTAAGGCCCAGACTGTGTGAGGAACTATTCAGGGAGTTGTTAACAATTACCGCTTGATGGTACTTTATAAAGTTTTATCCCAAGTATATAAATATCAATATAAACCACTAAAATTAGGTAAAGTCCAGTTCTGACTGTTCTCTCATCTACTATCGCAGTAAGATACGATAATTTGTACCTCTGGCGGATGTAGGCGCACCTGTCCCAGAGGAGGGGGCTAAGAATTGTTATTAACTCGCTAAACCATTCTTCTAGGGGTCTGGCTTCAAACAGATCCCGGCAGAGGGCAGGTACGCTTTTAATGTTAGACTTACATTAGCCAGAAGTGCCAATTGTTGCATCTTACCTAGTTTCACTTTTGTTTAACATCCCCATTTTAAATAATTTTAATGAAGTTCGTCCGAAAGCAAAACAAAAAATTTTAAATGGGATGTTGACGCTCTTCTTAAAGGTACCAGTTTATAAAACCCAATCCTCGTAAGTAATAGTCCTGATCCAGGTTTTGGTGGACTTGATATTTACAAGATCTGAAGCCATGGTTATGTATCTTATCCCTACGTCACCAATGTGTCGTATGGAAACTGATCGACTTCCAGACATAACCGTGTATTTATTTCTGTCTCTTCGCTTTAATTTTAAATGATTTTTTTTAACCAAAGAAAATAATTTTTACATATTGAATACCGTTGAACAAACAATGTTCTCTTCTCTTTTTGATTTTTTCGGGCTTCTTTGTGTACTAATAACATATTAATTTGGTACTCTCGGCTAAAAACAGGCATTTTTGTTAAAATTAAAGCAATGGAACTTATAAATAGACTCCTTTGTAAAGGAATAAATTCAGTTTTAATTTAGTACTCATGACTGTCAAAAGAACAGCTTAAATTATGCAATAATAATGGAGCAATAAAACAAATGAAATCACTGAAATCCAATAACCAACCTTTCAGTATACATAGCCACCTTAGATTAAAGCACAACAATAAAGTATTGTCTAGATGAATTGGATGATAGAAGGGCGCATGTTAAATTATCGATATCTCAGAAACTATTAATTTTAACATGGGTATAGGAAAATATACAAAAAAATTGTTTAAAATTCACTGTGGAATATAAATATTTAACAAATTTTATATCATTCTACTAAAATTATGGAAGTTATTTGACCTTAAAAATTGATTTTCAGTTCTCTTTCGGTTGAACAGAAAGTCATAATTTTTGGACATCAGCCTTTAATACTAATATAGGCACAAATAACGCATTATTTTGTTTTATATCTTCATTTATTTTCTATCAAAAATATAATATCGATGCATTATTTGACAATTTTAACCCTCATTTTTTTCAAAAAATGATAAGGAGAACAGGACATTATGTATATTTTAAGATTAGCTTTTTCCGTAGAATTCAAAACAATATAATGTGTAGGATATTCTGTAATGAATAAAAAAGTTGATTTCATTTTCGGCTAAATCGGTCATATTCATTTATTTTACAGTCAAAGTCTGTTCTTATTTGAACCATAAAAGTTTCTAAAATTTTAACTTAATCTTTTTTTAGCGTTTCAAAAATGAAAAACAAACATTTATGGAATCACTTCGGTGTCTGCCTGTCCATTTGTCACAGTCGACCCTCTCCGGAACTATTTGACATAGAGAGTTGAAATTTGGCCCAATCACAGCCGGTAGTTTTGAAAGTTAAATTTGGACTTAAAGGATTAGTTTTGGGGGATGTAAGTAACAAAAAAAAAATTCAAGATCTTCGACTAGGGAATCAAATGAAAGCTTGTGAAAACACGAATTCAAAAATACGAGGCTGGTTTGAAAAGTCCGTGCAAAGTCCGAGAGATGGCACCACCGGCGCGTATCGAGGTCATGTTTAGTTAGTAGCATCTCTTGAATGAACGCACACCAAGTTTCAGCCATATTGGTCTATTTCTTTGTGTTTGGCATTCGTGTAAATCAAGGAAGTCGAGTGATTTTCAAGAAATGGACGAAAAAGAATTTCGTGTGGTGATTAAACATTACTTTTTGAAAGGCAAAACGCCTCAGGAGACTAAAGAGAGGCTTGATAAACATTATGGTGACTCTGCACCTTCGATTAGAACAGTTTATAAATGGTTTCAAAATTTTCGGACTGGCCATATGGGCACAAGTGACGCTGAACGTTCTGGACGGCCTGTGGAGGTTACGACTCCAGAAATCATTGATCAAATCCATGATATGGTGATGGATGACAGAAGAGTTAAGGTGCGTGAGATTGCTAGTGCTGTGGGCATCTGGACTGAACGGGTACATAATATTTTGCATAAACATTTGGACATGAGAAAGCTATCCGCAAGATGGGTGCCGCGATTGCTCACGCTTGACCAAAAACGGAATCGTGTGAAGTGTTGCAAGGATGGTTTGCAGCTGTTCCAGAAGAATCCGGAGGACTTTAAGCGTCGTTTCGTCACTGTGGATGAAACATGGATACATTACTATACTCCTGAGACCAAACAACAATCTAAACAATGGGTTACCAAGGGGGAATCTGCACCAAAAAAGGCGAAGGCCGTTCCTTCGGCCGGAAAGGTTATGGCGACTGTCTTTTGGGATTCGCAAGGGATAATCCTCATCGACTATCTGGAAAAGGGTAAAACTATTACAGGTGAATATTATTCATCGTTATTGGACTGTTTGAAAACCGAGCTGCGAGAAAAACGCCCGCGATTGGCCCACAAGAAAGTCCTTTTCCATCACGACAACGCACCAGCACACACCTCAGCAGTTGTGGTCGCAAAATTAATGGAAATAGGATTCTAACTTATTTAACGTCCCCCCTATTCTCCAGACTTGGCTCCCTCGGACTACTATTTGTTCCCCAATTTGAAGAAATGGCTGGCGGGACAAAGATTTTATTCAAACGAGGAGGTGATTGCAGACACTAATGGATATTTTGCAGACTTGACAAATCCTATTATTCGGAAGGGATCAACAAACTAGAACATCGTTGGACGAAGTGTATAAGCCTAAAAGGAGACTATGTCGAAAAATAAAAAAGGTTTACCCCAAACACATAAGTAATTTTTATTTTTGCACGGACTTTTCAAACCAGCCTCGTATAATGTAAGACTCGCGCAAACTTTTCTTTATATCATTTTAAAAAATTTGGCAGAAATTGCTGTTCCTTCACACTATCTTTAAGAGTACTAATCAAGAAATTTCGAAAAAATTCTGGAATATTCTCCATAATGTGTATATTGAATGCAAATTAATCTAGTATATAAAAATAGCCCTTCAATTTTTTGACGTATGTTTCGTCCTTACATTATACACTCCCTCGTCAAGCTAGCCGTCAGTTCCCTAGACCGTCGGACCCGCTGCTGCTCTCGGACGACGACGATGACCCCCTCGCCCACCGTGACAAGAAGAATGTCATTCTAGGTTTAAACTAGTCCTAATTTAAGTCTTGTTACTTCCTAGTTTAAGTTAGCGTAAGTCTTAGTCTAAGGTAGTTTTAGTCTTAGTTCTAAGTCCTAACTTTAAGAAACTTCATGTATATACCAAAAACACATTTCCTAGGTTAAGTTAGTATAGGATTCCCATTGTAAGAACTTAGGTTAAGATAGAATAAGTTTACATTTAGTTATAGAAATTATTTATATATATATATATATATATATATATATATATATATATATATATATATATATATATAGATATATATATACTCGTATATCAATCGGTTTTATAACGTCTTCCATCTTCCGATGCCTAATTTCTACTCCTCCCGGTTTCTCCATCCCTCCTCCTCCAGATCTCTCTCTAGTACTTCCTTGTTGATTCCTGCGCTCCAGCTTTGGCGTGGTCTTCCTCGCTTTCTTTTTCCATGAGGGTTCCAATTTAAAATCTTTTTAGGTAGTCGGTCTTGTGACATTCTCTGTACATGTCCGTACCATACCAACTGTTGGGTTCTGATTTCGTCCACTTATCGTGTCATTTGGTATGCGGTCTTTTCTTGATTTTCCGGCTGCTCGTCTCCAGAAATCCATTTCTATAGCTTTTAGTATTTTTTCTGTTCTTTCCTTCAATGGCCACACCTGGGAGCTGTAAGTTATTATACTTTTCACTATTGAGTTGTAAATTCTCTTCTTATTTTCAATGGTTATGTTTTTGTCCCATAGTATACTATTAAGCATTGCAATCGCTTTTCTTCCTTGGATATTCCTCTGGAATATTGCTTCTTCCAGTGTTCCGTTCCTAGATATTCTCGTTCCCAAATACTTATAACTGGCACAGTGTTTGATGGTGTGACCTGTGGCCAGTTTCAAGTCCTGCTGTTGTCCTCCGACGCACATGTACTCGGTCTTTTTAATATTGACTTCTAGGCCCCATTTTTCATATTCCTCCATAAGTTTTCGTGTCATGTATTCCATATCATCGATGTCCTGAGCGACTACTACCTGGTCGTCTGCGAATGACAGCGTGTACAATGTAGTATCGTCATCCAGTGGTAATCCCATACTGCTGCATTTTCTTTTCCAGTTCTTCAGTGCACTCTCCAAATAGATTTTAAATAGCGTTGGGGATATACAGCAGCCCTGTTTGAGACCCTTTGTGACCTGGAACCCTGTTGTTATACCATATTTGGTTTTCACACTACTTCTTGCGTCTTGGTATAAGGATTTTACGGCTTTAATTATTTCGGTGCTTACATTACTCTGTTGTAGTGTTTCCCACAATCTCATTAGGGGCACGCTGTCGTAGGCCCTTTTTTAAATCAACAAACAAGACACGGACTTCCTGATCAAATGCGGTTTTCTTTTCTAGAATTTGTGTCAGTGAGAAGAGATGGTCTGTTGTGGATCTTCCTGCTCTAAGGCCTGCCTGTTCTTCAGCTTCTACGTCCGCATATTCCCTTCCTATTCTATTTTTAAGTATTTTTCCGTATATTCTGCTAATAGATCCTGTAACCGTTATTCCCCTATAGTTATCGCAATTATTTTTGTCTCCTTTCTTATGAATTGTTGATATGTATGATATTTTCCATTCCTCAGGTACTTCTGATGTGTTAATGCATCTTTGGAATAAGTTCCTCAAAGCGCTAAATAGCTTTTCAGTTCCGTATTTTACTATCTCTCCTGGGATGTTTCCTGGTCCTGGAGCTCTACCACTTTTAGCGTTTTACATACTTGTTTAACTTCTGATGTTGTTATCCTTATTGGGGATCCTCGTATAACTATATTTGGGTTTCCATGTTGGGTACTTTTGAACTCTGGTCTATCTTCTGTTACCATATTTGTAAAATATTGGTTCCATTTTTCTGGTGTTATTGGTGAGAAGATTTCTCTTTTCCGTTCTGTTCTCATATTTTTAAGAAGTCTCCAGCTTTCTGTGCTTTTTCTTCCTCCTATGTAAGTGTTGAATCTTGAGCATGTCTTTTCCCATTGGTTGTTCTTTTTGTCACTAATCATTTTACGTACTCTAGCTTGGGATTCTTTGTATTTTACTTTGTCGTTTGTGCTCTTTGAACTTAAGTATTTGTGATAGCTTTTCCGTTTTTCTTCAATTTCGTATTTAATTTCTTCATCCCACCAATATGGTTTTTGCTGTTTTCCCCTTTTCTCTTGGTACCCTAATGCTTCCAGTGCGGCTGCGTGTAGGCATTCCTTTATATACTTATATTCTTCTTCTATATTAACAAATCCCGTCCGTTGTATCTTTTGGTCCAGTCTTCTCTTGTATAGATTTCTGATACTTTCATTTTGTAAGCTGTCTGTATTATATCTTATTGTTGTTTCCCTTGTTTCCCAGTTTGCTTTCCCGTGTTGTTCGTGAGGTTATCTTTCCTTTCACAAGGTAGTGGTCGCTGCCACATGAAGCCCCTCTTTGGACTCTTACATCTAGGAAGTTTAATCTAGATCTCTGTCGTATTATCATATAGTCGATAATACTTTTTAAATCTCTTGTTGTTTGTCTCCACGTATATTTATGAATATCCCTATGCTGGTAGTGTCCGTTTAATATTGTAAGGTTGTTTTGTTCACATATCTCTATAATTCTTCTTCCGTTGTCGTTAGTAACTTCTTTGCCATATTTTCCTACCACTTTATCGTGTTCTTTCCTTCCTATTCTTCCATTTAGATCACCCAAAAGTAATATCTCTCTTGATGTTCCAATTTTGCGTATTTCCTTATTTACTTGTTCAAAAAATGAATCCTTGTTATTAGCCAGATCGTCGTCGTTGACAGCGTATACCCCCAGTAAGGTTGTGTTATTACCTAGTATTTTGAGATTAATCTTTATGATTCTTTCACTAATCGGTTCCCAGGTGGTTATGAATTTCCTCAGTTTTCTGTGTTTTAGTATGGATACGCCTTGTTTTGCTCTATCTTCTTTGGGCACTCCACTATAAAAGTGATCATAATGCCCCCAACTTTCGGAGCCTTTTCCTTTCTTCTTTGTTTCCGTCAGTACTGTAATTTCGACTCGAAGATTTTCTAATTCATTTACAACTTCATTTACTTTCCTGGAGAGACCTTGTATGTTCCATGTACCACATATCGTTGTCCTTCTTCTTTGCTGTTTTCGTCTTCGTGTATCCGTTCGATTCCGAGGCTTTGGATTAGGTTTTTTAGCAGAGGCTTTTTTTACATAGGGTAGGGAGCTGGCCTACCGCTACAACCCTTCTCCTTTGTCCGGGCTTGGGACCGGCAGTGACAACAGTAAGCTACTCAATCCACCTACAGCCGCCGAGGCTTGGCCTAACTTAGAATCCAATAAAGACAGTGATACACTATACAAATCCCCATCCTGTTTAATATAAAATGTTATTCAACGTATAGATAAAAGTATAAACACACATGCATAGCAAGGATCTAAGATAATTATTGTGGGAAATTTTAACATACATTTTTTGGAATGTATTATAATAGTCTATCCACCTATAGTGTTGCATTGGGTTTATACAAAAGATAAAAGATATTAGTTCTACTAGAGACAGAACCTTGATAGACAATGTGTTTTTGCAATTTTCCTAATGATATAGAAGTTCCCATTGTAGGAAGTTTTTTTAGCCATCACAAACAAGTTTGTGTTCGAATCCTTCCATCCGAATGTTTAAAAACCCATTTGAGGTGTGTTTTGTGAAGTCACTGATCATTTAATGCCTCCATAACAAAAGTTTTTATTTCAAAAGCAATCATGGTACGGAACCCTAATTGCGCAAGTCCATCTTGCACTTGTTTTTTTATTATTATTCAATGTTAAAAAAAGAGCTTCGTTAGTGATCACCCATTATTGAATTAAAATTTTTATTCTTGAATTTAATTTTTGTTTGTAGTCGTGTGGTCTTTTGTTGCTATGACTCATTCTCAGTATCTCTCATACCATGCACTCCCTTCCCCTGTCCCGCACTCCCTTCGCCTAAAATCACATCGCTCAGAAATTATGGATTCTTTTTTCAGTGTTCCGTACAGCTTATAAGATCACTTCGGTGTATGTCTGTCCATCTGTTACATCTGATTTTCTACGAAACTATCTGATATAGAAAGTTGAAATTTGGCACTAATATAGGAACTAATAGCTTCATCAAAGCCGTGAATTTTGACTTAAGGGGTTAGTTTTGGGGGTGAAATCGTAAGTGAAAAAAAATTTACCAGGACACCGCTTGGGATGTCAAATGAAAGCTTGTAAAAACAAGTTCAAAAATATATATAATGTAATACTTGCTCGCACTTTTTTTTGTATTATTTTTAAAAATTGCGAAAAATCGCTGTCACCCCCCCTGATCTCGAAAAATACTTTGATTGATAAAATTCTGGAATATTCTCCACAGGGTGTACATTGAATGAAAATTATTACGAGTGCATTCATTACCTTTAATAAATTATCTGGTATACAAAAAAAAAACCAAAAAACAGTTCTCACCGAAGATTGGAAAAAACTTTGTTGGCAACCCGTTTAAGGTGTGTTTCGTGAAGTCACTGATCATTTTATACCTCCGTAACAAAAATTTTTATTTTAAAACCAATCAACGTACGGATTGGTTTACTAATTGCGCAAGTCCGACTTGTACTTGGCCGGTTTTTTTTCTATTTTGTTGGCCTCGCGAACATTAACCACGAGTTTATATGGTATATATGGTTTTTAATTTAAAATCTGGCACGTCACAATATTAAGCCTTTACGGCCTGATTCGCACCAGCGTTCTTTGGGTCGCTTGGTCGTCTCTTAACGCGCTACCGAGGCCGGCATAGATTTCTTTTAATCATATTCAAGGAAGGGAATTTAAAATTGATATCTCATTTCTTTCAATTTATCCTGTCAACGGACACATAGAGAGAGATAGATAGAAACGATGGAAACAGGATGTTATCCTGGGACTTTGAAACGTAAAAAGGTAAACGTTTTGTAGGTTGTTTTTTGTCACGAATACAATGCAGTAATTTCTTTTATATCATGTCCCAAAATTTCGTAACGGTGGTAAAAGGACATTTACACTGTTATTTTTGGTTTTGGCACAATGCATTTAAATTTAATGGTTAACTAAAAATTTTGTCAAGAGAAAAATGGCAATAATTGGACTCAAAATAAATAGAATCACTGCTAAGTAAAGCTTTAAAAAATTGTTAATTATAACATATTTGATTTACTTTTGCGTTCTCAAGAATATTTTTGTGTAAACTCTAAAGTATTCGACTAACAATGGAATACTGCACCCATGATGGGGCTCTGCTCTTAAACATCCGCTGCATTTGTTGAATTCTATTCAGAAGAGACAGAGTCTAATTCAGGGACGGATGCAGCCGTCTGTTGAGAGGGGCTATTCTTTAACTTGATGACCTCTTTTGTCCCTAATGACTACACAGAATATAGTATTTTCCTTGACCGATACTAGGCAGTGCATCGCCACTAATTTCGGTGACTAGCTTGTACTCGCAGCCATCTTACTATATAAATATTATTGAATATTATGAAGCTGGCGCGAAGTAAATGAACTGCTGCTGTATTGCGCTAGAAAAATTTTATTCGTTACCCAATTTTGATAAATAAATTGTTCTCTTTAAATAATAATTTTCATCAATAATTATTTGTACTTAAAGAAATATTTTGATTAAAAGTGACGTGGATTTTTGAATTTCAATCAAGTATTTGAAATTTAAAGTTCAAAGGTCAGACTAATATTATTCTTCCTTACATAGACAATAAGGGCAGAGCAAAATATATCTAATTCATACCCATTTGATGTAAGAATTCAAGGTTTGTAGAATAGAAAATATACACACTTTTTTTTATGAGTCTAGCACACGTGCTTCAGGGAAGTCCTTAAAGCGCTACAGGAGCGACACGTGTGGGGAGAAAGCGGTTCACGTTGTTCTTGAATCGCTGTAAATTGTACTCGGTGGGAAACACAGTCCTGGGCGAATTATTCCGAAGGTATGATGTTCTCCATATAAAAGACTGCTTGAAAAGCGTTGTACGAGGAGTAACAAGTTGAACCTCATACTGATGTGAAGTATTAGCGCGACGTGTACTTCTAACATGCGCTGTGGGAGGAATTAAGCGGGCCACATCCTTCGAACACTTTTTAATTTCAAATGACAATAATTTCAAAACAGTTCAATTTAGACATATGATATGTTAGACAAATAACATCTAGAATTTTTAGTGGGATTCAAAAATGCTTTCCACTTAAAAAAATCAAGTTGGCGTAATTTCTTCGAACTGACAGTTCAAAACATTTTATTGTCAACGTCAGGATGTGCGCTGTATAACACCCTATCACTGTTATTTAAACAGTTTTTTGATACACTCATAAATAAATGCTGTGGAATCATTATTCCGTACATATGGGACACTCTGTGTGTGTATGTATATATATATATATATATATATATATATATATATATATATATATATATATATATATACGAGACTGGTTTGAAAAGTCCGTGCAAAAATAAAAACTATTTATGTGTTTGGGGTAAACCTTTTTTATTTTTCGACATAGTCTCCTTTTAGGCTTATACACTTCGTTCAACGATGTTCTAGTTTGTTGATCCCTTCCGAATAATAGGATTTGTCCAAGTCTGCAAAATATCCATTAGGGTCTGCAATCACCTCCTCGTTTGAATAAAATCTTTGTCCCGCCAGCCATTTCTTCAAATTGGGGAACAAATAGTAGTCCGAGGGAGCCAAGTCTGGAGAATAGGCGGGATGTGAGACGAGTTGGAATCCTATTTCCATTAATTTCTTTTCAAACCAGCCTCGTATATATATATATATATATATATATATATATATATATATATATATATATATATATATATAAATTCTTTAAAGTTCACTGTGGAATATAAATATTTAATAAATTGTATATCAATTCCTAAAATTAAGTTATTTGACCTTAAAAATTGATTTTCGGTTCTCTTTTGGTTGAACAGAAAATTTTTAATACCAATAACACAAATAACGGCATTATTTTGTTTATGTCTTCATTTATTTTCTATCAAAAATACAATATTGATGCATTCTTTGAGACTTTTAACACTCATTTTTTCAAAAAATGATAAAGAGAACAGGACATGGCGTATATTTTAGGATTAGTTCTTTTCCGTAGAATTCAAAATAATAAAACATGTAGGGTGTTCTGTAACGCATAACAGGCATTTTCACTTATTTTATAGTCTAATTCTGGTCTTATTTGAACCATCAAAGTTCCTAAAATTTGAACTTAATCTCTTTTCAGTGTTCCGTCCCAAAATTGAAAAACGAATATTTATGGAATCACCTCGTTGTCTGTCTGTCTGTTTGTCACACCCGACTCTCTCCGGAACTATTTGACATAGAGAGTTGAAATTTGTCACAAATATAAAAATTGATAGCCCAATCACAGCCGTGTAGTTTTGAAAGTTAAATTTTGACCTAAGGGCTTAGTGTTGGGGGGTGAAATCGGAAGTAACAGAAAAAAAAATTCAAGGACATCGAGTGGGGAGTTAAATGAAAGCTAGTGAAAACACGAATTCAAAATATATATATATATATATATATATATATATATATATATATATATATATATATATATATAGATATATATATATATATATATATATATATATATATATATATATATATATATATATATATATATATATATATATATATATATAAGTATATATATATATATATATATATATATATATATATATATATATATATATATATATATATATATATATATATATATATATACACCTGCCATCCAAAAAAGCTTAATTAATTTTGATTTTGCAGCATCCAAGGCTTCTAATGGCATCCTTGCTGTAAATGCCATATTTTTATATTAATATGTTAGTGAATAGGGGCTGTTTTATTTCACTGTTGGTCTTTGTTATGGCAATTGTTATTTATGGTCATTCTTGTTAGATTAATTTCCATACTGCATTTTGTGCCCTGATGAAGGTCCTAACCTAAGACCGACATATTGGCTAAATGAATATAGTGTGAACATCTGTTGATGCCCTTCTTTGCCGAGTTCCCCAACTAGTTTCATAACTTAGGATTTTGTTAGATACGGCAACTTTTGCTTTCTCTCTCTTTATTTTCTATATATATATATATATATATATATATATATATATATATATACACATACACATATATATATAT
Organism: Pachyrhynchus sulphureomaculatus; assembly: GCA_019049505.1. Classification (NCBI taxonomy): domain Eukaryota; kingdom Metazoa; phylum Arthropoda; class Insecta; order Coleoptera; family Curculionidae; genus Pachyrhynchus; species Pachyrhynchus sulphureomaculatus. The sequence goes on from CM032447.1 coordinate 59,965,859, forward strand.
ATATATATATATATATATATATATATATATATATATATATATATATATATATATATATATATATATATAGAAACGTATATTTTTATAAAAAAAAACGAACTCTACATTCACTAACAAGGGAACGTATTGATGTAGTTGTTTGGATATATTTTTAGGTAGAAATATGTTTTAGCTCCTTACCAAATAAAAAAAAATATTTCTTTTTTTACATTTAAATCATGCTATAGTTTTATCGCATTTTAAAAGCACGATCTTGAAGTTCCGCACTTGACACGTTTTTATTCTGAACTTCCGAAGTGTGATTTCAGCAAAGTCACTTCCAACTTTCAGGTGTCGAAATTAGTCCGCTTCAAAGTCATAAAAGTGCGGCTTTTCCAACCTTTACAATCTAGAATTTTTGCTGTTTTTACAACCACCATTTTATTAGCATAAGGCATATTTTTATTGCCGTCATAAAAATTTCTAGCTTTGCTGAAAATACGTACATATCATAAAATTTTAGTGTTCGGTAACCTACTTAAATTGCTTATTGTCAATAATTGCATAATTTCAGGCAACTTTTTACCAAACGGAAGATGCTTAGTTGTAAATAACATAGAAAATAAAAATAAAATAGTTGTTAACGTGATGCAGTAAATAATACTATATAATGTTGACTTTATTGTATTATGAATATTTTTCTGGAAGTCGAAAAGATTTGCAAAAAATGGGAAAATTTTTTATTGTCGATTTGCTAAAAACTCTTTCGATGCTCCAATGGGACTCTTTACAATATAGAAATTTATAAACCGCATCGTTTCAAATGACTTTTAGGAGATGTCAGGATATGCTCGCAAGGAAGATCCCTCTCTGATATATCAAAGAAGTTTATTTGCTTGTCATATAAATATAGTTATTTTTGTATCTATTGCACGAAATACTACTTTGTCGGGTCGAGAATGACGCTTTTTCACGAAACGTAGGGGAGTTCAAAAATTATTCGAGGATACAAGGAGATTTCAAGCAACAGTTGCAAACAATATTTTTTCTACTGCCTTTGTGTGTTAATATAAATATTATAAGAACCAGATAATTAATTGTAAAACAGACTTAAATTTTATTTTAAGAGTATGGTTCAGAGTTATTCAGTTCAGAAATTTTATTATTGAAACGTTATACATAACAGGAATCCTTATTTGACACGTATTCGTCAGGTAAGAATAGGTGAGAGAGAGGAAAAAATTTCAATTTTCCGTTGTTTTGAGGTTGATAACAATTTTCGATCCTTTTCTCCTTCTATGAGGCATAAAATTTTGTCGTGCAGGGGACTATTTGCAGATTGTGGCCTGACATGAAGCCATTTAAAATATTAGGGAAACATTTCTATTAATACGAAATTTCAAAAGAAATTGGGCAATTAGCACCCAGATCAAAATTAAATTAAGCACCTCAAGATATATAATTTTAGTATATTGTTGGCATTAAAATAAAAATAAGAAAAAAGCACCTTCGTTACGTATAGAATGCCTAGACAATTTGGCAACGTTGCCTATAATGTGCTCTTCGTTTGACTTTCTTAAAAGTTAGGTTATCTAACAAATGGCAGAGCTAAAAAAAAATTACATGAACTAGTGTAAGCATTTATTAACATAATATTTAATTTTAAGTAAAAGGTCTGAGAATGTTTTATTAGCATATTTTTGGGAACAGTTCAAGAAACTTGAATCTTCTACATTATAGTCAGTATATTTTATGCGAAAGTCAACAACTGGAGTTAAGAAAAACGCGAATATTAAAAATTCTCTCAAATCGGTCTTATATTTGAAAACAAAACCAAGTTGGATATCTTGCCGAAGTCGAAGTCTAAGATTTTAACAATAAATCAAATGAGTTTACAGCAGATGAAGGTAGTAAAATCTGTAATTTTGTAATTATCCTGTGTGTCGCTGATTCTTGTAGCTTTTTTAAAGATGGCGTATTTTGAGTCATACTACTGTGATAAAAAAATAGCACTTTTGAAATAAAACGCAAACGGGTTATTTATGTTTCTAAATTTATTTCGTCCCCTTCAAAGTAATCCCCCTTAGATACAATGCATTTATGCCAACGTTTTTTTCCAGTTTTCGAAACAGTTGTTGAATTCGATTTTTGGAATGGCCTTTAAAACCTCCTTCGATCCAGTTTTAATCTCCTCAATCGACTCGAAACGATGTCCTCGAAGCGATTTTTTGAGTTTAGGGAATAGCCAGAAGTCCGATGGAGCTAAATCAGGTGAATAGGGAGATTGCAGAATGATATGAGTTAAATTTGTGATGAAAAAGTTGCGAAGAACCAATGCTGTGTGAGAAGAAGCATTATCGTGATGAAAAAACCAAGAGTTATCGGCCCATAATTCCGGCCTCTTGAGACAAATTCGAACGTTTGATAAGCCGAAAAAAACCATTTTTGATTTGATGTAACTTTTTTGCTGAATTTTTTCACTCATGTTAAAAATCGAAAAACGCACTGTAGTTGTTGAACGAATGCAAGCAAATCTTACTAATTATTGACGCTATGGTCTTAAAATTTGACACAGATGGCAGTTAAAGTCCTACCAACCTAACGAAAAAAAATTAATCCGATTTGGAAATGCCCGGGCGATTTAAATTATATATATATATATATATATATATATATATATATATATATATATATATATATATATATATATTAATATATATGTATATATATATATATATATATACATATATATATAATATATATATATATATATATATATATATATATATATTATATATATATATATATATATATATATTTTATGAGTCTAGCACACGTGCTACAGGGAAGTCCCATGAGCGGCGTGTGCGGAAAAAGCGATTCATATTGTTATTGAATCGCTGTAAATTGTACTCTGTGGGAAACACAGCCCTGGGCAAATTATTCCAAAGGGATGAAGTTCTCCATATAAAAGACTGCTTGAAGAGCGTTGTATGCGGAGTAACAAGCTGAACGTCATACGGATGTGAAGTATTAGCGCAACGTGTATTTCTGACATGCATCGCTTTGGAAGGAATTAAGCAGGCTACATTCTTCGAACACTTTCCATGAAAAATATTTGTAGAACACACTCAAGTCGCCAACCGTTCTTCGATGTTCCAGCGAATCAAGGCAGCCGGTCAGTTCCCGGTCTACAATCAGACGAACAGCTCTCTCTCTCTCTCTCTTTCTATATATATATATATATATATATATATAGATATAGATATATATATATATATATATATATATATATATATATATATATATATATATATATATATATATATATATATATATATATATATATATATATATATATATATATATATATAGATATAGATATATATATATATATATATATATATATATATATATATATATATATATATATATATATATATATATATATATATACATATATATATATATATATATATATATATATATATATATATATATATATATATATATATGTATATATATATATATATATATATATATATATATATATATATATATATATATATATATATATATATATATAGTCCTCGAGAGCTTCGTATACCTAGATGCGTTAATCACCATTGCTGTAGGATGTTTGAATGAGATCAAGAGGAGCATAGCGATGACCAAAACAGTGACCAAAAAATTAATACAAATCTGGAAGTATCGCATAATAACGAAGACAACCAAACTACAACTCGTTAATGCCCTCATATTTCCCATTACAATAGATGCAGCGTAAATCTGGATACTAAGGCAAACTGACAGAGAAAGAGTCGAAAGTTTCGAGATGTGGGTGTACAGACGAGTTCTTCGGATCTCCTGGAGAGAACACCGGATTAACGCGTCAGTTTTAGAGGAGATGAACGTGAAAATTAGGTTGCTCAAACATGTAAACCAAGCCTACCTCACATATTTTGGTCCATCGCCAGAAGAAGAGACTCCATTGAGAAACTAGTAGTCGAAAGAAAAGTCAGCGGCAGATCTCTTACAAAATGGGTATATATATATATATATATATATATATATATATATATATATATATATATATATATATATATATATATATATATATATGTTTGCTCTTTTTTTTTACTACTATTTTTTATAAAATTGTTATTTCGATAGAACAACTGCAACATAAACGGCATGTTGCAGGTGCATTTTACCAAATATAATGATTTCCGGTCTTTTTTTTAGGTTGGCTGACAGAGACCCGGACCTGAAAGAAACTCGCAGATGTAAAAAATACAAAAACTGTGGAAGTGAATTGAATAATTTGCTACGTTGAAGATAAGTCTAAATACTGAGGGTGCATGCAGCGATTAGTGTTAATGTTAAATAAAAATAAAGAAATACACAAAAATATCAACCACTGCATCTTAAAAAAAATAAATTAAAAATAAAACTTAAAATGATCAGATTTATGAAAAACAAGCTTATAGTTACAAAGTATGTTCTGCAATTAAACTAGATACAGGGTAACAAGGAGGTTGAATGTCTTTAAAATTCACACTAGAAGTCAAAATAAAATTGTGTATGAGTTAGATATTTAGATAATATAGTTTAAAATTGTTTATGGAAACATGAAGTAGCGTTATGTATATTATGCACATGAAGAAAAATTAACGCTGTCAATATTTTATAATTTTGAAATATTTTGGTATTCTATCAGTGTTGTGAGGTTCTGCGTAGAATCTGGTTTTATAATCTAAGTCAAGGCCAGATTTTTGAGGAATAGATTTCGAGCATATTAATGTCCCAAAGTATTTAACATAAGAATATATTCAAATTTAATTTTATCAGTAAAGGATTTTCGTCTAAAAAACGATTTTAAAATAGCTTAAATTTAAAAATAGAGAAGATATTGCAAAATCTGAGCCTGTTAAAACGATGCCTCATTTACCAGGTTTTTTTTGCGGCAGTCCTAGCAAAACTGATCCCAAGGTACTAGAGCCTATATATTATGTTGACGTTCTCAGTTTCAAACCGACAGCTTAGACAATTTATTGTAACAGGCATAAGAAAGGATGGACGCTGAAGTTGCAATATAAGCACCCTAACATTACGTGAAAATCACACCTTATATCCTTATCCACTGAAAAGCAAATAGGTCATTAATAAAGGCATGGTTGTAAAAAGGAACCAGTATTACAGTTTGTTAAAGTAAGCATTTTTATGACTTAGCAGTAAACTAACTTCAACACCTAAAAGTTTGAACTTGCTAAAATGACACTTTAAATATAGAATAAAGACATAACATACCAGAGGTGGAGATAATATTTATCTTAGCAAAAGGTTATAACGTTTTCATAAGAAAAGGAAGTAAATTCCTGTAATTAGTTCTAAAGAGTAAGAAAAAATTCATAGAAAAATATCATAAAAAATCAATAAAAAAAAGAAAAATGGAGTCAACATCGCCACGTCTTCGTTTCGTAACTCTGAGTTCGGCTGAGAGCGGTAATATGCGATCGTTCACATAAAGAAACTTGTCAAAGTTACTTTACTTGAGGGAAAAAATATAACAAATATCGAGAGTTTTATAGTAATTTAGACTCGTCAGAATTCCGACCCGCCATATCGGATCCTCCATTTTGAAGGTTAGGTACAAATCATGACTCGATGGATTACAACGACGAATTTGGATTCAGCGTTCTAAAATTATATAATTACACTACTTTCGCCTGCCGGATCAACTTTTTTTTTTGGTATGATTGTAAAGAAAACGCCAAACTAATTAATTTCAACGGACGATTTCTCCGAAAAGAAATAAAATATCTGAAAAATTCAAATGCATTTCGTAGGGGAAGAGCAGTACTTTCAGATGCCGCAACGAGATTCCGCGAGAAAAATTAATTCGCGGTGTAATATAATCCTGAATATAGCGAAAACCGTGTTTTTTGCATTTTTAGGTTAGGATATCTAGAAAACCTGATGTGCTGGAGCAATTCTGAGGTCGGATTTGGATTCAGTGCACCACAAACCTTCGAAAAAGTATAATTTGGCCTCAGGGTTTGAAAAATTTTGGCCTGTGTTATTTGTCAGTTACAAGTTCTGAATATGTCTAATATTTATGTGTTGACTACGTGCACCTTGTTGTCAGAATTGCAATTTACTTATTAAATTTGTAACTAAATGTATTAAGAGCTACAGAAGCAGATGTCAGAAAGAATAAAGAACTAGGGGGGAATTGAATGCAATGCACGCACCTTTCGTGCCGCACTATCCCACGAAATTAAGTAATAGATAAAGATTAAAATTCTACTCAGACATGCCACAAAATGTCTAACAATCATATTTAGATCTTAACTTCCAAGTATCAATAAATTTCAGCATTTCGTAATAGCTCTTCTTATCGTCCGACTTTTTCTCGATCAAGATAAAATCATCCATAAAAATTGCCTGTTTCTAAGACTTCAACGAGTCACCACTGAAATAAAACAGTCACAGCAAGTGATTTATTTGTAATTCCCACATAGTCAGTCTATTAGCACTCCCAGAACCTTTTTTCGTATTTCTTTTCTGCTGGCGGTGAATGTCTTTATTTTACCTGAACTAGCCTGAACTCAAAAGTCAAGGTGTGCATGCGTCCACGTATCAACAATGGTCAAATTTAGGCCAGACTGTTTTTATAATCCAATTCTTTGGATTTTTTTGGTCCAGTCTATTAAAATTTTATTTATATCAACACATGCGGTGTTCGTAATTTTTGACTTAATGAATAAAAGAATAAGTAAATAATAAAAAGTTGTTTGTGTATGTTTTTTGGTGTCAGTCTGATGAATTAATTATCTCTTTTAAACAAACAATAATATAGATATATATACACTGGTGAGCAGAAAAATCGGCATAAACGATTTTGCTTCATTTAAGGTATTTTTTACGAGTAACTGTTAAAAGTAGTTTTGCTTGAAATTATGAGAAATAATGGATTTTAACATCGTGCATTCACTGCTTCAATATAAAGATGATTTACCACGCCGTATTGCCATAATTAATTGTTAAAGTTTCAGATAGTTAACACGTAAAATACTTTTTCTTCGATCAAAAGCATGCGTTTTTTACAATTTTTTTCTCTCGTATGTGCATTAAAAAGTAAAAAGTCACAAAAAAATATATATAAATAAAAAAATTACTTTGCTTTCGTTTGTTAAAATATGAAGGCAGTTTACCTCCTAGTTGTTGCAAAAATATTAGATAAATATTACTTTTTCATGTATTTTATGAAGTGAATTTTCGCTGTGGCAACGTAGCTTGAAGAAGACTGTACGCGCAGACGCGGGCGTTCTTTCAACTTTTGAATCACATATATGCATTGCACTGATCGGACTTACTTTTAAAAGATACTAGAATAAACGCGGGCCTTGTACGCCCATTTATTCAGTTATCAATACTTAATAATGGATATATTTTAAATAAATAATCCAAAGTATCGTTTTAATCAATTATACATAATTTTTATTGTATATCATGAAAAAGTATCAAGGTTATTATAAATAACACGTGATTGCGTGCGAAGGGAAACAAGCGAGAAGCTACGTTGCTACATCTATAATATATAAGCGCGTTCTCTTCCAATACACTCTCTAAAGCATTAAATATGGAAAAATATCATGTAGCAAAGAATACAATATATATAAAATGCAACGTCTCTCTGTCTGTCCGTCTGTGTGTCCGTTAGTGCGCTTATCATTGGAGAACCACTTATCCGATTTACGTGCTTCTTTTCTTAAAACATACATATGTTCTCTGGCCAGGTTATAGGCTATGTTTTATTACGTTAGGTAACATAAAGAATAAGCAGTAACGATAATAGTCTATCAGGTCGGAAATACTCTGCCTAAACCATTAAATATGGAACAATATCAAGTAGCAAAAAATATCTATATTATATATAAACTGTAATTTCTCTCGGTCTGTCCGTTACTCGATTTATCACTCGAGAACCACTTATCCGATTTACGTGTTTTTTAAATTCATATATTTGTTCTTTGGCCAGGTTATCTATAATCTTCTGTAATATATATAAAATGTAACGTCTCTCTGTCTGTCAGTCTGTCCGTTAGTGGGCTTACCACGCGAGAACCACTTATCCGATTTACGTGTTTTTTTTAAATTCATATATTTGTTCTCTGGCCAAGTTATCTATAATCTTCTGTAATATATATAAAATGCAACGTCCCTCTGGCTGCTCGATAGAGCGCTTATTACTGGAGAATCACATCCGATTTACGTGCTTTTTTTTAAAGCATACCTATATTTTCTGGCCAGGTTATAGAATATGTTTTATTACGTTAGGTAACATAAGGAATAAGCAGTGACGATAATAGCGAATTAAGTCGAAAAAAAGTTTGCTGCTAGCGCGTTCTCTTGCAATACCCTACCTAAATCATTAAATATGGAACAATATCACGTAGCAAAGAATACAATATATATAAAATGCAACGTCTCTCTGTGTGTCTGTCTGTCCGTTAGTGCGCTTATCACTAGAGAACTACTTATCCGATTTACGTGTTTTTTTTTTTTTAATTTAGACATATATTCTTTGGCCAGGTTATATAATAATAATCTATATAATATATATAAAACGCAATGTCTCTCTGTCTGTCTATCCGTGCGTTAGAGTGCTTATCATTCGAGAACCACTTATCCGATGTACGGGTTTTTTTTTTTAATTCTTAATTTAATATTTAACAAAAAAAATATATATAAAACGCAAAGTTTCTCTGTCTGTCCGTTAGTGCATTTAGCACTCAAGAACCACTTATCCAATTTCCGTGTTTTTTTTTAATTCATACATATGTTCTCTGGCCAGGTTATAGGATATATTTTATTGCGTTAGTTAACATAAGGAATAAACAGTGACGATAATAGTAAATCAAGTCCACGCGAGCGGAGCCGTGGGCACTGCTAGTTGAATATAACTTAAAAACCAAATTATTTCGCGTCTTTCTCTGTCTTCTCGTAAGAAATACCTTAACACCAATCCTTGAATTTAATTTTCAAACAGTGATATTATTTTTGGAATGCTGATTTTCTACTCTTTTCAATAATACCAAAAACATTTGGGTTTCCAAAAAGTTTTACTGATTAAAACGGTTTTACTCAATAGAATCGTTTTCGCTCGCTCAGCAACGTACTCGTTGCGCGCTATTTATCTCTATAAAAACACATGCAACTGCATTTTCCTATCATACCTTTATCGGAGCTTGAACCGTCAACATCTTTACTATACCTGCTCATTAATTAGGTCATCGGAAAATGGATATCACCCCGGAAGAAACGGCACAAGTCATTGCCCTATTGCAAGACGGGCCTCGCCAAGCTGTAGTCGCTGCGCAACTGCACTTGAACTAGTCAGCTGTCTCCAGAGTCTACAGATGTTACCAAGAGACTGGCGCCTCTACATGGAGGCTAAGATCAGGAAAAGAAGGTGCGGAACGGGACGACCGCTTCATTGTCAACACAACTCTAAGTAATCGTCACTTGACTGGCCTTGAGATCCAGTAGGAGCTTCGACAAGTTCGTGGTCGGACTGTCAGGCATTGGACGGTCAGAAGACTTAAAAAAGCTAACCTAACTGGAAGAAGACGAGTCTTATAGGAGACCTGGGAAATGCTATGCGCAGTGCTGCATTACTGAAACGGTCACCTACGGAAAAGGTTCTGTCATGATGTGGGGGAGGCATTTCACTGGATGCGAAAACCGATTTAGTTTTCGTGATTGATGAAACTCGTAGTGGTGGATTAACCGCTCACCGCTACATCGAGGAGATCCTGCAGTAACACGTTCCTTACGTTTGGTTTGTTGGCGATAGCTTCGTGCTAATGCACGACCATGCGATGCCATATGCTGCGCAGCAATACATGGCGGAAGTGGGAATATCCACATTAGACCGACTTGCGCGGAATCCTGACCTCAACCCAATCGAGCAAATATGGGATGAGTTCAAAAGAAGGGTTCGAGCCAGAAATCCAGCCCCTGCATCACTGAGAAACTTAAAGGTTGCAGTGGGGGAAAAGTGGGGAAGAATCTCACAGACAGTGGTAAAAAAGCTCACGCGCTCCATGAAAAATCGGCTGGAAGCAGGCAGTAATAAGGAATAGGGGGTAATACAAATTATTGATTTTAGTTCTTATCAATGTTAATTCTTAAACTTAAAATTTGTTTCATTTTTCCTTTCTCTTTTTCCTATTTTCAATCCTTGTTTTCCTTGTTTCCCCTTTCAATCATTTTAATTAGTAAAAAGCATGAGGTATGACATGGAATTTGGCATCATTAGAAAGATAATGGGCTTTCAAATGGAACTAAAATCCGTAAGAATATATGAACACTAAATTCTAGGTTTGAATTGATTTATTTCCTCACCAGTGTATATATATATATATATATATATATATATATATATATATATATATATATATATATATATATATATATATGATTGATGAATTCGAACATATATGTCTAAATTTTTGTTGCAGGGCGAGAATTTGATTTGCATTGGCGATTTCAATATCAATGTGCTTAATCTTGACTGCGTGTACACTCGACAGTTTCTTGCATTACGGCATGCATACGGTTTGAAGCAGGTTATCGATGAACCTACCAGGCGTGGACTTAATAACGCATCACTTATTGACCTTATAATATGTTCTAATAGTGACGTTGTTTTGAACAGTAATGTTGACACATGCTGACGTATCTGATCATTGCCTTTTTAGGTGCTAGCTGAGACTGCGGGTGACAAAGTTTGAGCCTTTTCTGGTAGCATATAGAGACTTTAAAAATTTTCGATGAAGGAAAATTCTACAGCGATCTTTTGGAGATATGTTTTGATAATATATTCTATATACAAAATATAACCGGAAAACTACGCACATTTAATGCATATATACTTAATCTATTCAATGTCCATGCTCCTTTGAGAAGTGCACGTATCACTAAGAAGAAAGCCCCGTGGCTAAATCAGGGCTTGAGGCATGCCATGCATCTTCGTAACAAAGCCTTAACAAAATATAAGAAAAATAATCACTGGAGAATTGGGAAAGTTATAGACGACTTAGGAATTATGTTACACTAGCAACGGAAAGTGAAAAGAAGTTGTATTTAGAAAGTAATGTTCGGTCTAGTAATGTAAAAAATAATTGGAAATTGTTGAGGGATTTGGATATTTCTTCTAAAGGATCTAGTTGTGTTCCTGAACATTTGGGGAATGTAGAAAATATTAAAATATTTTTTGTTACTTCTGCTGGCTCTTCAGCTCCACATCCAGAAACCTTAAACTTTTATTTACAAAATAAAAAACAACACAGGCCACAAGTACAGTTCATTTTAGAGTGGCAACAACTGGTGAGATTGTGCAGGCACTTTTTTTTATTGGCTCTAGGGCGGTGGGTACTGATGGAATTGGTATAACTATGTTGTTGAACTGTTGTCCACGCATAATTCCTTTTATTGTGTATTTAGTTAACTCATGTATTGAAACTAACTGTTTCCCCGACATTTGGAGAAGTTCCTTTATAATTCCGTTTCCGAAGGTGATCTCCTCTAAGGATCTGAAGGATCTTAGGCCCATAAGCATATTGCCAATGCTGTGGAAGGTCATTGAGAGAGTGATGGAGCGGCAAATGTGGGAGCATATTCAGCGGTATGGGCTCCTACCGGATTTCCATTCTGGTTTTCGCAGGGATCACAGCTCACTGCCTTGGTGCTCTTGGACTACTCGAAAGCTTTTGATCGAATAAATCATACTTTGTTTTTGGCCATTCTTGGTTTTCTTGATTTTGGGGAAATGCTTGTGGGCTTATTAAGAGCTACCTCGAGAACAGAACACAGTGTGTAAAACTTAATCGTAAACAATCCAGTCAGGTAGTCGTTAAGTGTGGTGTGCCTCAGGGGTTCATCCTTGGACCTATACTTTTCACATTGTACATTTCTCAACTTACTGTCAACCTGAAGAACGTCTCAACGCACCTATAAGCAGATGACGCCCATATTTACATGTCGTTTCGACCCGAACAAATTCTGGAGGCGAATGATAAACTTTCGAGTGAGCTTGAGCAACTTCGGAAAGTTTCGCTAAACCATTGTCTTGAACTTGCTGTCTCCTTCTTTATCTCGAAAAATACTGATCAAAAACTTTTGAAAAAATTCTGGAATATCTCCACGGGGTGTAGATTGAACGAAAATTATTACGAGTGTGTTACCTTTAATAATTTATCTGGTATATAAAAAAATAGGAATTTCAAGGTAAAGTTTTCAGTAAAGATCGTAAACAAATTTTGTTGAAAACTCATTTGGGATGTGTTTTGTGAAGTTACTGATCATTTTATACCTCCGTAACAAAAATTTTTATGTTGAAAGCTATCAACGTACGGAACACTAATTGTGTAAGTACAACTTGCACTTGACCGGTTATTTTTTGTGGTGTTAAAGCACTGGTTTACTCCAATAAACCATAAACACTCAGTGACCTTAAAATCAACATTATTCTTGTCATAAGTGCTGATTTATGTGGAAAAGTGACCAAAAATTTGAGTTTCAGAATCGAATATTTAAATAAATTCAAAGGCGGACATTCACATAAAATCATTTTTATATCAAAACTAGCCGTGCCCGCGGCTCAGCTCGCGTGGACTTGATTCACTGCTTATTCCTTATGTTACCTAACGTAATAAAATATCTGCCATTATTTCCCCTTATCTCCCATTATTTCTCCTTATCTTCCATTATCTCTACATAATTTCCATTAGCTAAGCTTATCTCTACTCATCTCCTATTATTTCTCCTTATCTCCTATTATCTCACTTTATCTTCCATTATCTAGACTTATCTCGATTTATCTCGCAATATTTCTCCTTATCTCCCATTATTTCTCCTTATCTCCCATTATCTCACCATAACTCCCATTATCTAGACTTATCTTTGCTTATCTCCCATTATTTCTTCTTATCTCCCATTATCTCACTTTATCTCCCATTATCTAGGCTTATCTCGACTTATCTCGCAATATTTCTCCTTATCTCCCATTATTTCTCCTTATCTCCCATTATCTCACCATAACTCCCATTATCTAGACTTATCTCTGCTTATCTCCCATTATTTCTCCTTATCTCCCATTATTTATACTTATCTCCCATTATCTCACCTTTTCTCCCGTTATCTAGGCTTATATCGAATTATATAGAACATATGTATAAATTTATAAATTTATAACAACACGTAAATTGGATAAGTGGTTCTCAAGTGATAAGCGCACTAACGGACAGACAGACAGACAGAGAGGCGTTGCATTTTATATATATTATATCTTTTGCAACATGATGTTGTTCCATATTTAATGGTTTAGGCAATGTAATGCAAGAGAACGCGCTAACGGTAACCTATTTTCCGACATGATTCACTATTATCGTTACTGCTTATTCTTTATGTTACCTAACACAATAAAATATATCCTATAACCTGGCCAGAGAGCATAAGTATGTTTTAAAAAAAAGCACGTAAATCGGGTAAGTAGTTCTCCAGTGATAAGTGCACTAACGGACAGACAGGCAGACAGACAGACAGAGAGACGTTGCTAGCGGCAAACTTTTTCTCCGACTTGATTCACTATTATCGTCACTGCTTATTCCTTATGTCACCTAATAAAATATATCCTATAACCTGGCCAGAGAACATACGTATGTTTAAAAAAAAAGCACGTAAATCGGATAAGTGATTCTCCAGTGATAAGCACATTAACGGACGGACAGACAGACAGACAGATAGATATTGTGTGCTAAATAATATTGTTCCATATTTAATGGTTTGGACTGTGTATTGCAAGAGAACGTGCTAGCGGCAAACTTTGTCCTACTTCATTTACTATTATTGTCACTGCTCATTCCTTATGCTACCTATCGTAATAAAATATAGCCTATAACCTGGCCGGAGAACATATGTATGTTTTAAAAAAAAAAGTACGAAAATCGGATAAGTGATTCTCCAGTGATAAGCGCACTAACGGACAGACAGACAGACAGAGATCCGTTGCATTTTATATATATTATAGATGTAATAAAATATATACCTATAACCTGGTCAGAGAACATATGTATAAATTTAAAAAATCACGTAAATCGGTTAAGTGGTTCTCGAGGGATAAGCGCATTAACGGACAGACAGACAGACAAACATTGCATTTTATATATATTATAGATATAGATTATTATTATTATATAACCTGGCCAAAGAATATATGTATGAATTTAAAAAAATACATGTAAATCGGATAAGTGGCTCTGGCATTATAAACGCACTAATGGACAGACACACAGACAGACAGAGAGACATTGCATTTTATATATATTATAGATTATAGATATTCTCTGCTACATAATATTGCTCCATACTTAATGGTTTAGGCTGTGTATTGCAAGAGAACGCGCTAGCGGCAAACTTTTTTCCGACTTCATTCCCTATTATCGTCACTGCATTCCTTATGCTACCTATCGTAATAAACTATAGCCTATAACCTGGCCAGAGAACATATGTATATTTGAAAAAAAAAAGTACGTAAATCGGATAAGTGGTTCTCCAGTGATAAGCGCACTAACGGACAGATAGAGAGACGTTGCATTTTATATATATATATATATATATATATATATATATATATATATATATATATATATATATATATATATATATATATATATATTATACATGTCATGAACCAATCTTTAAAATAAAATAAATCACATTGATATCTGTACCAGTATATTATTTCAAATTAAAAATATAACTTATATTTGATAACCTTGTGTGTATATATATATATATATATATATATATATATATATATATATATATATATATATATATGTATATATATATATATATATATATATATATATATATATATATATATATATATATATATATATATATATATATATATATATATATATATATATATATATATATATATATATATATATATATATATATATATATATATAGATGTAACAATTGGGAGTATACACTCGTTATAGATTTTTTGTTTGTAGTGATTTCGACTTCATCAGTTGTTTCCTATGTTATTTGTTCGAAAATATTGTACACATACAAATTAAAATAAACTAATACAATACATGAGAACATCATGTGGAACATTTTACATAAACACTTATATTTGAATTTGGTATTAGCACTAATTAGTTCGGTCAACTTTTGTAAATAAAAATGAATTATTATTGCACGACATTCGACACTCATACTTTTTAATTAAATTTTCCGCCATTTTGTAGTGATTTGTCAGACTTATCAATCCATCCTCAAATACGGCATAAATAATATTCTTTATTACTATTAAAATTCAATATCTTTTTATTGTTTTAATCATTTATATATTTTTGCAGAAATTTTAAAATACCAAGGCTTTCAAATCAGAGCATTTAAATTAAAAATTTTTTCAACTTCAGCTTGATCATTACCATTCCCGTTAAATATGTATGCGAACATGTCAGGCCTGTCACACTACAAGTTAATTCATTTATCTTTTCCATTATAAAAGCTGATTCGTTACATTGTGGATTATACTATGCTCATCTGTCACTACTGTCACTTATATAGGCAAATTCATTTAGATAATTAATTGTTTCCTCGTCCTTCGTAAGGTTTATCTTAAGTAAATTAGTTTTTAACAGTAGTTTCTTAATAACATCTATGCTGCACTAGAGCTGCACACAAAATAAAAATAACTTTTAGTAGTATGGGCGTGTGTATGTGTTCGTGCAAAAAAAACTTCTTTTTGCTCTAAAAGTCCAAGAAATCACTAGTAGATTTAGAGTTTAAGTTTGGTCCCATTTTTGAACATCGTCATCATCGTCGAACATAAGCCTTCCCTAAGTACGATAATCTTTTTTGGTTTTGAATCTTGTTTATACAGATGTATCCCGCTAGCCTTTTGATGTCGTCAGACCATCGGGTTTGCGGGCGTCCAGTTAGTTCATCGATTATCAGAGAGCACAGCTCCACTTTAATCTGCTTACCCTCTCACGTACATAAGTTATCGACGAACTTCCTCGAATTTCTTCATTAGTCAGCCTATCCCTTAACGGTATTCTCAGCAACCTCCTTTTTCATCGCTCGCTCAGCTACTTGTAGGCGATTTATAATTTCTTGACTCAGAGCCCACGTTTCCTTTCCGTATGTCAATAGTGGCAACACGCATTGATCACGTGTGCTCGCTTTTAGTATATTCGGGACATTGGAAAGGAAGATGATCCGCAATTTGCCAAACCTAAGCTGATGATATTTTCCTTGATAAATTCACGTTCAAGTTTTCTTTGAATATTACTGTTTTTTGTCCAAGACATTCGTCTTATGATTTTCGCGTTTCCAATGTTTAATACTGTTTCTTTATCACAGTCGTTATTATTTGTCATAAACATGGTGTTGGCGATGCTTATCTTTAGACCAATCTCTCTGGACTTGTTGTTAAGTTCGTTCAGCATTTCTTCCAATTCTTCTTTATCGTTAGATATAAGCAGAATATCATCCGCGAATCGCAAATGATTGAATTGCTCTCCTCCTATATTTATACCCTTACTTGTCTATGAAGTTGTCTGAAAAGATCTTTTAGCGCCAACGTAAACAATTTCGGCGAGATGGTGTCCCCTTGACGTACTCCTCTTTTCATTTTTGTGTTGTTGGTGTTTTCTTTTAATACTATCTGAAATGTTGCATTTTCGTATATATTTTATAAAATCTGCCAGTATCTGCTGTGAAATCTACAGCTACTTAGGATATTTAATGTTGCCCAGATTTCAAGGGAGTCAAACGCTTTTTCGTAATTCACAAACGCCACCCATATCTTAAAGTTATACTCGTTTGACTTCTCTATTAAGGTTCTTAATACTTGAAGATGGTCCAGTATACTAAGGCTTGTTCTAAATCCAACTTGTTCTCTAGGTTGGTAAGTGTCCAATTTCTTTGTGAGTCTAGCTGTTATTATTTTCAAAAATAACTTGTACATTACGGTGCGCTGATTGGTCTACGGTTGGTTAATTTAGACTTACCTCCTTTTTTGAAGAGCAGCACCATCATAGCATTATCCCAGTCTCGAGGTACATCGCACATATCGAGACACTTATTATACAATATATCTAGCACTCAAAATATGGGCTCTCCGCCCTGTTGCAACATTTCGACAAATATGCCATCTCTACCTGCTGCTCTTCCTCTTGCCATTTTATTTAAAGAATCTTGTATTTCGTATTTTGTGATATTGGGAATATCTTCACATCCTTCATTCGTTATTCGTATTCGAATTGACTCGCTTTTGTGTGGTGGTGGTTCTACCTACTTTCAATAATGTTCAAAATTTTTAAACATCTAGCAGCATAAATTGGTTAACTAAATATCTTCTATACTTCTTGAATTTTAATTTTTTTTTATATTTTTGAATTTCGTAATGGATCAGCTATTCAATTACTGATGCTGTTAAGACACTTTCCCTTTAAGTTATGTTTATAATTCTTTTTTCAACAAAAAACTCTTGCTACATGTACGTAAAAATAAAATTAAAAGTTTTCTTTCGCAAATACAGTTGTAAAATGAATATATTTTAATGGTCACTCTGTAATAGCATTCCAGTCATCTCTACGTACTATTTCTGTTAAGACAGGAAATAATGCAAAAAAAAAATTGGTGAGTGACACAGTTTTAAAATAAGTACTGAATTGAACATTCTCACATTAAAGAATAACTTAATCCTGGCGCTGTAAGTTGATATTTTAAATAACAGAGACAGAGAGAGGTAAGACAATGATCGAAAAACAGTTCTACAGAGATATTTACAACTAAAACCTGACATTTTCCTCTACATATTATTTCTTGTTAAAATTGAAATAATGAAAAAATCATCTCAGATTTTTAGATTCCTTCACTCAAGAACCATGAAAAGTACGTGCAACAAAAAGTATTCGAAAACTAACTTTCGCTATATACTATGTCCATTAAAATTGAAAATAATGAAACTATAACACAATCTTCAGATTTCTTGACTTCTGAAAAGAACTTCTCCTTTTTATTTATAAGCGATAATTTCTCCACTGCAACAGATAGGCCTCTTTAAGTTTTTTCCAATTGTCTCTCTTCTGTGCACGATGCATCTACTTCCTGTTCTCAACTTGTTATAATTAGTGTTTTTTCATTGGTGTTTCGATACCATTTGCCATTATTTTTTCTAACTACATGCCACCGTTGCACTTCAATTTTGCTACTATTTCACTGATATCTGCAATTCTTGTTGTTCGTCTAATATCCTCGCTTCTAATGTGTTCTCGTAAAGTAACACCTAACATCTGTCTGTCAAGTACGTTGGAGTGGACAAAGACTATTTTTTGTAAGGATCATGGTTTCCAGCTCATACGTACTTACTGGAAGTATACAGTTGTCATATCCGTTTTGTTTAAGGTCATGAGGATATCTCTGTTCCTTAGAATGAATCGCAGTGTTTTAATTGCAGTCAAACGCAGGTCAATTCATCTTGGTAGTTCCACTGTTTGATTGTCATTATCTAATTTAATTCTATGTCCTAAATATACATATTCGCCCACTCTCTTGATTTTTGCTGTACCGATCTTAATTTTTGTATTTTCTGGACTTTGGCGAGATAATTTTATAAATGACATGGTTTAACTGCTAGAAATTCTCTGTTATTAATCATGCGAACTAGACTTTCGACATGTAGAGTTAACGCTCACAGCTGAATGTTGTGCGTATGATAACATTTAAAATAAGTATTTGTATGTGCATGTAAAATTCATCAATTTTTTTCTTAATTTTGAATATTTCACCGCCAAAGTGCTTATAATATAATTGTGCAAGATACCCTAATTTTTTTTTTCAATTTCAATCGCAACAATTATTAAAAGCAGACTTGATAGAGCCATTTATTAAACTGATACGTTTTTTTTTTGTAGAAAAATACCATCGAAATCGTCTTATGCTACCGCGGGTCCAAATGTTGTGTGATATTCGAGAGAGATAGCTAAACAAAAAAAAACAGTCAAATGTAAGTTGGACGTGCACAATTAGTGTTCCGTACCGTGATTGCGGTGTGATCTTTATCAAAGCTAAGTTAATTAGGTTCCTGACAAGTATATATCTTAAGATCCAATATGTAATTTCACATTATCTCTTAGTCAATAATGTTTAACAGGTATAGCATCTTAGCTACCTAACAGCTAATAAATCAATCTAGTTCAAACTAGACCCTAGTAATAAAAGTGTAAAACAAATATTTACTACCTAAATATTTGTTTAATTATAAACAAATAAAATACGATTAGTGTGTGAACTGGAAAATTTATTAACAAAACTTTCACCATATTGCCATGAAATATAGTTTTAATACCTTTTTTTTTAATACCATATAAGTTATCAAAAGTAATGCACTCGTGATAATTTCCGCTCAATCTATACTTTAAAAAGACTATTCCAGAATTTTTTTACCAAAATTATTTGATCGGTACTTTTCGAGATAAGGTGGGAGGACAACGATTTTTGGATTTTTTAAAATATTACAAAGAAAGTGTGCACAAGTATTACATCATATATATTTTTGAACTCCTGTTTTCACAAGCTTTTATTTAACACCTCACTCGAAGACCCGGTAAAAAATTTTTGCTTTTCACTTCCTATTTCACTCCCTAAAACTAACCGCTTAAGTTAAAATTTAACTTTAAAAAGTAAACTGCTCTGATTGGGTCATCAATTCCTATATTTGTGTCAAATTTCAACTTTCTTTGTCAAATAGTTTCGGAGAAAATCGGGTGCGACGGACAGACAGACGGACACCGAAGTGATCTCATAAGTGTTCCGGAACACTAATTAGTATCTCTTGCAGATATTTGACCGAGTTATAGCTAGTTGTTGTGACCTTTCTATAAAATTCGAAAACATTTCAGATATTTCAACAAAATTGAAAAATTAATTTGCCTATCAAAGAGGGATTATGATGCGTAAATTACAATATATAATAATATATTTAAAATAAACTCACTTCAAATCTTTAGAAAGTTATGCATAACTTTAAAATTCGTAGGAAATCGTAAAACAGAACCCATTAACCCACCTGCTCTACCAGAGGAAGTAGAAAACACTAAAATGCTAATTTTAGTTTACACCGTTGCTGGCTCCGCAAATTTACGACATCCACAAATCAATCGAAGTAGAGACATTTATTTTAAAAGCTGTCGTGCCCATTTTAAAAAACCTACTGTATTTATTTACAAATTCAGTCTGTGTTTTTACAGAAAAACTTTTTCCATAAAACAACAAATAATGTTTTAATTTTGTTAATGGAGCAGCGAAATTCTTTTCAATTTAATTAGACGTCGATGATAATAAGGTCATCAAAACAAGAGAAAATAGAATAACAATTTCTACGAGAAGCAGTAGGGTAATCAATACGGGCAAGAGTGAGCACGTTTCACACCTTCCCGATTTTTAGTTTAAAGAACGTCATTCCTAAACTATATTAAAAAAAAAAAAACCGCGTGTTATAGCCTTGCTCTACCGAATTACTCTATAATGCCATCTACCGTTGGCATTGTATAAGGTATTGTTATCCTTGGGTTTCATTTGAACGTGCGACCTGTTAACTCTTTTTGAAACATTTTTAAAAGACTATACAAACCTTATCGAGCCTAATTCTTTTACCATCTTCCCTTGAAGGGATATTGTTTAGAAACTATAAACAGTCAGACCGACAGAATTTGGGAACAATGTTTTTCGGAATCTTAGAAAGTCAAGAAATGCAAAATATACTTGACTATAAAAAATTAACCTTAATATTTATTGATTATCGTAAGTAATAACCAGGAAAAGTTCTTATAATAGTATTGAAACTGAAACAAACAACATTTGTCGACCCACCCCTTTTATCTTCTATTTTAGAGTGATATCGCTCAAACATTATAGGTTCTTGACTTACTTCCAACATTTTATATGTACTAAAATTTTAAACCGATATATCATTTCATTCGAGAGTTATCGTCTTGGATTTGAGGAACCTGAAATATAAAGAAATCCACAAATCTGATGTGATTTTTTCCTAAATACAATACTTTCTGTGGTGGGGAAATTACATTTTTTTATTTATATTTGAAATATATAAAATGAAAGGTATTATGGGAATTGTTTAATATATGTAAACCGGTAAATACTTGCGTGAAGGGCAACCGCAAAAAAATAATGATAAAAGGCGTTCCTGCGAAAGTATCAAGAAAATCTGCCAGAAGAATTCAAGGTTTTCTAGAATGTGTGCCAATTTTTGTAGTAGAATCAAAAATGATCGACTGGGATTTTGGCAATAATCAGAAATGTTGCAATGTCTTAAAGTCAAAGTTTGTTGTTTTATGGTATAACAATTTAAAAGAATTTTACCTATTGCAGTTTATAAATAGCATCTATTGCTGCACAAATAAACTACACTCGATGTGCAGTATTTCAAAAACACTTATAAAAAAAAGTACAAAAACACTTTTCCGTGAAAATTGAAATTTTTTACCAGCATTCATAATCGCTAAATTTTTAATACAAAAATTTGTTTAACTCTCATTATAGTTTTATACATACAACGAATATGTATATTAAGGTGGAATTGGGCGGGGCATATCACAACGATGAATGATAAAAGATGGACATGCCGTATAGTCGAATGGAGGCCCAGAGAACGTAAAAGATGCAGAGGTAGACCACAGACAAGATGGACGGACGATATAGAAAGATTAGCGGGACACCATTGGATGCAAAAAGCAAGCAACAGAGCTCATTGGAGACAACTTTGAGAGGCTTACATAAGACTCTGGATGGAATAAGCTAATGATGATGATGATAATGATGATAGTTTCATTATTAACATAACGACAGAGTATAAAGAGATCTAGAAATAAATTTTTATCCACTAGCTGCTAAAACTGAAGATAAAAACTTATTTTAGCTTTTCATGAACTTTAGCTATGACACAGAAGAATTATGCTTATTTTGTCTCTTCAGTAAGTATATAATTTAATTTTAGCATCTGTCAAATTGCATGTGTATACAATGGCGGCTGAAGAATTATCTCTTCAAGAAAAAATTGAAATCATTTTAATAGGTCGCGAAATGTTGCTAGAATATTTAGCGAAAGGCATCCTGGTAAAAATGTTCATCATTTGACGGTGGAAGAGGACTTCTTTAAAGAATATTGTTCTGTAGATAGCCGATATAAAGTCCATCATCACAGGCCCATTACTAACGAAGAAGCAAATTTTAATGTAATATTGTTAAACGACGCTATCTGAACAACGTGAATAAGTTGGAATGTCAAAGCGGTCGATCAGGTGAGTTTTAGTACAAAATAAATTAAATTTTTTTTGCCGACGAAAATCTAAATCTAGTATTAGAAACTTTAAATCAGTACTATTTTAAAGTGAACGTGTGGTGTGGAATATGGATCACCCAAATTCTTAGCCCTTTCTTTTTCCGGCAAAGTTTCATTTCAGAAAGCTAGCTGCAATTTTTAAAGACAGAAATATTTAATTTTTTACATTACCTTCCAGCGCAGGGTACTACTTTTTCAATACGATGGCGCCAGCGAGATTTCCGGACTTAACACTGCTTGACTTTTTTACTAGGCAAGACTCAAACACGGTTTAGTTTAATAAATAAAATAAAAAAGGGAAAGACATTCAACATGAAGTACTCGTAAATGCAACAAAATTCACTATTTTTGCTTAAGCGTATAGAACAGTCAAAATGTAATTTAAGCATCACAAAAACTTAATTATAAAGTTACATTAACCTAACTTTCACGAAATAAGTAGTGGCCCCTGTTGCGCTACACCATCGCACCTATTGTTTTTCTTTTTTAGCGTTGGAAAATATATTCTGCTTAAAATACGGAAATAATGTATAGTTCAATGTTCAGGTAGGGCTAGCTTTTACGATAAATTACTAACACTATATAAAAAACCGGTCAAGTACAAGTTGGACTTGCGCAGTTAGTGTTCTGTACTATAATTGCCTTTAAAATTACAATTTTTGTCACAGAGGTATAAAATGATTAAGAGCTCAGATTACAAACATGTCTAGTCAGATCAGACCAACGAGAATAAGAGAAGTTCCTGACATGTACATATATATCTTAAGATCCAATATGTATTTTGATGTTTTTTCTTAATTAATAATGTATAATAGTTATAGCATCTTAGCTACCTAATAGCCTAACTCGATCTAGAATCTAGTGGTAAACGTTTAGAACAAATATTCACTACCTAAATATTTGTTTAGTTATCAACAGTTTCAATGCACGATTTTGGACGAAATGAACCTTCACGATTTTGGCGGGCAACTAGTTTTTTTATACCAGATAAATTTTCAAACATAAAGCACTCATGATAATTTTCCCTCACCCTATACTTTATAGAGACTATTTAAGAATTTTTTTATACATTCATTTATTTTTTGGTCAGTATTTTGCGAGATAGGTTAAGGGACAGTGATTTTTGGCCATTATTTTAAAAATAACACA
The DNA here is from genome assembly GCA_019049505.1 of Pachyrhynchus sulphureomaculatus. Taxonomy (NCBI): domain Eukaryota; kingdom Metazoa; phylum Arthropoda; class Insecta; order Coleoptera; family Curculionidae; genus Pachyrhynchus; species Pachyrhynchus sulphureomaculatus. The sequence continues at coordinate 59,989,449 of CM032447.1, forward strand.
AAGAAAAGTGTCAGCAAACATTACATCATATATATTTGTGAACTCGTATTTTCACAAGCTTTCATTTGACACCCCTTAAGTCAAAATTTAACTTTCAAAACTACAAGGCTCAGTTTCTATATTTGTGCTAAATTTTAACTTAATACGTAAAAGTATCGCGGAAAATCGGGTTTGACAGACTGACACAGAAGTGATCCTATATATAAATAAAAATGTAATATTTGAAAAATATTTCAGAACGCTATAAAATTATAACACGTAGGCTGGCAAGTTTTTGGTCTAGCTACTCAAAACACATTTTTTTTTACAAAATTCGACTTTATTCATCCACATAGTCTCTTTAAGAGCGATACAATCAGTCCAACGCTTTTGTAACATTTCAATACTTTTGCCTTCAACATAGGCGTCAGTTTCGGCGATAACTTCTTCATTGGAGCTAAATATCTTTCCCACGAGCATTTTATTAAGGTCTGCGAATAGATAATAGTCGCTGGGGATCAAATCTGGAGAATACGGCGGATGAGACAGCAATTCGATCTTCAATTCATGCAATTTTGACATCGTAACCATTGACTTGTGATACGGTGCATTGTCTTGATGAAAGAGCACTTTTTTCTTGTTAATTTGGGGCCGTTTCTTAGCGATTTCTTCCTTCAAACGCACCAATAACTTTATATAATATTTGCTTTTGATGGTCTTTCTATTCTCAGCATAGTCGAAGAAAATTGTTCCATGCGTATCCTAAAATATAGATGCCAAAATCTTCCCAACCGACTGTTGTGTCTTTGGTCACTTCGGGCGGTTTCACCGGCTACTCTTCACTCAGCTGACTGCCGATTTGATTTCGGTGTGTAGTGGTGGATCCATGTTTCATCCATTGATTGTTACATATCGTATGAAAAAATCCTTTTTATTGCGCTTAAACAGGTCCAAATAGCGCTCAGAATCATCAACACGTTGTCGTTTTTGGTAAGCGAACGCGGTACCCATTTCGAACAGAGCTTTTCTCATGCCCAAATGTTCATACAAAATTTGACATGTTCTTTAGATACCTTTAGGGTGTCAGCTATATCACACAATTTCACTTTACGGTCATACAAAACAATTTTATGAATTTTTTTTATGTTTTCCGGTGTAACCACCTCATTTAGGCGTTCAGAGCGTTCAGCATCATTTGTGTCGGTACGACTGCCTTTAAATTCAACATACCAGTAAATGATGACTGATTTTCAAGGGGCAGAGTCCCCATAACACTTATCAAGCCACTGCTTTGCTTGAACGGTATTTTTTCCCATCAAAAAACAGTGTTTATTCAACACACGAAATTCGATTTTTTTCCATTGTTTTGAAAATATCAAAAGTAGCGTCACTAAAACCACTGTAACTGGTAAACTAATCGTCGAAATGTCATGAAATTTTGTTTGAAGGTTGGTACTTCCTAAAAATTATATGGATTTTTTGGAAAGTGCGACATCTATGTACCAGACCAAAAACTTTTCAACCTACCTGTTACAAAATAAAAGGTAAGTTCGGTAGACAGGGGTCTTGGGCCATTCTTGTAAAAATAATACAAAGAAAAGTGTGCGCAAGTATTACATCATATATATTTTTTAAACTCATGTTTTCACAAGCTTTCATTTGACATCCCACTCGATTACCCGATAAAATTTTTTGTCACTTCCGATTTCCCCCTCCAAAACTAACCCCTTAAGTCAAAATTTAACTTTCAACAATTCCTATATTTGAGCCAAATTTCAACTTTCTATATCAAATAGTTTCGGAAAAAATTTTGGGTGCGACAAACAGACGGACATCGAACTGATTCCATAAGTGTTCCGTACGAAACACTAAAAACATTCCTAGTACATACATTGTATAGAAAAATATTTTTGAATTTCTTTCATATTCATGTATACCGTCTTTCTTCAAATACGAAACCTGAACTAAAAAAATTTAAAAAAAAAATTACCTTGGGTTATCTTAATGTAATCTAGGTCAAACTTGAAAAAATTTAAATACTAAGAAGATTAAATTTAGAAGGAAGTTAAATAAAGCGAAAACAAACTGGAGTTTATTCCGGAAGAGAAGAAAACAAGTACATTTTTTATTGAGAAACATATTTTTGCTGATTAAAAAATGAGGCTTCTCTTGTCACAGAGAAGATTTTCATTCTTAAAAAAATACCTAAATAATAAAACACAATCATGAGCCGAAACTTAACCTAATTAAATGATATTTGATATTGACAACGCCTTTGTGTCGGCAAAATTTTATATAAAAAATGATGAAATAAGCAAAATCAAAAGGAAACATTTTGATTTCAAGGAGAACGAGGCTGTAAGTTAATAATATTCGTGCCGGGCGTCCTATTGAAAGCAATTGAGGTAAAAAGATATAATTTATATACTATGTCTTAATATTGTTTATACAAAAACCATGTAGCGTTATGCACACTGTATTTGTTGTATAAATAAACTCTATAATATTCCAAGGAATATTTAATGACTAGACCTGAGGCTCAACCCTAGGTTCTTCATTATCTTCTATCTTCATCAGCTTACCCCATTCATAGTCGGACGTAAGCCTCCCCAAGTTGCCCCCAATGAGCTTTGTTGTTTGCTTTGTGCATCCAATAATGTCCTGCTAATATTTTTATGTCGTCCGTCGATCTTGCCTGTGGTCTATCTCTGCATCTTTTGTGTTTTCTAGGCCTCCATTCAACTATACAGCGTGTCCATCTGTTATCATTCAGCCTTGCGATATACCCTGCCCAATTCCACCTTAATATACATATTCGTTGTATTACATCTGTCACTTTTAATTTTTTTCGTATCTCGATGTTAGGAATACGATCTTGCAGTGTAATATTTAGCATTTTCCTCTCCATTGCTCTTTGAGTTACCTGGGGTTTATTTATTATACTTTTATTCAATACCCACGTGTCAGTGCCATGTGTTAATACCGGCAGTACATATTGATCGAATACCCTGGCTTATATTGTATTTGGGATATATATATATATATATATATATATATATATATATATATATATATATATATATATATATATATATATATATATATATATATATATATATATCGGTTTTATAACGTCTTCCGTCGTCCGATGCCTAATTTCCACTCCTCTCGGTTTCTCCATCCCTCCTCCTCCAGATCTCTCTCTAATACTCCCTTACTGATTCCTGCTCTCCAGCTTTGGAGTGATCTTCCTCGCTTTGTTCTTCCATGAGGGTTCTAATTTAAGATCTTTTTAGGTAGTCGGTCCTGTGACATTCTCTGTACATGTCCGTACCATACCTGTTGGGTTCTGATTTTATCCACTATATCGTGCTTTATTTCTAAGGCTCGTCTTATCATGTCATTTGGTATGCGGTCTTTTCTGGATTTTCCAGCTGCTCGTCTCCAGAAATTCATTTCTGTAGCTTTTAGTATTTTTTCTGTTCTTTCCTTCAATGGCCACACCTGGGACCTGTAAGTTATTATACTTTTCACTATTGAGTTGTAAATTCTCTTCTTATTTTCATTCATTCCCATAGTATACTATTAAGTATTGCAATCGCTTTTCTTCGTTGGATATTCCTCTCGAATATTGCTTCTTTCAGTGTTCCGTCCCTAGATATTCTCGTTCCCAAATACTTATAACTGGCACAGTGTTTGATGGTGTTTCCTGTGGCCAGTTTCAAGTCCTGCTGTTGTCCTCCGACGCACATGTACTCGGTCTTTTTAATATTGAGTTCTAGGCCCCATTTTTTATATTCCTCCATAAGTTTTCGTGTCATGTATTCCATATCATCGATGTCCTGAGCGACTACTACCTGGTCGTCCGCGAATGATAGCGTATACAATTTAGTATCGTTATCCAGTGGTAATCCCATACTACTGCATTTCCTTTCCCATTTCTTCAGTGCACTGCTGATATACAGCAGCCCTGTTTGAGACCCTTTGTGACCTGGAACCATGTTATACCATATTTGGTTTTCACTCTGCTTCTCGCGTCTTGGTATAAGGATTTTACAGCTTTAATTATTAATCTCTCTCTGTTGTAGTGTTTTCCACAACCTTGATTGTATTTGAGTTGCCAATTTAAATGTAGCTTATAACCTTCCGAACGCAGACCAAGCTAACGAGACTCTTCTATCAAAGTCAACCTTTTTAAATTATTTTTGGATTTTCGATTTTCTGTCCTAATTATATGAATGTTTGTAATTTCCCTATTCTTTCACCTTCTATTAATAGTTCCTGGCTGCTATCTTTACTTTCGTTGTTCAAATCTTCGGTTTTGGTGAAGTTTATTTTTAGACCTATTTTTCGAGACTTGTTATTTAATTCCATCAGCATTTCTTGTAATTCTTCTTTTGTGTTGGTGAACAGAGTGATATCATCTGCGAATCTTAAGTGATTTAATCGTTCAGCGTCCATTAGTATTCCTTTATTTTCCCACTTTAATGATTTGAACATATCTTCTAGAGTCAAAGTGAACAGCTTTGGGGATATCGAGTCGCCTTGTCTAATTGCTCTTTTAATTTTGATTTTATTTGTTTTTTCTTTAAGCATTATTTCTAATGTGACATTTTTATATATGTATTCAAGAATATTTATGTATCTTTCATCGACTTACTTATTGCTTACGGCGTTAACGCCTGCCCATATCTCTACCGAATCAAATGCTTTTTCGTAGTCAATCATTGCTATCCACAAGGTGACTTTATATTCATTTGCTTTTTCCACTAGTAATCTAATAAGGTGACCTTATACTCGTATTTATTTGCTTTTTCCACTAGTAATCTAATTGTTTGAAGATGGTCCAAAGTCTTGTATCCTGTTTTAAATCTCGCTTGTTCACATGGTTCATAACTGTGTAATTTGTTCGTTAATCTATATGTTATGATTCTAGTGAGGATTTTGTATAAGTTTGAGTATTTTCGTTGAAGCCCTAAATTTTGCTACTCTAAAACCAATATTTTTTTTTTGTGAATATGTGTATGTTACATTTGTTATCTGTCTTCATGCTAAAGAACATCAGTTTTACCTTAAACACAAATAAAAGAGCTAAAATACTTAAAAGATCGTTCAATTTTCCACATTTGTAAAAAGATTGAGAGAGTACTAAGACACATTCTTTTAACCTGAAGTTGTTTTTAAGGTCAATTGTTCGTGTGGTACACCAAATGCTTGGAGAGATGGAAGTAATTGGTGTGGCTGCAATTTTAGATAACTAAGTAAGAAAAGAGATGACCTAAAAAGCTCCTTTTTTAAGTTCTGACCTAACTTAAAAAAGGAGAGTTTAGGTGCAAACTATGCTTTAAATGTAGGTAAAAAATTAGCTATCTATTTAAAAAGATGAGAAGTTCAATTATTACAAAATCATGAACCACTGAAAATGAGAGATTTAAATTAATGTCGTGTAGATCAGCTTGAAGTAATTTAGGTTAAACCAGAAAAGACTTCAATACTAATGGGATTAAATTCAGGGAAAAAAGTTTTTTTCTAATTAAATAATTTCAAGGTAGTTTTGCTTATCAATGCCAGCTTTAGAGAGAGTTTTATTTATTTTATCAATATAAACAGAACTCTGCTTTAATGTCCTTAACAATACTGAAAAGTTTTCTCAAAAAGAAGTATTTTTCTGATTTCAATAAATAATGTTGTTGAATGTTTGTAATTTCGAATGTTATTAAAGTCTTTAATATTAGCAAAAATGTGACAAAATTGTTAGTAAAAAAACCAGGAATTTACAGTTTTATTTCGTAAAAAAAGTGAAAAAAAAAGATGAAGCAATTCCACCGTCAGAAACATCTAAAGAGGTTTCAAGATAAATGAGAAATTATGGTTGAAATTGGAGCGGTTGTTCGATGTTTCGCTTACAATTTTATGATATATCTTCAGGAATCTTTGCGCTTTTCGAGATTAGAATTCTTAATGAGCCTATTATTACTTATCTTACGTAGATTGATAGATATTGAAATATGCCTGTAGTCTATATATTTCATATTCAAAGGAACTAACCTCAACACTTACGGAGCATAGAGAGCTCTCTTTATATTAGAAAGCCATGTAGTTACTTTTTTAGAAATAAATTATTTCTCAAAAAACACCGTATAAAAGACACAATATACACACTAAAATATATCCTACTAATTAATATAAAATAATTCTTTAGAACACACTTTCGAAGAATAGAATCAGTGTAACACATCATAAATCTTATGTTAAAAAAATAAAATGCGAAAACACACCAACACGATTAAGGACTTTTACTAAATCACTGAGGAGCCTCTAATATTTTCTTAATATTATCTCTAATGAAGTTAAAAGAAGTCAGAATCGCATTTAAATGTCACTGCTGGTAGTTTTTCTTGGCATAGTAAGTTGTCTAAAATTTTACAAGAAACAGGAATTGATAAAAATGACTTAAGAATCTATTCTGGAATCAATCAGTAAAGCTTCAACTTCACGACTCAGTTTATACACAAAACATTAAAATTGCTGTAGAAGTCCGACAGAGATATTTAACCTATTTCTCGAAGAAAGAGGTAGATTTCAGTTGTTCTTGGAAAATCAAGCATCATCTCTATCAATAATCTAAGGTACGAAGCCCTTCATTTCATTGGACTTTGAATATGTAAACGCCTCCACGCTAAATAAGCGGGTTTCTTGCTGACAATTTTTCGCAATAAACCAAAAAGCTAAAAACCACACAAAAATAAACAACAACACCATTCAAATTCTTTGCATACCAAACCAATATCAAATACCATATACAATAATAATAATAATAAAAGTCTCTATTTTATACTCGGCGGAATGCAGCACATAAAAATAAACAAAGAAAGAAATATAACTCAAGTACAATTCAAGAAGTCACAATTATTACTTAACTCTACTTACTCTATGTTGGGAATGTGGAATCTTTGGCACAATGACACTACTTAGTATATATCATCAGTATACCAAATACTTTATTCTTGCACTCGACGCGCGTTTCGTTAACTATGTTAGCTTCATCAGGAGCGATGATTGACTAAGGCTAAACTACAAATCTACCCTATTTATACTTAGCCTAATCCTTAAATTACTAAGGCGGAACTAATGGCATAGGCGAGCTGCGGTCAATTAATCAGTAGAGGGGACTATAAGGAATAGGCCCTCTGTCTTTATTTAAACTACTTTTACATTTTATAATTTCCATAATTTCGTATGCGTTCAACAATCTCCTGTCAGATACATTTTTAATTAATTTTAGATTATCTAATGTTACAATATGATCAGCTTCAAGGGCATGTTCGGCAATGCTAGATTTTTCTATTCTACTGTATTTTAAATGTGCTAAATGTTCTTTAAATCGTGTTTTAATTGACCTTCTAGTTTGCCCAACATACTTTTTGTCGCAATCATTACAACTAATTTCATGAATTCCACTTTTCTCACAATTAGGAATCTTATCGTTGGGATTTCCTAAGATATTCCTCAGATTGTCAGATGACTTATAGACTAAGGTGAGGCCTACCTTATTAAATACCTTATTGAGTCCCCTGTTAGATTTGGAATTATATGGTATGGAGATATACTTGGTCTTATTTTCTTCGCGTGTAAAAAAGGTGGAATTCTGAATATTTAACCTGAACTTATGTATATTTATTAACTTATTTACTGAGTCTTCGTCATAACCATCAAATCTAGTTATATTTCTAATACGATTCCTTTCATTATTGAACATTACTCTATTCGGAGGAAAAGTGACCAAACGTTGAAATAAAAAATGTAATGCGGGTAATTTGTGTTGTTTGCAATGAAATGAACCATTAGGAACATATCTGTCTGTTTCTGTGTCTTTTCTCTAGATATCAAATTCTAACCTATTACTATTTTTATTAATTAAAATATCTAGAAAAGGCAGTTGTTTGTTGTTCTCAATTTCGTAAGTGAATTTAATGGAATCATACCGGCTATTTGATTTGGAAACAAAATCATCTGTATCTGCATTCTTTGTATCAAAAGTCGGGAGAACATCATCTACATACCTGTACTATACCCTTGGGAAATACTCAAATTTTTGACTGGCTTTTTTACACATGAAGAAAATAAGACCAAGTATTTCTCCATACTATATAATCTGAAATCTAGCAGGGGACTCAATAAGGTATTTAATAAGGTAGGCCTCACCTTAGTCTATAATTCATCAGACAATTTGAGGAATATCTTAGGAAATCCCAAAAATAAGGTTCCTAATTGTGAGAAAAGTGGAATTTACGAAATTAGTTGTAATGATTGTGACAAAAAGTATGTTCGGCAAACTGAGAGGTCAATTAAAAAACGATTTAAAAAACATTTAGCACATTTAAAATACAGTAGAACAGAAAAGTCTAGCATTGCCGAACATGCTCTTGAAACTGATCATACTGTAACATTGGATAATCTAAGATCAATTAAAAATCTATCTGATAGGAGATTGTTGGACGCATACGAAAGTATGGAAATTATAAAATATAAAATTAGTTTAAATAAAGACAGAGGGCCTATTTCTTATAGTCCCCTCTACTGATTACTTGACCTGAACTGATGGCCTCGCTTATGCCATTAGTTTCGCCTGAGTAATTCAAGGCTAAGTATAAATAGGATAGATTTGTAGTTTAGCTTCAGTCCGCCATCGACGTTATTGTTTCGAGTTTGGTGGCGGTGTAGTAACAGCGCATCACCGTTCTGTTCATTTCGTCTGTCCATTTTAACCGCTGTCTTGGTTTGCCAGCCTTGGTAGTTGCATGTTTTCCTTGCAAAACATACGTGGCTTGGTTTGGCTTTGGTGGTTGTGTTTGTTCCGCATCTGTGTCGGTTGTGTTTGGGATTGATTTCAGTGGGTCCAGGCGGCGAGCAATTTTTTTTCTTAGTGATTTCTTTGTCGGGTTTTGTGAATTTGGTATAGCAAAGCATGACGTATTCGTTGATTTTCCCGCCTTGGTCGGTGTCGGCTTACTCGACGGCACAACACTTTTGGCAGGTCTAGTTTCCTTTGCCCGGTCTTCATCGTTTTAGTCGAGCTGCCATTTCTCGCGACGTCCTCGACCAGTACGATGCTCGCCCGATGCTTCTTTTATTGGTTTAACAAATTATTATTATTATTATTATCAACATTATTATTAAAATACCATATACGACAAATCGGAGATAGCAAAACCAACACATTCTCACATACACAAGGCCTAATTATCATACTGACTAATAATAAGGATAAAACTATAAACGAGTGTACTGTCTAGTACATTGTATTTATAAAACTCAGAATATAAGAGAAACCTTGTAACCCTTTTGAAGAAAAAAATGAAGAGCTTTTTTAAATTAATTACAAATTGACGCTAAATAAGCGGGACTATTTAATTTATAAAACAACTGGGAGTGACATAAATTAACCTCAGTTTATAAAATTTTTCGATAATTCTGCTATATTTCCGTTGAAAGTTACTCTGAACAAGCCGAATCAAAATGTTCGAGGTATGAAACAACTTAATTACAAAAAAAATAATTTATAAGGTCCAAAATTTCCTGTAAACTTATTTCCTGTCTTACCAAAATAAGTTTACTAATAAAATAAGAGTTTAATTTTCTAAAAGTTTCCAGCTATAAGAAATATCAAGACTTTTAAATGCTAAAATCAAAAGCTTTTCTGCTTTTCAATTCAATCTCATTAATGCTTAAAACTTTCCTTTCCTACTTTAAATTACATCGGGAGGATCAAAGATACATTAATTTAATTTTCTCTTTTTCAGATAAAGTTGCAGATGGCGCGATATTCGGCTAATTGATTCGTTTTAAATTACAAACTTTACGGGAATAATCCAATTATTAAGTTTAATAAACCTCATCACGGATAAGCCCATACGAAACCACTTTCGGTGATGAATGCATTGTGAAAAGTTTTGAATTGTAGAATGCTAATTAATATTTATTTGATAGATATTAATTAATTTTCGTAAATATACCCATTTCCAACAAGTTTGGCGGAAAACATAATATCAGTAAGTTTTGAATGAAATAGTTCATTAATATTGTAGCGTTCATTTCTTACGATACGTCTACTTTGCATACACTGGATGGCTTTAGTAAGAATAGTTTTGTATTTATCAGTTTACCTCGTGCTTGTCACTTACGTCCTCGTTGGTCACCTTGAGTAAGTGAGAGTTTTTCAGAATTTCTATCTCTGTTGCTTTCTGTCTTTGACAGACAAAATAAAACGTAATTGATTAAGAGGTTACTTACATCTCAAAAATTCGAATTTTTGTTTCCGGATTTTTATTTCCTATACTTCTAAGATTTATTCCAAACAGTTAAATTCCATTACAAAGTTTGGGACCGCCATCTGTTTTCTGCTATATTGCTCAGTCAATTTTTAATATTTTTTAACTTTCTTTTTAAATCTTACTGTTTCTGCAAAATGTCGAGAAGTTTTTTAAATTTTTCTAATAGACCATTTATTATAAATAATTAAACATACATTTTTTGGTCGAAGATTGCATACTTTGAAATACAGTAAATTTTCTATTTTAAAAAAAAAAAAACCTTTCGACAGTTTTTAACTACATCACAGGATTAATTTTTATTTTTGCAGGTTGGATTATTTTTTATGAAGTTATCCTTCAGACAAGGAGGCGGCATAGTTTTCATCAGTGGTCCATTTAACTCGATAAAGAATAATGTTAATATTTGAAACGTATTTAAACAAAAAATTTTTCTTATAATTTAAAGGACAATATAAATATATTATCGCGTTTCTTTTATATTATTCACTTATAAACCTTTAAAATATTTTTTTAAATATACATTCGTGTTGCAACGTCTAGGTATAGATAACCCCTTTTACTCCTGTAACAACATGGTTAATCCACTTCCATACTGATATTTTATCTAGTTTATTTCCTTATTTCTGTTGGACTTTAGCAGGAACTTTGGATCTTTCTCTGATTGTCTGGAATTGAGTTAATGTTCACTTCCTTTCACAGCTTTACATGGACCAACGTCGAAGCCATAGTGTCTAATCCTTTTGTTGTTCACCTGTTCTTTTTGTCACTGTGAGTTCCGTCTTGCAGTTTTGGAAGAAAAACTTATTTCCTTAGGTAAGCCCCAGATTTCTTATTCTTCGTTTTTTTTTGATTCGCCTGAAATTCCTGTAAAGGAAAATCTTCTTATTTTTTTTTGCAGAAGCTGAAACGACGTCACGTGTCGTTTCTGTGATTTGTGCCTTAATTCACCTTGCGACTAGGTTGTAAAGTCGTTAAAGTAAAATAATATCTTCTTCTTCTGTTTAGTGCCTTGACCGCTCAGCGGACATTGGCGATCATAATTGCTATAGAGTTTTTAGTTACAGCAGTTCGGAAGAGTTCTATTAATGTCTTGCCGTACCATTGTCTTAAATTTTTTAGCCACGATGTACGTCTTCGGTCAAGTCCTCTTTTGCTACCAATCTGACCTTGCGTTATAATCTACAGAATGTTATATTTTTTATTTCTCAATATATGTCCAATGTCAGAGAGTTTGCGTATTTTGATGTTTCTTAGGAGTTTAAGAGCGTTTCGACCCATTCTCTTCAGAACCTCTAACATACATAGAAGATATGCTCTATCCAACTAACTTTTAATATAAGGTGGTGTATCCACATCTCAAATGCCTCGATTCTTTTTACTGGTGACCTGCGTCAATGTTCATGATTCTACTCCATAAAGCAGTACTGAATGTACATAGCACTTTATGAGTCTTTTCCAGAGTTAATATATTTTTCATCTAGAGGAAGATACCTCTGGCCTTTTCAATTCTTTGTCGTATTTCTTTTGAATGAGGGGAGCGAGTTGAAGGCACGAATAGCAAAGGACAACCAAAAATGTTGAGCCTGAACGCTTTAATGAAATCAAAATACGTCTCTAGAAAGACAAAACTAAGGATTTATACATCGGTCATAAGACTGTCACCTACGGATGTGAAACATGGGTAATGAACAAATTAGAGGAAAAGACGCTAGAGAAATGAGAAAGAAGGATGTTGAAAGTGAACTACGGAGGAAGAAACACATTGGAAGGGTGGAGTAGACGGACAATTCAGGAACTGGAAAACTTACATGACGGACCTAAAATCACATCTTTTATAAGAGCGCAAACAATGAGATGGTTAGGACACGTACAGCGTCTGACAAGAGAGAGCCGAAAATGGTGCTGGCGATGAGGCCTGTGGGTGTGAGAAGGAAGGGAAGGCCGAGATGAGTTGCAACGTGTTGAGGAGGATTTAAGAGCTATAGGAGTCAGAGACTGGAGGACGAAGGCCCAAAACAGAATAGAGTGGAGACATACGATCCAACAATACTTGGACGTCGTTAATGGAAGAGGGAAACGGACACAAGTTTACTAAGCCCTAGACCTTCATGGCCTGTAGCGCATTTAAATATATAAATATTTCTTTTGAACGGTCCCATTCCTCATTTAGTGAGCACTCCAGTGAAGTGATATGGCTAACCTCTTCAATTATTTTATTGTACCCGTAAAGTTAATTCACTGCGGGGAGCTCCTTACTAATTATCATGTATTTGGTTTTTGTTGTGATTAATCGTAATCCAAATTCATCTAAGAGTAGTACTTGTTTGTTTAAGAGGGATTGCATGCTTTTAACAGTATCTGTTAATATGACGGTATTATCGGCATATCGAATGTTATTAATTTTAACACAGTTAATAGAGATACCGCGTGTTTGAATGCTTTATTAAATAATTACTCTTAGTATACGTTAAACAATGAAGATAGTATGCATCCCTGCCTAAACTCGCGTTAAATTTCCACTTTTTAAATTATTCGATCTTCAGCTCCTATTGAAGTTTTCTGCTTCCAATATAGGTTCTTTGGACTCACTAAAAACGTGTTTAGGTGGTATAGTATTTTTTCTTCTTCGATATCCGTCTGCCCGTCCGTCTGCTCGTCCACCTGCCCGCCCGTCTGCCCGTCTGTCTGTCTGTCTGCCACACCCGATTTTCTCTGAAACTATTTGACATAGAAAGACGAAATTTGGCACAAATATAGGAATTTATGGCCCAATCAGAGCTATGTTGTTTTAAAAGTTAAATCTTGACTTAAGGGGTTAGTTTTAGGGGTGAAATCGGAAGCAGAAAAAAATTACTATTAAAAAAACGAAAAATTAAAAGCTGTTAACAAAAAAAACCTACTTCAAAAAACCCGCACTCAAAATTTTGCCTCCATAAAGTAAAAATAATTTTTTGAAACACTCATAAGTTATCTCTAAGATAAGATATTGCTTTAATTTGACAATTCAGTTATTAATTCCGTATAAACGAATCCTACAAATATTAAAAACAGCTATTATAATTTATTATTATAATTTCTTTAGAGAAAGATAACTTTTGAAGTCGGCGCCAGTTTTCTGTGTCAATGTCAATTTTTTAACCGACTTCATTTACTTTATAGTGGCAAAATGGCGCCGACTTCAAAAATTATCTTTTTATGAAGAAGTTGTAATAATAAATAATAGGTAGTTTCAACATTTGTAGGATTTGTTCATAAGGAATTAATAACTGAATTGTCAAATTAAAGCAATATCTTACCTTAGAGGTATTTTACGAGTGTTACACATTATTTTTAGTGTTCCGTACGGAACACTTATAAGATCACTTCGGTGTCTGTCCGTCTGTCTGTCCGTCTGTCCGTCTGTCTGTCCGTCTGTCACACCAGATTTTCTTCGAAACTATTTGTCACAGAAAGTTGAAATTTGGTAGTAATATAGGAATTGATGGCCTCATCAGAGCCATGTAGTTTTAAAAGTTAAAGTTTGACTTAAGGGGTTAGTTTTGGGGGGTGAAATCGGAAGTGAAAAAAAAATTTTTTACTAGGTAATCGAGTGTGGTGTCAAATGAAAGCTTGTGGAAACACGAGTAAAAAATATATATATAATGTAATACTTGCGCGCACTTTTCTTTGTATTATTTTTAAAAAATCGCGAAAAATCGCTGTCCACCCGCCTTATCTCGGAAACTACTTATCAAAAAATTTTGAAAAAATTCTAGAATATTCTCCCGGGGTGTAGATTGAATGAAAATTATCACGAGTGCATTACCTGTAATAATTTATCTGGTATATAAAAAAAAACAGAAATTTCAAGGTCATCAATTTTCAGTAAAGATTGGAAATAAACTTTGTTGAAAACTTATTTGGGGTATGTTTTGTGAAGTCACTGATCATTTTATATCACCGTGACATAAATTTTGACTTAAGGGATTCGTTTTGAGGGGGTGAAATCGGAAGTGAAAAAAACATTTTTTTACTAGGTCATCGAGTGTGGTGTCAAATGAAAGCTTGTGAAAACACGAGTAAAAAATATATATATAATGTAATATTTGCGCACACTTTTCTTCGTATTACTTTTAAAAAATCGTGAAAAATCGCTGTCCCTTACCTTATCTCGAAAAGTACTGATCAAAAAATTTTGAAAAAATCCTGGAATATTCTGCACGGGGTATAGATTGAACGAAAATTATCATTACCTTTAATAATTTATTTGTATATAAAAAAAAACAATATTTCAAGGTCACCAGTTTTCAGTAAAGATTGGAAACAAACTTTGTTGAAAACTCATTTGGGGTGTGTTTTGTGAAGTCACTGATCATTTTATACCACCCTGACAAAATTTTTTATTTTAAAAACAAGCAACGTACGGAACACTAATTGTGCAAGTTCAACTTGCACTTGACCGGTTTTATTTTTTACTTTACAGTGCCAAAATTTTGTGCGCTGGTTTTTTGAAATCGGTTTTTATTACATCTATTTACAATACATCAAGTTTTTCACACTATCGTTTTACTTAATTTTGCTTCATAAGTTTTACTTCAAGTTGTATAAATTCACCTTTTCACGTACCGTTTTTTAATGACAGTCTTGTTTTCAATTTGGGATCCCAAGTTTTAGAAATCTTCTCCTTAAAATTGTTTAATCAGTCTTCACTCCACTCTTTTATCATTACGATTCTTGTTTTTTTTTTGTCTTTCCGATTATTGATCCGTGGAAATATTAGAAAAAGAGTTAAATACAAGAAAGCTGCTTGGTTTCCTGGGTAGTGTCCTACCAAAGTCATCAAAAGAAGATTGATAATACCAGTAGCTATATTTTTAGTGTTCCGTACGGAACAACTATAAGATCAATTCGGTGCCTGTCACACCCGATCTTCTCCGAAACTATTTGACATAGAAAGTTGAAATTTGGCACAAACATGGGAATTGATGACCCCATCAGAGCCGTGCAGTTTTAAAAGTTAAATTTTGACTTAAGGGGCGTGAAATCAGAAGTGAAAAAAAAAATTATTAATCAATACATCGAGTGAGCTGTCAAATAAAAGCTTGTAAAAATACGCATTCAAAAATATATATGATGTAATACTTGCGCACACTTTTCTTTGAATTATTTTTAAAATATTGCCAAAAATCTCATATTCTTCACAAGGTATAGATTGAAGAAAAATTATCACGTGTGCATTATCTTTGATATTTTATATGGTATATAAAAAGATATTCAAGGTCATAGGTTTTCAACAAAGATTTTAAACAAATTTTATTGAAAACTCATTTAGGGTAATAAAATTTTTTATTTTAAAAGCAATCACTATACGGAACACTAATTGCGCAAGTCCGACTTGAATTTGGCCGGTTTTTTTACATTATATTTACAAGCTAGTATATAACTTGCCGTGAAATACAATAAATTGTATCTGTTACTTACTCGTATAAAAGTCTAAAATTTATAAGTATACCTGCGCTCAGTCAGGGTTGTTTAAGGCCTCAGATAGACAGAGGAATTGTTACTAACAATTATCGCTCGGAAGCTCGATGGTGAGAGTTCAAAAACCCAGCAGTAAAAATCTCTATCATCTACTACCAATGAACAAAGTTCATATTTTAGCAATGACCACTATTTTGTCATCTCTCAATTCATAGCGAAATGTGTTTCGCCGTATTTCTGCACATCAGTCGAGCTAAGATCGATAAAAGAGAGAACAAAATTCGAAGTACGCATTACAGTAATTTAAAAGCTTTTAAATTTTATGCTTTCAGGGGTGACATACATTTTGAATTTTCAAAAATTCGAAAATTTAAGAAAATTCCATTCCAGTACAAAGTTATAGCATTAAGTGTGACTTGGCGTCGGATTGGGATCGCTATCCGTTTTCACACAGTGTCTGCAATATTACTCAGTCAGTTTTTAATATTTTTTAACTTTTTTTTTAAATCTTACTAATTACTTTTTCTACAAAATGTCGAGAGGTTTTTTTAAATTTTTTCTATTAGACAATTTTTTATAAATAATTAAACATCATTTTTTTGGTCGAAAATTGCATACTAAAGTTTGAACACCGTAAATTTTTTATTTTTGAAAAAAAAAACCCTGGACAATTTTTAATTACTACACTATTTTACAAGATTGATTTTTATTTTTGCAGACTGGATTATTTTTTGTGAAATTTTCCTGCAGACAAGGAGGCGCCATAGTTTTCATCAGTGGTCCATTTAACCCGATAAAAAATAATGTTTACGTTTAAAACATATTTAAAAAAGGAAATTTTCTTTTAATTTAAAATACAATAAAAATATATAAACGCCATTCTTTTGTATTATTCACTTAATAACCTTTAAAATATTGCATCTTGCTGAGATATTACGCCAGTACTGCAATAAATATTTTGAGTGTTGTTCTCTTGTTTGTTGATCCTACCTCGAATAGATGGAAACAGTGATCACTGCCGAAACATGATCTTTTGATTGTTAGTAGTTGATATGGATTTTTATTGCTGGTCGGTCTATGGCCTTAAACAGCCCCCGAAGGAGAGCAGAAATGCATTTAAATTTTAGGCTCTTGTAAGACAGAGATACAACTCGTGCCAATTTGTTTTGTAAGATCTGACGTTTCCTATTTTAGGTAGGATCAATTATTAGACTTTAAATAAGTGACGTTTCTTACTTTAAAAAAAAACATACCCAATAATGTCCTAAATAACTGGAATTCACTCTCTCTGAGGCAAGAGTAGACTGTTTGCATGAGTAAGTATAAAAATATAAGATTATGTCATAATATACAAATTTCAATTTCAAAAATTCTTTATTAATTAACAATTTGGCTTACATTCTCATCGTATGCATATATTAATTTTAGTGAATACAGTGAAGTCTCATGCATCATTCATTCACTATTAAGACACCTTTCGGTGCCCTCGATCTTAGAGTTAGGTAAGACAGCTAGCATGTTTTAGTTAATGTGGTTAGACCTTTTCCGTTACGTTTAAAGGCCGTTTCATTTTCTTGTTTCTTAACTAAAACATGTTTTGCTCTGTTTTTTATTTTTGTTATAATTTTTTAGATGTGATTTCACTGGAAAAAATTGTCCTTAACTTTAAATTGTCAGGTAATTGTAGTCTATATGCTTGATTAGCCAAATCTATTTTTAGTTTAATATACATTTATTGTACCATGCGCCCTATCTACACTCATTCGAACTTGCATCCTTCTTTCTTTCTCTCACCCTCATTCGCGTTCTGTTTGTTTATTTACTATTTACGTATCTATTTACATTATTTTACATATCTATTTACATTTATATTTATGTTAGTTAAATGGGGTAGTAATGTTAATCGGTGCTTGAAGAGGAAGAAAAATATGCAAACAAAACAATTATATTTAAAGAATACTTGCAACATAATATAATTCGATTTTTTAGTGTTCCGTATGGAACACTTATAAGATGAGTTCGGTGTCAGTCGGTCTGTCACACCCGATTTTCTCCGAAACTATTTGACATAGAAAGTTGAAATTTGGTATTAAAATAGGAATTGATGGCCTCACAAGAGCCGTGTTGTTTTCAAAGTTAAATTTTGACTAAAGGGGTTAGTTTTGGGGGGTGAAATCAGAAGTGAAAAAAAATTACCAGGTCGTCGAGTGGGGTGTTAAATGGAAGCTTGAAAAAAAAGACGAGTGCAAATATATATACAATGTAATACTTGCACATACTTCTCTTTGTATCATTTTTCAAAAAGTGTGAAAAATCGCTGTCACCCCCGTATCTCAAAAAATTTTGGAAAAATTCTGAAATATTCTCTACAGGGTTTAGATTGAATGAAAATGATCACGAGTGAATTACCTTTAATAATCCATCTGGTATATAAAAAAGCCCGCAAATTTCAAGGTCATCAGTTTTCAGTAAAGATCGGAAAAAATTTTGTTGGAAACCCATTTGGAATGTGTTTTGTGAAGTTACTGATCATTTTATACTTCTGTAACAAAAATTTTTATTTTAAAAGCAATCAACGTACGGAACACTAATTGCGCAAGTTCAACTTCCACTTGACCGGTTATTTTAAATGTAAAAAGCTTAGTAATTTCTTTCCCCACTACAAATCCCATATAAATCTTTGCTGATGATAGCGCACTTGTTTCACCATTTAATTTAAACTCTCAGGTAGCTGTTCATGCAAATATTTGCACACAATAGGAAGTTATACGAAGTTATACAACCTAACAAAGACCTAGACGTGGTGACAGTAACCAATTAGAATTTAATAGTAATGTTAGACCACTATGCCATTTATCATCGTCAATTAATTTGTTAATAACGTTTTATGCACAACAAACAAGCTTCTCAAAACCTTGACATATTTTGTGGGGAATGTGAAATCTTTGGCACAATGACACTACTCAGTATATATCGCCGCTATCTCAAACACTTTATTTTTGCAGGAGCAATGATTGTCAATTATCGCACCTGATGAAGCTAACATGGATAGCGAAACGCACGTCGAGCGCAAAAATAAAGTGTTTGGTGTAGTGGTGATATATATGGTACTGAGTATCTGACATATTATTTTGTCTAGAAATTTGTATTATTTTTGTTATGGATATCGACCACTCTTCTAACTTGCTTATTCGAAGAGTTAGAAATACTCTTCGAATAAGTATTTCTAACTCTTCGCTACCACATTCAAGCATCTCTTGAATGTGGTAGCATTCAAGAGATGCTACCACAAGTAGCATCTCTTGAATGAACGCACACCAAGTTTCAGCCATATTGGTCTATTTCTTTGTGTTTGGCATTCGTGTGAATCAAGGAAGTCGAGTGATTTTCAAGATTTCAAGGGAAAATGGACGAA
Source organism: Pachyrhynchus sulphureomaculatus (assembly GCA_019049505.1). NCBI lineage: Eukaryota > Metazoa > Arthropoda > Insecta > Coleoptera > Curculionidae > Pachyrhynchus > Pachyrhynchus sulphureomaculatus. The sequence goes on from CM032447.1 coordinate 60,008,637, forward strand.
AAAGAATTTCGTGTGGTGATTAAACATTACTTTATGAAAGGCAAAACGCCTCAGGAGACTAAAGAGAAGCTTGATAAACATTATGGTGACTCTGCACCTTCGATTAGAACAGTTTGTAAGTGGTTTCAAAATTTTCGGACTGGCCATATGGGCACAAGTGACGCTGAACGTTCTGGACGGCCTGTGGAGGTTACGACTCCAGAAATCATTGATCAAATCCATGATATGGTGATGGATGACAGAAGAGTTAAGGTGCGTGAGATTGCTAGTGCTGTGGGCATCTCGACTGAACGGGTACATAATATTTTGCATAAATATTTGGACATGAGAAAGCTATCCGCAAGATGGGTGCCGCGAATGCTCACGCTTGACCAAAAACGGAATCGTGTGAAGTGTTGCAAGGATGGTTTGCAGCTGTTCCAGAAGAATCCGGAGGACTTTAAGCGTCGTTTCGTCACTGTGGATGAAACATAGATACATTACTATACGCCTGAGACCAAACAACAATCTAAACAATAGGTTACCAAGGGGGAATCTGCACCAAAAAAGGCGAGGACCGTTCCTTCGGCCGGAAAGGTTATGGCGACTGTCTTTTGGGATTCGCAAGGGATAATCCTCATCGACTAACTGGAAAAGGGTAAAACAATTACAGGTGAATATTATTCATCGTTATTGGACCGTTTGAAAACCGAGCTGCAAGAAAAACGCCCGCGATTAGCCCACAAGAAAGTCCTTTTCCATCACGACAACGCACCAGCACACACCTCAGCAGTTGTGGTCGCAAAATTAATGGAAATAGGATTCCAACGCGTTTCACATCCTCCCTATTCTCCAGACTTGGCTCCCTCGGACTACTATTTGCTCCCCAATTTGAAGAAATGGCTGGCGGGACAAAGATTTTATTCAAACGAGGAGGTGATTGCAGACACTAATGGATATTTTGCAGACTTGGACAAATCCTATTATTCGAAAGGGATCAATAAACTAGAACATCGTTGGACGAAGTGTATAAGCCTAAAAGGAGACTATGTCGAAAAATAAAAAAGGTTTACCCCAAACACGTAAGTAGTTTTTATTTTTGCACGGACTTTTCAAACCAGCCTCGTAATTAATGAAATGAAAAAGAACAAAAAGCCAAGTGAAAGCGAAATAAGTGCTGAAATGTTAAAGGCAGGAGGCGAACAGGTGCAGGAGAAACTATTTTTACTAATAGAGGAAGTGTGGGAACAGGAGGCAATGTCAAAAGAATGGTCCAAGGCCCTTATAAGTCCACTATACAAAAAAGGTGATAAAATGCTATGCAAAAATTATAGAGGAATAGCTTTGTTAGATACATGTTATAAGATTCTGGCAAAGGTATTGCGGAAGAGATTGAACGGGTATGCAGAAGAAAGGATGGGAGAATACCAAGCAGGTTTCCGAAGTAATAGATCCACAACATATCAGATATTCACTGTTAAAGAAATTCAAACTACTTGTTATGAGCCTAAAATAGCGTTACATATCCTGTTTTTCTAGACTTCCGGCAGGCTTATGGTAGAATTATGAGAGACAAAAAGTATCATGTCTCAATTAAAGATACCAACAAAACTAATCAGATTAATTAAAATGACTCTACAAAAAACGACCAATAAAATAGTGTGGAATGACCTGGAATCAGAGGATTTTATGGTGGAAAGGGACTACAACAGGTTGACCCACTATCTGCAACGTTATTTAACTTGAAGAGGATAATAAGAGAAAGCAGTCTAGAGGCTAACGGTTCAATTTTTAATAAAGAGCACCAGTGCATAGCATATGCAGATGCAGAGAACTGGTAAAAAAAAGAACGAAAAGATTAATAAGAGAGGCAAGTAAGTATGGATTAGAAATCAACTCCAAGAAAACGAAATATATGATAGCAGGAAGCACATAAATTAAAAAAGAAAAAGAACTGAATGTAGTGGTCTACGATGGAAAAGAACACAAAATTTGAGAGAGTGGATAGATTTGTATATTTGGGGGTACTGTTGGAAGCAAAATGGGCATGATGAAATCAAAATACGTCTCTAGAAAGGGGAGCGCTGTAAAGGTGGGTAAAGGTGGGAAAGAAGGATGTTGAGAGTAATCTACGAGAAAGAAACACACCGGAAGGGTGGACTAGATGGACAAATCAGGAACTGGAAAACTTATATGACGGACCTAGAATCACATCTTTGATTGTTAGGACACGTACAGCGCCTGACAAGAGAGAGAGACTGCCGAAAGTAGTGCTGACGATGAGGCTTGTGGGTGCGAGAAGAAGGGGAAGGCCGAGGACGAGGTGGTTGCAACGTGTTGAGGAGGATTTAAGAGCCATACGAGCAGAGGAGAACAGAATAGAGTAGAGACATACGATCCAACAATACTTATACCCCGAATGATGAAAGAGGGAAGAGAGAAATGGATACAAGTTAACTAAGCCCTAGGCCTTCATGGCCTGTAGCGCATTAAATAAATATATAAATATCGGTGCTTTGGAGCTGGATGAAAATATGAAAACAAAGCTATTATGTTTAAAGAATACTTGCTGCATAATATAATTCGATTTTTTTTTAAATATAAAAATCATTAACGTAGTAATTTCTTATTATAACATTACTTGCCCTAATATCATATTATCTTGGATAAGATCACAAATCCCATATATATATTCCTTTGCTGATGATATCGCACTTATCTCACCATCTAATTTAAGCCCTCAGGCAGCTGTTCATGTAAATATTTGCATACATGAGGAAGTTGTACGAAGTTATACAACTTAATAAAGTCCTGGGCGGGGTAGCAGTAACCAAGTAGCATGCACAGCAAAACAAGCTTCTCAAAACCTTAACATATTATGTTAGGAATGTAGAACCTTTGGCTTAGTGACACTACTCAGTATATATCACCACTAAACCAGACACTTTATTTTTGCATTCGGTGCGCGTTTTGCTAACCATCAGTAGCGATGATTGACTGTCACTAGTTAATCATCGCTCCTGATGAAGCTAACATGGTTAGCGAAATGCACGTCGAGTGCAAAAATAAAGTGTTGGGTGTAGTGGTGATATACCGGGTGACACAGCCAAGATGTAACACCCAATAATTTTTTATTTTGAAAGTTACATATTTGCGTTTTTAGATACCAGAATGGGAGATTATTAGGCTTTTTTATCACTTAAGAAATATTTTTAACTACTTCCGGTTTGACCGGAAATGACTGCAACTTTCTTATTTTTAATGGAACCCTGTACATTTTTTTATCAATTTCAGTTCGCTTTAAAATTCTCTTTCCAACGATGTATCACATTGACGTTTGTTTGACAGGTGACCGGCAAAAACTGATTTAAACTCTTAGACTTAGACGGCCATGGCCGATATACTAGCAATTGTTTTTGTTCGTTTTATCTTACTTTGGAAAGAATTTAAGACTATCCATTTATCGTGCCATTTTCGCGAGTGTAAGTGGCTCGTACAAAATTTTATGCTTTACATTCAGTTACTGAATTTTCTCTTTAAATAATGATCAATATCAACGAAATTAAGATAGGAACACATATTTTTTATTTAATCCTAGTTACACATTACTGGTTTTTTGCAAACATACATCTAACAGAACTATATAACGCCAATTGGATTTAATATTATTTTTAGAAAATAAACCGTTTTATTATGTATTAATGTGATATCAACAAGTTCGATTACGGACTTGTAGATAAACAGACGAACCGAAAATCATGGTTGCTGCCGTTACCAAAATGGCCATTATTATTGTTTACTTTATTCAAAAATAATTTTTCGTTAACAAATATGTATTCAACGGATGAAAAAGTAGACATATTATTAATATATAGGGAGTGCAGACAGAATAGCCGACAAGCCGTCGACTTGTACATGGCAGGATATCTCGATAGGAGGCACCTACCCAATAATTATTTTTTAAGGGTAGAGCAGCAGTTTAGAAGGCAACCAATTGAACCTGCTGATGTATTTATTGGTGACGAAGAGTCAAAAGTCAATGTATTGGCCATTGTTCAGGTAGATCCTACAATTTCTATAAGACATGTTGAAGAACAAACCGGTGCAAATTGTGAAACCGCTCGCCGCGTCTTAAGAAAATATAAATTCAGGTCCTAAAAATATCAAATAAATCAACATTTATTTCAAACAGATTACCAAAGAAGAATGGATTATTGTAATTGGTTTTTGCAAAGATACCACCATGATAACCAATTTCCTTACAACATTCTATTTTCGGATGAATCTAGATTTGCCAATTTGGGTCTATTTAATCGTAACAATACTCGATATTGATCCCAAGAAAATCCTAGAATTATGCGAGAAAGTCCCTATCAAGAAGATTCGGCTTTAACGTGTGGTTGGGTATCCTTGGCACAAGAATTTTTGGTCCTATTATATTTGATTGAGAAAGATATTTGGATTCATTCAAAATTTTTTAGAAATTGTGCCTTTAAAGAGACATTTTCCAGCAGGATGACGCTCCAGCCCACAATAGTAGAAATGTAGTAAACTACTTGAATCAAAGATTTGGTGCAAATTGGTTAGATACCAATGGACCTAATAAGTGGCCTGCAAGATCTTACGCCTCTTTTTTTATATGGGACCATCTAAAAGAAAAATTATAAAGAAATCCTCCAACAGACAGAAATGATTTAGAAATGCGCGTAAGAAGAGCGGTAACTCAAATTACTGAAACTCAGTTGGAGAACGTTATGAAAGTCACGGTGAAAAAAACAACGATTGTGTAGGATTAACAACGGACAGCATTTTGAACATTTGGAATAAATACCTAGCAAATTTATATCTAGTATAAAATAATTTTACCTATTTATTGTTATTGTGTTGCTTAGTTAAAAATATTACTCCTTTCTAATATTAATTGATTACAATTATCGGTTTTGTTGTGTTATTCTTATTATTAATTTTTTTTGGTTTTATTATTTGCATTTAAATATTTATTTAATAAATAGGTTTCTTATTTTCTGAAAATAATAATAAATCCAATTGGCGTTAGATAGTTCTGTTTTGTTGGCAAAAAACCTGTAATGTGTAACTAGGTTAAATAAAAAATATGTGTTCCTATCTTAATTTCGGTGATATTAATCATTATTTAAAGAGAAAATTCTGTAACTGAATGTAAAGCATAAAATTTTGTAGGAGCCACTTAGACTTGCGAAAATGGCAAGATAAATGGATAATTTTAAATTCTTTCCAATGTGAGATAAAACGAACTAAAACAATTGCTAGTATATTCGCCATGGCCGCCTAAGTCTAAAGTTTAAATTTTTTTGGCTGGTCACCTGTCAAACAAATGTCAACTTGTGATACATCGTTGGAAAGAGAATTTTAAAGCGAATTGAAACTGATAAAAAAATATACAGGGTTCTATTAAAAATAAGAAAGTTGCAGTCAATTCCAGTCAAACCGGAAGTAGTTAAAAATATTTCTTAAGTGATAAAAAAGCCTAATAATGTCCCATTCTGGCATCTAAAAATGCAAATATGTAACTTTTAAAATAAAAAAAAATTACAGGGTGTTACATGTTGGCTGTGTATCAACGTTGTACGGAGTATTTGACATATTCTTTTGTACTAGAAATCTGGATTATTTTTTGTTAGAGATATCGACCGCCTTCTAACTCGCTTATTTAAAGAGTCAGAAAACAAAAAGTTGAATATCAAAAATTGTAGAGGAATAGGATTTGTTTATGTGAGAAATTTTGCCAATACTGAAAAAAAAAAAAAATTTACCTGCAAGCAATTTTGACAAATTTTCAGGTACCTGCAAACTTGAAGCCACATTGGAAAACAACATAAATTAGAATTCTTAAAACGAATTCATTACTGGTTACTAGAATGCAATTTTGTCGAATTTCTCAATATTGATTCAGTAATCAAAGTTGATTCAATGTTCAATAAACAACTGATTAAAATCGATTACGCTCTGCTAAACGGCTTCTGAACCTCGATGTCTGATGGATATTAAAGCTTTTACTTCTATAGAGTTGTAAATGGGAGTAATGCTAACTCGGTGATACTGGTGTCAAAGTTATTTAAATTACATGCAATTCGTAGTAGCAAACGTCCGGTGGGAATAGACAATGAGTTAAAGTTTGTTTTACTAAATGTTTGCAAACATTCATACTACTTTATTTAATGACTCTCGGAAATGGTTAATTTATGCACCTTCGAACTTATCTCAGAGTACGAAGTATGTTTGAGCATTTAGCTAAATTACACTTTCAGATACAGATATTAAAAAGTTTAACACTCATTTAGTTTAATTCACGGAGCAAACAAACAGTAAATTACAAGAAACAACGTGAATTAAAAATTTCAACAATATTTCAGTGCAAACAATTGTATAAGTAAAATATCCTGTAATAGAGAGATTTTGCAAAGCTTATTTTGGTATAGTGTAGTAAAAAAAGCATTTGAAATTGCAGGTTAGATACAGCAATATTATGATTTTATCCTCTCTGGGGTATTACCAGGAGTATTGTTCTGAGTTTTGGACCTCGAAAAACTTGCTCTTTTATTTATAAACAACTCAAGTTTTCAAAAACGTTTTTTTTTTTAGCTTAAAATGTGAATAACTCCTGTTATATAGGTCGCATCGAGATAAAAATGAATCAACTCTTCATAATTAAATTTTCAATAAATCCTCGTTGGTTTTAAGTCGCTCAAATGTGTACATCTATAATATATATAAAATGCAACGTCTCTCTCTGTCTGTCTGTCTGTCTGTCCGTTAGTGCGCTTATCACTGGAGAACCACTTATCCGATTTACGTACTTTTTTTTTTTAAAACATACATATGTTCTCTGGCCAGGTTATAGGCTATATTTTATTACGATAGGTAGCATAGGGAATGAGCAGGGACGATAATAGTAAATGAAGTCGGAAAAAAGTTTGCCGGTAGCACGTTCCCTTGAAGTACACAGCCTAAACCATTAAATTTGGAACAATATTATGTAGCAGATAATATCTATAATCTATAATCTATAATATATATAAAATGCAATGACTCTCTCTGTCTGTCTGTCCATTAGTGCATTTATCAGGCGAGAACCACTTATCTGATTTACGTGTCTTTTTTTAAATTCATACATATATTCTTTGGCCAGGTTATATAGTAATAATAATAATCTATATCTATAATATATGTAAAATACAACGTCTCCCTGTCTGCCTGTCTGTCCGTTAGTGCGCTTATCCCTCGAGAACCACTTATCCGATTTACATGGTTTTTTAAATTCATACATATGTTCTCTGAAGCAGGTTTATATAATAATAATAATAATTTATATAATATATATAAAACGCAACGTCTCTCTGTCTGTCTGTCCGTTAGTGTGCTTATCATTCGAGAACCACCCATCCGATTTACATGATTTTTTTTTTTATCTTCTATAATATATATAAAATGCAACGTCTCTCTGTCTGTCTGTCTGTCCGTTAGTGCGCTTATCACTGGAGAACCACTTATCCGATTTACGTACTTTTTTTTTAAAAACATACATATGTTCTCTGGCCAGGTTATAGGCTATATTTTATTACGATAGGTAGCATAGGGAATGAGCAGGGACGATAATAGTGAATGAAGTCGGAAAAAAGTTTGCCGGTAGCACATTCCCTTGAAGTACACAGCCTAAACCATTAAATTTGGAACAATATTATGTAGCAGATAATATCTATAATCTATAATCTATAATATATATAAAATGCAATGTCTCTCTGTCTGTCTGTCTGTCCATTAGTGCATTTATCAGGCGAGAACCACTTATCCGATTTACGTGTCTTTTTTTAAATTCATACATATATTCTTTGGCCAGGTTATATAGTAATAATAATAATCTATATCTATAATGTATGTAAAATACAACGTCTCTCTGTCTGCCTGTCTGTCCGTTAGTGCGCTTATCCCTCGAGAACCACTTATCCGATTTACATGATTTTTTTAATTCATACATATGTTCTCTGAGCAGGTTATATAATAATAATAATAATCTATATAATATATATAAAACGCAACGTCTCTCTGTCTGTCTGTCCGTTAGTGTGCTTATCATTCGAGAACCACTCATCCGATTTACGTGATTTTTTTTTTAATTCTTAATTTAATATATGTCTAAAAAAAAAAAAAAAATCTATAATATATATATAAAACGTAACGTCTCTCTGTCTGTCTGTCTATCCATTACTGTGCTTAGCACTCAAGAACCACTTATCCGATTTACGTTTTTTTTTTCTTATAAAATACAAGGGAATAAACAGAGACAAAATGCTAATATGTAGGAAAAAAGATGGAAGTTTAGCAGTAAGCTTCGCAGAAAGACTAAATAGATGGTGGGAATACTTTAAAGAAACACTAAATGGAGATGAAAATGAGTTGAATGAGAAATAGGAAGCAAAATTAACTAAAGGACAGGAGGGGACAAATAAACCTTGCAAAGAAGAAATAAGAGAAATACTCAGAACCCAAAAAAAAATAAGGCCCCGGCTGGAAATTGTAGAACTGATAAAAGCTGGAGGAGTAGATCTGGAAAATGAAATATGCCGGTTGGTGTAAGAAATATGGGAAACAGAAAAGATGCCCGTGAGCTGGAGAGAGTCGCTCATTTGTCCATTATACAAAAAAAGGGAGAAAACTATATTGCTAATTATAGACCAATAGCCTTACTGGATGTCGTGTACAAGATAGTAGTGTTGACTATCAAAAACAGACTAGCAGAGAAAGCCGAGTCTATTCTGGGAGAGTACCAGTGTGGATTCAGGAAAAATAGATCGGTTACAGACAAGATATTTTCGATTAAGCAAATCTAAGATAATAGCTTAGAACAAAATTTGGCACTACACTTGGTCTTTGTGGATTTCAGAGAAGCATATGACTCTGTAAATAGAGAAGGACTCTACAAGATAATGGAAGAACTAAAAATTCCAAGTAAATTGATTCGCATGGTGAGAATGACCCTGAATGACACAGAAAATAGAGTGTTGGTTGAGGGCAAAGTATCAGATAAGTTTAAGGTGAAGAGAGGATTAAGACAATGGGAACCAGTGTCGACATGTCTATTTAAGTTGGTACTAGAGAAAATAATCCGGGAGTCAGAAATAGAAAACAAATGGAACGATATACCAACAAACCTGCCAATGCTTGGCCTATGTGGATGATGTAGCAGTGATTGCAAGAGCAAAAGAGAACCTCAAAAAAGCCATAAGTAGGATAGAAGAAAGGGGAAGGATGAGAGGACTAAAGATAAATGAGGAAAAAACAAAATACATGGAAATTACAAAGAAGAAGGATAATAAAAATAACAAAAGTTTAGATATATAATAAACAACATTAGGAAAAAGATATATGTTTAAAAAAGTAGACAAATTTAATTATCTGGGAGTAACAATAACAGAGAGTGGACAAGAAAGGACGGAGATACAAGAAAGAATAGCGAAAGGACAGAGATGTTTGGGGGCAATGAATCCAATATTGAAATCAAAGAATGTATCAAGAAAAGCAAAAGAAAGAATATATATGACAGTTGTCAAACCCATGGTGACATATGAATTCAAAACGTGGAAACTGAATGCAAGAGAAAAGGAGACGTTGGAGGTGTGGGAAAGGAAAGCTTTGAGAACAATCTACGGAGGAAGGAAAAAAGAGGGACAGTGGAGAAGAAGAACAAACTACGAATTAAAATGCCTATATACGAAACCCCTTATAAGCCAGATCATAATAAGCCATAATAAGCCAGCGGTTAAGATGGTTGGGACACGTGGCAAGATGAAGGAAGAAAGACAGGCAAAGCAAGCCCTAATAAGAGGAGTGGTTGGAAGAAGGGCAAGGGTAGCCCTCGATCTACATGGATTCAGGCAGTAAAGCAAGATCCGGAGTTGATGGTAATCCCGCACTGGGAAAAGCTAACAGAAGGCAAAAAGAAGTGGAGACAAGTATGCAACCAAGCCATGAGCCTCTAAGGCCCCTTGAACTATATAATAATATAAACATAACGAATAAGCAGTGCCGATAAAGGTGAATCAAATCCACGTGAGTGGAGCAGCGGGCACGGCTAGTAACCTATAAAATTGAAAAAAGACGACAAAAAATTGTTTTTTTTTTTTCATTTTATTGTACAGGGTGAGTCAAGTTCATTATCTGATTTGTTTCGGGAATGACGAAAAAATGTTAAATACAATAGTTTTAAGGAATGTTAAGGTATACAGTTTAAAATTATTTTTGAGTATACAGGGCACCTCAAAAAAGTGTAGCCGATATAACATATATTTTTTTAAATGGAACATCCTATTTTCTAATTTATTTTTAAATTTTGCGTAAAATTTTATAACTTCTTCATTACTAATGTATATAACCTAAACCTAGTAGTTTTTCTAATATTTCATTTTTTTTAAAAAAATACTAGTTTTCAGTTTTGTAAAAAAAAAATGAAGGTGCCACGAGTGTTCTACAGTGATGAAAAAAAAAGATATATTTAAAAAAATTTATGCATTTCGACTATTTTAAATTAAAAAATCTCAAATTTTTTAAATTGCCTGTATATTATTATTTTTTTCTGACAGATTTTACAAAACACTCCAACTTTTATTAAGTATGTCATATACCTATTTCTAATAGTTTTTGATTTATTTTGAATTTTTCAATTTTTATCCTTGTTCTTAATACACGTACGCTATAACATCATAGTTGCCAAGACAGAACAAAAATGTAGGCATTGTCAAATTTTGACATGTCTATTAAGCAACCAAATGGCGGGCAACTCAAATTTTAAATAACAAAGTCAATTGTGCTCACTGGGTTTAATATTCTTGTACCGAAATTTCAGGGTAATTTTGCTATAACAAAAGGAATATTTTCTGAAAGTTTAAAGCCGATCGGTTCACTTAGTCGACCTGTACAATAAAATGAAAAGAAAAAACACTTTTTTGCATGTTTTTTTAATTTTGAAGGTGATGTACGCATTTGAGCGACTTAGAACAAAGAGGATTTGTTGGAAATTTTATTACGAAGAGTTTGGTTTTTTTTTTGTCACGACCCGAATCTCATCATTATTTGGACCTTTATCTTTATTTGAAGCATGCGTCCATCGTTTGGAGCTTGCACAGTAGTAAAGAGAAGAAATCTATAATATATATAAAATTCAACGTATCTCTGTCTGTCTGTCTGTCCGTTAGTGCGCTTATTTGGAGAACTGGAGAACCAGTTATCCGATTTACGTGTTTTTTTTAAAAAAAAACATACATATCTTCTTTGGCCAGGTTATAGGGTATATTTTATTACGTTAGGTAACATAAGGAATAAGCAGTGATGATAATAGAGAATCAAGTCGGAAAAAATTTGGCCGTTAGCGCGTTCTCTTGCAATACCAATATTAAACCATTAAATATGGGACAATATCATGTAGCAAAGAATATTTATATTATATATGAAATGAAACGTCTCTCTGTCTGTCTGTCTGTCCGTTAGTGCGCTTATCACTTGAGAACCACTTATCCGACTTACGTGTTTTTTTTTTAATTCATACATTTATTCTCTGGACAGGTTATCTATAATCTCCTATAATATATGTAAAATGCAACGTGTCTCTGTCTGTCTCCGTTAGTGCACTTATCACTTTAGAACTACTTTACGTGTTTTTTTTTTAATTCATACGTTTGTTCTCTGGCCAGGTTATCTATAATCTTCTAGCAAAGAATATTTATATTATATATAAAATGAAACGTCTCTCTGTCTGTCTGTCTGTCCGTTAGTGCGCTTATCACTTATCCGATTTACGTGCTTTTTTTTAAAACATACATATGTTCTCTGGCCAGGTTATCTATAATATATATAAAATGCAACGTCTCTCTATCTGTCTGTCGGTCTGTTCGTTAGTGCATCATGTAGCAAAGAATATAATATAAACAAAATGCAACGTCTCTCTGTCTGTCCGTTACTGCGCTTATCACTCGAGAACCACTTATCCGATTTATGTGTTTTTTTAAAATTCATATATTTGTTCTCGGACCAGGTTATCTATAATATTCTATAATATATATAAAATGCAACGTTTCGCTGTCTGTCCGTTAGTACGCTTATGGCTGAAGAACCACTTATCCGACTTACATGTTTTTTTTTTAATTCATACATTTGTTCTCTGGCCAGGTTATCTATAATATATATATATATATATATATATATATATATATATATATATATATATATATATATATAATGTAACGTCTCTCTGTCCGTCTGTCTATTTGTCCGTTAGTGCGCTTATCACTCGACAACCACATATTCGATTTACGTGTTTTTTTATAAAATACATATGTTCTCTGGCCAGGTTATAGGATATATTTAATTATGTTAGGTAACATAAGGAATAAGCAGTGACGATTATAGTGAATCAAGTCCACGCGAGCGGAGCCGCGGGAACAGCTAGTTATTAAATATAAAGCTTGGGCAGTATTGAAACAAAATAAGAGAAACCTTTATTAAGTAAGTATAACGATTTCCCTTATTTAGGAACTTATAAGAGGAGTTATTTGAAGTTTATTATTCTTATCTCTATTATGAAAAGGGCTGTTTTTTTTTTCTACAAACACAACAAGGTATACAAACCACTAAGAAAAATACAGTGAAATTGAAATGATAATCTTTTATTGCAAATAACACTGACAACAATTGATTAGTGTTCAGATTATGTTGGGATTTTTCAATCTTGTCACAATGGGATTACAGTGTATGTTTAGTGCTAATTTCAAATGAAACTTTATTTATCACCCATTCGTATTACCTTGGATATATTGAAGGAAGTGATAGAAACCTACTGGACACAGCTTTAATTTAGAAACTTGTCTTGACCTATCTAATTGCTAATAACCGGTGGGCTTAACCATAAAATGAATGAAAAAAATTCCCCTGAGTTTATAAAAGATGAATAGTAACCTAAACTTTCCGTTAACACTGCGCATGCTTGAGATAACGATAAGGACAAAGGCATGTGAAAAATAAGGGTTGTAATATCTCTCTATTATCTTTTGTTATCCTTACGTTAAAATCCGACCTACAGCTTTGATAACGATAGCACATTTGTTTCTTCATTTACATTATGCCATACAGCTTAAAACAAACTACTCGTCCGTAACTATTATGATAAATTATATTGAATATTTTGAGAGATTTAAGAAGAAATTCTCACACACTTTTTAGTCTATTGACGACTTCCCGACTTTTTAATACCCTCAACTCTGCAAAACAAACGTTCGTCTCAGCTTGAAGTTCAAGATTCGACCAGGATCTTCGACCAGCCAACGGTTTTTTCAAGTTTGGAAACAAGAAGTAGTCGCTGGGAACCAAATCTGACAAATACGGTGAATGTGGAAGCACTTCAAAGCGATGATCAGGCAGTTTTGTAGCAATAATCTGGGGCGTGTGTGAAGGCGCATTATCGTGATGAAAAAGTACGAGATGTGGACTTTTCGCCTGAATAGCACGCTTCGGTTGATCCAGTAGTGATGCATAGTACTTCCCGGTGATCGTTCTACCTTTCTCCAGGTAGTCTATGAGTACAACACTATATAATATAATAATATAATTCGAAAAACCGTGACCGTGACTTCCTACAGATGAAACCGATTTTGCTTTCTTAGGCTCCTGTCTACCCCACTGTTTCGAATGCTCCTTCGTCTCTGGGATTTAAAGCTAAATCCATGTTTCATTTACTGTTATGAAACGTCGAAGAAATTCCCTAGAATTAGGTTAAAACAAGTGTAAACACTCTTGAGAAATGTCCGTTCCAATGCGTTTTTGGTCGATTGTTAACAAACGCGGCACCCATTGAGCGAAAAAGTTTTTCATTCCATAACATTGTGTAAAATGGATACGGCCTACCGAGATGTTTATAATGTCAGCCAGCTCGCGTACCTTTAGACGGCGATCATATAGAGTCCTATTGGAATTTTTGTCATAATCTCGTCGATCGTAGAGGTTTTTAGACGTCCAGAGTATTTACCATCTTGAATAGCTATACGGTCATGACCACGAAATGAAAGAAAAGGAATCATTTAATGTGCCATATAACTCGAGAAGTTAAACCTTTTAAAACGAAGTTTTATAACAGCCCGTACATCGATTTTATTAATTTTTTAGAAATTGTTAAAAATTGTTGGAAATGCACATGTCTGAAACTTCAATGAATGCCATTTAGTAGACAATACTTCCTTATCTTGGCGCCATATCTGTGTAAGCTCGAGAACTTTTGGAACGACCTTCGGATACCTCTTTCGATATTTATTGTTTTATTAAATTGGTACCCGAATATCCCCATTTTTAAAGCCTTGCTGACAATTTTATATTATACTAGCCGTGCCCGCGGCTCCGCTCGCGTGGACTTGATTCACTACTATCGTCATTGCTTATTCCTTATGTTACCTAACGTAATAAATATCTGCCATTATTTCCCCTTATCTCCCATTATTTCTCCTAATCTCCCATTATCTCTAAATAATTTCCATATTATCTAGTCTTATCTCTGCTCATCTCCCATTATTTTTCCATATCTTCCATTATTTCCCCTTATCTCTCATTATATCACCTTATCTCCCATTATCTAATCTTATCTCGACTTATCTCGCAATATTTCTCCTTATCTCCCATTATTTCCCTTATCTCCAATTATCTCACCATAATTTCCCATTATCTAGACTTATCTTTTATTTTTCCGATTCGATTCACTATTATCGTCACTGCTTATTCCTCATGTTACCTAAAGAATATTTGTATAAATTTATAAAATATAAGCCTATAAACCTGGCCAGACGAACGTATGCCTGTTTTAAAAAAAAAGCACGTAAATAAATCGGCACAAACGGACAAATAAGTGGCTCTCCAGTGATAAGTGCACTAACGGACAGACAGAGAGCAAGAGAACGCGCTACGTTCCATTTTATATATATATATATATATATATATATATATATACGTAAATATATATATATATATATATATATATATATATATATATATATATATATATATATATATATATATATATATATATATATATATATATATATATATATATATATATATATATATATATATACATATATATATATATATATATATATATATATATATATATATATATATATATATATATATATATATATATATATATATTATAGATATAGTTTTTATTATTATTATTATATAACCTGGCCAAATAATATATGTATGAATTTAAAAAAAAGACACGTAAATCGGATAAGTGGTTCTCGCGTGCTAAACGCACTAATGAACAGACAGACAGACAGAGAGACATTGCATTTTATATATATTATAGATTATAGATATTCTCTGCTACATAATATTGTTCCATAATTAATGGTTTAGGCTGTGTATTGCAAGAGAACGCGCTAGCGACAAACTTTTTCCTACTTTATTCACTATTATCGTCACTGCTCATTCCTTAAGCTCACTAAGGAACAGACAGACAGAGATACGTTGCATTTTATATATACTATAGATGCATCTTCTAAAATATCTTGAACGATTCAACATTATTAGCTATCACCAATATGGTTTTCGTAAACATAGATCAACAGGAGATCTTCTGACTTATTTAACACATGTTTGGAACAACGCAATTGAACACTTTGGAGAATCTCGAGCGGTTGCTCTTGACATATCCAAGGCATTCGACCGTGTTTGGCACGATGGACTGTTGGCTAAGTTGCGCTCTTGTGGTATGTCTGAAAGGTTCTGTTTGTGGCTCTCATGTTTCCTCAGAGAGCGTTCTTTACGAGTGGCGGTCGACGAATTTCTTTCTAACACCCTCACTATCAACACTGGTGTGCCCCAGGGCTCCATACTGTCTCCTACTCTCTTTCTTATTTACATTAACGATCTGCTGGAAAAGACCGGGAATCCAATCTATAGCTTTGCAGATGACAGTACGCTTGTCTCTTCATTCACCTTGAACGCTCGGACATCGGTTGCTCAGGCGAATATCCGCAGACAGCAGGAGGTCGTTCAACTTAACAAAGACCTGAAAGAAATTCTATCTTGGGGTGACAGTAACCAAGTGGAATTTAACGCTACAAAAACCCAAGCGGCATTTTTTTCTAAAAAGTTAACGTTGCTGAACCCGACATAGTTATGTCGGGGCACTCCATTCCCCTAGCATCGTCGCTCAATTTGTTGGCATTAGTTTGGGAGCAAATATGTCTTGGCATGAACATGTTGCAGGCATAGCAAGGAGAGCTTCTCAAAAGTTGGGAATATTATTTAGAACCAGAAAGCTTTACACCCCACAACAACTGTTAATTCTTTACAAAACCCAAGTTCGACCAACTATGGAATACTGCTCCCACGTTTGGGGCTCCGCTCCCAAACATACACTGCATTTGTTGGATTCTGTTCAGAGAAGAGCGGTCCGTCTGATTGGGGACCCGGAATTGACCGGCGGTCTTGATTCGCTGGAACATCGAAGAACGGTTGGCGACTTGAGTCTGTTCTACAAGTATTTTCATGGAAAGTGTTCGAAGGATGTACCCCGCTTAATTCCTCCCAAAGCGGTGCATGTTAGAAATACACGTCGCGCTGGTGCTTCGCATCCGTATGAGGTTCAGCTTGTTACTCCGCGTACAACGCTTTTCAAGCAATCTTTTATATGGAGAACGTCATCCCTTTGGAATAATTTGCCCAGCGCTGTGTTTCCCACCGAGTACAATTTACAGCGATTCAAGAACAACGTGAATCGCTTTTTCCGCACTCGTGCCGCTCCTGGAGCGCTTTAGGGACTTCCCTGCTGCACGTGTGCTAGACCAATAAAAAATAAATAAATAAATAAATAAATAAAATATATATCTATAACCTGGTCAGAGAACATATGTATGAATTTAAAATATCACGTAAATCGGATATATAAATATATATATATATATATATATATATATATATAATATATATATATATATATATATATATATATATATATATATAGGTTATTATTATTTTTATATAACCTGGCCAAAGAATATATGTATGAATTTAAAAAAAGACATGTAAATCGGGTAAGGGGTTCTCGCGTGGTAAACGCACTAATGGACAGACACAGACAGACAGACATTGCATTATATATATATATATATATATATATATATATATATATATATATATATACGAGTATATATATATATATATATATATATATATATATATATATATATATATATATATATATATATATATATTTACGAGTATATATATTATAGATTATAGATTATAGATATTCTCTGCTACAAAATATTGTTCTATATTTAATGGTTTAGGCTGTGTATTGCAAGAAAACGCGGTAGCAGCAAACTTTTTTTCCGACTTCATTCACTATTATCGTCACTGCTCATTCCTTATGCTACCTATAACATATGTATGTTTTTAAAAAAAAATTACGTAAATCGGATAAGTGGTTCTCTAGTGATAAGCGCACTAACGGACAGACAGACAGATAGACAGAGAGACGTTGCATTTTATATATATTGTAGATTATTTTTTGTTGTTGTCTTTCATTATGACCTTATTATTGAATTTAAAATTTGAATTTGTATCCGACGTAAAAATTTTATGAAGAACCCTTAAAATAAGGTACATCATATACTCGTAATTATCAATTAATTTTGCTTAATTCGTTATTCTACAACATATTGTATTTCGAAATATGCAGAAAATAATGACACTTTTTTGTTGTTTTCTGAAACTTTATGTCCTTAATGGTGGTTCCAAAATCAAGGCTAGTATCTTGGGGTTATAGGATAATAAACAAACGAATCAACACATTTACCCCTCAATTAAATTACCTACTAGATTTGTTTAATGAATAAAGTACCAAAACATAAAAACAAACTTAAAGTCGTTTAACACTCTCGTCGTATGTTTTATACTACGAAAATTGCAGTTAATTTGAATAACTTTGGCATCAATAACACCTAATTAGCATTACTCTCATTTGAAACTCTATGGAAGTGGAAACTCTAATATCCATCAAAAATTGCCCTTTTGAACCGGTTTATCAGATCGCGCTAGCTAACTTCGTGCCGTTTTGTAGACTGATTATAAAATTTCGATTTTAAATGCTAATCTAACTTTCCAACAAACTTGTGCAAGGGAAATTAATGCACTTATGGTTAAATATTTTATTCGGTAGAAGTTTAATATACTATAAATTATATTTTTAAAGCAGTTATTAGATTGCTTATGTTACTCTCTAAGTATAGTAGGATTAGTATTTGCCTATCCAGTAGTAATCCACCATGTCTAATAAACGTTGAGGACTTTACTACAATGTGCTATTACCACATGATTTTTAGCATGCATTGACTGCATTGTTGAGACGAGACCGAAAGACAGTTGAAAAGACGAAAAATTCAC
This sequence comes from Pachyrhynchus sulphureomaculatus, assembly GCA_019049505.1. Lineage (NCBI taxonomy): Eukaryota > Metazoa > Arthropoda > Insecta > Coleoptera > Curculionidae > Pachyrhynchus > Pachyrhynchus sulphureomaculatus. The sequence continues at coordinate 60,027,084 of CM032447.1, forward strand.
TGAGTAGGTAGCACTAGACCATTGCTGCCAACTCTGCCTAGATATAAAGAACAAATTGACATTACTGCAACCACAAATCGAAATGATTACTTACACCTAAAATTTACAAAAATTCAATTTTTTTACAGATTTTTATTCTCTATAGTTCTAAGAAACTCTCCCCCTCGTACAAACCTTTCGTTTCTCCCGATGTAGCTGCACCGAGTCTACCTTGTCTTTCCACTATTACCCTTTGTCAGGATTTTATAGTATTCTCTGTCGACTTAATACTCCAGGTATTTATTGTTATTGTGCTTTTATTATCTCAGGTTAAAAAGCCTGAGATAATAAATTAAATTTAAGATTTTGTTTTTACAACTTGATAAATATGTATTCTGAACATCTCTTAAAGTTTCTTACTTAGCCATAACTTAATTTAGTCGAAGTCTTACTAAGCTATACAAAAACTGACTGCCTTCTTACCTTATGCCTAGAACTACATGCATTTTGATAACTTTTTCTTAAATACCTTGCGAAGTTATAGGAACTAAGTTAAGAGAATTATGAACTCGTTGAATGTATTTGTGGTTTTATTGTTAGTAAACTAGAATATACAGTCGGTCAACTAAGAACAGGATGCCTAAACTCAGCGTTTCTCAACTTTTCATTATTTGCTACCCAATTTTCAAACATAATTTTCATCGCTTCTCCCCCCCCCTCTCATACAATAATAATGCATGTAATAATAATGTATTTTTAGTATTTTGATGCTAAAGCTGTACTATGACCTTAATTACAAACCTTACAAACTACCAAGAATAAGTAAATTTATTCATATTTGGCAACACATGTCTGCTGCGTTGACAAAACTAGAATCGATGCCTCTCTATTGCTCTCTGTCACGTCACCATATCGGTAGCGGCTTGCGAGTTGTGTCGAACATTCGGAAAGTCTGCTCAAAAGTGTATAAATGCTGCACCTCGTTCAATTACAGCCCGCCTCAGTCGAGTTGATCCTTCTACTGCTCGGATCGGATTTATCGTGAATGTGTATGTTGTAATTTACGTGTTAATTGAAATTCAAGGTATTAAGTATTCACGGCAGTAAACTTATACAGATTCATTGATAAATTTTTAAGTGGGCGTAAGCGAGCATTAGACGATAGTGAAGCATTAACAAGGGCACACACGAACGTGGTTGCGAAAATAAAATCAAGAAAATATTCTCAAGAATACTTAAATTTAGGGTTTACCAGTAATGAAGTAAATGAAGAAGAAAGGCCCCTGTGTGTTATTTGCTCAAAATTCTTGGCAGCAGACAGCATGAAACCAAATGAACTTAAACGACATTTGGAAACGCTTCATAGTAAGTACCTTAACAAACCCCAAGAATTCTTCGAATTAAAATTATCATCATATGTAAAGCAGAAATCATTTTTTAAACAAACTTTGTCTGTGAATGAAAAAGCTTTACTTATCTCTTACAAAGTTTCATATATAACAGCCAGATGTAAAAAGCCTCACACCATTGGTGAAGAACTTGTTTTGCCAGCAGCAATTGAAATTGTAGAAACTATGTTTGATGATGAAGATGTTCAGCATCAGCTTTTCGGAAAGTTGCGTGACAAATTATTTTCAATTCAGCTTGATGAGGCAACAGATAACAATAAAGATGATCATTTCATTGCCTATGTTCGATTTTCTGATGATATGTCAGCAATAGAAGTACTATTTTTCTGCAAACCAATAGAACTCAAAGAAACATCACTCGCTTAAATGATTTTATAAACGAGGCAAATATGGAGTGGAAAAATTGCGTCGGAATATGTATTGATGGTGCTCATTCAATGTCTGAAAGATTTCAAAGTGTACAAACACTTGTGAAACAAAAATCTCCACTGTGTGTGTGGACACAGGGTATGAGCCACAGAGAAGCTCTGGCTTCCAAAAAAATGAGTCCTGCTCTGAATATTGTGCTCACTACAGTTGCAACCGTAGTAAATTATATTAAAATGAGACCTCTAAAATCTAGAATTTTTTCTGCACTTTGTAAAGACATGGATGCCGAACATTCAGCATTACTATTTTATTGAGAGGTAAGATGGTTATCATGTGGGAAATGTTTGCAACGTGTTTATGAATTAAGAAATGAAATCGTCATTTTTCTAGAACAGGAAAACCAACCGGAAGCCGAGAAGTTTCGAGATAGTTTATTCGTGATGAAATTGAGCTACTTAGTCGATATATTCGAAAAACTAAATACCTTAAATCTTCAACTCCAAGGAACAAAGACACATATATTCGATATAAGTGATAAAATTAATGCTTTTTGTAAAAAATTGGAATTGTGGAGCAGAAATGTAAAGCAAAAAAACCTAGAAATGTTTGCAAATGTGGGTGAATGTGTCAAAACATAAAGGGCTGAAGAACAACATCTGAAAGTTGTTTTAGTAACCATTGAAAATCATCTCGACATGTTGACAAAGAATTTTAAAAAGTACTGACGACAACTTGGTCAAGTTACGAGTGGGTTAGGGATCCATTTCAAAATACTCCCGAAGGGCTCTCAACTTCCGAAGAAGAAATCTTCAAAGACTTTACGGCAAGTGGAGAAATCAAAAGACAATTTAATAATAAATCACTCTTTGAATTTTGGGTAGGGGTGAATGATGAATTTTCTGCACTGAAAACAAGAGCATTGCGTATACTATTACCATTTTCAACATCCTACTTTTGCGAAACCGGATTTTCTGCGGTGGTTGCTTTGAAAACAAAATATAGATCTCAATTAAATAGAGAAAAAGAACTCAGAGTGTCTATTTCTAATATTAAACCATCCTTTGAAAATCTTTGTTCTGCAAAACAAGCCCAAGGGAGCCACTAATAATTATTAAAGTTGTTTTTAATTTAGTATTGATATGTTAATTATTAGGTAAATATATTGTGCAGTATTAATACAATCCTATTTATAGGTGTATTATATCAGTGTAAATGTGTATTTTATTTCTTATTATGTCAGAATGTATTTTGTTTTGCTTTCCTTTCAATAAATTATATTAAATGTTTTTAATGAATGTTTTTAATAAGAATTTCTTTTCGATACGCTCGTGCCCCCCTAACAGTGTAATCACGCCCCCTTAGAGGGGCGCGCCCCACAGGTTTAGAAACGCTGCTATAACTTGTAGTCGGTAAAAGAAATTCCTTTTTTTTTGAGGTTTTATGAGTGCTGCATACGCTTCGCGCTTCGAGACTGTGTTCCTATGTAATCATCCAAAAGGTCCGAAAATGATGCCTACAGTGGCTGCTAGGTGTAACTGGGTGAAACGATACGCTCAGTTCAAAAATGTTGATTTACTAAAACGTGGTTTGAGAGGTCGGACAAGGACGAGAAAATAATTATTAACATGTTTTCCCGAAATCTTCAATTAACTTTACCCCAAGTGGAGCAAGAACCAAACCAGAAAGGTTTAGATATACTGTATGAAACGACTCGCACTCATCTCCGGGCTAACGATTTGAAGTGGCGGAGTACAATCAAGAAACCATTGTTGAGCGAAAAACACAGAAAGAAACGACTCGTGTGGGCAGAGGAAAACAGATCGGGACTGGAGGAAGGTAATTTTTTTTCCGATGAAGCTCTCTTTTGAGGTTATGTTATTACCCTACGAGGCTGATTAATTTCCACTATCGAATTGGTTCAGCGTCCCGTGAAACACTCTGTGAAGATTCATGTTTGGGGATGTTTTTCGAAAAAAAGTTTTGGGGGACTCTTGAATGTCCCTACAATTTGAATGCCAGAAAAATACTCCAGATTTACAAGAAGGCATTAATACCGACTGCCAAATGGTGACTTGTCGATAAAAATGAAGAGTGGATTCTTCAAGATGATAACGACTTCATACATCGGAGTAAAACATGTAGCCAGTGAAAGGAGGAATCTGGGTCGTCCCACTAGATTGGCAATCCAGGCGCCCGATACAAACCGAATCGAGAACGTGTGGCTATATATAAGGAGAAGCTTCGTAGTAAAAAGGTGTACACAGTGGAGCAGCTGTCACGGCAAATTCGGACAATTTAAAAATCTTTGCCCGAAGAATACGCGGAAAATCTCTTAGAAAGTATGCTTCGAAGATGTCAAGCGATTACACAGGGGAACAGCTGTTTTGGTGTCGAGGTTTTTTGAGCTGATTCCATATCAATTTGATGTCCTGAATTCAAATAACGTATTCATTTGTACCTAGGAGCTCAAATTTTTAAGATATACAATTTTAGAGAAATATAAGTTACATTATTGTAACTCAAATCCGTAAGTGTAGTAAACAAAAGTAGATACGAAATTTTTATTTTAGTTATAGAAAATACAATATTATGTCGTACTTAGAAACAAAAAAAAAACATTGAAGAAATGAAATAGTCACTCAACACTTGGAAAGCTTCTTTTCCGCGACATTCTTGAATGTTTTTTTAAACAGTCCCTTTTTAAACTCCAGCAGTAATCTGCCATCATGTGCATGTCCCATCTTCCTTGGTAGCGGTCCTCCATAACTTTAATATCTTGGTGAAATCTTTCACCTTGTTCCTCACTCATGTCTCCTAAATTTTCTGGAAAACGGTCTAAGTGGCTGTGTAAATAGTGTATTTTAATACTCATATTGCACCCTAAGGATTTGAAACTATTAAGCATCTTGTTAATCATTTCAACATAGTTTTGAGCTTTATGTTTGTCTAGAAAATTTTCTACAACTGCAACAAATGATGTCCAAGCTTCTCGTTCAACTTGATTCATTGAATTTATGAAGGCAGGATCCTTAATTAATTGTCTTATTTGTGGGCCGTCAAATATCCCTGCTTTGAGTTTTTCTGTGCTCAGCTGATGCATTTTTACCCCTATATATGCAAAACAAGACCCATTCTTATCAAGAGCCTTTACAAATTGCTTCATTAAGCCCAACTTTATATGTAACGGAGGAAGTATGATTTTTTCTCTTTCAACCAAAGCGTCGTTAATGACATTCTTTTCCCCAACGTCCATGTTTTCTCTCTGAGGCCAATCTTTTCTAACCCAGTGGTGTGTTTTGTCCCTACTATCCCAGAGGCACAAGAAACACGGATATTTCGTGTAACCACTTTGCTGCCCAAGAAGAAAGTTTACCATTTTAAGTCTACACAAATCATCCCTTGATGTTCGTAATACTTTATCTTCTGCAAGACCAAAGCTATGGTATTATATTCTTCTTTCGTTTCGTTGAGTGAGCTAGTGGTATTGAACCATATTTATTCCCATTATGTAGAAGGACACATTTTAAACTTCGCTTTGAACTGTCAATAAATAGGCGCCAATCATCTGGAATATATTCAGAAAGTCCCATTTCTTTCGTGACAAAATACAAGATTGTCTTCTTGAGAAAAGAATGGTAGCAGATCTTTTTCTCTTGTACGGTAAAAGGTAATTTTGGTTCCTTGTTCCAGTAAATTTTTGTCGTTCAACCTAGAAGCCAGTACTTCAGAAGCTTTTTTTTTAGATAAATTGAGATCCCTGGTGAGATCATTTAATTCATTTTGATTGAAGCGTTGAGGAACTGATGACGTCCCCTCATAGTCACTGTTAGTTTCATTAGCATCAGAACTTTTATTAGCATCAGAAGAGCGATCAGAGGGAAAATATTCGTCATCAGAGATATGTGGTAGCTGATGAAATGTTGGAATCGGTATTTTATCTGAGTGCGGGATAGGGCGTATTGCCGAGTCTAAATTGGGATAAGTCCACTTACTGCGGTTATTTCGATTGATTCCATTAGTATTTACTAAACAGAAATAACAATCATTGAAGTGGTTTTTTGGTTCTCTCCAAACCATTGGTACGCCGAATTTTAGACATTTTCTTTTCCCGGTAGTCCACTGCCGTAAATGCTCTGTACAAGTTTTACATACGAGATGCGGGGCCCACATTTTGTCCTGATCACCAAGCTTAACTCCAAAGTATCCAAGATACGCTCGCTTTACAAAGTCAGTAATAGTTTGTCTGTTTTGTTGAAACATGTATTCTCCGCATATATAGCAAAACACATTAGGTTGATTTACACAACTTCTTCTTGAACTGGAACCTGAACTCATTTTAATTCTGTTCAATAACACAAAAACACTCTTTTCTTAACATAAAATAACACGCCAAATTCGATCTACTCTCATTAGTAAGAACGCACAAACTGACGAGACTTACCCGAGTTAGGTGATTAAAAGGGTCAGTTCAGGTACCTGATAGGCAATGGTTCCACTATTTATAGATTTACCTGGAATTTACTCAATTACAGACTGACAATAAAACCATTGTACCTACATTAATGAATATATAATAATTTTAGAACTCTCATAAATGAATATACTGAATAAAAACCACATTGGTAGATAAGTTGATGTATCTAAAAAAGTAGAGCTGTTAGAGAAAAACGGATTGCATGTATAGATTTAGCGTTCCAAATATAGTTAAAATCAGCTCTAAAATCCCAGGCACCAAAACAAAAATATTTTTTTGTTGCCCTGTGTTATCGACGCGGGCGGGGACCGGACGACCTTTTTAAATAAATACATTTTTTAATAGATACGGGAGGCTATTAGATTAGAGCTTAAAATGAAAGCGATTCAAAAAATCAGGGAAATATTTTCGTTAATAGAAAATTGAAAAAGAAATTAGCCAAATAGCACCCTGGTCACACGTCAATTAAGCACTTTAAGGTATATAACTTTAGTATACATTTGATATTAAAATAAAAATAAAGGAAAAAGGACTTTTATTATGTAAACAACGCTTAAGTAATTTGACAACGTTGCGTATGATGCGCTCGGGAGACGTGCTTTCTGTTTGACTTCGACCTGTCATAAAAAAAATTAAGTATCTGCCAAACGGAAGGGTAGAAGAAAATTGCGTAAACAAGCGTAGGTACTTATTTACATAATACTTAATTTTAAGTAAATATTCCACTTAACAATTTTCATGTTAAGGGTACTATCTGCAGGCTCTGAGAATATAAAAATTATATTCTTTTAGAATATATATGTGATCATAGCTAATAAACGTGGTAGTAATACCACCTCTTGTATTTAGTTTATTTTTCGTTTTTTGACTATTAACAATAAATAGTTTGAATAACTCATAAAAAAATAATAATACATTGGAAAAAATTCCAAGATAAATAATTAAATATAAAGAAATTAAATAATACGTCAGGAGCATATACATAGGAGTATAAGTAACTACTTAATTAGTTAACAATAGTGTTTTTTTCTTCTTCTTGAAGTGCCCTACGGTCGTAGGCGAGCCTCTTGTCTTTGTCTGTGGTTGGTGCCTTTTTAAGTATTTCCACAGACAAAGGGGACCTACAGTTTAATACCGATTCCGAATGGCCAAAGTGAAAAGGCTTTACTAGACATGATACTATGGGTGGTTTGCCACTACCTTCTCGAAAGAGGCGATCATCATGTTGCACGTATCTTTTTAGTGTTCCGTACGGAACATTTATAAGATGACTTCGGTGTCTGTCTGTCTGTCAGTCTGTCCGTCTGCCTGTCTGTCTGTCACACCCGATTTTCTCCGAAACTATTTGTTATAGAAAGTTGAAATTTGGTAATAATATAAGAATTGATGGCCTCATCAGAGCCGTGTAGTTTTGAAAGTTAAATTTTGACTTAAGGGGTTATTTTTGGATGGAGAAAAAATTTTTTTACTAGGTCATCGAGTGTGCTGTCACATGAAAGCTTGTGAAAACATAAGTAAAATATATATATATATATATATATATATATATATATATATATATATATATATATATATATATATATATATATATAACGTAATACTTGCGCACACTTTTCTTTGTTTTATTCTTAAAAAATGACGAAAAATCGCTGTCCCCCCACGTTATCTCGAAAAGTACTGACCAAAAAATTTTGAAAAAATTCTGGAATATTCTCTATGTGGTGTAGATTGAACGAAAATTATCACGAGTGCATTAACTTTAATAATTTATCTGGTATTTAAAAAAACAAAAATTTCGAGGTCACCAGTTTTCAGTAAAGATTGGAAACTAACTTTGTTGAAAACTCATTTGGGGTGTATTTTGTGAAGTCACTGATCATTTTATACCACCGTAACAAAATTTTTTTTTTTAAAAGCAATCAACGTACGGAACACTAATTGTGCAAGTTCAACTTGCACTTGACCGGTCATTTTTAGTGTTCCGTACGGAACACTTATAAGATCACTTCGGTGTCTGCCCGTCTGTCTGTCCGTCTGTCCGTCTGTCCGTCTGTCCGTCTGTCCGTCTGTCCGTCTGTCCGTCTGTCCGTCTGTCCGTCTGTCCGTCTGTCTGTCCGTCTGTCACATCCGAGTTTCTCCGAAACTATTTGTCATAGAAAGTTGAAATTTGGTAGTAATATAGGAATTGATGGCCTCATCAGAGCCATGTAGTTTTGAAAGTTAAATTTTGACTTAAGGGGTTAGTTTTGGGGGGTGAAATCGGAAGTGAAAAAAAATTTTTTTTACTAGGTAATCGAGTGTGGTGTCAAATGAAAGCTTGTGAAAACACGAGTAAAAAATATATATATAATGTAATACTTGCGCGCACTTTTCTTTGTATTATTTTTAAAAAATCGCGAAAAATCGCTGTCCACCCGCCTAATCTCGGAAAGTACTTATCAAAAAATTTTGAAAAAATTCTGGAATATTCTCCACGGAGTGTAGATTGAACGAAAATTATCACGAGTGCATTACCTGTAATTATTTATCTGGTATATAAAAAAACAGAAATTTCAAGGTCATCAATTTTCAGTAAAGATTGGAAATAAACTTTGTTGAAAACTTATTTGGGGTGTGTTTTGTGAAGTCACTGATCATTTTGTATCACCGTAACATAAATTTTGATTTAAGGGATTCGTTTTGAGGGGGGAAATCGGAAGTGAAAAAAAAATTTTTTTACTAGGTCATCGAGTGTGGTGTCAAATGAAAGCTTGTGAAACCACGAGTAAAAAATATATATATAATGTAATACTTGCGCACACTTTTCTTCGTATTACTTTTAAAAAATCGTGAAAAATCGCTGTCCCCTACCTTATCTCGAAAAGTACTGACCAAAAAATTTTGAAAAAACCCTGGAATATTCTTCACGGGGTATAGATTGAACGAAAATTATCATTACCTTTAATAATTTATCTGGTATAGAAAAAAACCAAAATTTCAAGGTCACAGTTTTCAGTAAAGATTGGAAACAAACTTTGTTGAAAACTCATTTGGGGTGTGTTTTGTGGAGTCACTGATCATTTTATACCACCCTAACAAAATTTTTTATTTTAAAAACAATCAACGTAAGAAACACTAATTGTGCAAGTTCAACTTGCACTTGACCGGTTATTTTTTTATTAATATTTCTCCAGCCGAGATACGAACTCGGGTCTCTGGCGTAGAAAGCAGGCACCTTATCGACTACGCTATAGCCGCTTCTGTGTTTTTTACGTAAGTAAAACATAAACAAGAGAAACAATTTTAAAATACTCTGCACCAATTATATCACATTTTAAACAATTAAAAATAGTTAAACAAAAATTAATAAAAGAAAACATAAAAAAACTTGTTTAGGTAATTGAAATTACACAAATATAATTAGGATTCTTCAAGTGAGTAAAAAGAACCCTGAACTAAAATATTTTTAAGGCTCACCGGCTTGACTCTGTTCAATGTCTGCGGTAGTACATTAAATCATTTGCTTCCAAAAAACAAAGGCGATTTTTTACAAAATAAGTATTCGGGTAGTGGTGGCACCCAGTGGAAATAAAACTTTCTTTATTTTAAATAAGTAAAATAATACTTGAAGTTTTAGGAAATATTATAGATGGTACCATTTACACCATTTTGTCTTTAGAAACTGTTCTGCCAGACAGATTGGAAGCCAGGTTAAAAATCAGCCTTATAGCTTGGTACGAACTAATAAAAACTCTATTAACATCCGTTGAATAGCCCCAGACAATAATTTTTGATATCACGGTGTATATTAGTAAGTAATATATACATATTTAAAAATACTTTTACACTTAAGTTACTTAGAGTTAATATTAACATTTATATTGATAGGGTTTTCATATTGTTTAAAAATTCAATTGGTACAATTTCTTTGTGAGTCTTTAGGAGCATATTCTTAAAGTACCATTGTTCAGAACTTTTATAATACTATCGTTAATAATTATGGATATGTTATCAGCATACAATATTTAAATATTTGATGATATCGTTAATAAATACTAAAAATATTAATGGATTATTCACGCTACCCTCCGGCATACACAAGCTCAGTTAAATTAACCCTAATCAACCCTAACTATTAATTTATGGTTTTGCAAAGAAGATATAAACCAATCGTTTAAGTAACCTCGAACACTGAGTGCTTCTATTTTTCTTTAAACAAAATTTATAGAAATGGGTTAAAACATACGAGGTTGGTTTTAAAGTTATCTACCTGGATACAGTCTGTCAAGTAAGAACGTGACCGCTCGTATTCTTGAAAAACTGTGGTTCAAGAATATTTTTGCCATTAATATATTCTTTAGTGTACTAACAACGGCACAATTACCTTAGTTGTCCAATCGCATCCTGCATCAATAATCGCCTGGCATCTTCGAGGCATGCTGTTGACGAGATTTTCTGCATACTTTGCAAATTTTTCGAATCTCGCGAGACAACTGAGTCAAAGTTCTCAGAGTCTTTCCTCTGAGCTTTCTCTTTATAAGAGACCAAACGTTTTCAATAGGGTTGGCGCCCGGATGTTGTGAGAGCTATTCCAGTATTTTATCGGGCCAAGCGAGCCCCTTCACGACGTGATTTTCGCCCAGCAAAGGTTTCTTCCACATGTTTCGGAATTTGAGCACGAAGATGTTGTCAAATGGTCTCATGGGAGACATTCAAATCCGATTTTCTTAAATTTGTCGCTCCTTGACATAGCCTTAATTTCGAGTCCTGTGAAAACAAAAACACGATTCGTTTTTTGACTTTCGGAGTGACTGCCTATCAAGCCATGTTTTGGAAAGTTCACGACATTTTTCGTATCGTTAAAATGGTTTACCCACTTCTTCGCAAACGATACCGACTTTTTAATATATTTAGCCGTCGCAGAATGTGTCATTTTAGGTCCCTTTGCATGGGAACAAAGAAAGACTACCTCGAACCGATGTGGAAACAAGTGATTTATGTTAGATTTTACATGATTTCGATGAAAGGTCGCTCACTTAAGGTTCGCAGATGATATCACTCTGATTGCCAAGACAAAAGAACAATTACAAGAAACGCTGATGGAATTAAATAACAAGTCTCGATAAATAGGTCTAAAAATAAACTTCACCAAAGACAAATATTTGATCAGTGAAAGAGAAGATAACAGCTAGGAACTATTAGTAGAAGGTGAAAGAATAGGAAATATAAAAATATTCATATATTTACGACGAAATATCAAAAAATAATTTAAAGGCTGACTTGAATAGAAGAGTCTCGTTAGCTTCGTTTGGGTTCGAAAGGTTACAATCTACATTTAATTTGGACATCCCAAATACATTAAAAGCCAGAGTATTCGATCAATATATGTACTGCCGGAATTAACATGTGGTACTGAAATGTGGGCTTTAAATAAATTATAATAAATAAACTCCAGGTAACCTAAAGAGCATAGGAGAGGAGAATGCTAAATATTAGACTTCAAGATCATATTCCTAACATTGAGATACGAAAAAGATCAAAAGTGACAGATGTAATATAACGAATATGTATATTAAAGTTGGATTGGGCGGGACATATCGCAAGGCCGAAGGATAACAGATAGACACGCCTTAGAGTTAAATGGAGGCCTAGCGAACACAAAAGATGCAAGAGTAGACTATATGTAATATGACCGTTTTGAGCTATATTTTAATAAAACACCTCATATATTTCAGGTATCAAGAGGCAGGTATTCGTTACAACTTAATTTTGGAAGCATTTAAAATCAGTGAACTGGTTAAACATGTTTTTATACCTTTGGTTTTGAATAGAATTAATTTTCTTTGAGATTATACGGGGATATTGATGATAAAAAATATCGTACAATCAAATTTTACCTTAAATCACATTTTCTATTTATGTATGGTGTCATCTAGGAGTAGAAATGGCCATTACTTTATATAAATATACCAGATCGAGGTCCGAGAGCTGTAACTACTCAGCACATAATAAAGTTGTAACAAATACTGCGTCGGTTTTTTAACAGTGGGAGTAAAGTTTTCATGATTTTTGGAAATTTTTGGGGTACAGCTTGAAACAATACCAACATAATATAAATGAGTTTTCTCAGCCTAATTTTGACCGCAAGGTCACTTGTCTTCTATTTTAGTGCATTTTTCCCCATTTTAATACTTTTGGCTTACTGTTTCTTAAATATCTCAGCTTCTATTCGTTATTACGCGATAAAAAAATCATTTTACTCGTCATAAAATTGTCAAAAAAAACTGGACGAACGACATAAAAAGATTAGCAGGACACAACTGGATGCAAAAAGTAAACGACAAAGCTCACTGGAGATAACTTGGGTAGGCTTACATCCGACTGTGGATGAAATAAGCTAATGATGATGATGATGATTTTTTTTTAACTGGATTTTTCAAACCTAAAACTTTACACGCGATTTTCTCAAAACTACTTTTTCTTGAAAACCGCTTAGCGGTGTGCAAGATATGTCAAGAACTACTCAAACGATTTTGATGATTTTTTAAAATTAAAAAAATTAATATGAATAATAATTGCGTGGACTATCTTTTACTTATTTATTAAAGTAGAAAAATAAAATAACAGTAATTTAACGTAGCAGCATACAAAATTGATTATTATACTTATGAAGTCAACAATTTAAGTCTCGCCACTAAATTTATTCTGACACCTATTGCTAAGATCCCGTGGTTAAAACAATCTACTCATAATACGCCCATTTACGGCCCTGCGTTTTACATATAAATTATTTTCCATTGTTTATAACTATTCAAAAACGACCTACCTAAGGCACTTACAAGATATTTTCCATTTAAACATGGCATGATCTATAAGCAGTTACGTGTATTTTAATTTTTTTTTCGGAGTTATAACTATATGTAAATATGACCGTTTCGAGCTATGGGAGCCATAACTTAGATTTTAATAAAACACCTCATATATTTCAGGTATCAAGAGGCAGGTATTCGTTACAACTTAATTTTGGAAGCATTTAAAATCAGTGAACTGGTTAACCATGTTTTTATACCTTTGGTTTTGAATAGAATTAACTTTGTCTGGGATTATACGGGGATGTTGTTGATAAAAAATAATATACAATCAAACACTACCTTAAATCACATTTTCCATTTATGTATGGTGTGATCTAGGCGTAGAAACTGCCATTAAATTTTTTTTGAAGTTAATACTTTATATAAATACTAGCAATGCCCGTGGCTGCGCTCGCGTGGACTTGATTCCCTATTATCGTCACTGCTTATTCCTTATGTCACCTAATGTAATAAAACATATCCTATAACCTGGCCAGAGAATATATGTATTTTAAAGAAAAACACGTAAATCGGATAAGTGGTTCTTGAGTACTAAGCGCACTAACGGACAGACAGACAGACAGAGAGACGTTGCGTTTTATATATTATAGATTTTTTTTGATAAATATTAAGTTAAGAATTAGAAAAAAACACATAAATCGAATAAGTGGTTCTCGAATGATAAGCACACTAACGTATGAATTAAAAAAAAAAAAAACGTAAATCGGATAAGTGGTTTTCGAGTGATAAGCGCACTAACGCACAAATAGACAGACAGACAGAGAGACGTTGCATTTATATATATATATATATATATATATATATATATATATATATATATATATATATATATATATACTCCTGGACAAAATTAACGCAATAATATATTAAATCATACAAATCTCTATAATGTTGTTGTAAGTTAGAAAAAACTTATTTTACTTTAAAAGTGAATTAGCTACCAAATTTCTCTATAAGATTCGAATTAAAATTATTCTTAAGACCTAATAACAAAATCGTTGAAATTATGTAATAATGAAAAAAATAAACTGGGACATTAGTAGCAAAATTAATGGTGTAACTGGGACACTAGTATCGTGTGTTGCCTCCTCTACTTCGGATGATAGCGTTTATACGCCTAGGCATGCTTCTAATTAAATTTTGGATAAAATCTTGAGGAATTTGCTCCCATTCTGTGATAACTGCATTTTCAAGTTCCCTCAGGTTTCTAGGTGCAGGTATATGACGTTTCACATTTTTCTTAAGGTGATCCCATACATATTTTATCGGATTCAGATCCGGGCTTTTTGGTGGCCATTGCATAATCGGTATATCAACTTGATTAAGATAATCGAGTACCTTCCTAGCCACGTGAGGTCGAGCGTTATCTTGCATAAACAGGAAATTGGGCCCCACAAAATGACCGAAAGGCATCACATGTTCTATTACAATATTCTCAAGATAGTAGTCAGCATTCATGGATCTCGTACGGACAGGAACTAACTCTATGCGAGCATCAAAGCAGATGCCACCCCAGAACATAACAGAGCCACCGCTGAATGGAATCCTTGCAGAGATATTGCAAGGAGCAAACCTTTCTGCTGGTTTTCGCCATACTCGCTCACGACCATCTGGATGTTTTAGACTAACCCTAGTTTCATCTGTGAAGAAAACTTGTTTCCAATCATCCACAGACCAGTTTTCGTGATTTCGAGCAAAACGTAACCTGGCAACTCTGTTCTCTCTAGTAAGCAAGGCAGTGGCTGGTCTCCTACTGTTTAATCTAGCTTCATTTAACCGTCTTCTAACTGTTTTAGAAGAAATTGTGACATTGCGAACAGCTTCGAGTTCCTTTCTTATTATAGAACTAGTGACAGTCCTGTTTCTTAAAGCATATTTTCTTATAAAACGTTCATCTAGGGCGCTAGTGCATCGTTTTCGCCCTTGCCCTAGCCTTCTAGAATAAGTTCCTACTTCATTCAAGCGTCTTACCTTACGACTTATTGTGGAACGATGTTTGCCTACAAATTGGCAACATAACTCTGACAATATCCCTCGTCCAATAAAACTGAGGCTCGCACTACCTCGTGTTCAGGTAAATTCCTTGTTCGTTTCATTTTTTTCTAATTCGTCGGGGTCAAAAAATAAAACAGTCTACCCCAAAAACGTATTACTTTGAAAAAGGGAACAATTTATAAGCTTACTTTTAAAGAAAATCTATCGCATTATTACAGAAAATTGTTTATCTTCTAAAAAATTCTTTAAAACTGTAAATCTAAACGAATTGTTTTGATTTCTGACATGAACAACGAAACAAAATATGCATAGCCTACTATTCAAATACTCGATAAACTTTAAAAAAGATAAATTAATTTTTAGATTGTTGTGTTAATTTTGTCCAGGAGTTTATATATATAAACTGGCCAGAGAACAAATGTATGAATTAAGTAGGATAAGTGGTTATCAATTTATGAACGCACTAACGGACAGACAGAGAGATGTTACATTTATTATGTTCTTTGCTTCAAGGTATTGTTCCATATTTAATGATTTAGGAAGTATATTGCAACAGAACGCGCTAGCGGCAAATTTTTTTCCAACTTGATTCACTATTATCGACACTGCTTATTCCTTATGTTACCTAACGTAAAATATATCCTATAACTTGGCTAGAGAATATATGTATATATGCACGTAAATAGGATAAGTGGTTCTCGAGTGATCAGCGCACTAACGAACAGACAGACAGGCAGACGGAGAGACGTTGCATTTTATATATATTATAGAAGATTATTGATAACCTGACCAGAGAACAAAGGTATGAATTTAAAAAAAAAAAAACATAAATCGAAGTGGTTTTCCAGTGATAAGCGCACTAACGGACAGACAGACAGACAGGGAGACGTTGTATATATTATATATATGATAGAAGATTATAGATAATCTGGCCAGAGAACAAATGTATGAATTAAAAAAATAATACGTAAATCGGATAAGTGGTTCTCGAGTGATAAGCGCACTAACGGACAGATAGACAGACAGAGAGGCGTTGCATTTTATATATATTATATTCTTTGCTACTTGATATTGTTCCATATTTAGTGGTTTAAGCAGTTTATTGAAAGAGAACACGCTAGCGACAAACTTTTTTTCGATTTGATTCACTATTTTTGTCACTGTTTATTCCTTATATTACCTAACGTAAAATATATCCTATAACCTGGCCAGAGAACATAAGTATGTTTTTAAAAAAAAAGTACGTAAATCAAATAAGTGGTTCTCCAGTGATAAGCACACTAACGGTCAGACCGACAGACAGACAGAGGGACGTTGCATTTTATATCTATTATAGATAACCTGGCCAGAGAACATATGTATGTTTTACAAAAAAAAAGCACGTAAATCGGATAAGTGGTTCTCCAGTGATAAGTGTACTAACGAACAGACAGACAGTCAGAGAGACGTTGCATTTTATATGTATTATAGAAGATTATGAATAACCTGGCCAGAGAACAAATGTATAAATTTAAAAAAAACACGTAAATCGGATAAGTGGTTCGAGTGATAAGCGCACTAACGGACAGACAGACAGAGAGATGTTGCATTTTTCATATAATATAGATATTCTTTGCAACATGATATTGTTCCATATTTAATGGTTTAGGCAGTGTATTGCAAGAGAACGCGCTAGCGGCAAACTTTTTTCCGACTTGAATCACTAATATAGTCACTGCCTATTCCTTATGTTATCTAACGTAATAAAATATAGCCTATAACCTGGCCAGACAACATATGTATGTTTTTTAAAAAGAAGCACGTAAATGGGATAAGTGGTTGTCCAGTGATAAGTGCACTAACAGACAGACAGACAGAGAGACGTTGCATTTTATATATATTATAGACACCAGTTCGAGATTTGAGAGCCGTAACTAATCAGCACATAATAAAGTTGTAACAGATACTGCGTCCGTATTTTAATAGTGGGGGCAAATACCGTAAAGTAAATGATTTTTGTAAATTTTTGGGTGCAGCTTGAAAATCAATTTAACTACTTTGAAACAAAGCCAAAATAATGTAAATGAGTTAAGCCTAATCTTGACCGTAAGGCCACTTGTCTTCTATTTTAGTGCCTTTTTCACATTTTAATACTTTATTTCTTAAATATCTCAGCTTCTGTCCGTTGTTATGCGATGAAAAAATCATTTTACTCGTCATAAAATAATACGTACATAACCTAAAAAAATGTATTTACTATGGCAAATTGAAAAATGTTTTTTTACGGGAAACTTCCGCTCAATTCGATATTACGGCTTCAAATTATAGGAAAATATAACTTTTATATTAACAAAACAGTGTGCCAAATTTCATTAAAAAATATTCAGAGGATTGATCAAAATTCGCATTTTAGTCCAAATTGTATTATGGATTTTTCTTGTGAGCAAAAGGTCGTAGGAAATCTTTTTTTTAAATATGCAAAATTTTATGCTCTTTAAGATGGTTGAAAGGAAAAATAAAGAATATACAAAAAATGAATGATTTTTTAAAATTATAAATATTGTATCTCTGATATTTTTGGTTTATGTATTCATGTATTAATGGTTTGGCAACAAAAGTTTCTGTTATCTAAATTATAATTTTATTGTAAAATAGGTAGTATTTGTTTTAAATCGCTTTTTCATGTTATATTTAAGATAAAATATTGAATAGAAATAAAGAAAATGAATCAGAAACGAAAAAAAAAATAAAAAAGAATTTTTCCTAACGAAAAAATTGAACGGTAAGATAGGTTTTTGTACCCTTTTTATTTCTTTCTAACTATCTTGAAGAGCATAAAATATTGCATTTTTTTTTGAAGCTTCCTACGACCTTTTGCCCACAAGAAAAATCTGTAATAAGATTTCGACTAAAATGCGAATTTTGACCAATCCAATAATATGTTTTAATAAAATTTGGCACACTTTTTTGTTAATCATAATCAGCTTAAACTGTCCACTGCTGGACGAAAGCCTCCCTTAAGTCTTGCCACTTTTTTCTGTTCTGGTTCGCTTGTATCCAATTTCCAGCCACTCTTTTCAAATCATCAGTCCACCGACTTGGTGGTCTATCTCTACTCCGATAGGCTTCGGATCTTGGTCGCTATTCTCTTTGTCCATCGTCCATCCTTAAACCTAGCAACATGCCCAGCCCAGTTCCATTTAAGATGTAGAATGAATTTGAATGCGTCCTGTACCCCCGTTCTCTTCCTGATAATGTGATTTGGGAAGTGATCTCTAAGAGTAACGCCTATCATTGACCTCTCCATCTTTCGTTGTATTTTATTGATGTTTTTCTTCGTCATCTGTCAAACATGTTTCTTTTCAAACACACAGGAAGTTTAGATTTGAATACATAGGCTGGTTTGCCATATGCAGCCCAGGAGAGACCTATTCGCCGCTGAATTTCATATGTTTGGTTATCTCGTCCTATGCTGATTTCATGTCCCAGGTATTTATATTGGTGCACTTGCTCTACCTCTACGTTATTCAGTTTTATAGTGTCGGTTAATACAAGATTTGTCATAAACTGAGTTTTGGATAGATTGATTTTTAGACCAACCTTTCTTGAAGCTTCCTGAAGCATGTGTAGCATAGTTTGTAGTTTTTGTATTTTGTCTGTTATTAAGCCAATGTCGTTGGCGAAACAGAGGTGATTTAACTTTCCACCGACAATGTTAAGTCCCATTCTGTCCCTGTTTTTGCGTTTCTCTTTTTGGCTAGATGATACCGATCAGGTTATAGGTTACATTTTAGTAGATAATTATTTATAATGAAAATATTTGAAAAACTTCTTTACCAAGAGAAAACTTTTACTTATATTAATATGGGTTGGAAACTCCCGGACTTTCCGAGAGATGACAACACATATAAAAAAAAAACATATAATTTTCAGTTATTGTTTACTCTCAGAAGATTCGTGTGAAATTTTTATGACATTTTCTATATTACTTTGTGACAGCTGTTTGAATGACGCTACTTTTGATTTTGGCAAAGCGATGGAAGAAAAAGAATTTCCTACGTTGATTAAACATTGCTTTTTGGTACGAATAAGTCAGCCAGAACCCAAGAATAGTTTGAGAAGTGTTATGGTATCTTCTCCTTCGGAAGCAACTATATGACGATGGTTTAGTGAACTTAAATGCGGTCGTACAAGCACCGATAATGTACCACTATATTGTTCTGAATGACCTAAAGTAAAAGTGAGAGAGATAGCTGATATCATGATGATATTAACAGAATACGTGAGGCATATTATACATAAATATTTGCATATGAAAAAGCAATGTGAGTCGAATCGTAATAACGGACGAAACATGGATCCATTACTACATGCCAGACTGTGACAGGCAAAATATTAGTTACAAGCATGTAAAAGAATTATTATTGTTAGGAGAATTATAATATATATATATATATATATATATATATATATATATACATATATATATATATATATATATATATATATATATATATATATATATATATATATATATATATATATATATATATATATATATATATATATATATATATATATATATATATACGTGAGGCATATTATACATAAATATTTGCATCTGAAAAAGCAATGTGCGTCGAATCGTAATAACGGACGAAACATGAATCCATTACTACACGCCAGACTGTGACAGGCAAAATATTAGTTACAAGCATGTAAAAAATTAATATATATCTATATATATATACATATATATATATATATATATATATATATATATATATATATATATATATATATATATATATATATATATATATATATATATATATATATATATAGATATATAGGAGAAGGACAGTAACGGAGCACTGGTAACAACTAAGTGATAGTTTAAAGGCTGGGATAGGTCCTAATATAATTGAAGAGAGAGCAATAAAAGATCTAAGTAGCTCTAAGGAATTGTATTTTTATTCGAACTTTCTAGCTATCGTCCATGTATGTGGACTTCTTCAGGAAATCTGAAATGTGCAAACATTCTGGAGTAAAGAAAATGATGTAATTTAGGGAATTAAACGTACTTACAGAATATTTACAGCATTGCTCTTCCCGGAGAAAGTATATTATACATTTCTCGTTTCCGAGACAAGAAATAAGACATGACCACAAAACAGGTTAAAAAAAAGAAAAACTTTTTACAAAAACTTACTAAGCTTCAATTTGAGGTGTCACATAAAATAATTAAAAGTTAACTACTCTAAAATTAATATAATACACTATAATTAACTGGAAAGACACCACAAAGAACGCCAGAAAAAAAAATATAGTTATTATTATATTAATTTTAGAGTAGTTAACTTTTAATTATTTTAATATGTGACACCTCAAATTGAGGCTTAGTAAGTTTTTGTAAAAAGTTTTTCACTTTTTTAACCTGTTTTGTGGTCATGTCTTATTTCTTGTCTTGGAAACGAGAAATGAATAATATACTTTCTCCGGGAAGAGCAATGCTGTAAATATTCTGTAAGTACGTTTAATTCCCTAAATTACATCATTTTTTTTACTCCAGAATGTTTGTACATTTCAGATTTCCTGAAGAAGTCCACATACATGGACGATAGCTAGAAAGTTCGAATAAAAATACAGTTCCTTAGAGCTACTTAGATCTTTTATTGTTCTCTCTTCAATTATATTAGGAGCTATCCCAGCCTTTAAACTATCACTTATTATATATATATATATATATATATATATATATATATATATATATATATATATATATATATATATATATATATATATATATATATATATATATATATATATATATATATATATATATATATATATATATATATATATATATATATATATATGGTATATATATATATATATATATATATATATATATATATATATATATATATATATATATATATATATATATATATATATATATTAATTATATAATTTAGCTTATTTAATTGAGCCTAAGCCAACCCTGTTTGACTAGCCGTTTACACCTTTTACATCAACTTTCTCACTACGTCTCAAGCAGAGACACCCTGTAGCGTCGGTCTCCAAGCCCTTAAAGTCTCGTTATTATTTTCCGTAACCTTAGACGTCGTTATGAGAACTATAAATCAAAGCGCACGTATGGATGCAGGCACCTTTTTCCTAGTTATAACATGACAAATCGTTTTTATATCATTTATATTATTATTATTTGGTTACGATCATGAGGTATACACTGAAAGGGTCGACAATAGGTTTTTTTTGTTGTCTGGAGGGGACGTGGCTTTTTCTTTTTTAAAATTTATTGTCGCTATTCCACTTAAAATATTAACGTAATTATGATATATGCCTCTGAGATTTGAAGTATGTGATGGTAAGAGCGGAGGTCAATCAATTGTGGGTAAAACGGTAAAAAATAGTTTATACTTGTGATATATACATATATATATATATATATATATATATATATATATATATATATATATATATATGTGTATATATATATATATATATATATATATATATATATATATATATATATATATATATATATATATATTAGTGTTCCGTACGGAACACTTATAAGATCACGTCGGTGTCTGTCCCTCTGTAACAGTCGATTTTCTTCGAAACTAGTTGACATAGAAAGTTGAGATTTGGCACTAATATAGGAATTGATGGCCCCATCAGAGCCGTGTAATTTTTAAAGATAAATTTTGACTTAAAGGGTTAGTTTGGGGGGGGGGGGGGGTGAAATCAAAAGTAATTTTTTTTTTTACCGAGTCATCGAGTGGGGTGTCAAATCAAAGCTTGTGAAAATACGAGTTCAAAAATATATATAATATTTACACGCACTTTTTCTTAAAAAATTGCCAAAAATCGCTGTCCCAGCTCTTATTTCGAAAAGTACTGATCAAAAAATTTTGAAAATATTCTGTAATGTTCTCCACAGTGTGTAGACTGAACGAAAATTGTCACCTTTTTCATTTATTTGGTATGTAAAAAAAACAAAAATTTCAAGGTTATCAGTTTTCAGTAAAGAGGAAAAAATATTTTGTTGAAAACGCATTGGGGCTGAAAGGCAATCACCGGCACCGTAGGGAACACTAATTGTTCAAGTCCGACTTGCACTTGGCCGGTTATTCTTTTTCTAGCTAGAACACAAGCGTTGCTGGGAAATCCCTAAATTACTAAAGGGACGGCGCGTGTGCGGACATAACAAGTTACACAGTGTGGAACAGTTCAATCTACTGGGGATAATGTAGTTGGTAGGTGGGTTTTATTGTACAGGGCACGAGGCTAGACACCTTCAAACTCATGCACATGTACTGGATTAGCTCGACTTGTATTTCTAGAACCTACTATTTTGAAAGGAATCAAGCACGTTACACACTGGAGCTCTTCCTATAAAATTGTTTTTAGCAGAGGATCACGGCATCCTCTTTGATATTCGCAGTCAGGCGATAGAATTCAACAAAGGCATCTTTGAGACTAGAACTACAAACATAATTTTTTTTAAATTCTATCGATAAATAATTGATTTTAGCATCGGTAAAATAATATATATATATATATATATATATATATATATATATATATATATATATATATATATATATATATATATATATATATATATATATATATATATATAATGAACAACTAAATTAGAGGCATTCAGATAAATTTTTTAATAATCCAAAAAAGTTTTTGGCGCCGTTGGGATTCAAACCAGAGCTTTTGGCTTTCTAGGCTGATACTCTAATAACTAGGTAAGTACTGGCCTGTAGTTTTCAGTAGTTACAAAGTCGGTGACTGTTGCTGCAATTTTTAGAAAATTCATCTGAAACCCACTAATTAATATTTTACTTGAATTTGTGTTAGCATTAAGGAAAATTACTTGTGTACCATTTAAAAAATAGATTTTGTTTTTTTTTTTAAATTCTTTAATCTATGCTAAACCGAATGCTGTCCATCCGCAGACCGAAATTCGAAAAATTCGCGTGAAAACGTCAGCAAATGAGCCTGAAACGCTCTCTCCCCCTTGTTTCAAATTTCGGCAAAACAAGATACGCAACTTGGTGTAGACTGACTATTCTCTCATCCGTCAATGCATCCCGGGACGCGTTTCGTCGTATCACGGCTCCTCATCTGAGATAGGATCAACTTAAAGTACTGCTCGCAATATTAACACAAGGAATAAGTAAGATATAACAATTTGCACCTCTGACTGATATAAGCCTAACTTTGAAGGCGTACCTGCTCTCTGTGATAGCGGTTTATAAACTTTTATCCCGTATATAAAAATCAATATAAACCATTAAAATTGGACGACTTATTTGTTTTAACAGTTTTTGATGGTTCTTTTATCCGTCAATGCCAGAGGTGAAAATTGTACCTCACTTATTCTTTACGCTATTACTGCTGTTCTAATACTTTAAGATTTGCTTTCTTTCTCTATTCATCCTAGCTCAGCTGAGGAGCCGTGATAAGCCACAATGTACTGAACAGATGAGAGAACAGTCAAAAATTGCTGAAAAATGGATTTTTTCCATTTTTAGTGATTTATATTGATTTTTATATACTTGGGGTAGAACCCTATAAAGCGCTGTAAAGTGGTAATTGTTAGCAACTTTCTAAACAATTCCTCCTTTTTGACTTCAAACAACCTCCAACATAGGGCAAATTTGCCTTCAAAGTTAGGCTTACATCACCCAGAGATACAAATTGTTGTATCTTACTTATTCTTTGCGCTAGTACTGATATAGGTACTTTAAGTTTTTGTCTTTTTCTTCGTTGGTCCTAGCTCGGCTGAGGAGCTGTGATATGGCGAAACGCGTACCGAGAGGTTGACAGATAAGAAAACAGTCAAAAACTGCTAAAAATGGATTTTGTCTAATTTTAGTGGTTTGGATGTTTAAAATCCTTCAGACAATAGAATGAAGCTACCTTAGTAAACTATCGGCTCTCTCTCCCAGATATGGTATATTATTATGGATAAAATAATCCGTGTTTTAGAGAAAATAAACTCATGACAAATGGATTGGTAAGGTTTGAACTTTCGTTATTTCCTCTGATTTTCTTGGTTTAAATTTGTCATTTAAATACTGACTTGTTTTTAATGTAACTAGATATGAGAAGATTCCGTTATTTTTATCTTTAATTCTAGTTAAGTATTAATTAGGATCTTGAGGAGTCATTATCATATTTAAGTGCTAAAAAGTGTTGTCCAACATAATATAATTAACAATTAAATTAGAAACCGGAATAATTAGTATTATAGTTGAGATTCGTAAAACAGTTGATTAAAAAATAATTACTATTTTATTTAATTAATTGATAAAAAGAGAATTAATTTAAGCGGCGTCTTAAATTTCCTTTAACTTCTATTTAAAAATTAATTTAAATCATTCCTTAATCGAGCGTAGCCTAATCTTCATTATAAAACAAGCTTTTATTATTCCGTTTAACATATTATCCAAACATAATTTCCATAAGATCAAACAAGCCTTTACGGTTCCCTCCATCTTTGATGCATATTTAAGATTGCAGGCGTAATTCCGATAAAAACGGAGGGAAAGACCACGAAATCCCCTTGTTAGAACCGGATTACAATATCTTGGTTGTATTTTAGCTGCAAGATACTGGAATGTCACTTTTGCTAAAATGCAATTCGATATCGAATACGTTAACGTAAAGGATTTTCGGATGTATTCATCCATTCTGACGTTTCCCAAAGTATTCCATCTTGATAAAGTCAACATCTTCATTTGGAAAGTACAGATTTGTCTTTTCGATAGTGCTTCTGTTAGCTTTACTTGGATTCATTCGCGCTTTGGTAATTATGATTCGTTATGTTCCTGGTATTCTTTTAAGGAAGAGCTGAAATTATTCATCACTGCTTAGCAGGTCGTTTTCGTAATAACGGCCATTTTTGACCGACTATTTTTTTTCATTGTTTCAGGTAGCGAGGGTTGTTACGAGTATTGTAGACTTTAGTGTTCAGATATCCCCACAAGACGGAATTTATCGTTGGCACAGCAGAGCTCCGTGAGGAGTCATAAATTATTTGGAAATATTTTTCTATGATTCGTTTAAAGTGTGTGACGTAGCCTCATTTTACTAAAGCGAGGTTCTCTGGTTACAACCAGTATGAAGAAGTTCTCAGTCATCTTCGCTTCACATATTCTACTGAATAAACAGCTGTGCAGCCTTTATCATTCTGTCCTTTTTTATTGGCGCAATAAGTCAAACAAATTTGTACTTTTTGGTTTTAATTTTATACTGTAATATTGTATAAAATTGACATGATTTTGAAATTACCTGGCTTAATTATCACCAGTAGACTTCAGGGCCACCTCGACCCCTGGACTCCTGGTTTGACCGCTGGAGGATCAAACTCAACCCCGCCAAGACTCAAGCCATCGTCTTCTCCAAGGGCAGCGGCACTTCTCATGGACATCTCGAACTCCAAGGCTCCCGCATCCAATGGGCCAAGACCATCAAGTACCTGGGCGTCCAGTTCCACCGACAACTCGTCTGGAAGGACCATGTCTGCACTGCAACCAAAAAGGCGAAGCAACTACTGGGGAAACTCTATCCCATCCTGAATCGCTCCAATAAGTTGCTGCTACGGACCAAGCTTCTGGTTTACAACTCCATCGTGAAGGCAGGCCTCACGTACGCCTGCCCCCACCTGTTGCCAGCTCTCCAAAACATGGAGAGCTCAGCTTCAAGCAGTGCAGAACAAGGTCCTGAGGATGATCTCGGGAGCCCCGTGGTTCATGAGGAACCGTCAACTTCATAGGGACCTCGGTGTGCCTACCATAAAGGTACACATGAGACAAATACAACATAAGTTCCTCGAGAAGGCGTCCCAGCACCCCAACCCGTGCATCAGGGACGTCTTTCGACTCCCACCTCAAGCCAGCCGCCAGTTCCCGAGACCGTCAGACCCGCTGCTGCTCTCAGACGAAGACGATGACCCCCTCGCCCGCCGTGACACGAAGAATGTCATTCTAGGTTAAGTTTAAATTAATCCTAATTTAAGTCATTATTACGTCCTAGTTTAAGTTAGCGTAAGTCTTAGTCTAAGGTAGTTTTAGTCTTGGTTCTAAGTCCTAGCATTAAGAAACTCATGTATATACTAAAAACATTTCCTAGGTTAAGTTAGTATAGGATTCCTATTATAACAGCTCAGGTTAAAATAGAATAAGTATACATTCATGATATGAAAATTTTTTATACTTTCAAAATTGTGAGAAAGAGGCACGGCCTATCTTAATTTTCAATAAAGACAGTGATACTGGCTTAATGCGAGTTGTCTAGCCTTGAGAAAAAAAAAAACATTTTTACGTGTAAAATTTATTTCATTTTTCAACATAGTCTCTTTTTCAGGTTCATACACGTAATCCAACGTTTTTTTCTATCTTTAGTATCCCATCTAAAAAATACGATTCCTGCAACACTTCAAAATAGACGTTTGTTTTAGCACTCACCTCATTGCTTGAACCAAACCTTTTTTTCCGCCGAGCAATATTTTCATACTCAGATATAGAAAATGATTGCTAGGGGTTAAATCTGGCAAATATGGTGGATACGGAAACAATTCGTATTCTAACTCATGGAATTTTATTACGGCGATGACATAAGTGTGCACGCCCGCATTGTCTTGATAAAAGAGGACGTTTTTCTTTCACGGCATGGATGAAACGATCTAATAAGTTGGCATAATACTCTTCATTAATTGTTTTGCCCTTTTCAAGGTAATCATCCTCGTCGGTGCCGCGTTCATCCCAAAACACTGTGGGCATGACTTTGTTGGCCAATAAAGTCGCCTTGGCACCGGTTCGCCACAGAGAACCCACTCTTTGGGCAGTTTTTTGATTTCTGGTGTGCTATGATGAATCCATATTTCGTCAACAGTTAGAATCATATATGAATCGACGCTAAATATCATTTCGATTGCTTTTTAATATCGCCAAATATTCTTTTGAAGTTGACACACGCGCGTGTTTATTGCGTGAACAATTGCGGCACCCATCTTGCTGACTGATAGCTTTCTCATATCCAAATGAGTTGTTAAAATGTTCTGCACCCATTCTATTGAGATGCCCACAGTGTCAGCAATTGATGTGGTGACCTCAGTTGGACGACCTGGACGTTCTTTATCAAAAATACTTGTACGGCCGTGTTTGAATTCAGCTGTCCAATATTTTATGATCGATAACCAAGTTGCAGAGCCCCCATAAACTTCGCTGAGTTCCGCTTTTATCTCATTATTCGTTTTATTTGTTGTAAAATCACAAAAATTGTTCTATTTCAATGGCTGCCACTCACAAACTAAATCACGTAATGACTTGAAAATATGACAGGATTCTTCTGAAAGGTTATGTTTACGAAAAATGTAGTTTTTTAAATAGTAGTAAAGCCATCTTTGGCTGAGACCAGGTATCTAATCCTCGTATCGAGTCAAGTAGAGTAAGTCGATCATGAAGTCAAGTAATTCATAATCAAATCATGTTACGTGACTTCATATACATATATATATATATATATATATATATATATATATATATATATATATATATATATATATATATGTAGAGGTATTATTTTTTAAATTTCCAGTTCAGGTTATTTTGGGTCAGTGAATCAATACGTTATAAATTGGTGTAATTTTATACTTCTATGATAAGTTTTTATATCCATAATTTAGACGCCTACTAATAGGTGATTATAGGTAATATATTCATATTTAATGATTCCATATTATATAATGATTTAAAGTTATGAATAATTAATATTAAGATACCATTTTAGCTGTTGGAATAATGATATTTGATAGCTCTATAAATAGATATAAATTAAGGATTGAATTAGTTGCAGATAAATAACTGACAATTGCATTAAAAAGAAAGAAATAAGATTTTAAAAAAAAGGCTTAGAAAAAAGTTATAAAGGTACAAAAAAAAAACAAACATCTTTTAATATGAAACGGAAGTTTTCATGGTCTAGGTTAGTTGACAAATCGTGAATTTTGGTATTAGACCTCTCATTTTGAGTAACTTTTCGATATTTCGTCTACGAATGCAAGAATTGTCTTTAAAAAACTTTAGTTTTTGACATTAGAACCCTGAATGGGCTTGAAGAAGCATAAGTCAAGTAAGAGTATTTATTCTTCTCCGGGGATTTTCGATTGGTGGCTTAGTGTAATGGTCGTTTTCCACATATGATACAGACCGTAACCCGAGTTTCTATTAATGTTGTTAGGATGTTTGTAAATTTCGATTAGTTCCCTAAACTTTCGTTTATGAAAATTGAAGACAGAGACAAGAAGTTTGATTTCTCTTACCTTGATGATACGAGGGACATTTTAAGGTTTTACAAAAACAACGAAAGAAATAAAAAATGGTACAAATTGTTCTATTTTTTCTCAAAAAATCTCAGGATTTATACACTTTTAGGTGCGTTCTAATCAATTCTCAAAACATTTTTTTCACTCAAGTGATAGGTCAAAAACATGGTTTTGGAAGGATTGAACAGCTTCTTGAGGTGATAAAAATCGCTGTACATGCATCTTTTTTTCACATTCGGGAACAAAAATAAGTTTTTAAGCGATAAATCAGGTGAATACAGGTAATGAGACATTAATGTTTTTTTCCGTCAAATAATCAATTGTTTAAAGTGCTAACAAATTGTTGTATTTATTATTATATATTAAGTTTTCTTTGATCCTCTAAAGTAATGGTTGCAACATGTCCAGTATAACCAAAGAAACAAACGATCATTTTCTTGGAAGTGCTTCCTGTACGAACCACATTTGCTGGATTCGGTTCATCTTGGAATACCCAAAGAGTTCATTATTTCTTTTTTATGGGTCAAGCACACGTGCTGCAGGGATGTCCCTAAAGTGCTTTAGGAGCGATTCACGTTGTTCTTGAATCGCTGTAAATTGTACTCGGTTCTCCATATAAAAAAACTGCTTGAAAAGCGTTGTACGAGGAGTAACAAGCTGAATTTCATACGGCTCATGCTTAGTTTCGTTGTACACGCATTTTGCATATTCTCGGTCGAATTTTTTGAACATTTCCTTGCACCAATTGATCTGTTTTTGAGTTTCGGTCAAATTATGCGGAATGCATCGGGAACAGATCTTTTTCACAGCTAAATGTTCATGCAAAATGTACTGCACTCTTCAATATGCCTAAGGATGCCTCTCTATAACGATAAGTCACATGCCGATCCTCTTCAATCATGTTGCGAACAGTATCGTTATTTTTTGGAACAAAAACCGATCCTTCACGAAACCAAAAGTGTCTTTTCTAATAGTGATTCAGTCCAAAAGTTGAACGAAGCGATTCGAGGCTTTTTTTTTGAGTTTTTGGGCCTAGCACATGTGCTGCAGGGTCCCTAAAGTGCTCCAGGAGCGGCATGTGTGCGGAAAAAGCGATTCACGTTGTTCTTGAATCGTTGTAAATTGTACTCGGTGGGAAACACAGCGCTGGGCAAATTATTCCAAAGGGATGATGTTCTCCGTATAAAAGACTTTTTGAAAAGCGTT
The DNA here is from genome assembly GCA_019049505.1 of Pachyrhynchus sulphureomaculatus. NCBI lineage: Eukaryota > Metazoa > Arthropoda > Insecta > Coleoptera > Curculionidae > Pachyrhynchus > Pachyrhynchus sulphureomaculatus. The sequence goes on from CM032447.1 coordinate 60,056,721, forward strand.
GTATTTCTAACACGCACCGGTTTGTGAGGAATTAAGCGGGCTACAGCCTTCGAAAACTTTCCATGAAAATACTTGTAGAACAGACTCAAGTCGCCAACCGTCCTTCGATGTTCCAGCGAATCAAGGCCGCCGGTCAGTTCCGGGTCTCCAATCAGACGAACAGCTCTTCTCTGAACAGAATCTAACAAATGCAGTGTATGTTTGGGAGCGGAGCCCCAAACATGGGAGCAGTATTCCATGGTTGGTCGAATTTGAGCTTTGTAAAGAATTAACAGTTGTTGTGGAGTGTAAAGCTTTCTGGTTCGAAATAATATTTCTAACTTTTGAGAAGCTCTCCTTGCTATGCCTGTAACATGTTCATGCCAGGACATATTTTCTCCCAAACTAACGCCCAACAAATTGAGCGACGTTGCTACGGGAATAGAGTGCCCCGACATAACTATATCGGGTTCAGCAACGTTAACTTTTTTAGAAAAAACTGCCGTCTGGGTTTTTGTAGCGTTAAATTCCACTTGGTTACTGTCACCCCAAGATAGAATTTCTTCCAGGTCTTTGTTAAGTTGAACGACCTTCTGCTGTCTGAATTCGCCTAAGCAGCTGATGTCCCAGCGTTTTAAAGTGAATGAAGAGATAAGCGTATTGTCGTCTGCAAAGCTGTAGATTGGATTCCCGGTCTTTTTCAGCAGATTGTTAATGTAAATAAGAAAGAGAGTAGGAGACAGTATGGAGCCTTGGGGTACACTAGCGTTGATTGTGAAGGTCTTAGAAAGAAATCCGTCGACCGCCACTCGTAAAGAACGCTCTCTAAGGAAACATGAGAGCCACAAATAGAACTTTTCAGACATACCACAAGAGCGTAGCTTAGCCAACAGTCCATCGTGCCAAACACGGTCGAACGCCTTGCATATGTCAAGAGCAACCGCTCGAGATTCTCCAAAGCGTTCAATTGCGTTGTTCCAAACATGTGTTACATAAGTCAGAGGATTTTCTGTTGATCTATGTTTACGAAAGCCATATTGGTGATCGCTAATAATATTGAATCATTCAAGATATTTTAGAAGATGCTGATTGATAACCTTTTCCATGACCTTCGATATTATTGAAAGCAGTGCGACTGGTCGGTAGTTATTTGCCTTTTTTAGGTATCGGCTGAACCGTGGCACATTTCCAGCAGGACGGAAATATTCTCTTTCTGTAGGATAGGCTGAAAAGTCTACAGAAAACTGATGTTAGTTCCCTTGCACAGTTTTTGACAACTATGGCAGGTATTCCGTCAGCGTCAGAAGCCTTTTTGGTGTCTAGCTTCATTAAAATACGCTTTATGATACGCTGTCTGAAGACAATATCGGGCATCTTTGACTGCAAGTTAAGACTAAAATCATCTAACGAAAACCTTCACGTGAAATTTCTATTTGTTCACAAAACTTTTTTTTAAACACTCACTGTAAATAAACTACTCGGTCAATTTCTAAGCTGCCACGGTTTTAACAAAAACAAATGTCAAATTTTACAACACGGTAATGTCACATCTCAATAGCGCTATCTAATGGTCGTTTATAAAAACTTAAAAGGTGGCCTTCGTATCACCTGTAGAGTATTTTTCATGTTAACTATAATACAATTGTTTCCTTTTAATCTATATTTCACGTTCCTTAACTCTAATTGATCTTCCAGTTTTTTCTACATACTCCTTCCCAAGTGAACAGGGTATTTTTTAAAGAACTTCTGTTTAGTAAATGAATTGTGTCTTGTGGTAGCCTTCAGCATTGACCGATTTTTTTAATAATAACACTTTCTCTTTTGCGAAAAATCGCCATCCCCCAAACATCGATTTTTAGTTTACAATGTTGGAAAGGACCTAAGCTTTGAGAGATCCGATGTGAATGGTTTTTTACTAAGTGGCTTTGCTCTCCTCCCCTATTGGATTTAATATCTATAATATATATAAAATGCAACGTCTCTCTGTCTGTCTGTCTGTCCGTTAGTGTGCTTATCACTGGAGAACCACTTATCCGATTTACGTACTTTTTTTTTTAGAACATATATATGTTCTCTGGCCAGGTTATAGGCTATATTTTATTACGTTAGGTAGCATAAGAAATTAGCAGTGACGATAATAGTGAATCAAGTCGGAAAAAAGTTTACCGTTAGCGCGTTCCCTTGCAATACACAGCCTAAACCATTAAATATGGAACAATATTATGTAGCAGATAATATCTATCATCTATAATCTATAATATACATAAAATGCAACGTCTCTATGTCTGTCTGTTAGTGCGTTTATCACTCGAGAACCACTTATCCGGTTTATGATTTTTTTTCATTCATACATATGTTCTCTGGCTAGATTATAAGATATCTATTATTATATTAAGTAACATCTATAATATATATAAAATGCAATGTCTGTCTGTCTGTCTCTCAGTCAGTGCGCTTATCACTCGACAACCACTTATCCGATTTAAGTGTTTTTTTTTTATAAAATACATATGTTCTCTGGCCAGGTTATAGGCTATATTTTATCACGTTAGGTAGCATAAGGAATGAGCAGTGACGATAATAGTGAATCAAGTCGGAAAAAAGTTTGCCGCTAGCGCGTTCTCTTGCAATACACAGCACAAACCATTAAATATGGAACAATATTTTGTAGCAGAGAATATCTATGATCTATAATATATATAAAATGCAACGTCTCTCTGTCTGTCTGCCTGTCCGTTAGTGCGCTTATCACTCGAGAACCACTTATCTGATTTACGTGATTTTTTTCTTCATTCCTACATATGTGCTCTGGCCAGGTTGTGAGATATATATTATTATGTTAGGTAACATAAGGAATAAGTAGTGACGATAATAGTGAATTAAGTCGGAAAAAAGTTTGCCGCTAGCGCGCTCTCTTGCAATACGCTGCCTAAACTGTTAAATATGGAACAATATTATGTAGCAAAGAATATAATATATATAACGTCTCTCTGCCTGTCTGTCTGTCCGTTAGTGCGCTTATCACGCGAGAACCACTTATTCAATTTACGTCTCTTTTTTTAAATTCATACATATGTTCTCTGGCCAGGTTACATAATAATAATAATAATAATCTATATCTATACACAAATACACAATGGTTATAGTGTTTGTGCTGACTTGGGTTGGACCCGTTAGCAAAACATGGAACCACATTGACCAAATGTGAGAAAGAAGACCTTTTTTTGTCATCTATATCTATAATATATATAAAATGCAACGTCTCTCTATCTGTCTCTGTGTCCGTAAGTGCGCTTAACTCTCGAGAACCACTTATCCGACATACGTGACTTTTTTTTTTTAATTCACGCATATGTTCTCTGACCAGATTATAGATATATATTTTATTACATTAGGTAACATAAGAAATAGGTAGTAACGATAATAGTGAATCAAGTCGGAAAAAAGTTTATCGCTAGAGCGCTCTATTGCAGTACGCTGCCTAAACCGTTAAATATGGAACAGTATCATGTAGCAAAGAATATAATATATATAAAATGCAACGCCTCTCTGTCTGTTTGTCCCTCTGTCCGTTAGTGTGCTTATCACGGGAGAACCACTTATCCGATTTACGTGTTTTTTTTTTAATTCATACATACGTATGTTCTTTGGCCAAGTTATATAATAATAATATATATAATACATATAAAGCGCAACGTCTATCTGTCTGTCTGTCTATCCGTTACTGCGCTTATCATTTGAGAATCACTTATTCGATTTACGTGTTTTTTTTTTTATTTGTACATGGGTAACATAAGGAATAAGCAGTGACAGTAATAGTGAATCAGCTCCCGCGAGCGGAGCCGCGGGCACGACTAGTATATTATAAGGATCACTGAATGTGGTTTCAGTGAAATGCCTTTTTTTATATACGTGTCCCCTCACCGCTTGAACCTGTCTACGTAACTTTTTTGCAAGAGATTTTATGTATAATTTTTTTTTCCTTTTCTTTAAATACATGCAGGTGGTTTTGGTTTAAGATTATGCAGTTTTTAAATAGTGTTCTTATGTTAAATTTATCCCTTATTCATTTTATCTTATTTGAACGGTCGAGAATATAAGGTAGAATAAGAGCAAATAGATTTGTGTGGCCATTTTGTATATTTTTGTTCGCTGAAAATTTCACAAACTCTTATTTAAAAAATCGTATTAAAAACTGTTTATTATTAAATCATTTCTTAATAAAGCCTATTTCTGTCAAAAAGTTGTTTTCTTTACAAATTACTTTAGTTCTATTATACATATACAATGTTAATTGCACCGTTTGTAGCTACCAAAGGATCATTTTAGTATTTGAATGTATTGGTTCTCGGTGCATTGTTGTTACGAATTCATTATCTATTTTTTCAAGAGAATATCCAGAAAGAAACAGTACAGTCAACTGTAGCTGTATGTCAATACTCTACAGGTTATATACTACTAATATAAGAGAAGCCAAAGTCCTAACTTTTGTCTCCAATTTCTAGAAACGAAAGTTTAGGGAACCAGTTGCAATTTACAATCACCCCAGTTGCATAAATAGAGACTCGATATATAGTTTAATCTTACAATATCAAGTACCTGGGCCTTCTGTACGACAAACGTCTCGTATGGAAGGACCAAGTGCCTATGGTCGTGCGTAAGGCAAATCAGCTTCTAGGGAAGCTGTACCCGCTCTTGAATCATCGTAGTAAGTTATCAACTAACAACAAGTTGCTAATTTACAAATCGATAGTCAGGGCCGGACTTACGTATGCCTGTCAGGCCTGGTGCCAGATGTCTAAAGCTCATCGGATCAAGGTCCAGACAGTCCAAAATAAAGCCCTCCGTATCATAGCAGGAGCTCCCTGGTTCGTCCGCAACAATCAGTTGCACAGGGAGTTTGAAATGCCTACAATAAAAGAATTCACGCGTAATGCCCAGCTTCGCTTCCTTGAGAAAGCAGTGGTCCATCCTAACCCCGAGATAGCGAACACTTTCAGAGGCAACGTAAATGTTGGCAATCGATACTTACGACCAACGGACATCCTACCACTAGACTAACATTAGATTCAACATGTGTAAACAACACACACAACTAACACAATTATAACATCACACTCCCTGAAAATGGGGAATTAGGTTGAGTTAGCATTAAGTTAGGTTAAGGTAGGTTAGATCTATATATTAGAAAATTAACCTTAGAGTTAGAATACATCAAATATCTAGACATTAACAAACCAGAAATGTAAAAGGAGTATAGGGTTTTCCCAGCTCACAAGGAGTTTTAGTGGGTATGCCAACCCTTCAGGTTGGAGAGCCCCACATACCTGAAGCACTTTGGAGCACCCTTACGGTGACGCAGACTGCTCCAGAAATCCATAAGGCGGATTTCTCCCTGTAAAAAAAAAAATAGTTTAATCTTAAATATTTAGTGCCTACCTGCTTATAAAAGAAAATATAATTAATAAAAGAAATATTAGCTGTTGTCACTCTAAACGAAAATTGCTAATTTTTTTTATTGGCATAGCACACGTTTGCAGGGAAATCCCTAAACACACTACAGGAGCGTGGCGTATCTGGAAATAACGATTCACGTTGGTCTTGAATCACTGTAAATTCTACTCTGTACGAAACATAGTCTTAGGCAAATTATCCCAAAGGGAGGAGGTTTTCCATATAAGAGGCTGCTTTAAAAGGATTGTACGGGTAGTCATTAATCTAAACCTCATACAGACGTGAAGTATAAGCGCGACGTGTATAAGCGGGCTACATTCACTGAACACTTTCGACAAAAATACTTGTAGAATAGACTTAAGTCACGAACCGTTCCTCGATTTTCCAATGAATTAGGGTTGCTATTGAGCTCTAGGTCTCCAATCAGGCGAACAGCTCTCTTCTGAATAGAATCCTACAAATGCAGTGTATGTTTTGGGAGCAGAGTTCCAAACATGGAAGCAGTATTCCATCGATGGTCGAATTTGAGCTTTGTACAGAATTAGAAGTTGTAATGGAATGTAAAGCTTTCTAGTTAGAAATAATATTCCCAGATTTTGAAACGCTCTCTTTGCTGTTCTTGCAACATATTTATGCGTTTGTTTCCAAATTAACTTCCAGAAAATTGAGTAACACTGCTAGAGAAATAGAATGTTCCCACATAACTATATCCCGTTCAGCATTTTTAACTTTTTTTAGAAAAAACTGCCGCCTGATTTTTTGTAGTAAAATTTTACTTGGTTCTTGACACTTCAAGATAGAATTCCTTCTAGGTCTATCCTAGGTTGAAGGATGTCGTGCTGTCTGCAGATCTTTGCATGTACTGTCATCTGCGAGGCTGTAGATTGAATTCTTTCTTCCAGCAGATCGTTAATATAAATGAGAAAGAGTGTAGGGGACCATTTGGCACCTTGAGGCACACCGGTGTTGGTAGTGAAGGTATTAAAAAGAAATCTGTCGACTGTCACTCGTAAACAAAGCTCTCTGAGAAAACACGAGAGCCATAAGCAATGGAAGAAATATAAGTAGTATCTGTTTAATACCTAATAAACAAAACCTAATGCTTTCGTTAACTCGGAAGAGCATATAGTAACCTACATAAATATTACATACAGACATATTGAAATTAGAATTTACTGGTTTCCTGTACGCACACAGAGGTATTTCTGGGTTTTACGCGGCCATAAATCGATTTCTTAAAACTCGTCCCAGGAAAAAAAAAATTGCTAGGTGACCCCTCCTGGTATCTATTTGTGTTCGTTTTTCTTCTCGGCATTTGTTACAAAACAGTTATTTAAAAAAGTAATTTTTCCAAATTTTCCAAATTTTAAAGAAAAATTGATACATCTTAAGAGTTATATTTTATCACAAAATGAATGTGGTGACAAGCAAAGGAAGGAAATAAAGCATAAGTCTCTTATTTGATGTCACAATTCAAGAAAAAGTGGACGGAAGCGCATAAAAACGAGCTTAATCATAGATGTGCCAGTATAAGGCCAAAACTCAAAAAAATACCTATGTCGTTTAGTAAAGAAGCAATACAAATGTTTGTTTTACTGAACCCAACATTAACAACGAAAGTTCCGAAGAAGAAGAATAGAAGTCCGCGGAGGAATCTGTAGAGGAAGCCGAGGAATGGTGCTCGAGCGCGGACGAAGAGACGTGGGATTCTTTATCGTGAATAATTATTTTTGTAATTTTTGTTTAAGTCAACATGTTTTTTTTTCAATATACTGTTTTTAGTATTCCGTACGGAACACTAAGATCACTTCGGTATCTGTCCGTCCGTTCGTCCGTCTGTCACACCCGATTTTCTCCGAAACTATTTGACATAGAAAGTTGAAATTTGGTACTAATATAAGAATTGATATTCCCATCAGAGCCATGTAGTTTTGAAAGTAAAATTTTGACTTAAGGGGTTAGTTTTGGGGGTGAAATCGGAAGTGATAAAAAAAAATTACCAGGTCATCGAGTGAGGTGGCAAATGAAAGTTTGTAAAAATATATATAATGTAATACTTACGCACACTCTTTTTTGTACTATTTTCACAAAATGGCGAGAAATTGCTGCCCCCCCCCTTATCTTGAAAAGTACTGATCAAAAAAATTTTGAAGAAATTCTGAAATATTCTCCATATGGTGTAGATTGAACGAAAATTATCAGGAGTGCATTACCTTTAATAGTTTATCTGATATATAAAAAAAAAAACAAAAATTTTAAGGTAATCAGTTTTCAGTAGAGATCGGAAAAAAAAAAATTGTTGAAAACTCATTTGGGGCGTGTTTTGTGAAGTCATTGATCATTTTATACTTCCGTAACTTTTATTTTAAAAGCAATCAACGTATGGAACACAAATTGCGCAAGTTCAACTTGCACTTGGCCGGTTATTTATATATTAAAATGTATTTTTTTTTTAAAATATGCTCTCCAAAAATCTTTCACTGCTATATTTAGAAATAAAACCAGATTTAGAATATCTCCAAACAAAAAAATAATTTTGGCCGCATAAAACGCTAAAAAACCCCTATGGGCTACGGCCCAAGATACTGCAAGACAATAACATACTCATGGCATAAAACAAGTTTTTTCAAACCATTTAAAAGGTTTTACTGAATGTTTCTTCCGTAAATACTGAATTAAATCTACCAAGTCGTATTTAATTATGGCAAATGTGGCGTTAATTTAATAAAGTAAAGACCATTTAAATGAAAAAGAAATTTTTTGGTACGGCCCCTTGCTAATTCGTCCCTACCCTAACGAAGAAAATAGTTTTTATAGACGGTACGTTTTGAGCATTCAAAAGATTTTCTTTGTCACAGTAAACAAAATTAGCATTCTAAATTGAGCCAAAACTTCTAAAAAGCTTTTCGCATACATTTTCCAAACTCGCGGAGAATTCATTTTAAAACTGAATAATTAACATTGACAAACACAATTCCAAATTTTTAAGCAATTTGCTTAATGTTCTCCGACATGCAAGTGTTTGTGTTTGAATAATTATAACAGAAACGATGAGCTCTTCTTCGAAAATAATTGCTTTTAGTAAAATTGTCTGAAATCAAATATTTACAGTATTCGATCCAAACGTAGCAAACATATTTAAAAGTTGAGTATAGTTAAACGGATCTTAAGGATTGAGAACTAACTGTAAAAGTTACAAGCATTTTTTGTTTAAGCTATTTCTTACAAGAAATTAGAGAAAGACGCGAAATAATTTGATTTTTAGGACATAATGAAGGTGGCAACGTAGCTTCTTGCTTACTTCCCGTCGCATGCAAACACGTGTTATTTATAATAACCTTGATACTTTTATATGATATATAATAAAAATTATGTATAACTAATTGAAACGATACTTTTATTATTTATTAAAAATATATCAATTATTAAGTATTGATAACTGAATAAATGCGCATGAGAGACACGCGTTTATTCCAGTATCTTTTAAAAGAAAGTTCGATCAGAGCAATGCATATATGTGATTCAAAATTTGAAAGAACGTCCGCTTGCCCAATATTCTTCAAGCTACGTTGCCACAGCGAAAATTCGCTTCATAAAATACATGAAAAAGTAATATTTATCTAATGTAATGAAAGACTGATTTTATCAAACTTCCACTTTATTTAGTTTCACTGGAACTGTATGACGCGTTTCGCTATACTATAGCTTCGTCTGATACAAAATGATATTGAATATTAGTGTTGTTACATTTATACAAATACCCTAAGGTAGATAGGTAATAAAATTAATACTATATGCTAATGAATATTGCTGGGAAATCCATTCTGAATATTAATTGTATAAATTGAGTAAAGGTGAGTTACCATGGGCCAGACAGGTATCTCTTTGTTCGTTTAATATGATGTCTGAATTTATTTCTAAATTTTCTAAAAGGTTTAATTTTACGCCTTTGTTTTGTATGTGTAGAATTTTAAATTTATCGTCAAAAAGATGATCTGATTCTGTTAAATGATTACTGTACGCTGAGTCAGTTTTGTTTTTTAAATAGCTTCTTTTATGTTCTAAAATCCGAGTTTCGAATGAGCGACCTGTCTGACCTATGTAACTTTTATGACAAGAACTGATACACTCCAGATTTTTTGATCTATTTTGTTTTCCCTTTGAGTTTTTAATGAATTTTCCTAACGAGTTGTTTGTTCTAAAAGCTATGTTGATATTATATTTGTTTAAGTGATTTTTAATTTTCTCTGACGTGTTGCCAAAATAGGTTAAAACATTATATTTTTTCCCTGTGTTTTCTTTCTTGGGGTATACTAAAGAAATAGCTTTATTTTTTAATTTTTTGTTTAGGATTGAGACTATGGAGTCAGGAGAATATCCGTTGTTAACAGCAATTTGTTTTGTTAGATTTAATTCTTTATTAAAATCATCTACAGATAAGGGGACACTTACAAGTCTATGCAACATACTGTGGTAAGCTGTCAATTTATGTTGTAGGGGGTAAGCTGATTTTATGTTTGTTGTAGTATCTGTATGTGAGGGTTTTTGAAAAATAGAGAATTTGTGTTTGTTGTAATGTCTGGTTATCGTTAAGTCAAGAAAATTAATTTTATTGTCGACTTCTAGTTCCATAGTGAATTTAATATTTTTATGTATTGAGTTTATATAGTTAAAAACATTGTCAAGTTGACGTTCTGTACCATTAAAACAAGCAAAGATGTCGTCTACATATCGGTACCAATACAAAAATGATTTGCTAAATTCTTGTCGATGTGTTTGTTTTTCTAGGTTATCCATGAATATTTCTGCTAAAAGCTAGCTAAGTGGACTACCGATCATGAGACCCTCCGAACTATTAAAACGTATTATTAAAGTAAAAATTATTTTGATTGAGGCTCGTGTTTAATAAATTTAGTATGTCTTGTTGTATAACGACATTAACTTTATTTTTGATTAGAAATGTTTTTATGATTTTTACTCTTTCGTCCGGGGGTATGCTAGGGAAAAGGTTTTGGACGTCAAATGATATTAGTTTTGAATTATCTGGTAGAAAGACGTTGGAAATTTTTTCCATTAATTCTAACGAATTTTTTATTGTGTAAGTTGTAGTGAAGTTAATGTTCGTTTTAATGATATCTATGAGAAATTTTGAGAGTTTGTAAGCTGGGGCCGATATGTAGGAGGCTACAGGTCTAATAGGATGATTTTCTTTATGTAATTTGACTAATGAATAAAGTAGAGGGGGCTGATGATTCATGACTGTTAATTTTGAGATTTGGTTGTCTGATATGATGTTAGAAGCTTTACCTAACGCTGTTCTAATATCTTTCTTGAATTTTTCTGTCGGATCTTTTAGTAATATTTTGAAATTTCCTTTCTTAATAAATTCTAATGTTTTGTCTATATATTGTTGTTGATCTATAGCGACTATTGTGTTACCCTTATCTGTTTTTGTGAAAATAATATTATTGTTTTTAGCCTTGTTTTGTATTGATCTAGCTACATTTATTTCATTATCTAAATTTGGTTTGTTGCTAAGAAATTCCTTTTTTATAATATCTGCGCAAATGTATTTTTTTGGCGTGTTGAATGGTACATTTATTATATATATTATATTTGACAAAATCAGTCTTTTATTATATTCGTTATGAATTTCCATCAAGTAATAGCCACAACAATTCAAAGTTTAATATTTATCTAATATTTTTGCAACAACTACAGGTAAACTGCCTTCATATTTTAACAAACGAAAGCAAAATAATTTTATTATGTATATAGTTTTTTTGTGACTTTGTATTTTTTGATGCACATAAGACAACAAAAATTGTAAAAAACGCATGCTTTGATCGAAGAAGAAGTATGGATTTCTGTCTTTTACGTAATAAATAACTGAAACTTTTAAAATTAATTATGGCCTGGTAAAGCATTTTTATATTAAAGTAGTGAATGCATGATGTTAAAATCTATTATTTCTCAAAATTTCAAGCAAAACTACTTTTAACAGTTAATCGTAAGAAATACCTTATTTATTTGGCTTGGCATATATTTTTTGGGTATTTTTCACGGACGCTAAACTAATATTTTCTTTATAACTTATTGCGGCCACTTATAAAAACTACAATTCATTTTTCTGCTTCTTCAACCTTATTATAGACTATTAGTCCCTTTGACTTCCAGAGTCTTATTGGCTCTATTGAAAGCGAGAATTCCAGCTATCCATCCACCTTTTGGGAGGTCTTCTCGGTGGGCGTTGTCCCGGTGGTTTTGCTTCCAGAGCTAGTCTTACTATTCTGTTTAGATTTATTCTTTTGACATGATCACACTGGAATCGTCGCCTCCGTTTTCTCCATCTCACCACGTCATAAACGCCACATGACTCTCGTATTTTCGTTTTTTATCCGGTCTCGTAGTGCTTTTCCTGATATTGCTCTTAATATTTTGATTTCCGCCGATCTCAGAATATTTATGATTTGTTGTTATCTGCTCTAATTTCTATACAATATGTTAGTACAGGCCTTACGCATATTTTGTATATCTTTATTCTACTTTCGGTAGTCATAAATTTGCGAGGTCGCGTAGTGCGCCAGATATGAGGGCGGCTTTATTCACTTGAGATCTCATTTCGTTCGTTGAGTGGTGGCTGCTTGACAGGTTTACGTCAATATAATTAAACTGTATAACCTGATCCATAGGACAATTAATTTTTTATTTTGCAAAATCGCGATGAGGTTGATATCGATCTGTATGCCGGGGTTAGGAGTGTTCTCATTTAAATCGTTCTTGTTGACAGTTACTGCTAAACTGTTAATGACTATATCTATTAGTACTTTATTTGCCTAATATGGTAGCAGTACAAAATTATATTTCCTCTACCATGGATTTTGCTCTTGAATTAAGAATTCTGCTGTCTTTAAATCAGATGTTGTTGAGATTTTTTGGCTACTAATATATTTTGAAATATGCAATCATATTTTTAATACAACGGACGGTTTTTGTCCGTTTCCAAATCTTGACACTTCGGCATCTAATCTGGTGCTATTGTCATAAGCGGTAATGAATTTGAAAACAAAATTACAATGAATTATTTTCTACAATGTAATAAAACCTAATTAGTGAAAATAATTAATATTTTTCGATTACTTTTTCTTCTTGTCTTGCGGGAAAAACTCCGTAAGTAGTTTCTCGACAAGACTCTATTCATTCGTTACTTCTTCTTCTGCGAGTATCATGTCCTCGACGGACACTAGCGATCATCAGCGCTATTTGAACCTTATCCACGGCTTTACGAAAGAGATGCGCGGTGTTAGTACCGAACCACTGGCGTAAATTCTTTAGCAATGACGTCCTTCTTCTGCCTAGGCCTCTGTGACCATCTATTTTACCCTCGATGTGGCAAACGATACTTGCGGCCAAAATATTCGAGTTTTTTCTTTTTATTGAATTGAATCTCGGTATCCTTATGTAGTTGGCGACGAATTTCAACATTTGCTACTTGATCCACCCATGATATACGCAACATACTATGGTACGTTCGTTACTTAGCAACCTAAAATGTCATATATTGATAACTGATTAAATGCTAAAACTAGATTTTTCGTGCTGGTAATTTTTCAGTATGAAATATCATTTCATTTTGCGCCATGTCATTAGTCCAACCAAATTACGCCTGATTAGTTCAGATATTTTTAAAGTTTTGGCGTTATTTTTTTTGTCATTTGATATATGACATCTGTTAAAGAGAGAGGTTAGACCTATTTTTTTTTATAATGCATATGATGTGCCTCCATCCCACAAAATTGCATGCGTTAGAATCAGGGAAATTAAAGCTTTTTGTGAAAATACTCGATTTTTATATTGGGTGTAGATCAAACATCGATTTTTAGTCTGCCGTATTGGAAAGGACCTGTAAATCTGTCGGTCTGTCACTTTGTTGGCACGAAAACTTTCATGCGAAATGAAATATCTATTTCAAATTTGGTACGTATATAGTACTAAGGATGGAAAATATAGTGTTTGAACAATATAGCTTACGGGAAACAGAGTGAACAGGGGTAAAGGTCGCTAAATTTTGTATAGTTTTAGTAGAATTGCGAAAATTTCTCCTGGTTTTTGGTTGGATTATAAATAAAATTTACGCACGAATATTCAAAGTCAAATATGTAATGGATTAAATGGGTTGGAAGGATTGTTTCGAATATCGTCTTATAAGTTCTATTCAATGTCTTTGGAGTCAAAGAATTTGAAAATTGTATTATTATTATTTAATCAAACATGTGTGGTGTTAATGAGATAGGGACGGGAATTAGAAGGGTTTATCTCGTATATTTCTTGCTATACGTCTTTTTAAGGGTTATTGAAATCGAGGGATTTAAAAATTGTATTATTTTTTTATTATTTTCAAATAATCAAGAAGATATTGAAGGTGATTAGAGGGGTTGCTTGGTATATAGCGTGTTATTTATTCTTTTTATGATTTTTTAGATCGAGGAAACTAAGAAACGTATTCTTCTTCTTCTTGAAGTGTCATATCCGATACGGGTGTAGGCGACCCTCTCACCTTTGCCTGTCAGTGGTGCTTTTTTAAATATTCCCACAGACAAAGGGGATCTAGAGCTTAATGTCGGTTCCGAGCGGCCAAAGTGAGAGGGCATTACTAGGCATAATACTACGGGTGGCTTGCCATTGCCATCCCAACAGTATTACATCTTCTTTATTTCAGTTTTTTTATTAAAATTCCGCCATAAAGTCGTCATCATTTATTGTTATTTTTCGTCCTGATTAGTTCAGATTTTTTTAAGGTTTTGGCGTTATTTTTTTGTCATTTGATATATGACAATTTTTTCATGACGTCTGTTAAAGAGAGAGTTTAGACCTATTTTATTTTTATACTGCATATGAAGCCCCTCCACCCCACAAAATTGCACCCATTAGAATCAGGGAAATTAAGGGTTCTTTTTTGTGACAATACTTCGTCGATTTTTATATTGGGTGAAGATCAAACATCGATTTTTAGTCTGCTGTATTGGAAAGGGCTTAAACTTTTAGAGATCCAATGCGAACGTTCTTTTTATTAAGCGCTTTACCATCCCCCTCTCATTTGTCGTTGCTATAACTATCTTCGTCTTCAATGTCCCTCCTAAAGAAACGCGTTTTTATCTATATGTCCTACTCGCCTATAAATCTGGTTAGGCCACTAGTTTACAAGATATTTTATAGATAACATTTCTCATTTTCGTCAAATTGTATACATGTAGATGTTTTGATTTAAGAGTATGCTGTGTTTTAAATACTGTTCTTACATAAATCATCTCTTATTTTATTTTATTTGAACGGTTAAGGATATAAGATATAATAAGAGCTAATAGATTTGTATTTCAATTTTGCCTATTTTTTGGTGGTTGGAAATCTCTTAACTACTCTTTAAAAATTCATACGAGAAATTGTTTTTTATTAAATCATTTTTTAATAAAGCTTGTTTTTTTTTTGCACTCAAAATAAAGTGTTTGGTGTAGTGGTGATATATACTGAGTAGTGTCATTATGCAAAAGATTCCAAATTCCAAACATAGTAAAGCTTGTTTCTTTTAAAAAATTATTTTCTTCACAAATTATTTTAGTTCTATTATATAAACTTTTAATTACACCCTCTTTAACTACCAAATCGAATTTTAGTATTTTATATTGGTTGTCGATTCATTCTTGTTACGAATCCATTATCTATTTTTTCAGATGAATAATGAGATAGGGACCAGAATTAGAAGGGTTTATCTCGTATATTTCTTGCTATACGTCTTTTTAAGGGTTCTTGAAATCGAGGAATTTAAAAATTATATTATTTTTTATCATTTTTAAATAATCGAGGAGGTGATTAGAGGGGTTGCTTCGAATATAGTGCGTTATTTATTCTTTTTATGGTTTCTTAAATCGAGGAAACTGAGAAACCTATTCTTCTTCTTCTTGAAGGGCCATATCCGATACGGACGTAAGCGACCCTCTCACCTTTGCCTGTGAGTGGTGCTTTTTTAAATATTTTCACAGACGAAGGGCACCTACTGTTTAATGCCGGTTCCAAGCGGCCAAAGTGAGAGGGCATTACTAGGCATAATACTACGGGTGATTTGCGATTGCCTTCCCAAGAGTATTACATCTTCTTTATTTTTAGTTTTTTTTATTAAAATTCCGCCATAAAGTCGTCATCATTTATTGTTACTTTTCGTCCTGATTAGTTCAGATATTTTCAAAGTTTTGGTGTTATTTTTGATATATGACATTTTTTCATGACATCTGCTAAAGAAAGAGTTTATACCTATTATATACTGCATATGATGTCCCTCCACCCCACAAAAATTACATCCATTAGAATTAGGGAAATTAAAGGTTCTTTTTGGTGAAAATACCCGTTTTTTATATTGGGTGAAGATCAAACATCGATTTTTTGTCTGCTGTAGTGGAAAGGGCTTAATCTTTTAGAGATCCAATGCGAACGTTTTTTTTATTAAGCGCTTTACCACCCCCCTCTCGTTTCTCGTTGCTATAACTATCTCCGTTTTTAATGTCCTCCTTGCCTTTAAATCTGGTTATGCCACTAGTTTACAAGATATTTTATAGATAACAATTCTCATTTTCGTCAAATCGTATACATGTAGATGTTTTGATTTAAGAGTATGTTGTGTTTTAAATACTGGTCTTATATAAAACATCTCTTATTTAATTTTATTTGAACGGTTGAGAATATAAGATATAATAAGTACTAATAGGTTCGTATTTCAATTTTGCCTATTTCTTGGTGGTTGGAAATCTCTTAAATACTCTTTAAAAATTCATATGAGTAGTTTTTTTATTAAATCATTTTTTAATAAAGCTTGTTTTTTTTTGCACTCAAAATAAAGTGTTTGGTGTAGTGGTGATATATACTGAGTAGTGTCATTTTGCCAAAGATTCCAAATTCCCAACATAGTAAAGCATGTTTCTTTTAAAAAATTATTTTCTTCACAAATTATTTTAGTTCCATTATATAAAGTTTTAATTACACCCTCTGTAACTACTGAATTTTAGTATTTTATATTGGTTATCGATTCATTCTTGTTACGAATTCATTATCTATTTTTACAGAAGAATAATGAGATAGGGACCGGAATTAGAAGGGTTTATCTCGTATATGTACGTCTTTTTAAGGGTTCTTGAAATCGAGGAATTTAAAAATTATATTATTTTTTATCATTTTTAAATAATCGAGGAGATATTGGAGGTGATTAGAGGGGTTGTTTCGTATATAGCGCGTTATTTATTCTTTTTATGGTTTTTTAAATCGAGGAAACTGAGAAACGTATTCTTCTTCTTCCTGAAGGGCCATATCCGATACGGACGTAAGCGACCCTCTCACCCTTGCCTGTGAGTGGTGCTTTTTTAAATATTTTCACAGACAAAGGGAACCTACAGTTTAATGTCGGTTCCGAGCGGCCAAAGTAAGAGAGCATTATTAGGCATAATACTACGGGTGGTTTGACATTGCCTTCCCGAGAGTATTACATCTTCTTTATTTTCAGTTTTTTTTTATTAAAATCCCACCATGAAGTCGTCATTATTTATTATTATTTTTACTGTTCCGTACGGAATACTAAGTTCGACTTGCACTTGGTCGGTTTTTAATTTACAGTTTTAATGCTTGGGTTATGTTGCTTCTTAGAGAGAGACAAATTTAGGGTTTATCTTGGAAATACGTGTATATAGTGGAAGTACGAGGTAAGTTAATGTACTAATTTTTCTAAATTAAATATTAAATAAATGTTATTAATACTATTATGGCGAAAAAACCAGCTCTATCTTATTGCAAATGTTTACGCGATGTGATTAATATAGTATCATTCAGTAAACGTGAGCCAGCAAAAATGGAAACTCCTTAACGGAAGCAAAGAATATAGGGTTAAGAATACTATAAATTTTAATAAAACTCATGAATCAAATAAAATGGCATGTTACTGAAGTGCTCATTAATTATTTAATGAATAAATGGCATTTAAGAGTTACAAGTTAAGAGAAATAAGTACTTCAAATCCTTATTATTAAACCGATTATTTGTTTAAACAGTTATTAGACTGAAAAAGGCTGATATATCGAAAATAATCGAGGTGGAGAGTTCAAAAAACGAAAACAAATCGTGGTTTTTGAGATTAGATCGTGTCAAACGGGAGTAGTAAATTCAGTGTTTTAGTCTCGAAGGCTAAAATGCCTGAAGCAGCCTCGTGCAACTGTAGGCGAAACATTGGAAAGTTACTCCAGCTGAATAACAAGAAGTTCGATTTCTCGTCTAATCAAGATCGTGAAAGCTTCCGTTCTATCTTAAAATGTAGGAGAAAAAAAATTGTAAGCCTTACACCCATATAAGAGTTGCCAAATACAATATGTTGATTAACTGACAACTTAAAGACAAATCTCCAATTTTAATGACAAGCAATTTCATTTATAGAATGCCGTGATTGGAGTGAGATGTGTGTTACATTGATCAAACATCGCAATTGTTACATCAACGATTAACACAACACAAAAGTGACTGTAAGTAGAACAAAAATAGTTGTGAATTGATTGAGCACTCAAGAAAGACAGGACATGTTTTTGGATTCAGTGATGTAAAGATTTGAACATCCGATAATAATTACAAAAGCAGACTTTTTCTCGAAATGGTTCACATTAAAAAACATAAAAACAGTATTAATAAGCTTAGCACTATTTATGGCAATATTATAGGTGGTAAAGGTTTTGTTTTTCTTTGTTCTCTTCTTGTTTTTTTTTCTATTTTAACTGCATCTTTAACAAAAGGCAAGGGAAGGGAAAGGGAAGCGATAGAAAAAATTTTTAAGCAAATAGAGATAAGATTAGAAGGGAGAGAGAGGTAAGGGGACGGGAAAGAAAGGTAGAAATAAGTAAACAACTTGTTAATAAACATGACCAAATGGGCAGTATACATTTATTTCTCTCTCAGTGTTTGTTTCTTCGCCTCGTTATAGTTTATTATGGATGGATGATTAATTTTCTCTCGTTGGTAAGTTTTTTAACATGTCCAGTTTGTACATTTTACCTGTTGCCCTTCATAGTATTTATTATTGTTAATAGGTTCAAGGTGATATACAAAAATAATAATAATTGTTCATTGTTTTATAGTTTCTCTCTTGATGAAGTTCTCAATGTAAAACGAGATATAGGGTATGACGAATGAGAAGTTTTACTGGCTCTTATTAGTCGAATGGTTCTGGCCAACAAAGGCTCGGCTTTAATTGCGCGTTTTTGGTCTTGTGCTTCTTTGTAATGTTTTTGTTAGTAAAGTAACATGTGGATAAATTATAGTTTCTCTTGGTTTGACTTGGTATTGGGATAGAATATGTTTCCAAGAGATTGGTAAATGTTGGCTATCATCCCGATTATTTAAGTTGTTGGACCTCTTTTCTATTTCTATGGATTCTCTGATTATCCTAGTGGATAGGTT
>CM032447.1:60083132-60497261 GCA_019049505.1 Pachyrhynchus sulphureomaculatus
ACCCTCTTCAATCATTTTGCGCACAGCATCGATGTTTTTTGGAACCACAACTGATTCTGGTCGACCTTCACGAAATTTATCACTGACGGAAGCACGACTATGACGAAATTCTACAAATTAATTGCCTTTACTAAAATCGTAAAAAATCATTTCAATTTTTTTTTTAAACATTCACTGTAAACAAACTACTCGGCCAATTTCTGAGCTGCCACTGTTTTAACAATAACAAATGTCAAATTTTACAACAACCCTAATGTTACATCTCAATACCGCCATCTAGTGGTCGTTCGTAAAAACTTAAAAAGACGCCCTCGTATATATAATAGTCAACAGCAGTTTACAGTCAACCACCGATCGAGTGTATTTGTTTATTTGTCAATATTATTAATGCAATTAAATTTCCTTATTATTATTTTAGGCTCAAATATCCTAAATTTGAAATTTCAATTTTCGTTTTATATCACTCTCGATATATTTCATTACTTTACTTCACGAATTCTGCAAAAATATTCATTTTTCAGATAAAAATAATAGTTTTTATATGGAAACAAATAAATATAACCTAATATTAAATAATAATAAATCCCTCTTTCTATAGTTCAATGCCCCGATATCGAATTTCTATGTCCCATTATGGACAAGAATAATGTATGAATAGACTGATGATTGGTTATGAATAAAAAATATCCTGATATCTGATAATAATTTATCTCTGATAAAAAACAGGATATTACAAGGATCTCAAGGAATACAAACATATGATTACAATTTTTTTATGTAATCAGATTATTATTAAAAAATCGGTAAAATGTACCCAGTACTTTTCTCGCAAAGATATAAATGTAAAATAAGTACTCAATTTCCTTCTTTTTCTTAGTGTGCCTTATCTTCTAAGCCGCTCTAAACAGTTCAGGAGATGTCATGTGTGTCAACTGTTGTAAGTTTTTCAACCAGGAGTTGCGACGCTTTCCTAGTCCTCGCCTACCGATTATTTTTCCTTTAATTATAAGTTGCAGGAGCTCATACTTTTGGTTTCTCATAATATTGCCAAAGTAAGTGCTTTTTCTTTCTTGAACAGCTGGAATCAACTCTCGTTTTTTTCCCATCCGATCAAGTATTTCCACATTTGTGGTATGCGCTGCCCAAGCAGCATTCTGCGATAGCACTACATCTTGAATGACTCCATTCTTTGTTGTGTTGTCTCTGTTATTGTTACAGCTTCTATGCTGTATAACATGATCGAGAACACGTAGTATCTTAGCACTCTTGTTTTTGTTTTTATATTTAGTTGACAGTTATAGAGTATGCTGCGCATTTTATTAAAAAAGTTTCGTGCTTTTTCAATTCTTAAGCCTATTTCAATAGAGTGGTCCCAATCTTCACTAATTACGCTCCCTAAGTACGTTATTTTTGTTACCCTTTCAAGTGTTTGTTAATGTACTTTAATATTTATGTTTGTATTAGGGTTCTTACTGACCACCATTGTTTTTATTTTGTCCGTATTTAGTTTCATTCCATATTCCTCACATGCATCAACAATTCCATTATTGAGTGTATGTAGGCCTTCTTCACTGTCCGCCAGAATGACAGTATCATCAGCGTAGCGAAGGTTATTTACACACATACCATTAATTGTAATTCCATCTTTTATATCAGAGAGTGCTTTATTGAAGATTTCCTCCGAATAGACATTGAATAACAGGGGTGACAAAATACAACCCTGACTTACGCCCTTCTCTATTTTTATTTCTTTGGACGTGCGATTCTCAACTTTTATTTTGGCAGTCTGGTTCCAGTATAAACTTGATATTATTTGTAAGTCTTTGTCATCAATGTTACACGACTGTAGTATTTCCATCTTTTTCTCATGATTTTCCATATCAAAGGCTTTTTGAAAATCTGTTAAACATAAATAAACATCAGAGCTGATCTCCCTATATTTTTCAATCAGAACGCGGATAGAGAGTAGTGCGATCCTCGTTCCTAGTCCGTTCCTAAAGCCGAACTGTGTTTGTCCAGTATGTTCATCTAGTTTTTTGTATACTCTTTGATGGGTTATTTTAAGGAAAAGTTTCAAGATGTGGATCATTAGGCTTACATTTCGATATTCCTCTCACTTTCTAGGGTTATTCTGTTTTGGCAATATTATAAAAATTGGTGTCAACCAATCATGAGGTACATCACTTGTGTTCTATACGCTGTTGAAGAGGTCCTCTATAATGTCCATATGTCTTTCAAGAAATATTTTAATCATTTCTGTCGGTATATTATCTTCCTCTACTGTATTTTTGTTTTTAAGCAGATTTGCTGCTGCTAATATTTCGTCTTTATTTATGGGAGGGTCCGTTGTATTAAGCTTATTTGTCTTATGTTGTCTAGTTGTGACACTATACATTTCCCCTATATATTCTTCCCATCTATCTATTGGTTCTTGTATTTTCAGTAGTAGTTTACCTTCTTTATCCTCTATTACTTGTGGTAGCCTTTGTAATCTTAGTCCAGCAGCTTCTTTGACTTTCTTATGTAAACTAAATATGTCGTATTTCTTTCCTAATGCTTCTATTTTTGTGCATTGTATGCCACATGTCTTTAGCCTCCTTTATCTTCCTCTTTATTAGGTTGTGCGTTCCTTTGTATTTTATATTATTATTGTTCTTATACTTTCTTTTTATTTCAATCATATTCAATATTTCCTCCGTCATCCATGATTCTTTCTTTTTGGTTGTATTTTGTTTCAGGTGCTTTTCCAGTGTTTCCCTGATGTGGTGCCATTTTTCTTCCAGTGTCTGATGAGTTCCCAGCTTTTGTTTGTATCTAGACTTCTACCAATCTCCTCATGAACCCTCTTCTTTATGACTTCTTCTTTAAGTTTGTCGATGTTAATATTTGTTGTTTGTTCATGTTTAAGTGTTCATAATAGAGAGGCGCTTTTCTCTGCAGAACTGGATCAGTCCCTGATCTCTATCATTACGTTTACCCAAGCCATAATTCCCCACGATATCCTTTTCTTTTTCATTTATTTTGGCATTGAAATCCCCCACTATCATGTTTATCTCATTTTTCTTAGTGTTTTGTATAGTCCTAAATCTTCATAAAATATTTCGATTTCTTCATCAGTACTTTGTGATGTTGGAGCGTAGACTTGAATAATGTTAAATTTGTGGGGTTTACAATTTATTTGAATCAAGATTATGCTGTCTGAGTACGGTAAAAATCCTTCCACTATTCTTGTCACTTCTTCTGAGACCACTATTACTACTCCGTTTTTATTTTCAGTGGTTACATCTCCCGAGTAATAACCGGTGTAGTGCTCAATCCTGCAAGTTCATAATATGAATAAAATCATACAACATATGGCTACCCACCTCTTTTATCTTCTTTTCTTGCAACTATATCGCTCAAAACCTAAAGGTTTTAGTAACGTATTCCCTAGCAAAAGCTAACCGTTTTTTGCTATTAGCTTTCGAAATTAACTGCTTCTTCCTGGTTGCACACCCCTTATAGCCTGCCCTGTGTAAACAATTTTTTACTGTTTGTGAACTTGAAAATAGTTCCCGTACTTCTTCTTTTAATTTTGGTGCACTTTTCTTGGGATCTATAAATATATGTCTAACAATACTGGCCTCTTCACGTGGGGTCAGTTTCTCGGGACGACCGGACTGTGATCGAATTTTATAGGAACCCGTTGATTTATACTGGTTTACAGTGTACAGTGTGCATGCGATTTTCTAACAATTTTTACCATATTTCTATACGATTTTCCATCTTTTTACAAATCAATTATGATCTTTCGATTTCGAAATGGAATGTCACAATTTCTCTCGCTCATTTTTAATACTACTTTGAAAACCCACTGCAAAATTACTAGCAACAAGTGACAGATTATAAAGTATGGCCGAAAATGATTCATTTGTTTACGGTTTAGCGAGCAATAGATAGCTTGATAAAATGCGGCTGATTATAACGAGCAGTTCTTGAGTGTATGGAGACTATTTTGACATTAATTTTGTTTACATTTTTATAACAATGATGTAACTTCTAAATAAAATATTCCGTAGTTGTTTTTAATACTAATCCTCGTTGGTTAAGTTTCGGTAGTGCGATGGGTATAAAGCGCTAGCAGCTGGGTATTGTGACGTCTCAGATTTAAAAATATAAAAGCTCTTGGCTTATATGTTAAGATCGTGAGGCCAATAAAACAGAAATATATATATATATATATATATATACATATATATATATATATATATATATATATATATATATATATATATATATATATATATTATATATATTTATATATATATATATATATATATATATATATATATATATATACATATATATATATATATATATATATATATATATATATATATATACATATATATATATATATATATATATATATATATATATATGTATATATATATATATATATATATATATATATATATATATATATATATATATATTATATATATATATATATATATATATATATATATATATATATATATATATATATATATATATATATATATATATATATAATATATATATATTTATATATATATATATATATATATATATATATATATAATATATATATATATATATATATATATATATATATATATATTATATATATATATATATATATATATATATATATATATATATATATATATATATTAGGGTGACCGCAAAAAATCGAAGTCGGAATTTTGTTCGTCTGGACTCCATAAAACGATTCCCCTTTCCAGATATTGAGATAGCCGAAATTTGAGCTCGATTCAACGACGTTAACCCATGCCGCTCGTCGCTCAAAGTTTGAAAAAATCCAAATTTTTGGCCAAAAAACTGACATATGGAGCCATAACTCCAGAACGGTAAATAATAGAAACACGCTTAATATCTCAAAAGAAAGCTAATGTTGTTCTTCAAAATTTATATTCTATACATAATTGTTGTTATTTTAAGTCAAACTGAGTTACAACAGCCTTTAGCCCCAAAAACGTGACCTGGTACCAGTAGGAGCCAGTTTGGGAGTATTCTAAGAATTTTACGGGTTTTTACATAATGTGTCTCGAAATTAACATTTTTTTGTTAAAAAGTATTTTGGAACTCAATTTTCAAACATAAAGAGCCTTTTGTTCAAATTTAATCTTTTATTATATGGGGATTACCTGACTAGTTTACTAAAGAAAGACCCGTTTGGCAGGTAAAAAGGAGGGTGAATCTAATTTCTATTTTAGAGATGGTGATTTTACTTCAGCGTACAACCGACCTTTTATTTATTCAGTTTAGTTTCTAAAGTGCCTTTGAGCTGGTTAGATCGAACAATTATCTAGTTTATTACAATTAACGTTTTTTTTTTTAATTTTCCAAGTGTGTGTGTTATTGTTTTTATAACTATTATAGTATTATTTTAAAAGACATTTGAAAACATTTTATTGAAATTAAAGTTTGCAATATATTTTGTTTCATTTTCCAAGTTAACTGTTATTTACCTATTGGCCTCTGAAATGGCATCCACATCAGGTGTACAAAGCCGGACCAAGGATAAAATATTTCTTGTGGGCTATCCCATTCACCAGATCACCGGTTGTAAACTACCCTCAAATCGTCAAGTTTTGTGTGCTTTATTTTATAATTTACGTACTGTGAAATTAACTGTAAGAGAATCAGCAAAACTTACAATACGAGAAGTATTCATTTTTTGGGAGAAAGCTCGAATCCCGACTAAACATGAGCAAGATGCAATTACTAAGCTGGCAAAACTTCACGCCGAGTGGAGAACTCTTCAAAAAGACTGGAAGAAAACATCGAAAATGGCCAAGAACAAATTTAAACAGTGTGTTGAAAAGTTGGATGATCTCTGTGATATTGCTCAACAAGATGCCTTGGCTCTGATGAAATCGGAAGAAGATAAGGCATTTCTCGTGAAACAGAGGCAGAAGGGCCGCCCAGGTTCCATGACTGGAGAGGATCTCAAGTTGTCTCGAGCTGAAGAAATCAAGGTGCAAAAGGAACTTTAACTTGAACCGACAAATCCAAGAAGCAACTTTTGATATTGGTGAGTTTTTTTTTTATTATTAGTATTCTAAAAAATAGATAAACAAATAAGTAAATAGTTTCATTATAATTAAAAGAAAATTGTACATGAGAGCATGATTTGGCATCTTTATGATTGAGTTTATATTTTTTAAATAATACCTTTTGATTATTCTTAGAGACGGATGATGAAGACAAGTTCGAAAAAGGAGAAGAAGACACTGAAGAGGACAGCATCTACCAGGAACTTGAGAGCTTGGAGGAAATGGACATCCCTGAAGAAGCTGCAGAAGATCCAGGACCATCTGAGAGCAAGAGGATGAAAGTTTCATTTGCAAGGGGCGTTAAAGAGATTTTAAACATGAAATTGTCCATTTTGTTAGATCGATGTAAGGTATCCGACAGAAATGCCACGAGAATTTTAATAGCTACTCTAGAAGCACTAAACCTTGACCCTCTTGAGTACAAAGTCTCGAAAACTTTATTACATGATAGAAGGCAAATGTTCAGAGAACAATATAATAAAAAATTTTTTGATAAAGTAAACATTCCTGAAAAAGAGCCCGTGGTTGTCCATTGGGACGGTAAACTTTTACCGGGTGTTTTAAAAAATGAACAATGTGAGCGAATAGCTATAGCTATTTCATACGGTGAAAAGGAACAGCTGCTGGGAGTTCCTGTAACAGCAAACAGCTCTGGAGAGGAGCAAGCCGTAGCCGTATATGAATGCCTACATGATTGGGGTCTTCTCAACACCGTCAAGGCGATGTGCTTCGACACTACAGCATCCAACATGGGAAGACTCAAAGGAGCATGCGTCATATTGGAGCAAATGTTAGGAAGAGAATTGTTATACCTAGCTTGCCGTCACCATATCTTGGAAATTCTGCTAAGAGGCGTATTCGATACAAAAATGGGATCAACCACTGGATCTCATCCAGATATTTTCAAGAGATTCCTCACTGCGTGGCCAAAGATAGACAAAGGAAAATACGACACAGGTATCAGTGACAATCTAATACAAAAGCAGCTAACTCCAGAAGTAATTGCAAATGTTACTACTGAATTCGAGACCAAATTAACTGAGAGCCACACTACAAGGAGCTATTGCAGTTGGTTCTCGTATTTGTTGGATCACTAGACGGCAATGTTGTGGGTTTTAGAACTCCAGGAGCCATTCATCATGCTAGGTGGATGGCAAAGGCTATTTACTGCTTAAAAATGTTCATTTTTCGTCGTCAATTTAAGATGTCTAAAGAAGAAGAAAGTTCTGTGCGTGCCATTTCTGTTTTCCTAGTTAAATTTATTGTAAAGCTTGGTTCAATGCTCCAAAAGCTCATCTAGCACCAAAGGAAGATTTAGGTATTTGGCATAGTCTATTAGACTATAAAGAATGTTACAACGACATTGCAGAAATAGCCCTGACCAAATTTTCGAACCATTTGTGGTATTTGAATGCAAAGTTGGTGGGATTATCGTTTTTTGATCCCACCATTACAGAAGATGAAAAGTTGTTAATGGCTAATAAATTGCTCAGTAGCACAGATGAACCATCACAGCACGCTAGGGTTGTAAATCCAAAAGTTAGGAAAGAAAACTTAAAAGAGGTAGTTGATGGAGGATTGGTAAATTTACTTACCAAAGAAACGTTTACATTCTTTGACTAATTTAATATAAAAACAGATTTCCTAAGACAACATCCAAACACCTGGCCCCAAAATAATGACTTCCAAGAAGGATTGAAAATTGTCAAAACATTAAAAGTAGTTAATGATATGGCTGAGCGTGGTGTTAAATTAATAACCGACTCTAACGACCTTCTGACAAAAGATGAAGACCAAAAGCAATATGTCCTGCAAGTTGTAAGTAAATGCCGAGCATTATATCCTGACGTTTCAAAAACTACTTTAACAAAAGCTCTAGAATAGATTAGATAACTATGTAAAATTATCAACTCATGTAGGTACTACGTCTGTATCTTTTCTGTGTCTGTTTTATATGTATTATATACCTAATTTTTATATTTTAAAATAAAAAATGTCATTAGACTTATCAGTATTACTTGTTTTTTTTATTATATTTCCACTTTAAACTCAAAAATATACCAAAAAAAAGCAAAATTTATCACTTAATAACAAAATATACGAAGTATGCTCCTAGTGGTACCAGGTCACGTTTTTGGGGCTAAAGGCTGTTGTAACTCGGTTTGACTTAAAATAACAACAATTATGTGTAGAATATAAATTTTGAAGAACCATATTAGCTTTCTTTTGAGATATTAGGCGTGTTTCTATTATTTACCGTTCTGGAGTTATGGCTCCATATGTCAGCTTTTTGGCCAAAAATTTGGATTTTTTCAAACTTTGAGCGACGAGCGGCACGGGTTAACGTCGTTTAATCGAGCTCAAATTTCGGCTATCTCAATATCTGGAAAGGGGATTCGTTTTGTGGGGCCCAGACGAACAAGATTCCGACATTTTTTTCCCCTCTATGAGATCCGGTCACTCTAAATATATATATATATATATATATATATATATATATATATATATATATATATATATATATATATATATATATATACACACATATATATATATATATATATATATATATATATATATATACATATATATGTATATATATATATATATATATATATATATATATATATATATATATATATATATATATATATATATATATATATATATATATATATATATATATATATATATATATATATATATATATATATATGTATGTATGTATGTATATATAGGTACCTTGAAAATTGCTTAATATATTTGAACTGGTATATCTATGTAGTAAAAGCGATTGTAGAAAAATATTGACTCATACCGCTTCTGCCTAATAACATGCAAAACTAACTCAAAACAGACTCAAACTTTTTTTTCAAAATTATCGCAGCTATGTCTGATTGACACTGAATTCAGAACGACAAGCCTGTGGGCTCCTGCAATTAAGAAAAATGTGATTTTAGAACACTGCGAACAAAATGGCGCAGCGAAGATGTTTATAGTAACCAGAATTTGACGGAACTGACAATACCAATCAAAACAGATCACGAGAAACATAGCTTTCAATTTCCGTCAGTCTGTTGGCACGATAACTCTTAAACGAAATAAGATATTGATTTTACATTTTGTAGACACATTATACTAGAAGTATGAACGAAACTCACATCACTTCAAGAAAAGAAGGTGAAAGGAGCAACGTGAATAAAGGTTGTGTAATTTCGGTAGTAATACAGGAATTCGAGGATGAATTGGAAAGACTTGTGAAAAACAAGATAAATGAAATTTTTTTGCAAAAACAGAAATTTATTTATGTAAATCTTTCAATTTCCATTGATCTCACTATATTTGGTTTAGTGAAATTCCAATTTTTTATTCCCTCAGAAAAAAAATTGTATCGAACTATGCATAATACTCGTGTACAGTACAGATAGCCTATTCATTCGACGAAAATTTCTTTCTCCATTTATCCGACTTTTGAGGTTAGGAAACAAAAAAAAAATCACTTTGAGCCAAATCTGGGGGATAGGCTGGGTAGGAAACTATTTCGAGTCCAGTTTGGGCACGTTTACCAGTGCAACAGCCACCATGTGTGAGTAGGCGCATTGTCCTGGTGAAGGAGCACTTTTTTGTGTGCTAATCCTGATCGTTTGTGCTTCAATTCGTGATGCAAACGGTCCAATAACGTTGCGTAATAAGAACCAGTCACTGCTTTACTCTGTTCCAAATAGTCAATCATGATGACTGGGGGACCCTGTGAGTCCCAAAAAAGAGTTGCCATTACTTTTTCCGCCGATAAAACTGTTTTCACTTTCTTTGGTGCATTTTTACCTTCGTCAACCCATTGTTTTAACTGCCGTTTTATCTCCGGGGTGTAATAGTGGATCCACCTTTCGTCTACATTCACAAAATGTTGTCAAAAATCCTTTAGATTACGTGCAACGACAATTTTCAAATGTCTTTCCTCGTACGTTTTTGGTCTGGAGTTAACAAACGCGGCACCCATCACGCATTCAGCTTTTTAGGTTTTAGAGCTTCATGCAGGATATTATATACCCTTCCTTATGAGATTCTAAACATCTAAGCAATCTCACGACGTTTAATGGGACGATCTTCCATCACAATGCCACAGATCTTATGGACCATTTCTTCAGAAGAAACATTAATCGGCTGTCCTGAACGTGCAGCATCTGCAGTTCTCGTACGGTCACGTTTAAATTTATTTATTCAGCTTGGGTGCTGGTGCCCAATGTCCCCATGAACTTACTTTAGTTCAGCTTATACCTGTGCCCCAGTTCATTTTTTCAAATAAAAATATTTTATTACTGCACGATACCCTGTTTTATCCATTTCTATGAAACTCGTAACACTGATCACTTACGATGGATGCCAACAGAGAACTGCGCATTGTATCTGTTTAAAATTTGGAACATAACCATTACTACAATCAAGCTTACCAGCAGTCATCAGCTTAACAAAATTTCGTAGAAATTTATCAGACTGAAATTTTTTGCAAATTTCTTAAAGATCAACACTTTTTTGTCTTCTTCTTCTTCTTCGAGTACCACTCCTATCAGAGATTAGAAATTATCACAGCTACTCTCACTTTATTTGCTGCTCTTCTAAACAGTTCAATTGAGCTGCAGCCAAACCAGTCGCGCAAGTTACGCAACCACGATATTCTTCTTCGTCCAACATTTCTCTTCCCTCTAATTTTGCCCTGCATAATATTCCGCAACAGTGAATACCTTACTCCCCTCAACACATGTCCCAAATATTCCAGCTTCCTTTTTTTAATAGTGTTCATTAGTTCTGGGGTTTTGTTTAGTCTTTGGAGAAACTCGTTATTGGTCAATCCATGACACTTTCAGAATGAGCCGATAACACCACATCTCAAAAGCTTCAATACTTTTAGTATTGTTCTGCCTCAAAGTCGATGCTTCCACTCTATAAAGAAGCATTGAGAAGACATAACATCGCAACATTCGTAACCGAAGTACCAGGCTTAGAACTCGATTGCAAAAGAGTTTTCTCATTCTGTTAAAGCTTGATCTTGATATTTCTATTCGGATTTTAATCTCCTCTGTCTGATCTGTGTTCTCGTTCAGCCATGTTCCCAAGTATTTGTAGCAGTTGACTTTCTCAACACTTGTTATTAACCCAAAAACAATCGTGGTTATTTTGAGATTTTGCCATCACCATAGATTTTCTTTTCTGATTTATCTTTAGACCAAATTTATTGTAGCTGTTGTTTAACCGCTCAACAAGATGTTGTAGGTGTTCTAAACTTTCTGCTAGAAGAACTATGTCATCGGCGTATTTTACATTATTCAGGGTTTCACCGTTTATCGTTATGCCCTCGTCCTCCTCAGACAGAGCTTCCTGACATACACTCTCGCTATAGATATTAAACAAAAGGGGTGACAGTATGCAGCCCTGACGTACTCTCCGGCGGATCTCCATCTCTTCCGTAATCATTTTCTCCACTTTTACTCTCGCTGTCTGGTTCCCACATAGATTGCATGATGCGGATATCTAGATCATCGATATTTTTATTTTTGAGGATTCTCTTTAATTGATCATGTCGAACTTTATCGAATGCCTTTTCAAAGTCTATAAAGCAAACGTACAGCTCCTGATTCATGTCCATGCATCTCTGTGACAACACGTTTATCGCAGACAGGGCCTCGTTTCTGCCCATTCCTTTTCTGAATCCCATTTGGGTCTCACTAATATCGATTTCAAGATTTTTGTAGATACGATTATGTATTATCTTTAGAAAAAGCTTTAAGGCATGGCTCATAAGAAATATAGTCCGATGGTCACTACATTCTTTAGCGTTTGCTTTTTTCGAGATTGCCACAAAAGTGGACTGAAGCCAATCATTGGGCATTATACCAGTTTTATATATTAAGTTGAACAATTTTAGGAGAATTGAGATTAAATCGTCATTCATCAGTTTTAACAGCTCAACTGGTATATCGTCAGGTCCGGCTGCTTTACCCTTCCTTGCATGTTGTAGGGCGTACTCCAATTCCTCTCTCATTATATCCGAGCCAGTATCGTCCAGGAGATCATCTGATGTTGCACTTCGCTGTTCATCATTAAAAAGGTCTTCAATATATTCTTTCCATCTTTGTACTTTTTTATTGATATCTGTTATGAGAGCAACGTTTTTGTCTTTAAGTTGTCTAGAGTGATTTGATGTTCTTACCCCTGTCATTTCCTTGATCTTCTTGTGTACGTTCAGCGCATCTTTATTAAAATATGCTTATCAAAGATTTTCTCCTACAGTCTGTTAAGTAAGAACGTGCTGCAATGATTGATTTTTGGTAGATGCGATTCTAGCGATTCAACAAAAAAATCGGTAGAGGGAACCTGTGTCTAGGACGCAGTATCAGTCGCTTCCGAACTCTCATCGAAATCAAATAAAATCCAAAATGAGTCACTTGTTTGTGCGTCGGTTCGAGGCAGTCTTTCATTTTTCCCATGCCTAAATAATACATTTCACGGCCGCAAAATATATTACCAGATATACAAGTATGAAATGCTGATTTTTTTTCTAAAAAAACAAGTTAAATTCGGAAGAATGATAAAAAGTGCTTTATTCAAAGTGTGCTCCATCGCTTGTTATACCTTTTTCCCATCTTTCGGGCAATTTGCGAATACCACGCCAGTAAAAATCTTCCCCTTTTGCTGCGAACCATTCATCGAGCCATTTTTTCACATCTTCGTACGAACCAAAGCACTGCTCAGAAAGTGCGTGACCCATCGATGCAAACAAGTAGTAATCGGAAGGAGCTAAGTCTGGTGAGTAAGCCGCATCGGGTAAAACTTCCCAGCTGAGTGCTTCCAACGTGTCGCGAACTGGTTTTGCCGTATGTGATGGAGCATTGTCATGAAGAAAATTGACTTTGAGTTGCCTCTTTCGGTAATCTGGCCTTTTTTCAAGCAGCGAACGGTTCAAATCGGTCAATTGTTGTTGGTAACGTTTAGTATTAACCGTAACCCCAGGTTTTAACAGCTCATAATAGACCACGCCCCTCTGGTCCCACCAAACACAGAGTATCGTCTTTCTGCCAAAGCGATTTTTCGCGCTTGGGATTCTCAAAATAAATCCACTATTCATCCCCTGTAACTATACGATGCAAAAACGACTTCCTTTTGTACCGAGCGAGCAAAATGTCACACGTGTTTTTGCGCTTTTCCATTTGCCTGTCGTTCAACTCATGTGGTACCCATCTACCGGCTTCTGAATCTTTCCCATATCTCATAACCGACTGGAAACAGCTTGTTGACTAACGCCCATTGCTCGGCGAGTTGTTTTTGTGTTTGCGAATCATCTTCGTCCAACAATGCTTGCAATTCCACATTTTCGTATTTTTTTGTCGGTTTTCCACGTTCCTTGTCTGCAACATCGAAGTCACCACTTTTAAAACGCCGAAACCATCGTTCACACGTATCTTGCGATGCAGAATGTTCACCATAAGCTTCTCGAAGTAATTGGTATGATTCAACAGTAGTTTTCTTAAAATGAAAACAAAAAAATTAATGCTGTCCACGAATGCTCTTTGTTCGGTATAAATGTCGACATATTGAATACAACAATACAACACTATGCACACCAATTTATCACTCGTCGCGTTTGACACTTGTTGATGACACAACAAAATGGGCGCAATATTAAATCTTTATAGCACAAACTGCATTGGTGCACCATCTGTTGCCTGAAATCAGCATTTCGTACTTGTACACTTGGTAAAAAGTCCTTGTCGGTTGTGAAGAAGTGGGTAAATCGTCTTAACGAGACGAAAAATGTCGACGTGGGGGCTCGGTAGGCAAAATTACTCCGAAAGTGAAAACACGAAGTGTGTCTTTGTTTTTACGAGACCTGAAATTGACGCATCCTCAAGGAGCGACAAAATTAAGAAAACCAGGTTTGAATGTGTCCCGTGAAACCATTTGACAACATCTTTGTGCTCATGATGTCAAATTCCGAAGCACGTTGAAGAAACCTTTGTTGGGCGAAAATCACGTCGCGAAGCGGCTCGCTTGGGCTCACGTTAAGATAACAGAGTGGCCCTCATAATCGCCGGACGCCCACCTTTTTGAGAACGTTTTGCCCCTTGTAAGCAGATAGCTCAGAGGAAAGACTCTGAGGACTTTGACTCGGCTGTCTCGCGAGATTCGAAAAATTTGCAGAGTATGCAGAAAATCTCGTCGACAGCGTGCCTCGAAGATGCCAGGCGATTTTTGATGCAGGAGGCGATTGGACAACTTACTAAGGTAATTGCACCGTCGTTAGCACACCAAAGATTACCTCGATGGCAAAAAATGTTCTCGAAACATGTACGAGCGGTCGCGTTCTTACTTCACAGACTGTATTTATAAAAATTAAATTTTTATAATTTAACACAAAAAATTTAAAACCGAAAATGTAAATTATTTGTTTCTGGACATTTTGCCTCTATTTTTGTCCTTGGGGATCTTAAAGTCAAATAAAATTTTCAATTTTTCATGTTTCAAAGCGAGTAAAGTTCACCTTGAAATATTCGAAAGCTGCATGTAGTATCAGCTTTAGAGAATTTCCCGTTTATGCTAGAATAATTATAACAGGGTGCTATTTAGTTAGCAAATTGCAAAACTGATTAACATGTAAGTCATAAAGATTCGTGCATGACGCTCTGTAGAATTGGTAAACACGCAAACTAAGGTCTTAATTTGATTAACTGATTTGACGAACTAAAACAAGTAGTAAAAAGTCCATTTTACGATATGCTCTGAGGCTGTTTAGTAAATATTTTATTTCGTCGTAAAATAAGGGTAAAATAGGGTCCGATTTTATTGCGAACGTTTTCGTTTTATTAAGTCGAAAGATAAGAGAAAATAACAATACATTTTTCATATTATCAATCAAGCTTTTGCATATATAGGTAATAGAGCTCTTATAGAAACACAACGGGAATTATTCATCAACTTGGGGAATAAGTTGTTTTCCAGCTGTCATTGATCCAAAACTTGCAAAAGAGGACATGCCATTCCCAAGCGGTTATCCATTTAAAAGGTCTTCGACGTAGGAGGTTTTTGCTATAACTTTCCTGTACTATTTATATTTCGCTATATATTTCAAAATTATTTACATTTTATTATTGGTAACTTTCGGAAATAATGGAGGAGGACATATTGTTGAGTCACACATGTAAAATAAGTTTTAATATGCTGTCTTATAAAACGCAAACTATCGTATCTATATTTTTTTAAAAATTTTAGTTAATGGCCATCATAGGCAGACTCATCAAGATGAGAAGAAAAGGAAAGGATTACCTCTGGCCTGATTTATTTATATGAGACTGGTTTTTTTGAGCAGGACCCTTACTTGTTCACTGTCTTCTTGCTGATCCTAATTTTTTTTTTGGGACATTTGTAAGGAAGGGTTCTCTTCTACAGTTTCATTCTTAGAAGGATATTTTTCATTGGAAACATCGATTTTTTATCGTATTGAGAAGGATGCAAAATTTTAAAGTTTCATTGGAAGAGTTTTTCCGGTCATTAATTCTTTTACTAGCGATTGAAAAGCATTTAAGCTATTTGAATTCAATTATGAGAGTTATTAGTGTTCTGTACGGAATACTTCTAAGATGACTTTGGTGTCTCTCTGTCCGTCTGTCTGTCCCACCAGATTTTCTCTGAAACTGTTTGTCGTAGAAAGTTGAAATTTGGTAATAATACAGGAATTGATAACCTCATCAGAGCTACGTAGTTTTGAAAGTTAAATTTTGATTTAAAGGGTGAAATCGGAAGTGAAAAAAAAAATTTTTACTAGGTCATCCAGGTGGAGTGAAATGAAACTTTGTGAAAACACGAGTCAAATATATATACGTATATATATATATATATATATATATATATATATATATATATATATATATAATATAATATATATATATATATATATATATATATATATATATATATATATATATATATAATGTATATATATATATATAATGTAATACTTGCGCACACTTTTCTTTGAATTATTTTTCCACCTTATCTCGAAAAGTACTGATCAAAAAATTTTGAAAAAATTCTGGAATATTCTCCACGGGGTGTAGACTGATAATATTTTTACAAAATCATCATATGATTCTCCCCTGTGATGGTGATGCCTCTATCCGCAGCTTTTTTGGCTTCCCGATCCGCCATGTCATTACCCTTAATTCCTGAATGACTCGGGATCCAAATGAGAGTAATTTGTTTTTTTCCTAATGTTGGCGATGTAAAGTAAATCTGAGATTTGCCTCAGATATGCATAGTTAGGGTTGTTGGATTTTATGGCCTTTAAGGCACTTAATGAGTCAGATGCGATAAGGAAGTTATTATTTTCTTTGGATTTGATTGCGTAACTGATTGCTTCCTTTATTGCCAGAAGCTCTGCTGAGAAAATTGAGGAGTGAAGGAGAAGTTTGATTTGGGAGGAGAGGAATACTTGGCGCGATGAATTTGGAATAGATCCAACGATTGTTTGGAATGTGAGCGTTGAAGTGAGGATGAATAAAATTTCATAAGAGAAAATTGTCTTACGAGATGGAGAGAGGGAACAGCTGCCACGCACTGAAGGCTCGATATTGGAAAAGCTCTGAATGCTCCAGTTGCAACCCGCAGAGCCTGGTTTTGTATTGTGTCCAATAATTTCTTTGCAGAATGGCTGGCTGCATCATAAATGAAGTCCCCATATCGGAGCTTCGAAAGGATCAAGGTGAAATCCGCTCCCTATTTAGTGTTTGCAAGCATTCTTAGAATATTGAGATCTTGCATTGTACGGTCTTTTAGTTTCTTGGACTTTTTACTACTTGTTTTAGTTCGTCAAATCAGTTAATCAAATTAAGACCTTAGTTTGCGTGTTTACCAATTCTACAGAGCGTCATGCATGAATCTTTATGATGATATGAGGGAGCCAGCTGAGACTGCTATCGAAATTCATCCCGAAAATATTGGTGGAGCTTGTTGTGGGGATGTCCCTGTTGTTAATGTGTAATACGTTCATTTTTGGATAGTTTCTGATTTTACAAAAGTGAATTGCATTCGATTTTGTTGGAGAGAATACAAAGCCA
Organism: Pachyrhynchus sulphureomaculatus; assembly: GCA_019049505.1. Lineage (NCBI taxonomy): Eukaryota > Metazoa > Arthropoda > Insecta > Coleoptera > Curculionidae > Pachyrhynchus > Pachyrhynchus sulphureomaculatus. Next base: position 60,100,342 of record CM032447.1, read on the forward strand.
TTATTGGTGGCCCACGAATTTAGGGTATTAATTGTGATCGGCAACTCTTTTGTGATTTGGCGGAATAAATAAGTAAGTCGTCAGCAAACGGCAAGATAGCTATGTTGAAGAGAGATGGACCTGAAAATTTTTGTTTTCTTTATATACCAGATAAATTATTAAAGGTAATGCCCTCGTAATAATTTTCGTTCAATCTACACTCCGTGGAGAATATTCCAGAATTTTTTCAAAATTTTTTGATCAGTACTTTTCGAGATAAGGTGGAAGGATAGCGATTTTTCACGATTTTTTAAAAATAATTCAAAGAAAAGTGTGTACTGATCAAAAAATTTTGAAAAAATTCTGGAATATTCTCCACGGGGTGTAGATTGAACGAAAATTATCACGGGGGCATTACCTTTAATAATTTATCTAGTATATAAAGAAAACAAAAATTTTCAGGTCATCACGTTTCAGTAAAGATTGGAAACAAACTTTGTTGAAAACTCATTTGGGGTGTGTTTTGTGAAGTCACTGATCATTTTATACCTGCGTAACAAATTTTGTTATTTTAAAAGCAATCAACGTACGGAACACTCATTGCGCAAGTTCAACTTGCACTTGATCGGTTTTTTTAAGTTGAGAATAATCCGGTAATCTCCAGATTCTAAAATTTTTTTTAAGAGCCTTACCCTTCCGGTAATTATTTTTTTGCCGTTACCATGGTATGGGTCCAAAGTTAGAGGTTTTTCGAGAGGAGTTTGTACTTTTCTGTGGCCTAAATTTTACGGAAATATATACCTGAAAATTGAATCCGTCCAGCCTTAATTTTTTATTCATGGTTCAGGTAATGAATATGTCTAAACCACGGCTACCTCCCACAAATTTCACATAATAATAGCTATATAGCACTCGCATTGAATAAGCAGCCCAGTATATACTTTACTTACTTTGTGAGCGGCTTACTCTTAGATTGGAGAGAGCTGACCTTAACGCTGGCGCTGTTGAGTATGTTTAATTTTTACCTTGACTCTCACTTTCTCTATTACTGGAGCCCTCCCTAAATTCATAAAAAACTTTTTATCCCCAAGAACATTTCAAGTCAGAGCGAATGGCATAATGTCCGACACATACAAACTCACCCTTGGAGTTCCCCAGGGCTCGGTATTAAGTCCATCTCTCTTCAACATAGCTATCTTGCCGTTTGCTGACGACCTACTTATTTATTCCGCCAATTCCTCATCCAGAGAAAGCACAAAAGAGTTGCCGATCGCAATCAATACCCTAGATTCGTGGGCCACCAATAATAGCTTTGTATTCTCTCCAACAAAATCGAATGCAGTCCACTTTTGTAGAATCAGAAACTGTCCAAAAATGAACGTATTACACATTAATAACAGGGACATCCCCACAACAAGCTCCATCAATATTTTCGGGGTGAATTTCGATAGCAGTCTCAGCTGGCTCCCTCATATCATCATAAAGATTCATGCATGACGCTCTGTAGAACTGGTAAACACGCAAACTAAGGTCTTAATTTGATTAACTGATTTGACGAACTAAAACAAGTAGTAAAAATTCCAAGAAACTAAAAGACCGTACAATGCAAGATCTCAATATTCTAAGAATGCTTGCAAACACTAAATGGGGAGCGGATTTCACCTTGATCCTTTCGAAGCTCCGATATGGGGACTTCATTTATGATGCAGCCAGCCATTCTGCAAAGAAATTATTGGACACTATATAAAACCAGGCTCTGCGGGTTGCAACTGGAGCATTCAGAGCTTCTCCAATATCGAGCCTTCGGTGCGTGGCAGCTGTTCCCTCTCTCCATCTCGTAAGACAATTTTCTCTTATGAAATTTTATTCATCCTCACTTCAACGCCCACATTCCAAACTATCGTTGGATCTATTCCAAGTTCATTGCGCCAAGTATTCCTCTCCCCCCAAATCAAACTTCTCCTTCACTCCTCAATTTTCTCAGCAGAGCTTCTGGCAATAAAGGAAGCAATCAGTTGCGCAATCAGATCCAAAGAAAATAATAACTTCCTTATCGCATCTGACTCATTAAGTGCCTTAAAGGCCATAAAATCCAACAACCCTAACTATGCATATCTGAGGCAAAACTCAGATTTACTTTACATCGCCAACATTAGGAAAAAAACAAATTACTCTCATTTGGATCCCGAGTCATTCAGGAATTAAGGGTAATGACATGGCGGATGGGGAAGCCAAAAAAGCTGCGAATAGAGGCATCACCATCACAGGGGAGAATCATATGATGATTTTGTAAAAATATTATCATCAATAACCAGAAATGCTTTTCAATTTGAATGGGACGTTGAGGTTTCCAGTAACAAGTTGTGGGAAGTTAAATCTCAAGTCCATCCCCCCCTCCACACATACAATCTCAGCAGATCAGAGAACACAACTCTGAGAAGATTGGCAATGGGACATACATATCACACGCATTCCCACTTATTGAGAGGTGAACTCGCTCCTTCGTGCTCTATTTGCGGTTCCGTATTGTCAGTAAAACACATATTTGAAGCAGAACATTCATCTCATCTAAGATCTATACACAATATTCCATCGGATATCAAGCAAATAATCAATACCTTTCAAATAAACAAGGCAGATATAATCAAATACTTCAAAGATCTCGAAATAATTATCTAAATCTTTCTGGGGCGCCAAATGACCATTGATGTCGACGCGCCCCACCCCAATAAATAAAAAAAAACAAAAAACTTTCTCTATTTTTGAGCTTGGCCATAATAATAATGGATAGCTGTCTCATTCACTGATGAAAAATGCTAAAAATGAACAGGCTTAACACTGTCTCGCACAGAAATCCTATATAGATGCTATAATTTTTTCAGTTATTTTAATGAGTAGGGGCAAAACTTCTGAAAACTTTAAAATATTTATTACAATCTTTTAAAAGTATTTTCATATCGTCGTCAAACTTTTTAATTGAACCATTAAAAAGTATTAAACCTTTTAAAGAAAGTCTTATTTACCGAACGCATTAGACGAAAGCCAACTTAGAAATGTTCTACAAGGGGATGTTAATGTGTATATAGGGAGGGTTGAAAACGACACTATCAGAAACAAGTGAGTAATGAACGGCAGCACAAGGGTGGAATAGATCCTAGACAGCTGATAAATAATGGGTGGAAATAAATTGAATGCATTTCAAGTAGAAGATGTAGTCTACCATATGACAACTATACGAAATTGGAAATTCTATTATGGGGATAAAATAGACTTTTAAAAGGTTCGAAAATTATTATTGTTTTTTATCTTTATTCTAAAAACATTTTATGTAATAAACTTATTATCCCATCGAACATAGTTCTTGGTCTAGCTACCTAAAAAACTTTTTTTTGCAAAATTCGACTTTATTCATCAACATAGTCTTCTTCAAAAGCAATACGTTCAAGTTCAACGCTTTTTTAGCATTTCTATACCTTTCTTCTAAAAGGATTTGTCCTTGCCTTTAAAATAGGCCTCAGTTTCGGTGATAACTTCTTCATTGGAGCCAAATCTCTTTCTCGCAAGCATTTTTTTGAAGTCTGCGAATAGATAATAGTCGCTGAGGGCCAAATCTGGAGAATACGGTGGATAAGGAAGCAATTCAAACTTCAATTCATGCAATTTTGCCATCGTAACCATTGACCTGTGACACGGTGCATTGTTTTGAAGAAAGAGCACTTTTTTTGTTCATTTGGGGCCGTATATTTGCGATTTCTGCCTTCAAACGCACCAATAACTTCATATAATATTCGCTATTGCTGTTTTTTCCCTTCTCAGCATAGTCGATGAAAATTATTCCTTGCGCTTCCCAAAATACAGAGGCCAAAACCTTTTCAGTCGACTGGGTGTGTCTTTGGTCGCTTCGGGCGGCTTTCACCAGCTGCTGTCCACTCAGCCGATTTGATTCCGGTGTGTAGTGGTGGATCCACGTTTCATCCACTATCACATATTGCATGAAAAAATCCTTTTTATTGCGTTTAAACAGGTCCAAACAGCGCTCAGAAACATCGTTGTTGTTTTTAGTCCACTGTGAGCAAACGCGGTATCCATTTCGCACAGAACTTTCTCATGCCCAAATATTCATGCAAAATATCACCAACACGTTCTTTTGATATCCTTAGGGTGTCAGCTATCTCATGCAATTTCAGTTTATGACCATCCAAAACAATTTAGTGGATTTTTTATGTTTTACGGTGTAACCACTTCATTTCGGTATCTAGAGAGTTCAGCATCATTTGTGTCTGGACTACCGCGTTTAAATTTAGCGTACTAGTAAATGATGAGTGATTTTTCAAGGGCAGAGTCCCCGTAACACTTATCGAAACATTGCTTTGCTTGAACGGTATTTTTTCGCATCAAAAAATAGTGTTTAATCAACACGAGAATCGATTTTTTCCATTGTTTTGAAAATATCAAAAGTAGCGTCACTAAAACCACTGTAACTTATAAACTAATTGTCAAAATGTCATGATATTTTGATATGTATCGTTTGACTGTTGGTACTTTCTAAAAATCATATGGATTTTTTGAAAAGGGCGGCATCGAGGTGTCAGACCAAAAATTGTTCAGCCTCCGTGTTATCTAAACTAAAGTTTTGCATCCCAGCACTACTCCATAAGACCGTCAAATTTATCAAGAGTTTACTTAAACTTTTAATACGAAGATTCAAAGCAGATCTAGCGTTTCTATACAAAATAGTTGACAATTTAATTAACTGTCTTATTTTTTTGACTCGAATTATCATTCTCATCAAGGAGCAATACTCGTCACTAGGACCTTTTCACAGATGTAACTACGGAGTGCCCGAAGCTTTGGCATATTTACTTTAAAACATGATTAATCCATCTAACTTGCACTCAAAATTGGTTGGTACAGACTAGTAATCCAGTCGAATTTATTGTGTTATACATATCGGGTGTCCCATTTCACTTGAAAAATATGAATAACTCGAAAAATAAGCTTTGTCAAAAAAATGTTTCAACAAAAGTTGCAGGGTTCAAATGGAGACATACAATGGTGGTTAAAAATTTGACCTGGAGTGGCGTTTTTAAGGTCAAATCAAGGGCAACTCAATTTTTCTAAGTAGAGACCAATACATTTTTTTGCAGATTCGGATTTTAGATGAAAAAATAAGACACTTCTGTTGATAACACTTTTTTTTGAAAATGTCAATTTTTTTGGTACTCAGCAAAAAAGAAAACAATTTCTAAACTTCAAGAATTTTTAACACAAAAACCATCAAGTTTTAAGAAAAAATGCAAGAGGCAAAATATGCTTAAATTTAAGCAAAGAATCCTTTAGAATTAAAAAAAATGATGCAATTTTTTATTCTATTTTTTTATTATTATGGGAAAAAATTGTATAAAAAAAAAAATTCTACAAGATTCCTTTATTATTATTTGCAGTTTTTATGATATTTAATGAGAAAAGAAGATCAATTTCAGTTGCTCTAAAAATCTTAATTAGCTAGTTAATTATGTTTAGAAATTGTCGTTTCCTTTTCTGAGGGGTACCACGGTGTAATCCCCAGAATCACGATTTGTTACCTGACAGTAACCGTGAAAATTTTCATTCTGTACGTATCTATTTTCTTTGACCTTTCCTGTGCCATAGGTTACTTGACCACTACTAAAATAATGAACAGGGTATAAATATTGTTATTTCTGAATATAATTTTCTGAGATATGTTTTTAAATCGTGAAGAATAAAAATTAATTTGGTCAAGTTTCTGTTCAGAAAATCACATTTTATTAAAAATTGATTTTTGCACTTAGATTACATTGAATCAGTTCTAATACTACAAAAATAAATAAAACATCATAACGAAAAAGAAATTTCTTTTTATGCTCAATCGAAAATAAAATCTCGGAATCAAAAGCATAAAAAATGTTTTTTTTTGCGTTATAGAAACAGCACGGCATCTTTTTTCTTCCGTTACGTAGATAACCGCTAAATCACCCTATCACGGAAAATTGGTTTGTACCTTTATCCTATCATCTTCAAAAACTTGAGAGAGATAGAACGAGCGGCATTCACCTTTCCTATCAGTAAAAATTGCTTTCATTATGATTCTCGGTCATTCTCGAAATAGTTGTGTTTCATTTGTCCTCAGATTTTTGAATAGATTTTTAAATATTAAAAAACTGTTTTTGAAAATATCGGTACTAAATAAAGCAGGAATACTTTTTTAGGCAAAAAGAAAAATATAGTGAATATACTGCAAAGCTAAATGTTCGTAGAAGTCAGATATCTTATCTATGACAAGATTGAAGATGGCTTCGTGAATGTATTGTTTATACCCTCAGTATTACTTGATCATCTCAATATGGAGTCCTATTTTCGTAGATAGTACAATTTCATAAGCATATATATATATATATATATATATATATATATATATATATACATATATATATATATATATATATATATATATATATATATATATATATATATACATATATATATATATACATATATATATATATATATATATATATATATATATATATATATATACATATATATATATATATATATATATATATATATATATATATATATATATATATATATATATATATACATATATATATATATATATATATATATATATATATATATATATATATGTATATATATATACATATATATATATATATATATATATATATATATATATATATATATATATATATATATATATATATATATATATATGTATATATATATACATATATATATATATATATATATATATATATATATATATATATATATATATATATATATATATATATATATATATATATATATATATGTGTGTATATATATATATATATATATATATATATATATATATATATATATATATATATATATATATATATATATATATATATATATGTAAGCGAATTGAAAAAAAATGCTCCAAAAATTACAAACTGAAGTAAGAAAGGTCAGTTTAGGAATAAACATCACCAAAACTAAATTCATGAAGAATGAACAAACAACCATTAATGACGTAATATCCATACATGGACAAGTGAAAAGGGTGGCTTCATATATATATTTGGGACAGGAAGTTACACTCGGAAAATTGAATCAAGAACTAGAAGTCAATCGAAGGATACGTCTGGGATGGGTGGCTTACGGTAAAATAAGGCAAGTCTTTCAGTCCAAACTGCCTTTAAAACTTAAAAGTAAATAAGGAATGCATTCTACCAGTAACAACATATGGTAGCGAAACTTGGGTTTGGACACGAAAAATAATTAGAAAATTGCATGTTCATCAGAGAGCAATTGAAAGGAAAATCCTAGGTATGTTATATCACTTAGGAACTGTAAATCAAACGATTGGATCAGGAAAAAAAAAAAAAAAAACAGGGATCCACGATATAATTGAGAGGACATGTTCCCTCAAGTGGAACTTGGCTGGCCATGTGGCCAGAAATACTGATAACTGGGGAAGAAAATGACCAGTTGGAGACCATGGGGGGAAAAAAGAAGTACTGTCAGACCCCAACAACGTTGGTATGATGATATTAAAAGATCAGCGAAGCTAAATTGGTATCAAATTGTTCAAAACAGGGACATATGGAAGCACATGAGAGAGGCCTATATCCAAAGGGTAGAGAATGGCTAGAAGACGAAGAAGACTTCAAACTACAACTTAGTTAGTTAACCCTAAAAATGGAAGCCCAGCCTGTGGTGCGACAAATTTTACTTATGTAAAACTATGGCAGGTGACGCGCCTTTCCTACCCTCTCCAGATGACACAATACCATCACAGTTCTTCTTTCTTAAAGAACAACTAAAATAGAATGATGAGCATATTAATAAGTCACTCGAAGAAGTTCAGCAACTTAGCAACGGTTGGAGATATTATTTGGAATAAAAGAAGAAAAAGCAAATTTAAACAAGGGCGGTAGTTGATGAATAACCAAAAATGAAGATATGGATATGGAGGGGGAAACGCTTGATGACTTCACTAAATCGAAGTCGAGAAGAAACAAGAAACGTAAAGGCGGGTGAAAAATGAAACTACAAGTAATAAAGTTTAAATACACCAAATCAGACATTTTGCCATAGACAAGCATTAAACAGGCACAAAAATTGTGATATGCGCTAAGCAAACAAGGTATATGGTTAATAATCCATAGCTACCACTAAAAAAAAGGACGTAATACCACCTCTCATTTCTATGCAACCCTTAAGTGACAAGAAAGGAGCCAAAACTACATAATGAAAGAAAGAGTTTCGCCAATAATGTTCAAAGGAAACGAAAACTACAACACATAACTGTTGCATTAGAAAAAAAAAGATTTGGGTACAGCAGAGTTAGAATTTACCCTATGTCAAGGGAAGATTTCCCAAGCACAATCAAGGTTTACCAAAGCCCGAAGGAGAAAAATCACCTACTCACCCATTGAGTACAAGATCTTAAATGCTTTTATTAGAGGCATTCTACAAGCTACCAACACAAGAGGAGATAAATAGTGTGGTTCGAATAATATAACGTAGAAAAGAGAGAAAATAGTGCTGCCCCAGGTTGCGATCTTGTTCACGGATGCACAAAAAGAAATCTACAATCTGGGTGCTATAAAACTAAATAGAACTGAAGACTTGAAGAATAGAATCCTTACAGTTCAATATAACAACTGTCAGTTGTATGAGCATTCCCTCTATACCTGTAAAACCGGACCCAAATGCATTAAATATGGTCAAGGAGAACATTGGGCGACCTGGGAAAATCTAGAGAATTCGCTGTATTTGCAATTAGTGGCGGAGCATACTCAGCGTTTTACAGAGATTGTTAGAAACATGCATGTAGCAAAGGTCCTAAGAAGTCCCATCCAAAGAATTTGTTTGAAAACCCCAAAACGAGATACGGAAATTTTTTTGAGAACGGACAATTTGTAAAAAACGAGATCGCATTGATTTTTTTTGTTAAGGAGCAAAATTGGCCAGTCCTTAGCTTTGTCGAAAAATTAGGTTAATTTTTTATTATATTACCGGAAAAGACAAAGGGGAATGTGACCTCAATTGTACCGTTTCTGGTCGATTTTATCAGTCTTCGGTTTGTCCCCTTTTTCGTTCTTTGTAGTTTGAGGTAAAAAATTGAAATTTATTTTTAATTAAATTATTCTTGAAGGTTTTATTCAAAAGAGTTCTTCATTGAATATTTTGATCCGGAATTTAATATAAGTTAAAAGTGTTGTAAAAAAAAGGTTTGTGCACCGAAAACTCGCTGGAGTAAAATGTGGGGAATCGATCGGTTATCAGTGCTGAACAGGCATTTTATGCACTGAATTGCATATTCTTCTTTTGATTATTAGTTAGTGATAAGTAATTGAACCTTATCAGTAACAGTTGATCAATAGATCTGTCAAGTCGATATTGAACTTATATCCTACAGAAATATACAAAAAGTAATAGGTGACATTTTATAAATTGGTCCATTATTACCTTAGTATACAGTTTAAGCCCGAACTAATTAACATCCATTTCTTCCTCTCAACAGGCATTGATTACAATAATATATAGGTTGAGTCAACGATATAGTAAAGTTCATTATCTCATTTGTTTCGGGAATGACGAAAAAATGTTAAATACAATAGTTTTAGGGAATGTTAAGGTGCACTGTTTAAAATTATATTTGAGTATATAGGGTACTTAAAAAAAGTGTGGCCGATATAAAATATGTTTTTTTTTTTAAATGGAACATCCTGTTTTCTAATTTATTTTTAAATTTTGCGTAAAATTCTGTAACTTTTTTATTATTATTAATATACGCCTAAACCTAGTAGATTTCCTAACATTTCAATTTTTTTTAAAAAAAATACTAGTTTTCAATTTTGTAAAAAAATGCCAGTAGCGCCATTGTTTCTGAAGGTGGAATACTCATAATTGGTACGAGCGTTCTATAGAGACGAAAAAAAAAAGATTTATGTAAAGAAATTTGAATTAGATGCTACAGGGTGTTCAAAATAAATTTATGCATTTCGATTATTTTAAATTGAAAAATCTCAAATCTTTTAAATGGCATATCCTATATATTAGTATTTTTTCTGATAGATTTTACTAAACCCTCCAACTTTTATTAAGTAAGTTATATACCTATTTCTAATAGTCTTCGATTTAATTTGAATTTTCCAATTTTTACCCTTGTTTTTAATACACTTACGTTATAACATCATATTTGCCAAGACAAAACAAAAATGTAGGCATCGTCAAATTTTGACATGTCTACTAAGCAAGTAAAAATAGTTTAATTTGTTGTAGTAATTGACGTATGAAGGTAATAGTTATGGATTTTCCCAAAAATGAATTAATTGATATGGTTTATAGACTGGGCGAGGCGGGAAAAAATTGTCTTTTGGCAGTAAGGCTTTACAAAGCGAAGTACCCTAATAGACGTATCCCATCTAGAAAATCTTTTCAGAGTACTTAATGGAACGGTTTGATGGTAGTGGTAGCGTCGAGTATATGAAACGGACAGTAGTAAACCAGAATGCTACCAATGAGGAAAAAGAAATGGAGATTTTACTTCATGTTGAAGATAATCCCTAGGTCAGCAGCCGTCAACTAGCTGACTTATCTGACACATCCCAATCTACGGCTAATCGTACCACGAGAAAATACAGGTATCATTCCTTTCATATAGAACTACACCAAGAACTTCAAGACCGTGATTTTGAACGACGAGTAAACTTCGCCGATCCAAATTTTTTATCCAAAATAATGTTTTCTGATGAAGCTACTTTTCGCAGTAATGGAGCAGTTAACACCCATAACATGCATTATTACTCAACAGTTAATCCATTTTGGGCCCGGAAAGTTCAAAACCAAATGTATGGTGTGGAATATTAAATTTTTGAATTATTGGTCCATATTTTTTCCGCGAACCGCTTAACGGGCCTAGATATCTAAATTTTTTGCAAAACGAATTACCCCAGCTTATTGAAAAAGTTGATAACTTTGAAAGGGAACAAATGTGGATTCAACAAGACGGAGCTCCGGGAAGTTCGGGAATTTTTAAACGATCGTTACCCACAAAAATGGATTGGTAGGGATGGATTCATTCAGTGGCCTCCTCGATCATTTGACTTAACACCTTTAGACTTCTTTTTATGGGGCTATATTAAAGATTGTGTTTATGTGAATCCCTCTACAACACCAGTAGATATGGAAAATAGGATACGGGATGCGTGCAGGACAATAACGTTCTTTATGCTAAATAAAGTGAAGGAAAATATAGTAAAACGATTAAACATGTGTATTCAAGTAGACGGGCATATTTTTGAACATTTATTACGTCATAATAACTATTAGAAATAGGTATATGACATACTTAATAAAAGTTGGAAGGTTTTGTAAAATCTATCAGAAAAAAATAATAATATACAGGATGTGCCATTTAAAAAATTTGAGATTTTTCAATTTAAAACAGTCGAAATGCATAAATTTATTTGGAACACCCGGTAGCATCTAACTCAAATTTCTGTACATATATCATTTTTTCTTCATCTCTATAGAACGCTCGTACCAATTATGAGTATTCCACCTTCAGAAACAATGGCGCTACTGGCAATTTTTTACAAAACTAAAAACTAGTATTTTTTAAAAAAATTGAAATATTAGAAAAACTACTAGGTTTTGGTATGTAACATTATTAATAAAAAAGTTATAAAATTTTACGCAGAATTTAAAAAATAAATTAGGAAATAGGATTTTCCATTTAAAAAAACATATTTTATATCGGCCACACTTTTTTGAAGTACCCTGTACACTCAGAAATAATTTTAAACTGTGCACCTTAACATTCATCCATTCCCGAAACAAATCAGGTAACTCTACTCTATCGTTGACTCACCTTGTACAGTCTGTGAAGTAATTCTTGAAAAAATGTGTTTTGAGGACATTTTTTGCCATCAATGTATTCTTTGGTATGCTAACAATGGTACAATTACCTTAGTAAGTTAATCGCCTAGCATCTTTGAGGCATGCTGCCGCCGAGATTTTCTGTAATAATCTCCAAAGCTTTCTCTTTACAAGGGACCAAACATTTTCAGTAGGGTTGGAGCCCGGCGTTTGTGAGGGCCACTCTAGTATCTAATCGTGGGCCCAAGCGAGCTGCTTCGCGACGTGACTTTCTCCAAGCAAAGGTTTCTTCCACGTGCTTCGAAATTTGACATCATGAGCACAAAGATGGTCTTATGGGACACATTCAAATTTGATTTTCTTAATTTTTCCGTTCCTTCACGTAGCGTTAATTTTGGGTCTCACGAAAATAAAAATACGTTTCATTTTTTTTCGACTTTCGGAGTGATTTTGTCTACCGAGCCACGTTTCGGCAAGTCGTCGACATTTTTTGTCTTGTTAAAATGATGTATCCACTTTTTCACAAACGACACCGACATTTTAATATATTTAGCGGCCGCAGAATGAGTCATTTCAGGCTTGTTTGGATGGGAACAGAGAAAGGCTGCCTCGAATCGACGCGTAAACCTTGACTCATTTTGGATTTTACGTGATTTCGACGGAAGTTTGGAAACGACTGATATTTTTACTAAAATGCGTCGTAAACAAAGGTTTGCTTTACCGACTTTTTGTCGAATTGCTAGAATCACATCTACCAAAAATGAATTATCGCGGACACGTTCTTACTTGACAGACTGTACCTACGCATAGGAGATGGTAAAATGAAATGAGAATGTGCCTATAAAAGCATATGAAAAAAGACTGTGATCACGAAAAAGAGATTTAAGTCCTTATAAAATAAAAATTAACAAAAATGGGCGTAACTATTAAACAGTTTTACGACTTCCAATTTTAATTTAATAACCGGACTATTCAGTGATGCTCTCAAATCACTTTCCTTCATTAATATTATTATTTATTATTTATGAAAAAAGTGTTTCTATAGGGGCTAATTTAATTCTCTTTTATAATTGATAAACAAATTTTGGGTGTCTACGATTTTAATTTACGATCCGCTCGTGTAATTAAAATTTATTGTTTGTAATTATAGCTTTTATAAAGATATTTTTGCTTAGCGAGTGAATATGGCATAAATGGACCAAATTACGTTTTTGTGTTTATCTTTGGCATCAGGAAATTTAGCTTTATTTTGAATTTGCACGGTCGACGAATTTCGTTAATTATGAAAGCGTTTTACGTGTTATTAGTAAAGACCCAATTTTAATAACAGGTTGAAATTAAAACATGTTTGAATAATTAGATTAGTAAATTAACGTTATTGTTTCTTAAAATAATGCAGCACATAAAGAGTTCCGCTAAGGAGTTAAGATGTCAATTAAATTTATTGTTAAGATTTAATTGTACTAAATCATAATGATCACACTTGAATTCTCTTGAAAATTTTAGAAGTTTTTGATATAACATTTTCTCTGCATAAAGAACCCCGCACTAATCTTATGGAAGTTGGCTCCGGTCAAATCGGCTGAAAATGTATGTTATGCTTCAAGACTTTCTGATCAAAAGTCTCGATGGACACAAAGTCCGAAAATGGATATATTAAGAGTTATCGAGCATGGAATTAGTAAAAAATAACCGGTCAAGTGCAAGTTGAACTTGCGCAATTAGTGTTCCGTACGTTGATTGCTTCTGAAATAAAATTTTTTGTTACGGAGGTATAAAATGATCAGTGACTTCACAAAACATACCCCAAATGAGTTTTCAACAAAGTTTGTTTCCGATCTTTACTGAAAACTGATGACGTTGAATTTTTTTTTTATGTACCAGATAAATTATTAAAGGTAATGCATTCATGATAATTTTCGTTCAATCTACACCCTTTGGAGAATATTCCAGAATTTTTTCAAAATTTTTAGATCAGTACTTTTCGAGATAGAGGGGGGAGACAGCAATTTTTCGCGATTTTTTTAAAAATAATACAAAGAAAAGTGTGCGCATGTAAGACATTATATATATTTTTAAACTCGTGTTTTTACAAGCTTTCATTTGACACCCCACTCGATGACCTGGTAAAAAATTTTTTTTTTCACTTCCGATTTCACCCCAAAACTAACCCCTTAAGTCAAAATTTAACTTTCAAAACTACAACGTTCTACGTCAAACAGTTTCGAAGAAAATCGGGTGTGACAGACGGACAGACAGGACAGACGGACAGACAAACACCGAAGTGATCTTATAAGTGTTCCGTTCGGAACACTAAAAACCGCTAAGAAAATGTTGTTTTTCCTAGAACATGATTTTATGAAAAATTCCAACGGTATTATATGTTTCTTGGGTTGCCAATTATGAATATAATAATTATTTTGACCCATTTCGCTTCTACTTCTGTCTAGAACATATTTTTGCGAAAAATTCTAAGGGAATTTTATGTTTTTTAAGTTGATAATTACGAATATAATAATTCGAATAGCGTTTATTTTTGACCGTATAATTTTCACCATGCTTTCTTAACAATTTCCTTAGAGTTGTTGAAAATAAAGTATACCAGGTGTACAAGTATGAAATGCGGATTTCAGACAACAGATGGTGCACCAATGCAGTTGGTGCTATAAAGATTTGACACTGCGCCATTTTGCTGTGTTATCAACAAGTGTCGGACGCGCACGAGTGATAAATTGGAAAAGTGTGTGCATAGTGTTGTGTTGTTGTGTTCAATATGTCGAAATTTATACCGAATACCGCATTCGCGGAGAGAATTAATTTTTGTTTTCATTTGAAGAAAACTGCTGTTGAATCATACCGATTACTTCAAGAAGCTTATGGTGAACATGCTCCATCCCAAAATACGTGTGAACGATGGTTTCGGCGTTTCAAAAGTGGTGACTTCGATGTTGTAGACAAGGAACGTGGAAAACCGCCAAAAAAAAATACGAAGATGTGGAATTGCAAGCATTGTTGGACGAAGATGATTCGCAAACACAAAAACAACTCACCGAACAATTGAGCGTTAGTTAACAAGCTGTTTCCAATCGGCTACGAGAGATGGGAAAGATTCAGAAGACCGGTTGAACGACAGGCAAATGGAAAAGCGCAAAAACACGTGTGACATTTTGCTCGCTCGGTAAAAAAGGAAGTCGTTTTTGAATCATATAGTTACAAAGGATGAAAAGTGGATTTATTTTGAGAATCCCAAGCGAAAAAATCATGGGTAGACCCAGGCGCACCATTTACATCGACCGCAAGACAGAATCGCTTTGGCAGAAAGACAATGCTCTGTTTTTGGTGAACCAGAGGGGCGTGGTCTATTATGAGCTGTTAAAACCTAGGGAAACGGTTAATACTAAACGTTACCAACAACAAATGACCGCTTTGAACTGTTCGCTGCTTGAAAAAAGGTCAGAATACCGAAAGAGGCAACACTAAGTCATTTTTCTTCATGACATACGACACATACGGTAAAACCAGTTCGCGACACGTTGGAAGCACTCAGCTGGGAAGTTCTACCCCATGCGGCTTACTCACCAGACTTGGCTCCTTCCGATTACCACTTGTTTGCATCGATGGGTCACGCACTTGCTGAGCAGCGCTTTGGTTCTCACGAAGTGAAAAAATGGCTTGATGAATGGTTCGCAGCAAAAGGGGAAGATTTTTACTGGCGTGGGATTCACAAATTGCCCGAAAGATGGTAAAAATGTATAACAAGCGATGGCTCATACTTTGAATAAATCACTTTTTATCATTCTTCCGAATTTAACATGTTTTTTTAGAAAAATAATCTGCATTTCGTACTTTTACACCCGGTAACTTTTATATGTTCTAGTCTAATTAAAACCAGAAAAGAGCCAAAAGTTGATCAAATATAACCGCTATCGGAAAGTAGGATCAAACTGGTTCAAAATAATTATTATATTCGTAATTATTAACTCAAAAACATAAAATTCTGTTAGAATTTTTGGCAAAAATATGTTCTAGAGGAATTAAATCAAAAAAAGACTCCAGAAATGGCCAAAAGTGCCAATATTCGAAAACAGGAGAGAAATACGTCAAAGTCATTATTATATTCATAATTAGCAGCCCAAAAAAACGTTGAAATTTTTCGTAAAATCATGGTCTAGTCAAAATAAGACGCGAAAATAGCATTTTCTCAGCGGTTTTTGTTCTAATTTCACGCTCGATAATTCCTTATCTATCCATTTTTGGACTTTATGTCCATTGAGACTTTTGATTAGAATTGCTTGAAGCATAACATACTACATTTTCAACCGATTTGACTAGAATCCAATTTCAATAAGTTTAGTGCGGGGTTTTTACTTGTTTTCACGATATGAAAAAATTGATTACTTCATTTGTTGAGATTAATTTATCTAAAAACGGTGAACGATACGAGAAACTATATTAGATATATATATATATATATATATATATATATATATATATATATATATATATATATATATATATATATATATATATATATATATATATATATATATATATATATATATATATATATGTATATATATATATATATATATATATATATATATATATATATATATATATATATGTATATATATGTATATATATATATATATATATATATATATATATATATATATATATATATATATATATATATATATATATATATGTATATGTATATATATATATATATATATATATATATATATATATATATATATATATATATATATATATATATATATATATATATATATATATATATATATGTACACAAGACAGAAAACCTAGATTGTTACTATATTGCCATTCATCAAATTAACAGTTTGTTATGTAGTTTTATAATAAATTACAGAAATTTCACCTTTTTCATTTTTTTTTTCTAAAAAAAAAGAAACTGGTTCTTAAGAATCAAATTGCTTCTGAAGTTCAGTGTTTTAATGAAACTGACACATCACCCTAATATAAATAACCATCAACACCAACAATTTTCTACCTAAAGCAAACATAATTTACACTTACTAATAATTAGTACATTTCTGTTAAAAACTTTACAAACTTTCATTACACCGCATCGTGAAACGATATAAAATAGCTGTTTCAATAAATTAAACGTCTCATGTGACTTCTACATGTTTTTTTTTTCAATTGGCACTCTCGTTCTCGCTCAATCGTTTCTAATGACATGCTGCGCGACGTTTTGCGCGTTAATCTAGATGTTGCTATAGTTTAAAGCCAGTATTAATATCGTCAGGTTAATCCGTATTTTTGGACAAACATAACTTTGTTTCGCGCGTTCGTTTGGGTAGAGTATGGTGTATTTTTTTAAGAATTTAATACCAAAAACTCATTAAATGATTATTTTTTAAACAGAGTGTTCTCAAAACAATGTTCTTTTCTTAACTCAAAAGTCCGGTATTTAGTTTTTGTTACTGAGACGTAAGAATTAAAATGTAGTTTGCTGTTAAAATTTAGATTTTGTTTTTTGCTAGAAATATTTATGTCGATTTCTATAAGAAAAAAAGTATTTTCTTACAATGATCTTATTTATCAAGAGTTTTTTTGTTGTTTTTAGTTGAAAATTTGATTATTTGAAAAAAAATTTTTGGAATCAAATATCATGTTACTAATAAAGATGAACATTTTACAACAATGAGAACAAGCGTTTCTCAAATGGGGCATTCAGATTTTTAAAAATGTCTAAACGAGAAAAAAGTACTTAATTTTTCTTTATTTTAAATAAGGAGTCATCTACTTAAAAATAATAAACAATTTTAATAACACTCTCTATATATATATATATATATATATATATATATATATATATATATATATATATATATATATATATATATATTTGGCTGTTCAGCAAGTTACTAAAAAAGCTGTAAAAGTGACTTAAAAGTTAAAGCAAAAAACATGTGAAAAAACCTTCACAGGGCCTCTACAATCCCAGTGTAAAGACCGATCATATAATTTCATCACCTATCTTCGTAGTTTTGTGAACTCAAAAATGATCGTAGTTACGATCCCACAAGTGGGCATGCCAGGTGTTTTAATGTCAATAGCATAATAAATAGAAAAACATGTGAGATCATAGGAATCGTAGGAACGATTAAAGTCGTCAATTTCTGCCACTGTATTAAAAATATGTAGGCGCCAAAAATAACAAAAATTCTTTGGGTGCACTTATTGGCCAAGTCTCACTTTAGCACATGCCTTAAATTGGAGCTTTCATTAGCCAGATGTATGCAAGGCAGTATCGAACGTGCTGCTCCAAGATAAGATAACAGCGAACACATACCTTCCGCGCCACTCATAGCAGCAACGGAAACAACAACATAGCTATAATACTCACATTATTCGTTTTTTTTTCACGCCGCTAATTATTTAAGGTCGAAGCGTCCCTTGTTAGTGTTCCGTACGGAACACTTATAAGATCACTTCGGTGTCTGTCCGTCTGTCTGTCCGTCTGTCACACCCGATTTTCTCCGAAACTATTTGTCGTAGAAAGTTGCAATTTGGTAATAATATAGGAATTGATGGCCTCATCAGAGCCATGTAGTTTTGAAAGTTAAATTTTGACTTAAGGGGTTAGTTTTGGGGGGTGAAATCGGAAGTGAAAAAAAAATTTTTTTAGTAGGTAATCGAGTGTGGTGTCAAATGAAAGTTTGTGAAAACACGAGTAAAAAATATATATATACTTGCGCGCACTTTTCTTTGTATCATTTTTAAAAAATCGCGAAAAATCGCTGTCCACCCGCCTTATCTCGAAAAGTGCTTATCAAAAAATTTTGAGAAAATTCTGGAATATTCTCCACGAGGTATAGATTGAACGAAAATTATCACGAGTGCATTACCTTTAATAATTTATCTGGTATATAAAAAAAACAAAAATTTCAAGGTCATCAGATTTCAGTAAAAATTGGAAACAAACTTTGTTGAAAACTCATTTGGGGTGTTTTGTGAAGTCACTGATCATTTTATACCTCTGTAACAAATTTTTTTATTTGAAAAGCAATCAACGTACGGAACACTAATTGCGCAAGTTCAACTTGCACTTGACCGGTTATTTTTATTTGTACCTGTTTTTATAACTCGTAATAACGATTGAAAGAAATTTAAAAAAAACACGCCACTGGAAATAAGAAATTCATCCATTCATTACCTGAATTAAAATAAATCTATTTCTTTGTTATTAAATAAATTGGCTGCTCGGGTTCTAATGCTATCCAAAGAAACAATGCATTAGAGAAGAATATCATATTATTTCAGATGAAAGATAAACAGTAATTAATAGGGAATACTTAAGATTGAAAGATAAGTCTAAGACATTTATATTGCTTTAAGAACTTGCATGTCAAGGTAGGAACAGATAAAAGTTATTCGGATTCGGAGATACTTCCGAGTGATAACTTGTTTTAAAGTACCTACTGTTATCTTTAGTTTATGAAAATTAAGTAGACCTCCACAATTAGTTAATTTCTATCATTTTTATTGTTTAATATCAGGTGTAATGTTATTTTAGGTTTTATTGTGGAATAGAGTCTTTTGTTCCAAAAAATAAAGTAGACATAGATCACTGATAAGACTACATCTTGTCAGTGATCTATTTTTATAATAATAATACATATAATCGTAGTTCCACAAGGCGGAAAACGATTTGTAGCCAATACAAAAAAATTGATAAAAAATTTACCCAGTATTTTCTTTAGAAACACTTAGTTCTAAAATAATCACTTAATTTGACTTTGTCAAGGTATATATATTATATATATATATATATATATATATATATATATATATATATATATATATATACATATATATAAGGGGTGGGCCATTTAAAAGTTTAAATTTAAAAATGCAATAAAACAAAAACGGTTTGAAATTTTGCCAAATTTATTTTTTTGTTGTGAAGTACAATTGTTCCGGTTAGAGATGGAATATTATTTCATTCATATGGCTGCCGCGGCTGGCCTCACAGTACCCCCCATTCGATCGGACCAATTTTCGAGCACTTTTTCGAGTGTATGGGGTCGTATCTCGGCAATGGCATCACGAATGTTGGCCTTCAAATGCTCAATTGTCTCTGGTTTGTCGGCATAACACTTGTCTTTAACGGCGTCCCACAGAAAATAGTCCAACGGTGTCAAATGGCAGCTTCTTGGCGGCCAATTGACATCACCATTCCGGCTAATTAAACGGCTATCAAACGTTTGACGCAATAAATCGATTGTGGCATGAGATGTGTGGCAAGTTGCACCATCCTGTTGAAACCAAACATCGTTCACATCAATACCATGAAGAGCGGGCACAAAAAAAATCGGTTATTATGGTGCGATAGGTGTCTCCATTGGCCGTAATGGTTGCGCCGTCCACAGTTTCGATATTTTCGGGTGTACGCACTGTACGAGCACGCTCACGTCTTGGCGCATCCACAATGAAACCGGTTTCACGAACTTTAGCAATAAACTTGCGTATACCGGGCACTGTTGGTCCTTCTCTGCGACCAAATTTTGTACGACATTTTCGTGCAATTTCCGACCAATTGTCTTTGTTTTGGAAATAAATTTCCAATAAATCCCAACGTTGCTCAAGCGTAAATCGATTCATTTCGTTCAGTGGAGATAATATACTGAATTTTGTGACAGAATAGAATGACATAAGTATTGCCAGATTCGAAATAACCGGTGGTTCAAATTTAAACCGATAGATGGCCCACCCTTTATATATATATATATATATATATATATATATATATACATATATATATATATATATATATATATATATATATATATATATATATATATATATATTTATATATACGAGGAAGGATTGAAAAAATTCGCGGTGTAGAAAACAAAATAAAATACGTACAAAAAATATTTTTATTTTTTGACGTAATCTCCACCTAGCTCTATGCTCTTCTTCGACCTGCTTTCCAAAGCTTCCGCACCTGTTTAAAAAAAAGATTCCTCAAGGTCTTCAAAATACTGGTTAACTGCAACTTCGACTTCTTCATTTAATGAAAATTTCTGGCCACCGAGGTGTTTTTTAGGTTTGGAAACAGATGAAAGTCCGAAGGTGCCAAATTAGGAGAATAAAACGAGTTGAGCCGTAATTCGAAACCACAATCACGAATTTGAGCCATAGACTCAACAGACGTGTGAACGTGAGCGTTGTCCTGATGGAACAAAACTTTCTTTCTCAGTAATCCTGGGCGTTT
Organism: Pachyrhynchus sulphureomaculatus; assembly: GCA_019049505.1. Lineage (NCBI taxonomy): Eukaryota > Metazoa > Arthropoda > Insecta > Coleoptera > Curculionidae > Pachyrhynchus > Pachyrhynchus sulphureomaculatus. The sequence continues at coordinate 60,121,514 of CM032447.1, forward strand.
CTCTTTAATTTCTTGACGTAAGTAAGTCGAGTTTATTGTTTCACCTTTTGGAAGGTAGTCCATCATAATAATACCTTTAGCATCCCAAAAGACTGACTCCATCACTTTTCCAACCGACAGAATTGCCTTCGCTTTCTGTGGGGTCGGCTCATCAGTTTTTTTTTCCCACTGCTTAGATTGTTGTTTTGACTCTGGAGAATAGTGGTAAATCCAGTTTCCGGCCATTGTCACAAACCTGTTAAGACAATATTGCGGATTAGCCCCAAACTTCTCCAAATAGTCGCGAGAAATCGTGAGTCGAATTCGTTTTTGTTCAACTGAAAGCAATCTGGGGACCCACCTAGCGGAAACCTTAGACAATCCGAGTTCGTTGGCAATGATGTTCATACGAGATGCCTTTAGTGTCTGCAATCTCCCTGATAGTTAATCTATGGTCTTTCAATATGAGATCACACACTTTGCCGATGTTTTTTTCAGTCGTAGACGTCGTGGGCCGGCCGGAGTGAGGGTCATCTTTGATGCTCTCTCATCCATGTTTAAATTCTGCAACCCATTTTTTCACAGTATATGACGGAGCAGATTCTCCTAGTGTTGTTTTCATATCATCGTGGATCTTCTTTGGTGTTAATCTTTTTTTAAACAGGTACTTTACCGCACGTTGTTCAATTTTTTCCAAAAACCCTGCACTTGGTCTCACTAAACTTGTTCTTACCTAAAAACCACAAATTCTACAGCAACAAAATTTTACACTGTGACAACCAAAGAAACTATGAACTTATTGAGGGTATTATAATAAAAATAATATACGAGGCTGGTTTGAAAAGTCCGTGCAAAAATAAAAACTACTTATGTGTTTGGGGTAAACCTTTTTTATTTTTCGACATAGTCTCCTTTTAGGTTTATACACTTCGTCCAACGATGTTCTAGTTTGTTGATCCCTTCCGAATAATAAGATTTGTCCAAGTCTGCAAAATATCCATTAGTGTCTGCAATCACCTCCTCGTTTGAATAAAATCTTTGTCCGCCAGCCATTTCTTCAAATTGGGGAACAAATAGTAGTCCGAGGGAGCCAAGTCTGGAGAATAGGGGGGGATGTAAAACGAGTTGGAATCCTATTTCCATTAATTTTGCGACCACACAACTGCTGAGGTGTGTGCTAGTGCGTTGTCGTGATGGAAAAGGACTTTCTTGTGGGCCAATCGCGGGCGTTTTTCTTGCAGCTCGGTTTTCAAACGGTCCAATAACGATGAATAATATTCACCTGTAATAGTTTTACCCTTTTCTAGATAGTCGATGACGATTATCCCTTGCGAATCCCAAAAGACAGTCGCCATAACCTTTCCGGCCGAAGGAACGGTCTTCACCTTTTTTGGTGCAGATTCCCCCTTGGTAACCCATTGTTTAGATTGTTGTTTGGTCTCAGGAGTATAGTAATGTATCCATGTTTCATCCACAGTGACGAAACGACGCTTAAAGTAATTCGGATTCTTCTGGAACAGCTGCAAACCATCCTTGCAACACTTCACACGATTCCGTTTTTGGTCAAGCGTGAGCAATCGCGGCACCCATCTTGCGGATAGCTTTCTCATGTCCAAATGTTTATGCAAAATATTATGTACCCGTTCAGTCGAGATGCCCACAGCACTAGCAATCTCACGCACCTTAACTCTTCTGTCATCCATCACCATATCATGGATTTGATCAATGATTTCTGGAGTCGTAACCTCCACAGGCCGTCCAGAACGTTCAGCGTCACTTGTGCCCATATGGCCAGTCCGAAAATTTTGAAACCACTTATAAACTGTTCCAATCGAAGGCGCAGAGTCACCATAATGTTTATCAAGCTTCTCTTTAGTCTCCTGAGGCGTTTTGCCTTTCATAAAGTAATGTTTAATCACCACACGAAATTCTTTTTCGTCCATTTCTTGAAAATCACTCGACTTCCTTGATTCACACGAATGCCAAACACAAAGAAATAGACCAATATGGCTGAAACTTGGTGTGCGTTCATTCAAGAGATGCTACTAACTAAACATGACCTCGATACGCGCCGGTGGTGCCATCTCTCGGACTTTGCACGGACTTTTCAAACCAGCCTCGTAAGTATTTTTTGGTCCGGCCGTGAACTTGTCAATTCATCCTCATATATATATACATATATATATATATATATATATATATATATATATATATATATATATATATATATATATATACTACTGAGATCAAAAAATAGTAAGACTTTTAAATTTAAATCGCCCGGACATTTCCAAATCGGATTAATTTTTTTGTTAGGTTGGTAGGACCTTAACTGCCATCTGTGTCAAATGTTTTTAAGACCATAGAGTCAGTAGTTAATAAGATTCACTTGCAATCGTTCAACAACAAAAGTGCCTCATCCTCATATATATATACATATATATATATATATATATATATATATATATATATATATATATATATATATATATATATATATATATATATATATATATATACTACTGAGATCAAAAAATAGTAAGACTTTTAAATTTAAATCGCCCGGACATTTCCAAATCGGATTAATTTTTTTTGTTAGGTTGGTAGGACCTTAACTGCCATCTGTGTCAAATTTTAAGACCATAGAGTCAGTAGTTAATAAGATTCACTTGCAATCGTTCAACAACAAAAGTGCGCTTTACGATTTTTAACATGAGTGAAAAAATTCAGCAAAGAAGTTGAATTAAATTTTGTTTTAAAAATGGTTTTTTTTTTTTTTTCGGCTTCTTAAACATTCGAAATGACAAAAAAAAAGTGATTTGGTGATGATCCTCTATCCAGAGCAACTGTTTTTGATGGGTATAAATTGTTTAAAGAAGGCAGAGAACGTGTGGAGGATGATAAACGTCCTGGTCGTCCTTCAACATCTACTGATGAGAACCACGTCAAGCAAATCAAGGATTTGTTGCTCAAAAAACGTCGAGTGACAATTAGAGACCTTGCTGACATCACCAACTTATCATTTGGGTAAATTCAATCGATTTTAAAAGACAACTTGGCCCTCAAACGTGTGTCCTCTCGTTTGGTACCAAAAACACTGAATTTTTTTGATAAAGAGCGTGTTAATGTCTGTGAAATCATGATTTCTGACTATCAAAATGTCGTCGTCGTCGTCTCAAGAGACCGAAATTATGGAACGATAACTCTTGGGTTTTTTATCACGATAATGCGCCTTTTCACACAGCATTGGTTCTTCGCGACTTTTTCATCAAAAAATCAACTCATATCATTCCGTAATCGCCCTATTCGCCTGATTGAGCTCCGTTGGACTACTGGCTATTCCCTAAACTCAAAAAACCGCTTCGATGACATCGTTTTGAGTCGATTGAGGAGATTAAAACCGAATCGAAGAAGGCTTTAAAGGCCATTCCAGAAATCGAATTCAACAACTGTTTCGAAGACTGGAAAAAACGTTGGCATAAAAGTATTGTATCCAAGGGGCATTACTGTGAAGGGGAGGAAACAAATTTGGAAAAATAAATAACCCGTTTGCGTTTTATTTCGAAAGTCTCACTATTTTTTGATCACAGTAGTATATATATATATATATATATATATATATATATATATTATATATATATATATACATATATATATATATATATATATATATATATATATATATATATATATATATATATATATATATATATATATATATATATATATGTATATGTTACAATAGAGGTTTTCGTGGATGGTGGAATGTGATACATTAAAATTCCGGATTTCAATCCGTTCGTCTAATAATAAATTTGCACGACGTTTTCGCCAAAATCTTATTTGGCATTTTCAAGCACTTTTGCTGTTGCTGCTACTCGATATTCGTATTCTGGCCGCCCTCGCCTCAGACCTATTTCTAGAAAGCTGTGATTTCCTTTATTTCATAATGTTGTCTTTAGATACTACTTTAATAGCAGCCCCACACGCACAATTTCCTAGAAGTTAAAAAAACGGTGAAGTGCAAGTCGGACCAGAGTAATTAGTGTACCATACGTTAAAATACAATAAAATCCTTACCTAAGCTAAGTTAAGTTGGTCCCTGATATGATATATTAAAAACCAATATGTATTTTCACGTTTTTTCTTAGTTAGTAATGTATAAAAGTTATAGCATTTTAGATACCTAATAGCCAATAAATCAATCTAGCTCAATACAGAATCTGATAGTAAAAGTGTAAAACAAATATTCACTACCTAAATATCTGTTTAATTATATAATTAATATATAATTAACATAAACACTTTATGACGGCTATTCCAGAATTTTTTCAAAATTTTTTACCCAGTACTTTTCGAGATAAGGTGGTAGGATAACGATTTTAGACCATTTTTTAAAAATTATACAAATAAAAGTGTGCCCAAGTCTTACATCATATATATTTTTGATTCGTGTTTTCACACTTCACTCGATGACCTGATAAAAAAAGTTTTTTAACTTTCAATTTCACCCCCCAAAACTAACCCCTTAAGTCAAAATTTAACTTTCAAAACTACAAGGCTGTGATTGGGTCATCAATTCCTATATTTGTGCCAAAATTTAACTTTATATGTCAAATAATTTTGAAGAAAATCTGGGGTGACAGACACCAAAGTGATCTCATAAGTGTTTTGTACCTATTGACACTTACAAAGTACCTACAATGCGCCTACAAAAATAATGAAAGAATCTTAAAACTACGAATAACACAACGACAAACCCATTCGTCTTCATCAACTCATCATGTCACTAAACTTCGAGAAAATCAAATTATAAACTGGAACTAAAAGTACAAGACAAACACAACATTCGCTAGCGCTGGTCTGTCGAACGCCCTGCATTCGCTTGTGGCAGTTTCTTTTTCTGCCACATCAATATCCTTTGGCACAACCTTATAAAATCTAGCCATGTTCACTTCAAAAGTCCAGGCTTCATACCACTAAAAAACCTGTAAAGTATAGCTTCAGTTTTCTTAAATTAGTGAGCAAAAACTAAAAATATTTCTAATAAAGCTTTTCAAAAGTGAACTAACCCGAATAAAGTACTCAGACCATCTGCACCAAAATTCGAAAAGTAATATAAGTACGATCATTTATAGAGAAGAGTATCATTTTTACATCAGAGGAGATAACTTATAAACTTGTTTATATACCTCTAAAAAAATGCTTAAAATTTTTAACTAAAAACCAAAAAAATTCAAATGTTGACGACGCAGGTAAACCATGTGTTCAACGAGTTTGCGCAATAATTTAAAAATCGATTATTTGCGTCTTTCGCCCTAAAGAGGTCGCCGTAAAATCTCAAGAAATTTCACAGGCTGCGCGTTTAAATGTCGACAATTTTGGCATTTTATTCTTATTATTTTGTGGTGACTTTTTGTGCAAAAATGTAACGATATGGACAGATCAGGCTTCGTATGCCAGAGCCAAAGCATTACGTTCCACGCTTTACTCTGTTGCAGCAAGCCATCGCTGTGAAACAAAATAACTACACACATATACTTTATATATATATATATATATATATATATATATATATATATATATATATATATATATATATATATATGTATATATATATATATATATATATATATATATATATATATATATATATATATATATATATATATGCACATATATTGCATCATACACCTCAAAAATTAATTACGTAAGAACTGCGAAAGGAAATGCAGTAATTGCACACAATATTTAATAGATATTTCATAACACGCTTACCAAATAGCAGAGACCTTAAAACTAAATGAAGTAGGTGAGTATACCTAAATTAAGAATATAAATGAATCTCTCACTATTAGGTAATTATTGAACAAAAATATACTAATAACAATAAATAAATGTTTTTATTGTTATTTAGTACCTATTGATACCAACAAAGTACCTACAATGTGCCTACAAAAGAATGAAAGAATCTTGAAATTACGAATAAAAAAACAACAAACATCAAGTCATCGCGTCACTAAACTTAGAGTGGGGATTGCAAGTGCTGGATAAACACATCTCGCCAGCGCTGCTCTGTCGATTGCCGTCTCCCACCACGTCACGAGCGAGCCGCACTGCGTCAGCTCCCTTTTGTCACAACTTTATAAAATCTAGTCTACATTCATCTCAAAAGTAGTAAATTTTTTTTTAAAAATCGGGTTGGTAGTTTCAGAGATTATCTCCAAAAACCAAACATACAAACTTTACTATATATATATATATATATATATATATATATATATATATATATTTGCTTTTAAATATGCTTTTAAAATAAAAACTTTTGTTACGGAGGTACAATATTATCAAATGACTTTTCAACAAAGCTTTTTTCCAATGTTTGCTGAAAACTGATGACTTTGATTTTTTTTTACATACTAAATAAATTATTAAAGGTAATGCACTCGTAATAATTTTCGGTCAATCTACACATTGTGGAGAAAATTACAGAATTTTGTTAAAATTTTTTGATCAGTACTTTTTGAGATAAGAGGGGGATAGCGATTTTTCGCAATGTTTTTAAAAATAATATAGTGAAAAGTGTGCTTAAGTATTACATTATAAATATTTATGAATCCGTGTTTTTACAAGCTTTCATTTGTCGCTCTATTCGATGATATGGATTTTTTTTTTTTACTTCCGATTTCACCCCCAAAACTAACCCCTTAATTTAACTTTTAAAACTACACGGCTCTGATGGGGCGGGGCCATCAATTTGTATATTAGTGCCAAATTTCAACTTTCTATGCCAGATAGTTTCGTAGAAAACCGGGTGTGACGGACGAACGGACGAACAGACAGACACCAAAGTGATCTTATAAGTGTTCCGTACGGAACACTAATAATGGCTATGCATTTGACCCCTGTACATAAGAAAAATACATATACCTACATTTATTGTTTATTATTATCCGCATGTTGATTATAGATGACTAGTTATAGTCCCAATCTAATCTTAAGATTGTTTAGTCAGCTGCGGCAACCAATACGAAACCCAAAGTCGATTAAAAGTTTATATCTGTCCCAAATTTAATATATGGCATCACACCTTTTTATGCCGCATTGCTTTTATATGGCACAATCCATTAATATCTGTTGCGCCTTCAGCTTCCGGACAAAATCCCCACATTTTTTACGTCAATACTTTACAAAATTGTGACACGGCGAGAAATTCGAACGAGTCGCTTTTATAAGGGTGGTTTTTATACTTTATCCCACTAATAGCGCCCAAAGGGGCTGGTTTATTGGCACGGAGGCCTTACAGAAACAAACACCTGCTTACCTGGGGTCCAAAAGCGACCCACGAACGGGATCTCGACCATTTTTTCTTTTTAACTTGCGATATCGTTTACAGTATTGCCAGATTAGACTTATCTTGGTAAACTTTGCTTGTTTTGATTTTGTTGGTGCCTGTGGACTTTATAAAAATAGTAGATTTTACTGTACAAATAAAGCTAAATATTTGAATAAATACTTAGGTATAAAATAACCAGTCCGGGCAAGTTGGACTTGCACAATTAGTGTTCCGTACGTTGATTGGTTTTATAATGAAAATTTTTGTTACGGAGGTATAAAATGATTAGTGACTTCACAAAACACACCATATATATATATATATATTATATATATATATGAGGCTGGTTTGAAAAGTCCGTGCAAAGTCCGAGAGATGGCACCACCGGCGCGTATTGAGGTCATGTTTAGTTAGTAGCATCTCTTGAATGAACGCACACCAAGTTTCAGCCATATTGGTCTATTTCTTTGTGTTTGGCATTCGTGTGAATCAAGGAAGTCGAGTGATTTTCAAGAAATGGACGAAAAAGAATTTCGTGTGGTGATTAAACATTACTTTATGAAAGGCAAAACGCCTCAGGAGACTAAAGAGAAGCTTGATAAACATTATGGTGACTCTGCACCTTCGATTAGAACAGGTTATAAGTGGTTTAAAAATTTTCGGACTGGCCATATGGGCACAAGTGACGCTGAACGTTCTGGACGGCCTGTGGAGGTTACGACTCCAGAAATCATTGATCAAATCCATGATATGGTGATGGATGACAGAAGAGTTAAGGTGCGTGAGATTGCTAGTGCTGTGGGCATCTCGACTGAACGGGTACATAATATTTTGCATAAACATTTGGACATTAGAAAGCTATCCGCAAGATGGGTGCCGCGATTGCTCACGCTTGACCAAAAACGGAATCGTGTGAAGTGTTGCAAGGATGGTTTGCAGCTGTTCCAGAAGAATCCGGAGGACTTTAAGCGTCGTTTCGTCACTGTGGATGAAACATGGATACATTACTATACTCCTGAGATCAAACAACAATCTAAACAATGGGTTACCAAGGGGGAATCTGCACCAAAAAAAGGCGAAGACCGTTCCTTCGGCCGGAAAGGTTATGGCGACTGTCTTTTGGGATTCGCAAGGGATAATCCTCATCGACTATCTGGAAAAGGGTAAAACTATTACAGGTGAATATTATTCATCGTTATTGGACCGTTTGAAAACCGAGCTGCAAGAAAAACGCCCGCGATTGGCCCACAAGAAAGTCTTTTTCCATCACGACAACGCACCAGCACACACCTCAGCAGTTGTGGTCGCAAAATTAATGGAAATAGGATTCCAACTCGTTTCACATCCCCCCTATTCTCCAGACTCCCTCGGACTACTATTTGTTCCCCAATTTGAAGAAATGGCTGGCGGGACAAAGATTTTATTCAAACGAGGAGGTGATTGCAGACACTAATGGATATTTTGCAGACTTGGATAAATCCTATTATTCGGAAGGGATCAACAAACTAGAACATCGTTGGACGAAGTGTATAAGCCTAAAAGGAGACTATGTCAAAAAATAAAAAAGGTTTACCCCAAACACATAAGTAGTTTTTATTTTTGCACGGACTTTTCAAACCAGCCTCGTATACCAGATAAATTAAACTTAACTTTCAAAACTGCAAGGCTCTGATGGGGACCATCAATTTCTATATTAGCGCCAAATTTCAACTTTCTATGTCAAATAGTATCGGCGTTTCGGGTGTGATAGACGGACAGACAGACGGACAGACCGACTGACTGACATACGAACAGACAGACGAACATCGAAGTGATTCCGTATGGAACACTAAAAAAGTTTTGAAAAATTTGCATTTATATGTGAAAATATTTCTATCGTCGTCAATAGCAATAAAAAAAATATTCCATTCATACAAATAATAGTATCAAATTTATCAGAAGATAAAAGAATAATTTTTGCGAGTTTTAAAATATGAAATATATGAGCAACATCAATAAATTTTAGTCATAAATCTAGGATTTCATTTCAGCGTATTTTTTCCTTAAAATGAATTATGTTATTTTAGATTAAATTAATTACTAGGCATATCCAAGTTTTTTCTTCAAAGACCTAAAGATCTCTTTATAAAGTTTTTTAACTATTAACGATAAAATTAAAACTGGATAGCTTTTTAGCAATGGAGAAAAACTAATTCAATTCTGTGCCTTTAATGAATTCAGAATTCATAACACTTTCTATCCTTATAAACAACAACACATATGTACATTTGAGGACGTCATCACTAATCGAAATATCCATCCACCGAAGATCTTGAATGTCAGAGTATTGAGCTCCGCAAATACAGGAACGAACCACAATATGGTCATGGCAAAACTAGGATCGTGGAGGCAAAAAAACAGAATTCATGAAAACGGAAATGAACCAGTCACTAAGAACAATATAGAACTCGAACTGTCTAGGCAAAGACTCTCTAAATTGATAGGTGAAAACGGAATATCAACCAAAGATGACGTGGAAACAGCATGGGCAAAATTGCACTCCAACATACAGAAAGCAGCAAAAGAGGCATTGGGCATACGAGAAGTGAAAAATAGTGAAAGACATAATACGAAACTGTGGTATATAAAGGAAATAAAATCGCTCGCTCTGGAAAAGAGCAAATCCATCACATATAATGAATACAAATTGGTGAGAAATAGGGTGAGCACAGACAATCAAAAGACAGGTATGGGAATAATACTCTCTAGACCCCGAGCACGACCTATACGGTGGTCAAAAGAGGGACTGGAACATGTTAAGAAATCTTAAAAAAACAATTAATGAATATGTGCATACCACCAACATAACAATGGAAGAATGGGAAAATCATTTTCAATCCCTGTACAGTAGAACCAACCGGGAAACTCAAATGGGAGTACGATTCGGTAACACCCAAAATAGTAGCGACGAAGAGATCTTAATAACAAGAGGTAGAATAAAGACAACACTACCGAAGCTAAAGAATCGAAAGTCCTCAGAGCTGGATGATATCTCTAATAAACTACTAAAATATGCCGGGGATGCACGGCAGGAACAGCTAGCAATCTTATTCAACACAATATTTAAACAGAAAATGGTCTCAGAACAGTGGAAACAAAGTATAACCATACCAATCTTTAAAAAAAAAAAAACTAAAAAGGCTCTAAACAACTATAGAGGAATATGTCTATTAAGCACAGCTAAGCTGCTTACGAAAGTAATATCTGAAGAACTAGCGAAGAGCGGAATCAGTGACGAACAGAATAGATCCACCATCGACGCTATTTGCAACATAAGACAGATAGCGGAAAAGGCCACTGAATTCAACAAAATTGGTTTTATGTGTTTCATAGACCTTCAACAAGCCTACATCCTAATATACTAGGAGTCATTAAAGAAATTAATTCAGGAAATTCCACCTTTAATAAAGTGGCCAATAAGCTATCGAATAAAGTATCTGTATCAAAGGGAATAAGACAAGATGACAGTCATAGCCCGATACTATTTAATGTCATAATGGACAAAATCATTGAAGAAGTGAAGGCGGCAGGTAAAGGCTACAAAATGAGGAGACGAAAATTCAAAATAATATGCTACGCTGATGACGCCGTATTGATTTCGGAGGATGAGGATGATCTGCAAAGAATGCCCTTTCGTTTCGAATCGGTAGCAAAGAAGTTTAATATGACAATATCTGTGGTAAAAACGCAGTCACTCGCAATCTCTAGAGAACCAAAAAGGTGCAAGCCTGCCATCTACAAGAAAAGTGTAAAACAGGTCATGTCTTTTAAATACCTGGGCATCAACATCACTGGTAGCAGAAACCTGAGGGAAGAAGTAAAAACAACCAAAGCGACAATGATATCAGGATGCCTACGAGATGTAATATGAAGAAACAAACACATCAGCAACGAGATCAAAGCGAGGATCTACAAGACTTGCGTAAGACCCATCATGACGTACGCCACCGAGATAAGAGCAGAAACATCAGCCATCAAACAACTTTTGAGATCAACGGGAATGAAAGTATTAAGGTCGGTTGCGGAACATACGCTGCACGATAGGGTTAGAAGTAGTGATATAAGGGACATTTGCAACATCCAGGATGAGATGGTCCAGAACCAGAAGGAAAGCATGGAGAGACCACGTAGATAGGATGCCCGATAGCCGACTCACAAAGACAGCAAAGCAGAGCAAACCAGATATACACAGACCACGCGGAAGACCACCGAAGCGTTGGTATGAGAGCTGGACCTCTGAGTCTCAATTAGGGCTAGCAACTTGAAGAAGGAACAAGACGTCAGTATTATTATAAGAAGAAGAAGAAGAAGTTTTTAGTGTTCCGTACGGAACACTTATAAGATCACTTCGATGTCTGTCTCTGTCCGTCTGTCAAACCCAATTTTCTCCGAAGCTATTGACACACAAAGTTGAAATTTGGCCCCAATATAGGAATTGATGGTTTTATCAGAGTTGTGTATTTTTGAAAGTTAAATTTTAAGTAGTAAGTTTTGGCCGTGAAATCGGAAGTGAAAAAAAAAATTACTTGGTCATCGGGTGGGGTGTCAAATGAAAGCTTGTAAAACACGAGTTCAAAAATATATATATAATGTAATACTTGCGCACACTTTTCTTTGTATTTGTATTATTTTTAAAAAATTGCGAGAAATCGCTGTTTTCTCTCTTATCTCAAAAAGTGACCAAACAATTTCTAGAAAATTCTGGAATATTCTCCACAGGGTGTAGATTGAACGAATATTATGCATTACCTTTAATAATTTATCTGGTATATAAAAAAAAACAAAAATTTCAAGGTCGTCAGGTTTCAGTAAAGATGGGAAAAAAACTTTGTTCATAACTCATTTGGAGTGTTTTGTGAAGTCATTGATCATTTTATACCTCCGTAACAAAAGCAATCAACGTATGGAAAACTAACTGGGCAAGTCCGACTTGCACTTGGCCGTTTATTTTTGTATGGTTACGAATTTCTCAGCTATTTGAGACTTTGCTAAATAAGCTTCTACCAGGTGTACAAGTATGAAATGAGGAATTTTTTTCTAAAAAGACATGTTAAATTTGGAAGAATGATAAAAAGCGCTTTATTCAAAGTATGCTCCATCGCTTGGTATACATTTTTCTCATCTTTTGGGCAATTTGTGAATACCACGTCAATAAAAATCTTCCCCTTTTGCTGCGAACCATTCATCGAGCCATTTTTTCATATCTACGTACGAACCAAAGCGCTGCTCAGCAAGTGCGTGACCCATCGATGCAAACAAGTGGTAATCGGAAGGAGCCAAGTCTGGTGAGTAAGCCTCATGAGGTAAAATTTCCCAGCGGAGTGCTTCCAACGTGTCGCGAACTGGTTTAGCTGTATGTGATGGAGCATTGTCATGAAGAAAAATGACTTTGTGTTGCCTTTTTCGGTATTCTGGCCTTTTTCAAGCAGCGAACAGTTCAAATCGGTCAATTGTTGTTGGTAACGTTTAGTAGTAATCGTTTCCCCAGGTTTTAACAGCTCATAACAAACCACGCCCCTCCGGTCCCACCAAACACAGAGCATCGTCTTTCTACCAAAGCGATTCGGTCTTGCGGTCGATATGAATGGTGCCCCTGGGTGTACCCATGATTTTTTACGCTTGAGATTCTCAAAATAAATCCACTTTTCATCCCCTGTAACTATACGATGCAAAAAAGACTTCCTTTTGTATCGAGCGAGCAAAATGTCACACGTGTTTTTGCGCTTTTCCATTTGCCTGTCGTTCAACTCCGTTTCCGTTGCCGACTGGAAACAGCTTGTTGACTAACGCCCAATTGCTCGGCGAGTTGTTTTTGTGTTTGCGAAATCATCTTCGTCCAACAATGCTTGCAGTTCCACATCTTCGTATTTTTTTGGCGGTGTTCCACGTTCCTTGTCTGCAACATCGAAGTCACCACTTTTGAAACGCCGAAACCATCGTTCACACGTATCTTGCAATGGAGAATGTTCACCAGAAGCTTTTCGAAGTAATCGGTATGATTCAACAGCAGTTTTCTTCAAATGAAAACAAAAAATTAATGCTGTCCGCGAATGCTCTTTGTCCGGTATAAATTTCGACATATTGAACACAACAACACAACACTATGCACACACTTTTCCAATTTATCACTCGTACGCGTCTGACACTTGTTGATGACACAACAAAATGGCGCAGTGTCAAATCTTTATAGCACAAACTGCATTGGTGCACCATCTGTTGTCTGAAACCCGCATTTCATACTTGTACACCTGGTAACCCAAACCAATATTTAAATTTTGTCAAACTTTTTAAAATCAATAAACTCGCATGAAATAAAAGCCATTACTCCTTTGAATCCATGAAGAATTATGCTTGTTGGGATAATACCATGTCGAATTGAAGTAAATTTTTGACGTTTCGCGCTTCGAGAGTTCGTCATTGAAGAGGATACCTCTGTTAATGTTATTAGTGTGTTTATTATAAATTTTGATTGATTTACTTAACTTTAGTTTAGAAAATTAAAGGCTGACTCATTCCTATGTTGATTTAGTTTATTTTTTTATTTATTATTGTTAATGAAACATACAAAATACAATGTAATATGGGATCGGTGAAATAAAAAGGCGTATTAAACAAATATTAAAAAGTATATGGTTATTACAACCCAAAATATATAAGCTTTCACTGTCCATATGAAAGAAACAACATAAAAGTAATATTAAACAAACTATATATTTATTACTTGAGGTTTTTGTTTGGAAGTTCCCGTTCATTCAGCAATTCATCAAAGGTGTAGTAAAATCTATTAATAAAAAAGGATTTTAATTTATTTTAAAATTTTTTATTTGGTATTTCCTCAATAAAATCGAGAATAATCCTTTTTAGTTAATTTAAATATTTAGGTTGGATTATACGTATTTAGGACTTTTTAGACCCACCGTAAGCCTAGAAAAAATAACTGAAAATCATTTCTATATCTTGTGCTGTGATCGTGAATTTCCCGCCTTCGAGAGAGATTTTCTTTGTTCTTTACAGTAAACATAACCAGAGAAAAAATATATAGTGAAATTATTGTCATTATCCTATAGGATTTAAAATGCCCTCTATATGAGATCACTGATGATACTTCAGCAATCACTCGAAGAATCTTTCGAGAGAACATATTGCATTTCACTAGCTTGACCATAATATACTGTATCGTACGACATATTGGATTGAACTAGATCAAAATAAACCAGCCTGATTACATTTGCGGATACACTACACGGATGTTTTTAATTAGATAACAGTAGGAAATTAGCTTCGGAAGTAAGCTCTCGATATGAGCACTCCAAGTCAGTTTCTGGTCTGTATGGACCTCTAGAACTTAAAATGCTTTCAACAGATTTTTCCTCGATTCTGATCAACCGGCTGTAATCAATATTTTTATCCTTTGTTCCAAATTGAACAGATACTGTTTTGTCAATATTATCATGCAAATCGTTTAGTTTACATTAATCTGACATGGCATCTACTAAAATATTATTCTTTGCTGCTAGATCCCCACAATTGTACGCTTGTATAAAAATGTTACTATTATCAGCGTACAGAACTGGATGGCTCTTTTTACAATGTAATCTGGCTGATCGTTAACATAAATAGTATAGGTGATATACATGAACCTTGAGCAGCCGTGACTGAATTTGCGCTACTGGATGGAAATCCGTGGATACAGATAGTATTTAATCCACCTAAGAAATGGGACACGCACTCCAATAACTGACAATTTTTTTATGAGCAGGTCATGATCAACTGTGTCGAATGTTTGGAACATGCTAAAAACACTTTTTACATGCTTCTTTTTTCACTTCACTATGGAGTTTTTACCAGAAAATCAAAAAAAATTGGTAGAAGCATGTTCCTACCAGAATCGAATTTTTTGACGGTTTGTTTATATTAATAATATTATGTAATAGGGAGTAATATTTCCTTTTTATCGGTACATTTGTTTGGTTATAACTTCTAGTTTTCTGTTCCTGCTTGATTTGCAGTGGTACTATAGGATAAACCTTGGAACCAGCACGACGAGTTTTCGGCAGGTCGACGACAGCTCGGGCTCAGTTTTTAGTGAAGAGTGTCGAGTAATAGATGTTTTACCTTAAATTTATTCATGTATTTTTTTGACCCAGTAAATAAAAGACCGTTTTTTTTACAGGAAGCGGGCCGACACTATTTTGCAGTACCGCATTCCGTACCAAATACCTTTTCCACATACAGTCGATAAAGTAAAATATTTGAATACTCTGAGATCCTTTTATAGCTGGTATACCTTTTTTTCTTTTCAGGGTTTTACAGTTTACTCTATCAAGATATTTTCAATATCTGCCTATTACCAGTTCCTTGGTCTTTCCGATTATTTTTCTTTTTTTTCTAATTTCTCTGTCAGCCATCTTTGAGAGCCTATTACCAAGACTTCATCCCACCGGCCTAAGCAGACGAGCTCTTTCATCACTACTGAAGAATTTTTTTTTAGGGCCAGTCGTATTTTATGAATCCGAACATATTTCTTTAGTAAGGCACAAATAGTAGTTTTAATGTATATCTAGTATCTCTTAATTCTAAATTATAGTTTTCATATTTTACACTAGATAGATTGCAATCTAATCAGTAAAGATGCAGATGTAAATTTATGTTTTATTTTATCTTAATATTTTTGTTTTTTTATATTTATAGAATCTAGCATTTCCTATTTCAATGCTAGGTAAATACAATTGCTGAATAAAAATAGGTAGTGCACAAAATAATTTTAAAAAATACACATTTAGTAGCGTCGTTACAGTTATAACCCATTCTCTATGACATACGAGCGGCGGTATTGCACAGGTAAGTTTCTGTAAAAATAAATTCTTACAATTTATTTAAGCGAAAATTAAACACATATTCAAAAACTTTTTCAAAGTGGCATTTCAAAATCATTGGTCTATAGCATTTGAAATCTTTTTGATTTCCCTTGTAATAAAGAGTATTACAAATACTTTTAAACCCTCTAGGTATATCCCATTAGCAAAACTTTGGTTTATTAAGAAAGATAGTAGCTCTGAAATAATATCTGCCACAATTGTTATGATTGGACCAGGTTTTTTTACAGGTGTTGTACTGTCAATACAATGTTTTTTATGATAATGAGAATTTGCTAATGGCAAGTAGGATATACGACAAATGATTGATATGCGTTCTGCTCAATTATTCTTTTATCTGGTTTCTGAAGCGTGCTTGTTATATTTATAAAATATGAATTAAAGATATCGACCAGTTTTTACCGATCATTTACCAACTCATTATCTTTGAAGAATGGATCGTACATCTGAATCCTACCTGAATTATGTTATTTATATTGCAGCTTTCATTAAATATATCCCAACATGCTTTACTAACATTTTTAGGAGTGTCTATTCTGCTATCGTTATAATACTTTTTTCGAGTTTAATTATTTTTCGGTATAGATTACGCAGTACTAAATATTAATTATTGTTCATGGAATAATTTATCTTATTTTTTTTAACTGTGATGACTGTAAAATCTGTGGAGTGCTACTTCCGTTTTCTGGTGATCTCAGACATTCTTAATTTTCTCCTAAAAGTTTTAAAATTGTGCAGATATTATATGTAGTACCGTATATGAAAGATAAAACGGTATTATCTACTGCTGGAATTGGGGTCTTAAAATGAAGAGCATGTAATAAATTCAACGCAGTACCCAGTTTTTAGAACACTGGTAAGATCAAATGTTGATTACGTATTGATGTAGCTGTAAATACTAATGAGTTGATAGTTGAGATAGGTTTTGAGAAGAATGACGCTGCACGGTCGTATTTAGGTATCCAAATGTCCCCCAGTATCTATTACAAAATTTTGATTGGAATGTTGTTGATTGAAGGCCTTCAGATATTTTTTACGATATGGTCAGAAAGCGAATATGCCAAAATTTTGATTTTAAAGGAACGATAATGCGTAATAACGCTTAATTAGTAAAGCGTTACTGCGTAAGTTATGGGTTCTGAAAAATCAGTTTTATTCTCTTGTGATTGTTTATTTACCTTTATATATTTTCTTGTGTTGGTTATAGGAAATGAATTAAGATATGATAACAAAATTTTACAATTTGTTCCAGTCTTTAGTTAAGATACCTACTCATCTGGGTCAAAAAATTCAGTTTTTGGATTTTTACATTTTCTTTTAGTATGATATCCTAAGAAAATTTAATTTCATAAGAATTGGTGAAAAATGATGAAGTTGTAGCAGTTTGAAAGAGTTTTCGGAGCAGGTAGCGAGCAGCCGCTCTCTGGTATTTTAAACTTTTTCTTTTATAATATAATACAAAGAGATTTTTCAATTGTCCTTTTTAGAAGGGACAAGGCATTCACGTCTGCTACTCTAAGGTTTTATATTCGAAACTGGGAGTTTATTCAGTACCGTTGTGCAGTTCATTCGTAACACTCCACTGGTAGCAATTCAGACGTAGCAGTTATTAAAGTTAAATATATTGATAGCTATGTGGCCGAAATACACATAGCTACGCAGGTAAAGTGGACGGAGAACGAGTTGACCTGGTCGAGCGACAATAGCTAGAAAGTACATAAGAAGCTAGAGTGTGTCATAGACAAGAACAAATTATTATTCTAGAGGTTTAAATAGTTGATGCAGATTCAACATATGGCCTGATATTGATGATTCATTTTTAGGTAAGAATTTATTTGTGTATTACTATGTTTTAACCTGATTTTTCAAACCTAAAACTTTGAACGCGTTTTTCTCGAAACTACTTTTGAAAATCGCTTGGCGATGTGCAAGATATCTCAAGAACCACTGAACCGATTTTGATGAAATTTGATACATATTTTCTGTATACATATTGTTTGTCTTTGAACGAAGGAATTTTTTTTTTTATCAAGAACTTTATTTTTAATTAGCAAAAATGTAAAACGCGATAAGGTCATTTTTTTTTAAATCCTTCGTTCAAAGACAAGATGGATCTTCTAGTAAACTAATTTCTTTAGAAATTTTGATTTCTGATGATCCAGCTCGGAGAAATCGTGTAATCCTTAAAAAAAGGGATCAAGGAAGGAAGGTATTTTAAGCTCTGTATTATTATATAAAAAAATCTGATTTATAGATGAATAGTTTCACTAAAAAATTTGTAAAAAAGTCTTTTTTTCGGCACTATGACTAGGTATATGTCCTTAAACTATAACAAAATTTATACTACAAACTTAATTTAAACTTCGGTAAATTTTTAAATAGTTGTTTTTTAAAAATTTTTTGGGACTTCAAAGTTTTAGCAGCAAGGAAGCAAGAAATTCGCTAGAAGCTATGCTTTTAATGAACGGTTAATTTGACAACGCCGCTTTGATCTCATTGTGCTAAAAAGTACGCAGTGAGAAGCTGCACTGGAGCGAGTAAAACGATGTAAAGCAACTTGACCGCAAACCAAAGAAAATAAAAGTATTTTATAATGGCCTCTTTTATAAGTCTCGGTCGCGACCCGAACCATTAAAGAGCAGGTGCAAAGCCTTTTTTTAATGGGTACATAAAAAACGTAGGCCGAATAAATTCTTTATTGTGAAATGCATTGTATCACACGTGTATATATATTTTAGGTAATTGTACGATTAGTTAACGTTTAATTTATTTGAATATTTTATTATGTATCTATTCTCGGAGGTACTTTGAATAAAAGATACACATATGCATAACAAAGACAGTTAAAATGTATTTAAGAAATTATGAGTCAAGATTTAGCACTTGATAAAGTGAAATTAAAAAATATTGTTATTGGTTTTTACCGTTGCACCTGAACGGTTTTTGAGTATTTATTAATATACCTGTAGTACGATCTATTGTATTAAAATAGGACAAAACCGTATAAATTTAAGCGACAATAATAGTGATACTATACACGTGGAGCATAACCACTTAGGTACTTTAAGGGGATATGCCTAATGTGACCATTTTTTCCCTCAAAACGGGATAACTGATTTTAGGTTTCAAAGCTTCGATTATTCGTGCATAGTCTTACATAGATGGGAATTGTGTACCCATATAGTACAGTTAACAGCTATTAGGTAGTCTAGACGCAAAGAATTATGCAAATGATCGCAAAGCAAAATAGACAATAGTAGGTACGTTCTTTACTTTCCTAATAGCAACAATCACTGTGGGCTATGATTGGTTTGCATTAAATCATCTGACGTCGCCACGCCTTACCGCGCACTGCGTAGTGCTCGGTATTCTGCCTGCTCGCACCGCGATTATTTTCGTGGGATTTTTTGAGTGTCAAGAGTTGAATTTGGTCAAAACGGGACATTTCTGCGTCCCGACAACTTCGTTGGGGACAATGAGACACATTATCTAAAAATGGAACAGTCCCATTGAAAGCGGGATGCATGGTTAGATATACCTAGTCATTTGGGTCAAAAAATTCAGTTTTTGGGTTTTTTTCATTTTCTTTTCGTATGATATCTTAAGAATATTTTCTGTAAGTTTCATAAGAATCGGTTATAAACTGACGAAGTTATAGCAGTTTAAAAGAAGTACCGTTGCGTAAAGTTTTCGGAGCAGATAGCAAGCAGCTGCTCTCGGGTAATCCATCGCCGACTTTTTCCTTTATAGTTAATATAATACAATTCAATTGTCCTTCTTAGAAAGGACATCTGCTATTCTAAGGTTCAAACTGAGAAATTGTTCAGTACCGTTGTACAGTTCACTAGTAGCAATTCAGTCGTAGCAGTTATTACAGTTAAATATAATGACAGCTATGGGCCTCATTGTGGCCGAAATGCACATGACCACACAGCTAACGACGAAGACGAGTTGATCTGGCCGAGCGACAATTGCTATAAAGTACAAAAGAAGCTAGAATGCGTCATAGAAAAGAAAAAAAATAGTATTTTAGATAGCTGATGAAGGTTCAGCATATTTCCCTGGAGTCAATGAATCAGTTACAGGTAAGAAATTATTTTTCTATTACTGAATTTAAACCTGATTTTTGAAACCTAAAACCTTAAAGGCGTTTTTCTCGAAACTATTTTCTTGAAAACCGCTTGGCGGTGTGCAAGATACCTCAAGAACCACTCAACCGATTTTGACGAAATTTGGTATATGTTTTCTCTATACATATTGCTTGTCTTTGAACGAAGGAATTGGGATTTTATCAAGAACTTTATTTTTAATGAACAAAAATGTAAAACGCGGTAACGTCATTTTTTCGCTTTTTTGTATAAATTATTTTTTTTTTAATTCTTCGTTTAAAGACATGATTGATCCTTTAGTAAACTAATTTCTTTGGAAATTTTGAATTCAGATGATCTAGGTCCCAGTAATAGTGCACATCGGAATGCTCCTTAAAAAAGGCGTCGCAGTGAAACGAGTGCAGTGCCGCCATTTTTTTTTTTTTAATTAAAATTTCACAAATTGTATTTTAAGCAATATGTTATTATATAAAATGTAGACCTGATTTATATAATGAATAGTTTTGCCAAAAAAAAATTCTTAAAAAAACGCTTTTTCTCGCTCCATGCCTAAGTATATGCCCTTAATAAGCTTCTTAATTATTCTTATAATCTCTTTTGCAATTTGGTAACGACTTTAAAAAATGAACTGTCTTCCGAAATTTCTTACATACCTAATTTGAAAGAGGGGTAATGTATTTTATCGGTATGTAGAGCTCACAACAACTTTGCCATACCAAAAAGAGAGCTTATAGTTACAAAGCCCATATCATATAAGCCAGCGAGATCAAAGGCATTGGACGTAGGCCGATAATGTCTACTTGGGCCAACTATTTATAAGGTGGCTAGGTACTCCAAAGGTAAAAAAAAGTTAAACGCCAAGGTAAATTTTGTTGATATGTTGTTTACATCTTGTCTACCGACAATGGTATAAAAATCTAAATGGAATAGATGCAAAGAAATTATCGAAGAACTCACGGAGGCACACAGTCAAAGAATTCAAACAAACTTCTTGCCTGCCCCAACAATTCCAGGTACTTTTGGGCAGTCGCTAAGGCCGTCAGTCCAAATTTCGCTATACTACCACTCACACGGCCAGATAATACTATTACAACAGCGGTTCAGAAAGAAGCTGAACTCTTTGCTTCATATTCTACTGTCGATTTCCGAGGAAAAACACCAACAATTATTTCCAAAGTGTAGTCAAGGATGCCCGATATTGTCTTCAGACAGAGTATCATAAAATGTATTTTAATGAAGTTAGATACCAATACAGCTCTTAATGTTGACGTAATAGTACTCAAAAAATGCGCCACCGAACTAACTCCAGTTTTCTGTAGATTTTCCAACTTATCCTAGAGAAAGGGAATATTCCCTTCCAGCTGGAAATGTATTGCGAGAAAAGCAAAAAGACCTTGTCAAACAACTACCGACGAGTCATACTTCAATAATATCTAAAGTTATCAATCCATATCTTCCAAGATATCTAGAAGGATTCAATATTATTAGTGACCAACAATATGGCTTTCGTCAGCAAAGATCACCAGATAGACATATTGGAGGATCTTGAGCAGTTGCACTTGATATATCCAAAGCATTCGACCGCGTTTCGTACGACGGATTGTTGGCCAAGCCATGCTTTTAAGATATGTCTAAAAAGTTTTGCTTATGGCTCTCGTGTTATCTCTTTACTATGGCAGTCGACGGATTTGTTTCTAATACTTTCACTATAAACGTTGGTGTGCCCCAAGGCTTCATAGTGTCTCCTACTCTCTTTTTTATTTAAATGTTGGAACGGACCAGGAATTCAATCTACAGCTTTGCAGTACGCTTATCTTTTCATTCACTTTAAACGCTCGAACATCCGCTACTCATGCAAATATCCTCAGAAGGCAGGAAATCGTTCAGATTAATAAAGTAATTCTATCTTGGGGTGACAGTAACCAAGTAGAGTTTACCGCTACAAAAATCCC
The DNA here is from genome assembly GCA_019049505.1 of Pachyrhynchus sulphureomaculatus. Lineage (NCBI taxonomy): Eukaryota > Metazoa > Arthropoda > Insecta > Coleoptera > Curculionidae > Pachyrhynchus > Pachyrhynchus sulphureomaculatus. The sequence continues at coordinate 60,143,805 of CM032447.1, forward strand.
GGCGGCAGTTTTTTTAAAAGTTAACGTTGCTGAAACCGATATAGTTATGTCGGGACCCTCATTCCTCTAGCATCATCACTCAGTTTGCTGGGCGCTAATTCGAGAGCAAATATGCCTTGTCATGAACATATTGCATGCATAGCAAAGCTGCTTCTCAAAAGCAGGGAATATTATTTCGAACTAGACAGCTTTACGATCCACAACAACTGTTAATTCTGTACTAAGCTCAAATTCGACCAACAATGGAATACTGCTCCCATGTTTGGAACTCTGCACCCAAACATACGCTACATTGTATTCTAATCAGAAGAGAGCTGTTCGCCTGATTGAAGACTTAGAACTCCCTAGCAACGTTGATGCCTTAGAACATCGAAAGTTGGAGACTTGAGTCTATTCTATAAGTATTTTTTTTTTTAAATTAATTAACGGGCAATGCCCAATTTTAAAAGAATACAATAAAATATCTTAAGACGACAATAAAGTAAGAAAGAAAATTTCAGAATAAGAATGAGGGAAGGAGAAAGAGGAAAAAAGAAAATTATAATAATAAAAATAGAAATAATGACTGTAACAATAAGTAACAAAATGCACATCATATTCCACACAACTGTCTATAAAACACAGATCTTCCTACGAAAAAGTCCAGACTGGGATGCTCATTGGCAAGGCGACCTGACTTAGATACAAAATTATGGCATCCGTAGTTGATCCTGTGGGATGGCACAAAAAAAGTGTGCCACGAACGAGTCACCCTGGAAGGTACATGCAAACCAATTTTGTCCAGCAGAAAGGGACAATGGTAGTTACTATGGAGAATATTATAAAGCATTTTGAGATCGATAGCAACTCTGCGATCTTGTAAAGTTTGAATGTGAAGCTCAGATTCTATCTGAGGGTAGGTAAGCGCAGGTCTATTGATCTTAAAGGCAATGTATCTCGGAAAAGTGTTCGATGGATGCTTAATTCCTCCCAGAGCGGTGCATACTAGGAATACACATCGCACTCATATCTCACAACTGTATGAGGTTAAGCTTGTCACTTCTCGTACAACTCTTTTCAAGCAGTCTTTTATATGGAAAGTCTCATCCGTTTGGAATAATTTGCCTATGACTGTATTTCCCACCGAATACAAATTACACCAACGTGAATTCCTTTTTTCGCCCATGTGTCGCCCCTATGGTGTTATAGGCATATTCCTGCAGCGCGTGTGCTATGTTCATAAAAAAAAGTTTGATGCTTGTTTAATTATAATTAATTACAATCGGCTCACTGGGTTGATAAGGCTTAAATTGTTCACCAGTCTTTAACATGGTTTTAACACACTTTTGCCAATGTTAGGTTATTTCTCCTTCATTTTTACATATTAGTTTGGTTAAGATCTTCGAAGATTAATGCAACTTGACGGGATAAGTTTTTCACCGTTACAGATTCTTAAAAGGCCCAGCAAATAATGAAAACTGCACTGACTTAGCCGTTACTTGATGGAGATCCATAATAACTAGGAATAAAAATTTAAACAACTGTTTAAGATCACTACTTATGTTTATTATATTATTGCTGACAATTATTTCGACACACTGTAGCACGATGTAAATTAACTAACAAAGTATGTTACAGAATATATAGTTTACCTAATTACAAGTACTAAATTCATTAACAATATTTACCTTAATACCTAGAACAAGTTCAATAAAGGAGACCCTCCCGCATCTAATTGATCGTTGAGTAATAAACCTGAAGATTTTTTCTGGTTAATTTCTACCTGTTCTAAACAATTCAGTATTTTTTCTTTCTTTCCATTATGCAAAATTTTGAAATCTCCATTGAACGTATGATTTTCATCTGTTAAATGTTTAGCGTAATGAGATTTTTCATTCAATCTTTGTTTATGTTCCTTTATTCTTTTATAAAAAGATCTGCCTGTTTGTCCTATATACGTTTTATTGCAAGTGCCACAGCATAATTCGTAAACCCCCGTTTTATTTTCTTTTTTTTGTTTTACTTTTATTATTTTTAATATGTCGAGCTAATGTGTTATTTGTACGGAAAGCGATGTTTACATGATTTTTATGGAAAAAATTTTGAATTTTATTAGTCAATTTTCCGGTATAAGTGAGTGTATGAAATTTTCTTTTGTTTAGTTGTTTGTACGGATACACCAGTCCTATTGCTTTTTTAAATTGTTTTTTCATTAAAATATTATCTACGAAATCGCTCCTTGTTTATACTAATTTGTTTTATAATATTTAATTCTGTCTGAACATTTTCTTCCGTTAATGGTGTATTTATTAGTCTATGGATGAAACTATTATAAGCCGAGATTTTATGTGTGAACGGGTAGTTAGAATTAGCGTGTATAGTTATATCTGAGTTTGTTGGTTTATGGAAGATTTTAAAATCGTGTTTATTCATTTTGTTTGATATTTTTAAATCTAGGAAATTAATCGATTTATTTGTTTCTATTTCTGTTGTAAAAGTCATATTATTATGACGTTGGTTAATATAACCTAGAAATAGTTTTAATTGTCGATCTGTGCCTGTAAAGCAAGTCAATATGTCATCTATATACCGGTACCAATAAAAGAAATTTTTAAAAAGATGAGAATTACTGATTTGTTCTTCTAAATGGTCTATGAAAATTTTAGATAAAATTGGACTAAGAGGGTTTCCCATTATTAAACCTTTCTTACTTATATAAATCTTATCGTTAAATTCGAAATAACGGTATAGACACAATGTTAAGATGTCTAATATTTCTTGTTTAATTATTGGGTTAACATTATTGAGTAATCTTTGAACCAAAATTATAGCGTCCGATGGTGGTATACTAGGAAAAAGATTTCGTACATCAATAAATATAAATCTGGAGTTACTTGGTATAATTAACGGATGAATTTTTGCTATCAATTCATTACTATTTTTAATACTATATTCAGGTGTGAATTTATAATATTTTGTCAAAACCTCAATCAATTTATTTAATAAAGAAAAAGCTGGCGCTGTTATGTATGAAACTACTGGACAAATTGGTGAGTTATTTTTATGTAATTTAATAAAAGAATATAGTTTTGGAACTTGAGGGTTCATCTTTAATTAATTTTTGGAAAGTTATTGTTGGATCGAAGTTGATGGATTTGAATACATCTGGTTTTAGGAAATCTATTGTTTTTCAATATAGGTTTGTTTCTTTATAGCTATTACAGTTTTTCCTTTATCTGCTCTCGTAAAAATTATGTTATGTTCATTACTTTTGTTTTTTATTTTGTTTGAATTTTTCTCAGGTAAATTCCATAGTGAACATAAGATCGCTAACCAAATAAAAAACAATAACATTCCAAAAATTAATTAAAGATGTGCTAAAAGACCTAAGCATTTTCAGAGAGAATGAAAAATTCAGACTCGTCTCGATGAACCCTCAAGTTCCAAAACTATATTCTTTTATTAAATTACACAAAAATTCGTCCAATAGCATCTACGAGGCTGGTTTGAAAAGTCCGTGCAAAAATAAAAACTACTTATGTGTTTGGGGTAAACCTTTTTTATTTTTCGACATAGTCTCCTTTTAGGCTTATACACTTCGTCCAACGATGTTCTAGTTTGTTGATTCCTTCCGAATAATAGGATTTGTCCAAGTCTGCAAAATATCCATTAGTGTCTGCAATCACCTCCTCGTTTGAATAAACGCCCCCGCCAGCCATTTCTTCAAATTGTGGAAAAAATAGTAGTCCGAGGGAGCCAAGTCTGGAGAATAGGGGGGATGTGAAACGAGTTGAAATCCTATTTCCATTAATTTTGCGACCACAACTGCTGAGGTGTGTGCTGGTGCGTTGTCGTGATGGAAAAGGACTTTCTTGTGGGCCAATCGCGGGCGTTTTTCTTGCAGCTCGGTTTTCAAACGGTCCAATAACGATGAATAATATTCACCTGTAATAGTTTTACCCTTTTCCAGATAGTCGATGAGGATTATCCCTTGCGAATCCCAGACAGTCGCCATAACCTTTCCGGTCGAAGGAACGGTCTTCGCCTTTTTTGGTGCAGATTCCCCTTTGGTAACCCATTGTTTAGATTGTTGTTGGTGGTCTCAGGAGTATAGTAATGTATCCGTGTTTCATCCACAGTGACGAAACGACGCTTAAAGTCCTCCGGATTTTTTTTTTTTTTATGGGTCTAGCACGCGTGCTACAGGGAAGTCCCTAAAGCGCTACAGGAGCGACACGTGTGCGGAGAAGGCGATTCACGTTGTTCTTGAATCGCTGTAGATTGTACTCGGGTGGGAAACACAGTCCTGGGCAAATTATTCCAAAGGGATGATGTTTCTCCATATAAAAGACTGCTTGAAAAGTGTTGTACGGGGAGTAAGAAGCTGAACCTCATACGGATGTGAAGAATTAGGGCGACGTGTACTTCTAACATGCACCGCTCTGGGAGGAATTAAGCGGGCCACATCCTTCGAACACTTTCCATGAAAGTACTTGTAGAATAGGCTTAATAGTCGCCAACCGTTCTTCGATGTTCCAGCGAATCAAGGCCGACGGTCAGTTCCGGGTCTCCAATCAGACGAACAGCTCTTCTCTGAATAGAATCCAACAAATGCAGTGTATGTTTGGGAGCGGAGCTCCAAACATGGGAGCAGTATTCCATAGTTGGTCGAATTTGAGCTTTGTAAAGAATTAACAGTTGTTGTGGAGTGTAAAGCTTTCTGGTTCGAAATAATATTCCCAACTTTTGAGAAGCTCTCCTTGCTATGCCTGCAACATGTTCATGCCAGGACATATTTGCTCCCAAATTAACGCCCAATAAATTGAGTGACGATGTTAGAGGAATGGAGTGCCCTGACATAACTATGTCGGGTTCAGCAATGTTAACTTTTTTAGAAAAAACTGCCGCCTGGGTTTTTGTAGCGTTAAAATCCACTTGGTTACTGTCACCCCAAGATAGAATTTCTTCCAGGTCTTTGTTAAGTTGAACGACTTCCTGCTGTCTGCGGATATTCGTCTGAGTAGCCGATGTCCGAGCGTTCAAAGTGAACGAAGAGATAAGTGTACTGTCATCTGCAAAGCTGTAGATTGGATTCTCGGTCTTTTCCAGCAGATCGTTAATGTAAATGAGAAAAAGAGTAGGAGACAGTATGGAGCCTTGAGGTACACCGGCGTTGATAGTGAAGGTGTTAGAAAGAAATCCGTCGACTGCCACTCGTAAAGAACGCTCTCTGAGGAAACATGAGAGCCACAAACAGAACTTTTCCGACATACCATAAGAACGTAGCTTAGCCAACAGCCCATCGTGCCAAACACGGTCGAATGCCTTGGATATGTCCAGAGCAACCGCTCGAGATTCTCCAAAGTGTTCAATTGCATTGTTCCAAACATGTGTTACATAAGTCAGAAAATCTCCTGTTGATCTATTTTTACGAAAGCCATATTGGTGATCGCTAATAATGTTGAATCCTTCAAGATATTTTAGAAGATGCTGATTGGTAGCCTTTTCCATGACTTTCGATATTATTGAAAGCAGTGCGATTGGTCGGTAGTTATTTGGTAGATTTTTCTGGAACAGTTGCAAACCATCCTTGCAACACTTCACACGATTCCGTTTTTGGTTAAGCGTGAGCAATCGCGGCACCCATCTTGCGAATAGCTTTCTCATGTCCAAATGTTTATGCAAAATATTATGTACCCGTTCAGTCGAGATGCCCACAGCACTAGCAATCTCACGCACCTTAACTCTTCTGTCATCCATCACCATATCATGGATTTGATCAATGATTTCTGGAGTCGTAACCTCCACAGGCCATCCAGAACGTTCAGCGTCACTTGTGCCCATATGGCCAGTCCGAAAATTTTGAAACCAGTTATAAACTATTCTAATCGAAGGTGCAGAGTCACCATAATGTTTATCAAGCTTCTCTTTAGTCTCCTGAGGCGTTTTGCCTTTCATAAAGTAATGTTTAATCACCACACGAAATTCTTTTTCGTTCATTTCTTGAAAATCACTCGACTTCCTTGATTCACACGAATGCCAAACACAAAGAAATAAACCAATATGGCTGAAACTTGGTGTGCGTTCATGCAAGAGATGCTACTTAACTAAACATGACCTCGATACGCGCCGGAGGTGCCATCTCCGGACATTGCACGGACTTTTCAAACTAGCCTCGTACCTGTAAAATACGCCAAAAATAAAACCATACTTCATGTCATTAAGCGCACGTAACTTATGCCATGAAATAGTTAATGTTCGAAGTCCTGTTCAACTAAATTTAGATTTTGAATTTCATCTCCTAACATTATCTTTAATAAATTTTCACATACGCACTTTTGAGTGAAAGATATTGAAGAGGTCTCTAGAGTAAAAGGAGTATATCGCTAAATTTTCTTTCTGTCTCTGAAATAAATGGTTTTACGATATTTGGGCCGCTCTGTAACATACGCAATACTAGTCATTCTGTCCCTAGATACAATTAAATTGAACTAAAGAAGAAAAATTGGCGATATAATCATCTTATTCTCAGGATCTCATCATAAAATATTTCTGTTACATAATGATAAAATGGTAATTTTAATATATTATTGCCGATTATATCAGTATAGTATTCTTTATCATATTATTTTCTTTTAACTTTACCATTTGCTACAATCTCAATATTTTAATCATTTCAACATTTTAATTTTGTTTTTCTTTTGTTAATTTCTTGAATGGTACGAGACCTTTGTTCATTAAAATCACTAATTTCTTTTTATATCGCAACAAACGAGAGTAGTTTCAAAACGGAAAGAAATTATCCTTCATGATGTCATCGTTACCCTCGCAAAATGAATCAGTTGAACAAGTTTTTAAGAGTGTTTCAAAATGAAACTATATTATATATAAATATAAAACTGACAGCCAATCAACCAATTTGTAAGAAACATGGTATTCCAATACAACAAACCCCAAATTGAAAATTTTTTAAGCTTCGTTAAGTAGCTAGTTAGGTAATTTGTTTTAGATATCTTGAATTGTTAAATAATACACCAATTAGGTTGATTTAGGTTAAACTAGCTGAGACACGAACCAATCTGAAATAACCCAACCATTATGTTATTCTGTTTCGTCTAGTTTTTAATTAGAGTCACAACTTATTCAACGACAGTTGATAACTCTGTAAGTCTGAACGTCCAACGACAACGTTTTCTTTAGATATAAAATTACCGGCTTCATTATTTGTACATTTAAGAATAAATGGTCAAATTTATTATACCTGTTTCATATAAAAAAAGTTTTTATTTTCCGTCTTCCCAAGTTAAGATTGCATTTTATGTTCTACCGAGTATTTTCCAACTTTCATCGGTTTTAGTGCCTAGTAATAAAAAAATCATTTTTACTGGTAAGATTCCGACCCTCGTGTATACGAGGCTGGTTTGAAAAGTCCGTGCAAAGTCCGAGAGATGGCACCACCGGCGCGTATCGAGGTCATGTTTAGTTAGTAGCATCTCTTGAATGAACGCACACCAAGTTTTAGCCATATTGGTCTATTTCTTTGTGTTTGGCATTCGTGTGAATCAAGGAAGTCGAGTGATTTTCAAGAAATGGACGAAAAAGAATTTCGTGTGGTGATTAAACATTACTTTATGAAAGGCAAAACGCCTCAGGAGACTAAAGAGAAGCTTGATAAACATTATGGTGACTCTGCACCTTCGATTAGAACAGTTTATAAGTGGTTTCAAAATTTTCGGACTGGCCATATGGGCACAAGTGACGCTGAACGTTCTGGACGGCCTGTGGAGGTTACGACTCCAGAAATCATTGATCAAATCCATGATATGGTGATGGATGACAGAAGAGTTAAGGTGCGTGAGATTGCTAGTGCTGTGGGCATCTCGACTGAACGGGTACATAATATTTTGCATAAACATTTGGACATGAGAAAGCTATCCGCAAGATGGGTGCCGCGATTGCTCACGCTTGACCAAAAATGGAATCGTGTGAAGTGTTGCAAGGATGGTTTGCAGCTGTTCCAGAAGAATCCGGAGGACTTTAAGCGTCGTTTCGTCACTGTGGATGATATACATACTATATTCCTGAGACCAAACAACAATCTAAACAATGGGTTACCAAGGGGGAATCTGCACCAAAAAAAGCGAAGACCGTTCCTTCGGCCGGAAAGGTTATGGCGGCTGTCGTTTGGGATTCGCAAGGGATAATCCTCATCGACTATCTGGAAAAGGGGTAAAACTATTACAGGTGAATATTATTCATCGTTATTGGACCGTTTGAAAACCGAGCTGCAAGAAAAACGCCCGCGATTGGCCCACAAGAAAGTCCTTTTCCATCACGACAACGCACCAGCACACACCTCAGCAGTTTGTGGTCGCAAAATTAATGGAAATAGGATTTCAACTCGTTTCACATCCCCCCTATTCTCCAGACTTGGCTCCCTCGGACTACTATTTGTTCCCCAATTTGAAGAAATGGCTGGCGGGGGGCGTTTATTCAAACGAGGAGGTGATTGCAGACACTAATGGATATTTTGCAGACTTGGACAAATCCTATTATTCGGAAGGAATCAACAAACTAGAACATCGTTGGACGAAGTGTATAAGCCTAAAAGGAGACTATGTCGAAAAATAAAAAAGGTTTACCCCAAACACATAAGTAGTTTTTATTTTTGCACGGACTTTTCAAACCAGCCTCGTAGACGCTATTGGACCAATTTTTATGTAATTTAATAAAAGAATATAGTTTTGGAACTTGAGGGTTCATCGAGACGAGTCTGAATTTTTCATTCTCTCTGAAATGCTTAGGTCTTTTAGCACATCTTTAATTAATTTTTGGAATGTTATTGTTTTTTATTTGGTTAGCGATCTTATGTTCACTATGGAATTTACCTGAGAAAAATTCAAACAAAATAAAAAACAAAAGTAATGAACATAACATAATTTTTACGAGAGCAGATAAAGGAAAAACTGTAATAGCTATAAAGAAACAAACCTACATTGAAAAACAATAGATTTCCTAAAACCAGATGTATTCAAATCCATCAACTTCGATCCAACAATAACTTTCCAAAAAATTAATTAAAGATGAACCCTCAAGTTCCAAAACTATATTCTTTTATTAAATTACATAAAAATAACTCACCAATTTGTCCAGTAGTTTCATACATAACAGCGCCAGCTTTTTCTTTATTAAATAAATTGATTGAGGTTTTGACAAAATATTATAAATTCACACCTAAATATAGTATTAAAAATAGTAATGAATTGATAGCAAAAATTCATCCGTTAATTATACCAAGTAACTCCAGATTTATATCGTTTGATGTACGAAATCTTTTTCCTAGTATACCACCATCGGACGCTATAATTTTGGTTCAAAGATTACTCAATAATGTTAACCCAATAATTAAACAAGAAATATTAGACATCTTAACATTGTGTCAATACCGTTATTTCGAATTTAACGATAAGATTTATATAAGTAAGAAAGGTTTAATAATGGGAAACCCTCTTAGTCCAATTTTATCTGAAATTTTCATAGACCATTTAGAAGAACAAATCAGTAATTCTCATCTTTTTAAAAATTTCTTTTATTGGTACCGGTATATAGATGACATATTGACTTGCTTTACAGGCACAGATCGACAATTAAAACTATTTCTAGGTTATATTATCCAACGTCATAATAATATGACTTTTACAACAGAAATAGAAACAAATAAATCGATTAATTTCCTAGATTTAAAAATATCAAACAAAATGAATAAACACGATTTTAAAATCTTCCATAAACCAAAACTCAGATATATAACTATACACGCTAATTCTAACTACCCGTTCACACATAAAATCTCGGCTTATAATAGTTTCGTCCATAGACTAATAAATACACCATTAACGGAAGAAAATGTTCAGACAGAATTAAATATTATACGCCCGCGATTGGCTCACAAGAAAGTCCTTTTCCATCACGACAACGCACCAGCACACACCTCAGTAGTTGTGGTCGCAAAATTAATGGAAATAGGATTCCAACTCGTTTCACATCCCCCCTATTCTCCAGACTTGGCTCCCTCGGACTACTATTTGTTCCCCAATTTGAAGAAATGGCTGGCGGGACAAAGATTTTAATCAAACGAGGAGGTGATTGCAGACACTAATGGATATTTTGCAGACTTGGACAAATCCTATTATTCGGAAGGGATCAACAAACTAGAACATCGTTGGACGAAGTGTATAAGCCGAAAAGGAGACTATGTCGAAAAATAAAAAAGGTTTACCCCAAACACATAAGTAGTTTTTATTTTTGCACGGACTTTTCAAACCAGCCTCGTATTACTTTAGTTAGTGAATAATTGTATGGTAAAATTATTTTAATTAGTTATAACATATAATAATAACCTGTTGATTTCAACCATAGCGACACTGCAACAGTGCAGGTTATTATCAAAATCCGAGTAAAATATGTTTCACGTGTCTATTTAGTATAAACACTGACATGTGCTGAAAATTATAAAAGTTTATTGTTAATTTTCTCATTAGTTATAGAAGAGTGCCATTTAACATTATTTTTTTGCAGCTTCCTTTGATACGACTATTTATAGCTTTTAATATTTTAGACGATTTTCACACCTTTTATATATATATATATATATATATATATATATATATATATATATATATATATATATATATCTATATATCTATGTATATATATATATATATATATATATATATATATATATATATATATATATATATATATATAATTTGGTAATCTGTTATCAACAGTACGTCAATCAGATGCTTGTTTGTTTATCGGGAATCAGTCTGGAATGTACAAAAAACTCTTTTTCTTCGGATTAGATATATTAAAAACAATATTTTTAGTCTAGATATTAAAACAAATAAATATGAACAAACAAATAAATAAACAAAACAACGTACGAAAATGAGAGTTAGTCTTCGAAATCAAAACTCGACATCTCGATTTTTCTATACAAACTGAGAGTACATATGTATTGACGTGAATTTCACATGAACGGATAAAACTTTATTTATTTATTTTATACCAAGAGGTAGCAAAATTTTAATTATTAATGTTGTAATTGTAAATGATTAATAAACATTGATTATCTGGATGTAGATAATACTAAGTTGATTAGTGTCTGACTTATAGTTGATTGAGTTGGATAACAACGAGTGACATTAGTATTATATTTGATTGGAATAAAGAACTCACAGTATCAAGCAGATTTAAAAATTATTTCTTGTATCCTCTAAAAAAATAAAAAATTTAACACCGATATAGCAATAAAAAACAGAGTTTTGAAAAAGGAACTTATAACTCTAATATTGTTGATGGCTCTACTGACGAGGCGCCTGCGCAGCACACGATATACAGGAAGTTACAATTTATAAAGCCAATCGCAATTAATCGTCTTATTCAAAGACTTTCCAAATATAAACATTACCGCCGAAGCTAACTCGTTTAGTTAGCTTCGAGCGGCAGCGGTAGCAACAGCAAGATCACAGTAATCAAGTAGCAGCAACAGCGGAAGCATTTGAAAATGCCAAATGAGATTTTGGCGAAACGTCGTGCAAATTCATTGTTAGACGAACGAATTGAAACTCGGAATTTTAATGTATTACATTCCACCATCCGTGAAAACTTCTATAGTAACATATATATATATATATATATATATATATATATATATATATATATATATATATATATATATATATATATATATATTGTGTTGTTGTTAGTTGCTCAACCAGTTGTAAGGAGTGACTACTAATATAAACATATGTTTGGTCGTCGAGTCAACACTTATTTTATTAACGATCCATTCTATGGTGCCATAATTTCCACTTTCTTGATTATTTTATCACTTTTGTGAAAAGTGACTCTATGGGGGCTAATTTAATATCCCTAATTGGTACAACGAGTTTTGAATGTATCCATTTTAATTTAATGTTCTGTTTTCGTAATTAAAATTTATTGTAAATAATTACAGCTTCTATAAAGATAAATTTGCTCCGTGTGTGTATATGACATTAATGAGCAAAATTAAATTTTTGTATTTATTTTAGCATATTTCAACGTGCTTGACCAATTTAATTATTAAATATGGAAGCGTTTTAGGTGTTAGTAATGTAGCCATATTACGTTATTGAAAAAAAGTGTTTTACTCATTATTTCCTTTGTAAATCTACAGCTCTAAAATGAATATTAAATTTTACTTTACTAAAATAAAAATATCCAAGTATTACAACTGCTTATTTAAAACGGTCGGTAATTTATGATGAGATATCTATTTTCGGATTGGAAGTAATGAAATAATAATATAATTTTCAGATTCCCAGAGTCCAAAAGACCTAAAAAAGGAGATATAACTGGATGTGTACTATTCAACTTTTCTGACCTGCTCCTTTATCTATTTAAATTCTTATAAGTTTGACTATATATATTTGTGCTTAAAATATATTTATAATCTAAACCAAAAACCATGAAAAATTGCAATAATACCACAGTAAACATAAAACAGAGTAGCGACAGTCCAACTCGGTACCTCAAGGGGTTCGAGTTTGTAATGATCACATGACCTGTCGTCATATTACTGGTATGTTGCTTGCGAGTTTTTGAAATATTCAAATTTCTTCTTTCAAGAGAAGCTCTATTCTGTAGAATAAAAATGAATTTTTCTGATTGAAAATTTTTTTTTTGAAATCTTTTTTAATTAAATTCATATTAAGACAGATATACAAATAATCGGTCAAGTGCAATTTGAACTTGCACAATTAGTGTTCCGTACGTTGATTGCTTCTAAAATAAAAAATGTTATTACGGTGGTATAAAATGATTAGTGACTTCACAAAACACACCCCAAATGAGTTTTCAACAAAGTTTGTTTCCAATCTTTACTGAAAACTGATGACCTTGAAATTTTTGTTTTTTTATATACCAGATAAATTATTAAAGGTAATGCACTCGTGATAATTTTCGTTGAATCTACACCTGGAGAATATTTCAGAATTTTTTCAAAATTTTTTGATCACTACTTTTCGAGATAAGGTGGGGGGACAGCGATTTTTCGCGATTTTATAAAAATAATATAAAGAAAAGTATGCGCAAGTATTACATTATATATATATATATATATATATATATATATATATATATATATATATATATATATATATATATATATACTAGCCGTGCCCGCGGCTCCGCTAGCGTGGACTTGATATATATATATATATATATATATATATATATATATATATATATATATATATATATATTTTATTCGTGTTTTCACAAGCTTTCATTTGACACCACACTCGATGACCTACTAAAAAATTTTTTTTTTCGCTTCCGATTTCACCCCCCAAAACTAACCAGTTAAGTCAAAATTTGACCTTCAAGACTACACGGCTTTGATGAGGCCATCAATTCCTATATTATTACCAAATTTCAACTTTCTACGACAAATAGTTTCAGAGAAAATCGGGTGTGACAGACAGACAGACACCGAAGTCATCTTATAAGTGTTCCGTACGGAACACTAAAAAGAGGGAAAAATGCAAATAATACAAGGCAAAAAATATATTTGGTTTCAACGCTATTCATTTAAATATCTTATTGTTGAACTTACATTATTCAACTATTAGAGATATTGTTCGGGGGAAAAAATATTCATTTTGAGAATATATCTCTGGACACCTTCACCTTTGCGCGTATAATGTCAACAAGCATGCTCCTTATCCTAGTAATCTGAAGAGATTGGAAATAATTATAATTATCTTTTTAAGATGAGATCGTCTTTCTTCTGAACTTAAAAATGAAGCGAACACACTCTTTACTCCATTTTATCATTAGTTAAATCTAATATAATCATTTTCATACAACTAATAGCTTTTCGTGCCTGTATGCTACTTATATTGGGAAATTAAATCCATGCACTGATTTATTCAGACTTATATACGTATATACTTACTTACTTCATTTAATGTAATTTTACAATCGATTCTTGAGGTCATTGAGAAACACTGAATTTGTAAAATGCAGGCTACATACTATATATGTGTTACATAGTTTTCCAATATCCAAATTGACACCTGGTCGTTCACATGCTGATAGCCATAATTCTGCCCTGAATTCAGGAAAAAAGTATAAGTAGAATAACAAAAACCAATACTTAGCAATAATAAAACATCAACTGTTTTACAAATAAAATGTATCTCTAATATGAAAACACAATTATCATAATCTTTATATATTATATTGCATAAAGAAATAAAGAATTAGGAATAAATTATCTTTTGGGATCTTTGGGAACTCTAAAAAAACTAACTCCACTGGAGATACCACATATAGTTTTATAAGCACTAACCACACAACGAAAACTTCCTCTTGACATTTTTTTAGTGTTCCGTACGGAACACTTATAAGATCACTTCGGTGTCTGTCTGTCTGTCTGTCTGTCTGTCACACCCGATTTTCTCCGAAACTATTTGACATAGAAAGTTGAAATTTGGTAATAATATAGGAGTTGATGGCCTCATCAGAGCCATGCAGTTTTAAGAGTTAAATTTTGACTTAAAGGGCTAGTTTTGGGGGGTGAAATCGGAAGTGAAAAAAAATTTTTTTTACTAGGTCATCGAGTGTGGTGTCAAATGAAAGCTTGTGAAAATACGAGTAAAAAAATGTATATATAATGTAATACTTGCGCGCACTTTTCTTTGTATTATTTTTAAAAAATCGCGAAAAATCGCTGTCCTGCGCCTTATCTCGAAAAGTACTTATCAAAAAATTTTGTAGATTGAATGAAAATTATCACGAGTGCATTACCTTTAATAATTTTTCTGGTATTTAAAAAAAAAACAAAAATTTCAAGGTCATCATTTCAGTAAAGATTGGAAACAAACTTTGTTGAAAACTCATTCGGGGTGTGTTTTGTGAAGTCACTGATCATTTTATACATCTGTAACAAAATTTTTTATTTTAAAAGCAATCAACGTACGGAACACTAATTGCGCAAGTTCAACTTGCACTTGACCGGTTATTTATAATTATTTTCAATTATAACGTCAAACGAGTCATTTACTTATTGGAAAATTATTAATGATGAATTTCGGAGCACGTTATAAAAAGATTCTTCCTGAAATCCAGTTATAAACGCAACCAGACTCAAAAACTGTAATTTCCGTTTTTATTTCAACTATTATATATGTACAAAATTCGGAATCAATACCTCGTTTTGATCGAAACTTGTTATGACAATCGGTAAACATACAGACCGGCGAATATTGAAAACGATGGTTTTAAGTTTTCCGTACGAAACACTTATAAGATGACTTCGGTGTCTGCCGGTCTGTCTGTCCGTCTGTCTGTCTGTCTGTCACACCGGATTTTCTAGGAAACTCTTTGTCATAGAAAGTTGAAATTTAGTAGTAATATAGAAATTGATGGCCTCATCAGAGCCGTGTAGTGTTGAAAGTTAAATTTTGACTCAAGGGGTTAGTTTTGGGGGATGAAATCGGAAGTGAAAAAAAAGTTTTTTTTGGTAGGTCATCAAGTGTGGTGTCAAATGAAAGCTTGTGTAAACATGAGTAAAATATATATATATATATATATATATATATATATATATATATATATATATATATATATATATATATATATAATATAATATAATACTTGCGCACACTTTTCTTTGTAATATTTTTAAAAAATCTCGGAAAGTACTGATCAAAAACTACAGAACACTAATTGTGCAGGTTCAACTTACCCTTGACCGGTTATCGTTAAAGTAATAGCAACGCGTACAGGATATTTTTCACATAAAAAATATTTTTTAATATGCTAGAGACTAGAAGATCTTATGATCCATATTGATTAATATTATGTTAAGAAAATTCATTTAAAATAATTAGTATTTTGTTTTCTCTGTACCTCAGTTCATTCTCGTGAAAACACAAAAACCGACCGGTTTACAGTTGAAAACACTCTGGCAGGTGTTCGTTCGTTACTCAATGAAAATAAACTTGAATACGTTTCATTTCAGATATCCAACCCAATGAATTTCAGAAGCTATTGAAAGACGTCACCTATAAAAGCCAAGAAGCGTGGCATAGAAAAGCGGCAAGTAAAAAGTCTGTCACGGGGTATTGTAAAGTCTTTTTACCTCTATTATTTGGGTCAATGAGGGTTTCATAGAGTATGTTTTGCTGAAACATCCGCCGGAAATAAGAAATTTAATAAGAACTAGTTTTATTTAACCATGTCGCGTTATTGGCGAACAAAAAATCACTATGGAAGTACTAAAATCAAACGAATAATACCAGGCATTTCATAAAAAAGATTTGTTTTAAAACATTTTTTTTAATTAGCTGCCACTATTTGGCTCTCTGAAAATTACAAGGATATTCGCACTCCTTTTAACTAGGCTATTACACTACTTTTTTATAACAAAATTTTTTATACTCTATTTATTTGAAAGTGACAGCAATAAATCATTTCGAATTATGCAAATTAGCATCAAGCAGTAGTAAGAGCTCCAGATTTTTACTTACTTTTTACCTGTAATACAACAGTTCAATAACTTTGTTGGAATACCATCTGGCATCGGTCTAATATTCGTAATCTCTTATGTTTGAATACAATAGGAAAACGACACTTTTTTTGTTGTTAGGGGCTAAATAGTTTGAAATAGTGGTTGGTGGTGCTTCTGAGCGTATACGTATTATTTGCGAATAGTATGAATGAAACAGTTTTATAATGTTTAAACATTTATTAAAAAAAATAATATTTTGTAATGAAACATTGTTAATTAAAAAATATACAAATGAGGAAATCAAACAACAATGAAAAAAGGATTACCAATCTTCTATCACCGAGATGCTTGAAAAACTGTTATTGTTCGACTCATTTGAATTTATATATATAATTAAAGGTAATGGCATCCACTGCCATGTCCATAGTCCACATTTTATCTTCCAATTCATACCTTTTAAAACATTCCATAGTTTTACTCTACTCATTTTCGGTATTTCTGGGTGCCTTGTCGCAACCTGCAGGTCATATTCAAAGTTGCTTGTTTTGTGTTGTTTGTCAACTTCTTTTCTGCCTGATCCTTTTTTTGGATAGTCTATACTCGCCTCCTTCTCTTCTTTTAAAATTCTGTAAACTGTGGCTTTACCAACTCCGGTCACTAATGTACATTTTGTCACACAATCAACTACATTTAAATCACAATTTTAATCGTTTTTAACATAGTCAAATACATTTTTAACTATACGCTTTTCATTATGGGTTAGCTGCCCGAACTTTTGATGTCTCGCTGGAGTAGACATAACTGGCTTGACACTTGGGCATGCTGCTCAAAATAAGTATTTATGGTTGGGGCAACAGGAAGGTATGTAAATAAAGTGATTTGATTGGCAATCAAACTTCGTTATAAAAGAGTTACCTGAAAATACTTGGCAATAGATAGTACGCCTCTATTATAAGACCGCCGCACAGTGGGCCAGGAATCTGATTTTTTGTTCAAAATCGTTATTAACAAAATCAGACAATTTTTTTAAAAAAATACTCGAAAGCGAATTTCGGACAAACGTAAGGAAGCCGATTTGCAAAATATAACCTCAAAAATTCTTTAAGATTGCAAAAAAAAAAACAGCACGGAACCGGAAGTGAAACTTCGAAGTTCACGTGATTTCAAGTTCGAGTTCAAAACTGGTTCATCGAGGGTTTCTGCGGTTGTTGAATTTAATTTCGGGGTCATTTTGATCATATGCACCCTTTTAAGGGTGAAAATGAGTGTTGGAGGGGAAGAAATTACGATATTCACCTGAATTAGAGTTTCGTGTTCAAAACTGGTTCATCGAGGGTTTCTGTGGTTGCTGAATTTAGTTTCGGGGTCATTTTAATCACATGCACCCTTTTAAGGGGTGACAATGGGGGTTAGAGGGGAAGAAATTACGATATTCTCCTGAACTAGAGTTTCGCGTTCAAAACTGGTTCCTGGGGGTTTCTAGAGTCGCTGAATCTATTGTCCAGCCCCCACTTTCACCCCTCAAAAGGGTGCATATAATCAAAATGACCCCGAAAATAGATTTAGTGACCCCAGAAACCCCCGAAAAACAGGTTTTGAACGCGAAACTCTAATTGAGGTGAATATCGTAATTTCTCCCCCTTTAACTCCCATTCTCACACCTCAAGAGGGTGCATATGATAAAAATAACACAGAAAATAGATTCAGCGACCCTAGAAACCCTCGATGAATCAGTTTTGAACTCGTAAACTTGAAATTACGTAAACTTCGAAATTTCATCTCCCGGTTTTTGTGCTGCTTTTTGCAATTTTAAAAAATTGTGAGGTTATGTTTTGCCAATTGGGTTCCTTATGTTTGTCCAGAATTTGCTTAGGAGTAATTAAAAAAAAAGTTGACTGACTTCGTTAATAATCGAGGGCTCTAGTTCATGCTGAATGAAAAATCACTTTCTTGGCCCACGGTGCGCCAGTCAGTCCAATGGAGTTTTTATTACTATCAGTTTCAAATAAATAGAGTATAATAATAATCAAAAATAATTATAAATGTGTTCCGATTACACCTTGCTACATGTCATGGATGTCATTAAAACTGATAATTTATTTATTAATATAAGGTAAAATGAACATATGCTCTATATTTTTAAAATTAGGTCACCAATGTAGCTTTTAAATTCATTTAATATTAATTTGAAAATGATAGAGTTCTTATTCGATTGTAGGTTTAATTATTGAAAATTCGATGTCATTTTTTTAGTTCAGTTTAAAAAGACTTTTATGATTTTTTACATCTATGTATTTTTATTGACTTATATTGTTATACAAGACTATGCTACAAGACGGAATAACGCATCTTACGATGTTGATCGGTGACTTTAATGCCAAAATTGGAAGTAGAGAGGACGAAGAGGAAACTGCCATAGGTGTACCCTAGGGCTCCATACTGTCTCCTACTCTCTTTCTCATTTACATTAACGATCTGCTGGAAAAGACCGGGAATCCAATCTACAGCTTTGCAGATGACAGTACGCTTGTCTCTTCATTTACCTTGAACGCTCGGACATCGGCTGCTCAGGCGAATATCTGCAGACAGCAGAAGGTCGTTCAACTTAACAAAGACCTGGAAAAAATTCTATCTTGGGGTGACAGTAACCAAGTGGAATTTAACGCTACAAAAACCCAGGCGGCAGTGTTTTCTAAAAAAGTTAACGTTCCTGAACCCGACATAGTTATATCGGGGCACTCCATTCCCCTAGCATCGTCGCTCAATTTGTTGGGCGTTAGTTTGGGAGCAAATATGTCCTGGCATGAACATGTTGCAGACATAGCGAGGAGAGCTTCTCAAAAGTTGGGAATATTATTTCGAACCAGAAAGCTTTACACCCCACAACAACTGTTAATTCTTTACAATGCTCAAATTCGACCAACTATGGAATACTGCTCCCATGTTTGGGGCTCCGCTCCCAAACATACACTGTATTTGTTGGATTCTGTTCAGAGAAGAGCTGAGCTGTCTGTCTGATTGGAGACCCGGAATTGACCAGCGGCCTTGATTCGCTGGAACATCGAAGAACGGTTGGCGACTTGAGTCTGTTCTACAAGTATTTTCATGGAGAGTGTTCGAAGGATGTAGCCCGCTTAATTCCTCCCAAAGCTCCCCAAAGCCCGCTTAATTCCTCCCAATGTTAGAAATACACGTCGCGCTGGTGCTTCGCATCCGTACGAGGTTCAGCTTGTTACTCCGCATACAACGCTTTTCAAGCAGTCTTTTATATGGAGAACGTCATCCCTTTGGAATAATTTGCCCAGCGCTGTGTTTCCCACCGAGTACAATTTACAGCGATTCAAGAACAGCATGAATCGCTTTTTCCGCACACATGCCGCTCCTGGAGCGCTTTAGGGACTTCCCTGCAGCACGTGTGCTAGACCCATGAAAAAAAAATAAATAGGCTAGGAGATCGAAACGAAAGAGGGAGGACACTAATAGATTTTCTACATCAAAATAATTTATATCTAATAAACATCTTCTTCAAAAAGAACAAAAACAGAAAATGGACATAGTCTAGCCCAGATGGTAAAGCAAAAAATGCAGTAGATATCATAATCAGTAACAGGAAAGACATTCTCCAAGACCTAAGTGTCCTAAATAGACGTTTAGTTGGGAGTGATCATCGCATTATGAGAGCAAAAGTGTTTATTAATATTAAACAGGAAAGAAACAGCATGATTCTTAAAAGAAACCATAAGAAATGGTCAACATCGGAGGATGTGGATTCCTATAGAAGAGAGATCACAAGCTTCTTAAAACACAATGAAGATACAGCAGTTACTATCTGAAAACATCAAAAATAGTAGAGAACAACAAAAAGAACAGAACTTAAATCAAAGAGTAAAACAGCTATTGAAGTGAAGGAGAGTAATGGTAGATAAGACTACAGATGAATACAGAACTATAGAGAGATATCGAGGGAAATTAGAAAAGGCAGAAGACAAATTAAAAACGTTGTAGAACAGAATAAAAGCTTAAAAGTCTTGAGCAGGAAGAACACAATGGGAAGGAAAGACATATACAAGATTGAGGACATGCATGGTAATGTAATAACAAACAAAAGAGATATTTTATAGGTCATTGAATTATTTTATCAACAATTATGTACCTTACAAGATAAAAGAACAGAAATCAACATACCAAAATCCTAAATCAGGGGTCGGAGGTTATCCCAGACATCACAAAAGAAGAAATCACATCAGCCTTGAAGGACATGAAAAATAACAAAGCTCCGGGTGAAGACAAAATTGTAGCAGGGGCAATAAACAACAAATTATCAAATCACTTAAAACGTTATTCAATAAATGTTTCCTGGTAGGAATAACTCCATCGCAATGGAATAATGCAACTATTGTCATCTATAATATATATAAAATGCAACGTCTTTGTCTCTGTCTGTCTGTCTGTCTGTCTGTCCGTTAGTGCGCTTATCACTGGAGAACCACTTATCCGATTTACGTACTTTTTTTTTTAAAACATACATATGTTCTCTGGCCAGGTTATAGGCTATATTTTATTACGATAGGTAGCATAAGGAATGAGCAGTGACGTAAAATAGTGAGTGAATTCGGAAAAAAAGTTTGCCGCTAGAGCGTTCCCTTGCATTACACAGCCTGAACCATTAATTATGGAACAATATTATGTAGCAGAGAATATTTATAATCTATAATCTATAATCTACAATATATATAAAATGCAATGTCTCTCAGTCTGTCTGTCTGTCCATTAGTGCGTTTATCACGCGAGACCCACTTACCCGATTTACGTGTCTTTTTTTAAATTCATACATATATTCTTTGGCTAGGTTTTCTAATAATAATAATAATCTATATCTATAATATATATAAAATGCAACGTTTCTCTGTCTGTCTGTCTGTCCGTTAGAGCGCTTATCCCTCGAGAACCACTTATCCGATTTACGTGATTTTTTTAAAATCATACATATTTTCTCTGACCAGGTTATAGATATATATTTTATTACATCTATAATATATATAAAATGCAACGTATCTCTGGCTGTCTGTCCGTTAGTGCGCTTATCACTGGAGAACCACTCATCCGATTTTCGTACTTTTTTTTTTAAAACATATATATATTCTCCGGCCAGGTTATAGGCTATATTTTATTACGATAGGTAGAATAAGGAATGAGCAGTGACGATAATAGTAGTGAATGAAGTAGGAAAAAAAGTTTGCCGCTAGCGCGTTCTCTTGCAATACACAATCTAAACCATTAAATATGGAACAATATTATGTAGCAGAGAATATCTATAATCTATAATATATATATAAAATGCAATGTCTCTCTGTCTGTCTGTCTGTCCATTAGTGCGTTTATCACGCGAGAACCACTTATCCGATTTACGTGTCTTTTTTTAAATTCATACATATATTTTTTGGCCAGGTTATATAATAATAATAATAATCTATATCTATAATATATACAAAATGCAACGTGTCTCTGTTTGTCTGTCTGTCTGTCTGTTCGTCCGTTAGTGCGCTTATCACTGGAGAACCGCTTAGCCGATTTACGTGCTTTTTTTTTTTAAACATACGTATGTTCTCTGGCCAGGTTATAGGATATATTTTATTACGTTAGGTGACATAAGGAATAAGCAATGACGATAATAGTAAATCAAGTCGTAGAAAAGTTTGCCGCTAACGCGTTCTCTTGCAATATACTTCCTAAAGCATTAAATATGGAACAATATCATGTAGCAAAGAATATAATATATAAAATGTAATGTCTCTCTGTCTGCCTGTTCGTTAGTGCGCTTATTACTCGACAACCACTTATCCAATTTACGTGTTTTTATAAATTTATACATATGTTCTTTATAATTCGATATAAGCCTGAATAATGGGAAATAAGGTGAGATAATGGGAGACAAGGAGAAATAATGGGAGATAAGGAGAAATAATGGAAGATGAGCATAGATAAGCCTAGATAATGGAAATTATATAAAGATAATGGGAGATGAGGAGAAATATTGGGAGATAAGGGGAAATAATGGAAGATATTTTATTACAATGGGTAACATAAGGAATAAGCAGTGAAGAAGTCCACGCGAGCGGAGCCGCGGGCCCGGCTAGTCATGCATAAATAAAAAAAACCTGTCAAGTGCAAGTTGAACTTCCGCAATTAGTGTTTCGTACATTGCTTGTTTCTAAAATAACAAAAAAAAATTGTAACAGAAGTACAAAATGATCAGACTTCAGAAAACACACCTCAAATGAGTTTTCATCAATGTTTGTTTCTGACCTTTAATGAAAATTATTGACCTTGAAATTTTTCTTTTTTTTTTTGATATATCCGATAAATTATCAAAGGTAATGCATTCGTTATAATTTTCGTTCAATCTACGCTCCGTGGAGAATATTCCAGAATTTTTTCAAAATTTTTGATCAGTACTTTTCGAGATAAAGGGGGGGGACAGCGATTTGTCGCGATTTTTTAAAAATAACATGAGGAAAAGTGTGCGCAAGTATTACATTATATTTATATATATATATATATATATATATATATATATATATATATATATATATATATATATATATACGAGGCTGGCTTGAACAGTCCGTGCAAAAATAAAAACTACTTATGTGTTTGAGGTAAACCTTTTTATTTTGCGACATAGTCTCCTTTTAGGCTTATACACTTCGTCCAACGATGTTCTAGTTTGTTGATCCCTTCCGAATAATAGGATTTGTTCAAGTCTGCAAAATATCCATTAGTGTCTGCAATCACCTCCTCGTTTGAATAAAATCTTTGTCCCGTCAGCCATTTCTTCAAATTGGGGAACAAATAGTAGTCCGAGGGAGCCAAGTCTGGAGAATAGGGGGGATGTGAAACGAGTTGGAATCCTATTTCCATTAATTTTTGCGACCACAACTGCTGAGGTGTGTGCTGTTGCGTTGTCGTGATGGAAAAGGACTTTCTTGTGGGCCAATCGCGGGCGTTTTTCTTGCAGCTCGGTTTTCAAACGGTCCAATAACGATGAATAATATTCACCTGTAATAGTTTTACCCTTTTCCAGATAGTCGATGAGAATTATCCCTTGCGAATCCCAAAAGACAGTCGCCATAACCTTTCCGGCCGAAGGAACGGTCTTCGCCTTTTTTGGTGCAGATTCCCCCTTGGTAACCCATTGTTTAGATTGTTGTTTGGTCTCAGGAGTATAGTAATGTATCCATGTTTCATCCACAGTGACGAAACGACCCTTAAAGTCCTCCGGATTCTTCTGGAACAGCTGCAAACCATCCTTGCAACACTTCACACGATTCCGTTTTCGGTCAAGCGTGAGCAATCGCGGCACCTATCTTGCGGATAGCTTTCTCATATCCAAATGTTCATGCAAAATATTATGTACCCGTTCAGTCGAGATGCCCACAGCACTAGCAATCTCACGAACCTTAACTCTTCTGTCATCCATCACCATATCATGGATTTGATCAATGATTTCTGGAGTCGTAACCTCCACAGGCCGTCCAGAACGTTCAGCGTCACTTGTGCCCATATGGCCAGTCCGAAAATGTTGAAACCACTTATAAACTGTTCTAATCGAAGGTGCAGAGTCACCATAATATTTATCAAGCTTCTCTTTAGTCTCCTGAGGCGTTTTGCCTTTCATAAAGTGATGTTTAATCACCACACGAAATTCTTTTTCGTCCATTTCTTGAAAATCACTCGACTTCCTTGATTCACACGAATGCCAAACACAAAGAAATAGACCAATATGGCTGAAACTTGGTGTGCGTTCATCCAAGAGATGCTACTAACTAAACATGACCTCGATACGCGCCGGTGGTGCCATCTCTCGGACTTTGCACGGACTTTTCAAACCAGCCTCGTAATATATATATATATATATATATATATATATATATATATATATATATATATATATATATAGTCGTGTTTTTACAAGCTTTCAATTGTCAGCCCACTCGATGACACAGTAAAAAAAAAAATTGTCACTTCCGATTTCACCCCATAAAACTAACCCCAAAACTCAAAATTTAACTTTCAAAACAACACGGTTCTGATGAGGCCAACAATTCCTATATTAGTACCAAATTTCAACCTTCTACGTCGAATAGTTTCGGAGAAAATCGGGGTGAGACAGACACCGAAGTGATCTTATATGTGTTCCGTATGGAACACTTAAAAGGAGATACTTCATACCTTACAAACTATCGTCCCATTAGCCTCCTGAGCTATGTATACAAGTTATTCACGAAAATACTTACCAAACGTCTAGCAAATAAATTCGAGTTTTTCCTTTCAAAAGAACAGGCTGATTTCCGCTCGGGGTATGGAACAAACGACCATCTGCTTACAGTTAAAATTCTCATTTAAAAACGTATAGAATATAATAAGCCTCTTGTACTCATATTTGTAGACTTCGAATAGGCTTTTGATTCTGTAAATCAGCAGAGACTTTTGGAAGCGCTTGCTGAGTGTCGTATTGATCATCGATATTCCAGTGTAATTAAATACATATATGAAAATGCCACCGCTCATGTTAAAACACAAACTAGTCAATCCACCAGCAAATTTCGAATCGAAAGAGGAGTGCGGCAGGGTGATACGCTCTCATCCAAGCTTTTCGTAACACTTCTAGAACGTATTCTAAAATCAATAAACTGGGAAAGAATGGGACTTAACATTGCCGGTGAAAAGTTACATCACCTCTGTTTTGCCGACGACATTGTCATAATAACAGATAAAATACAAGAACTATGCTACACATGCTTTAGGAAGCTTCAGGAAAGGTTGGTCTAAAAATCAATCTATCCAAGACCCAGTTTATGACAAATCTTGTATTGAGCGACACTATAAAACTGACTAACGTAGAGATATAGCAAGTGCACCAATACAAATACCTGGGACATGAAATCAGCATAGGACGAGATAACCAAACATGAAATTCAGCGGCGAATAGGTCTCTCCTGGGTTACATATCTCAAACCGGCCTAAGTATTCAAATCTAACCTTCCTATGTGTTTGACAGATGACGAAGAAAAACATCAATAAAATATGTGTCATGCAACGAAAGATGGAGAGGTCAATGTTAGGCGTTACTCTTAGAGACAAAATACAAGAAGCACAAACTATGCTACATATGCCTCAGGAAGCTTCAGGAAAAGGTGTAAAAATCAATGTGTCCAAGAACCAGTTTATGACAAATCTTGTATTACGCCACACTATAAAACTAAATAACGAAAAGCTAGAGCAAGTGAACCAATATAAATACCTGGGACGTGAAATCAGCATAGGACGAGGTAACCAAACACATGAAATTCAACGGCGAATAGGTCTCTCCTGGGCTGCATTTTCTTTCTTTTTAGTTAAGAACTATAGGTAAGTTATTCACATTAATTTAATTTTTAACCGACTTCAAAAAGGAGGAGGTTCTCAATTCGACGCGTAGGTATGTATTTTTTTAATGTATGTTCCCGGATAACTCTGGCAAATATTTACCTTTTTTATTAGAGAGAGTATACATTCGAGATGGTCTCGTATAAATTTTATTGAAATTGGTTATGAAGTTTCTGAATAAAGACCAACTTAAAAAAACAGCACACAGAATTTTGCCACTATATAGTAAAAACAAAAACTTTTTATCAAAAAAATACCAGCACACAAAATTTTGCCGTATATGCAAAGATATGCACACACAGCTTGAATATTCCAATTTTTCTCAGTTTGGTCTAGAAATGCTAAGCTAACAATATATATATATATATATATATATATATATATATATATATATATATATATATATATATATATATATATATATATATATATATATATTAGCCGGGCCCGCGGCTCCGCTCGCGTAGACTTGAGTCACTACTATCGTCACTGTTTATTCCTTATGTTACCCAACGTAATAAAATATCTCCCATTATTTCCCCTTATCTCCCAATATTTCTCCTTATCTCCCATTATCTCTACATAATTTCCATTATATAGGCTTATCTCTGTTCATCTCCCATTATTTCTCCTTATCTCCCATTATTTCTCCTTATCTCCCATTATCTCACCTTATATCCCATTATCTAGGCTTAACTCGACTTATCTCGCAATATTTCTCCTTATCTCCCATCATTTCTCCTTATCTCCCATTATCTCACCATAACTCCCATTATCTAGACTTATCTCTGCTTATTTTCCTTTATTTCTCCTTAACTCCCATTATTTATACTTATCTCCCATAACTCACCCTATCTCCCATTATCGAAGCTTATCTCGACTTATCTCCCATTATTTCTCCTTATCTCCCATTATCTCAACTTATCTCCCATTATCTAGGCTTATATCGAATTATATAGAACATATGTATAAATTTATAAAAACGCGTAAATCGAATAAGTGGTTCTCGAGTGATAAGCGCACTAACGGACAGACAGACAGACAGAGAGACGTTGCATTTTATATATATTATATTCTTTGCTACATGATATTGTTCCATATTTAATGCTTTAGGCAGTGTATTGCAAGAGAACGCGTTAGGGGCAAACTTTTCTCCGACTTGATTCACTATTATCGTCGCCGCTTATTCCTTATGTTACCTAACGTAATAAAATATAGCCTATAACCTGGCCAGAGAACATATGTATATTTAAAAAAAAAGCACGTAAATCGGATAAGTGGTTCCCCAGTCATAAGCGCACTAACGGACGAACAGACAGACAGACGGAGAGACGTTGCTTTTATATATATTATAGATATAGATTATTATTATTATATAACCTGGCCAAAGAATATATGTATAAATTTAAAAAAAGACACGTAAATCGGATAAGTGGTTCTCGCGTGATGAACGCACTAATGGACAGACAGACAGACAGAGAGACATTGCATTTTATATATATATATTATAGATTATAGATATTCTCTGCTACATAATATTGTTCCATATTTAATGGTTTAGATTGTGTATTGCAAGAGAATGCGCTAGCGGCAAACTTTTTTCCGACTTCATTCACTATTATCGTCATTGCTCATTCCTTATGCTACGTATCGTAACAAAATATATACGTGGCCGGAGAACATATGTATGTTTTAAAAAAAAAGCACGAATCGGATGAGAGGTTCTCCAGTAATAAGTGCACTAACAGACAGACACAGATTCGTTGCATTTTATATATATTATAGACGTAATAAAATGTATATCTATAACCTGGTCAGAGAACATATGTATGAATTTAAAAAATCACGTAAATCGGATAAATGGTTCTCGAGACAGACAGAGAAACGTTGCATTTTATATATATATTATAGATATAGATTATTTTTATTATTATATAACCTGGCCAAAGAATATGTATGAATTTAAAAAAAGACACGTAAATCGGATAAGTGGTTCTCGCGTGATAAACTCACTAATGGACAGACAGAGAGACATTGCATTTTATATATATTGTAGATTATAGATTATAAATATTCTCTGCTACATAATATTGTTCCATAATTAATGGTTTAGGCTGTGTATTGCAAAGGAACGCGCTAGCGGCAAACTTTTTTCCGACTTCACTCACTATTTTACGTCACTGCTCATTCCTTATGCTACCTATTGTAATAAAATATAGCCTATAACCTGGCCAGAGAACATATGTATGTTTAAAAAAAAAGTACGTAAATCGGATAAGTGGTTCTCCAGTGATAAGCGCACTAACGGACAGACAGACAGACGTTGCATTTTATATATATTATAGATTACATATATATATATATATATATATATATATATATATATATATATATATTATATATATATATCGTGCTGTAACCTTCTTATACTTGGTGTTTCATCAAATTTGAAAATAGCTATTTTAAAAAAAGGTAAACAAAAAGTCCTAAACAAATAAAAAAACCTTAGCCTATTTTCGAATAAAAGTCGCAAAGTCAACCCGGGGAATATTAAATAATAAGAAAGGACAATATGACAATGGGCCAATACCCTAAGGAAATTTTCTTTCAGCTAACCTTCTGTTGTTTGCTCAGCTGCTAATATCATTAAGACCTTTTTAAGAAAATGCCAAGGGTGAAATATAAATTCTTACACCTGAAATTATTAAAACTTTCGTTCTTCTTTGTGTGCTTCGTAGAATATTGTTTTTATTTTAAAAAGCGGTTAAAAAAATCCATTTATTAAATGATTTTTTTTTTTATTTTTTTTCCTTGTCTATTCTTGAATGAAGTAACAAAGGATGATACAAAGTTTGGTAACTGCCAAAGGCATGACACGTTTTAAACCAAGTAGATGTATAATAACTTAACCATCTAATCAATATGATGTACTACTCTGGGTAAATACCGGCAGTTTGGCTGAAGCCAACATTAACTAGTATTTTCCAAGAAAACAAATCAAACAACTTGCGAGGATTATAACCTTATAGGCCTGATGAGTCATAATCTTATAGCGTTTCTTCGAATAATTCATTTAAGAATATGTAATTAGGGCTTCATTAAGGGACTTGGCACTAGGACACCTCTTTTTTAATTTTTTTTTTATGGACACTAGGGCTGTAAGGAAATCAATAAAGCATTACAGGAGCGATGCATGAGTGGAAAAAGCGATTCATGTTGATCTTGAATTTGGACTGACTGTATATGCATTACCCTGATAAGACTTTCTTTTAAAAGAGACTAGAATTAACGCGTGCCTGGCACGCGCATTTATTAAGTTATCAATACTTAAAAATTGATGTATTTTTAATAAATAAGCTAAAGTATCGTTTTAATTAATTAATATACATCTATACTAAATAAATAACGCTACGCAGCTACGTTGCCACATTTTTTATTCCCTAAAAACCAAACTATTTCGTGTCTTTATCTAACATAATGCTCTCTCTGTCTTCTCGTAAGAAATACCTTAACGCCCCGCAAGTTTACTGAAGATGCTTAAAAAATAGAGTGTCCCGACAATGTACGAATACATGGCATTAACTGTCGTTCCAAAATAGAAGTTCTTCCAGGTCTTTGTTAATTTTAACAAATTCCTGCTGTCAGTGGATGTTAGCATGCTTAGGTGTTCAAGGTAAAAGAAGAACCAAGCGTTTTGCCCTTGGCAAAGATGTAGACTGAATTCCTGATACTTTCCGGCATATCGTTACCGTAAACAGGAAAGAGGGTAGGAGACAGTAAAAAAGGTGCAGTGTTTTGTAAAGCTAGAAGCGGTTCAAAAGCAAAATTTATGAATAATATGTATTAAAAAATTTCGGTGGGTAAAAACATTAGTTTGTAAGAAGTTTGCTTCAAAGTAAAAACGTAAGTAAAATATAACACTGGTCAACAAAGAAAAGAAAATTGCTTGTTTCCTGTGATTTTTTTTTGTTTCTATCTCAAATTGACGCGTATTTTTTAAATATGGCAACAATTTTTCTCTAACAGCGTTTGTTTTTGAGTTATAGCTAACTACCCTCATTTTTTTTTTTTTTTTTTTTATGGGTCTAGCACACGTGCTACAGGGAAGACCCTAAAGCGCTACAGGAGCGACACGTGTGCGGAGAAAGCGATTCACGTTGTTCTTAAATTGCTGTAAATTGTACTCTGTGGGAAACACAGTCCTGGGCAAACCATTCCAAAGGGATGATGTTCTCCATATAAATGACTGCTTGTAAAGCGTTGTACGAGGAGTAACAAGCTGAACCTCATACGGATGTGAAGTATTAGCGTGACGTGTACTTCTAACATGTACCGCTCTGGGAGGAATTAGGCGGGCCACATCCTTCGAACACTTTCCATGAAAATACTTGTAGAATAGGCTCAAGTCGCCAACCGTTCTTCGATGTTCCAGCGAATCAAGGCCACCTGTCAGTTCCGGGTCTCCAATCAGACGAACAGCTCTTCTCTGAATAGAATCCAACAAATCCAGTGTATGTTTGGGAGCGGAGCCCCAAACATGGGAGCAGTATTCCATAGTTGGTCGAATTTGAGCTTTGTAAAGAATTAACAGTTGTGAAGTGTAAAGCTTTCTGGTTCGAAATAATATTCCCAACTTCTGAGAAGTTCTCCTTGCTATGCCTGCAACATGTTCATGCCAGGACATATTTGCTCCCAAATTTACGCCCAACAATTTGAGTGACGATGTTAGGGGAATGGAGTGCCCCAACATAACTATGTTGGGTTCAGTAATGTTAACTTTTTTAGAAAAAACTGCCGCCTGGGTTTTTGTAGCGTTAAATTCCACTTGGCTACTGTCATCCCAAGATAGAACTTCTTCCAGGTCTTTGTTAAGTTGAATGACTTCCTGCTGTCTGCGGATATTCGTCTGAGTAGCCGATGTCCGAGCGTTCAAAGTGAATGAAGAGATAAGTGTCATCTGCAAAGCTGTAGATTGGATTCTCGGTCTTTTCCAGCAGATCGTTAATATAAATGAGAAAGAGAGTAGGAGACAGTATGGAGCCTTGGGGTACACCGGCGTTGATAGTGAAGGTGTTAGAAAGAAATCCGTCGACTGCTACTCGCAAAGAACGCTCTCTGAGGAAACATGAGAGCCACAAACAGAACTTTTCAGACATACCATAAGAACGTAGCTTAGCCAACAGCCCATCGTGCCAAATATGGTCGAACGCCTTGGATATGTCAAGAGCAACTGCTCGAGATTCTCCAAAGCGTTCAATTGCGTTACATGTGTTACATAAGTCAGGAGATCTCCTGTTGATCTATTTTTACGAAAGCCATATTGGTGATCGCTAATAATGTTGAATCCTTCAAGATATTTTAGAAGATGCTGATTGATAGCCTTTTCCATGACTTTCGATATTATTGAAAGCAGTGCGATTGGTCGGTAGTTATTTGGCAAGGTCTTCTTGCCTTTTTTAGGTATTGGCTGAACTGTGGCACATTTCCAGCAGGAAAGAAATATTCCCTTTCTGTAAGATAGGTTGAAAAGTCTACAGAAAACTGGCGTTAGTTCCCTCGCACATTTACTATTTTTACTTAGATTTTCGTTTTTTATTGGACACTAAAATATATTTTGTTGTTGTTTTAGATATGGCTTCGTCAAGAAAATGTTTGTGTGCTTAATCCCGATTGTTTTTGCTATATTTGTGGTGAATATATATTTGCAAAATATCGAAAACCTATATCGGACTTTGTGAAAACTGCGTACCATCAATACTTTAAAATAAAATTGTGTAATCAGGACAAGCCATGGGTTCCTCATATTGTATGCCACAAATGTGTGGTATGTCTACGCTTATGGTCCAGTGAAAAAAGAGATGCAATAATGTTCGTAATACCCATGATTTGGCGAGAACCTCGAAACCATCATGACGATTGCTACTTCTGCGTTGTGAAAATAAACGGAATTAACCCTGGAAATCGAAGTAAGTGGTCATATCCTAACTTATCTTCTGCTCAACGACCTCAATTAAAATCACAAGAGGTACAACACGGCACATCTAAATCTTCTGATGATCCAAATCTCTGTGAACCCGAACGAAATACATCAAGTGAAGACTCTGATTCAGACTACAAATGTAGCCTTTCAGAACCTCAACCATTTAATCAGAAAGAACTAAATGACTTAGTAAGAGATCTGAACTTACCAAAAGAAGCTACTGAAATTTTAGCATCTCGTTTAAAAGAAAAAAATTTGCTTACTCCGGAAACCAACATTACATTTTATCGTACCCGAGAAAAAAATCTGTTACCGTATTTTTCTCAAGAGGAGGATTTAGTTTTTTGTAACGATGTTGGTGGTATTTTGCAGCAGATAAGATTAAAACAGTACCAACCTAGTGATTGGCGTCTTTTCATAGACAGCAGCAAAAGAAGTTTAAAGTGTGTTTTGCTTCATAACGGTAACAAGTACGGATCTATATCTATTGCACATTCGACGACTTTAAAAGAAGAATATGTAAATGTTTCTAAGGTTATGGAAAAAGTTAAGTATCAAGACCACAAATGGGTCATTTGTGTTGATCTGAAAATGGTTAACTTTCTTTTAGGTCAACAAGGGGGGTACACAAAGTTCCCTTGTTTCATGTGTCTTTGGGATAGTCGTGACAAACAACACCATTGGTCACAAAAGTTTGGCCAGTGCGGGAAGAGCTAAAAGTTGGTACAAAAAATGTTATAAACGTGCCTTTAGTTAGCCGAGACCGCATCATACTTCCACCACTTCATATTAAACTCGGCATAATGAAACAGTTTGTGAAGGCGCTTGACAAAAGTGGCAAATGTTTTAATTTTCTTTCACGCAAGTTTCCAGGATTAAGTTCAGAAAAATTGAAAGCTGGTATTTTTGATGGGCCACAGATTAGGCAACTCGTGAAAGATCCTAATTTTGTCAAATCAATGACTGAAGTCGAATCCAAAGCTTGGAATTCATTTGTTTTGGTTATGAGTAGCTTCCTAGGCAAAAAGAAATCTGACGACCATGTCGAGCTTGTTGAGTGCATGCTATCGAACTTGCAAGAGCTAGGGTGCAACATGAGTATAAAAATCCACTTCCTGCACTCGCATTTAGACCGATTTCCACAAAACCTGGGTGATTTTAGTGAGGAGCAGGGTGAAAGATTTCATCAGGATCTTCGGACAATGGAAGAGCGTTATCAGGGGCGGTGGGACTCACATATGATGGCAGACTACTGCTGGAGTTTGCAACTAGATCTACCTAAAGTCGTCCATTCAAGGAAATCTTATAAAAGATCATTTGCTAGTATTCAATACAAAATTTTGTTAACATAATGTATTATTTTTTTGTATTTTTTTGGCAAAATAATAAAACTGTATATTTCAAAAGGTAAAGCTGTTAGCAATCTCCCAGTATTTTTTTCATAGTCAGGGCCATAGAAATACCCAATAACAGAAAAAAAAAAAAGGAAACAAGACTTGTGTTGACCAGTGTAATACTTACACTTTGTGAAACCCTGCTTATTGATTATTCTTTATTAATGTTCCGTACGGAACACTGATAAGATCACTTTGGTATCTATCCGTCCTGTCTGTCTGTCGGTCACAGATTTTCTGTTTGACATAGAAAGTTGAAAGTTGGGACTAATATAGGAATTGATGGCCTCATCAAAGTTAAATTTTGACTTAAGGGGTGAAATCGGAGGTGAAAAAAAAAATTGTCTTGACGGATCGTCAAGTGAGGTATCAAATGAAAGCTTGTGAAAACACGATTTCAAAAATATATATAATGTAATACTTGCGCTCACTTTTCTTTGTATTATTTTTAAAAAACTGTAACAAAAATCGCTGTTTCCCCCCTTATTTCGAAAAGTACTGATCAAAAAATTTTGGAACATTCTCCATAGGGTGTAGATTGAACGAAAATTATCTAGACTGGTTTATAGAAAAAAAAACTATTTTTCAAGGTCATCAGTTTTCAGTAAAGACCGGAAAAAACTTTGTTGAAAACTGGTGTGTGTTTTGTAAAGTCATTGATGATTTTATACCTCTGTAACAAAATTTTTTATTTTGAAAGCAATCAACGTACGGAACACTAATTGCGCAATTTCGACCTGCACCTGGCCGGTTATTTTTATTTTTAGTTTTCTGTATTTTTGTCTAATATACATTATATATTTAATCAAAAAATATAACAAAAGACAATGTTTTAAGATGCTGGAAATCCTTGAAAAACAAAACTCATAGGGTATAGGAGGGTCGTTCCAAACACAGAAAACGAAATATTAAAAATATTTTTTTTATTTTTCTACATAGTCACCTTTGCAAATCTCGCAGAACATTTTTAAATCCTAATTATAATAAGACTTATCCAACTCTGTAAAATAAGCGTTCGTCCCAGCTTTAACTTCATTATTTGATCATTTCGCCTGAATAACACCGTTCAGTTGGTAAAGAAGTGATGGTTCTATCTTTTCTCAGGTAGTTTATGAGCACAGCACTATGAGAATTCCAAATAACTGTAGTCGTGACTTTTCTTGCAGATGGAACCGCTTTTGCTTCCTTGGGTGCAATTTCACTTGCTTTCACCCACTGTTTTGGTTGTAATAATGAATCCATGTTCCATCTACTATTATAAAACGGCGAAAAAACTCACTGAAATTATGTTTAAACAAGTTTAAACATTCTTGGGAAATGTTCATTCGGATGCGTTTTTTTTATGGGTCTAGCACACGTGCTGCAGGGAAGTCCCTAAAGCGCTCCAGGAGCGGCATGTGTGCGGAAAAAAGCGATTTACATTGTTCTTGAATCGCTGTAAATTGTACTCGGTGGGAAACACAGCGCTGGGCAAATTATTCCAAAGGGATGATGTTCTCCATATAAAAGACTGCTTGATAAGCGTTGTACGCGGAGTAACAAGCTGAACCTCATACGGATGTGAAGCACCAGCGCGACGTGTATTTCTAACATGCACCGCTTTGAGAGGAATTAAGCGGGCTACATCCTTCGAACACTTTCCATGAAAATACTTGTAGAATACCGTTCTTCGATGTTCCAGCGAATCAAGGCCGCCGGTCAGTTCCGGGTCTCTAATCAGACGAACAGCTCTTCTCTGAACAGAATCCAACAAATGCAGTGTATGTTTGGGAGTGGAGCCCCAAACATGGGAGCAGTATTTCATAGTTGGTCGAATTTGAGCTTTGTAAAGAATTAACAGTTGTTGTGGAGTGTAAAGTTTTCTGGTTCGAAATAATATTCCTAACTTTTGAGAAGCTCTCCTTGCTATGCCTGCAACATGTTCAGGCCAGGACATATTTGCTCCCAACCTAACGCCCAACAAATTGAGCGACGATGCTAGGGGAATGGAGTGCCCCGATATAACTATGTCGGGTTCAGCAACGTTAACTTTTTTTAGAAAAAAACTTCCGCCTGGGTTTTTGTAGCGTTAAATTCCACTTGGTTACTGTCACCCCAAGATAGAATTTCTTCCAGGTCTTTGTTAAGTTGAACGACCTCCTGCTGTCTGCGGATATTCGCCTAAGCAGCCGATATCAGAGCGTTCAAAGAGAATGAAGAGATAATCGTACTGTCGTCTGTAAAGCTGTAGATTGGATTTTCGGTCGTTTCCAGCAGATCGTTAATGTAAATGAGAAAGAGAGTAGGAGACAGTATGGAGCCTTGGGGCACACCGGCGTTGATTGTTAACAAATGCGACACCCATCGAACGGAAAGTTTTTTCATACCCAAAATATCGTGTAAAATGCGGTGTACAGGGCCTATCGAGATATTTATAATGACGGCGAGATCTCACAGCTTCAGTCGGCGATCATTTAATACGTTATTGTGAATTTTTGTCTGAATCTCGTCGATCGTAGAGGTTTTCGGGCGTCTTGAGTATTTATCATCTTGAGTGAATATACAACCACGTTTAAATTCAGCAGTCCACTTTTTACTCTTCAAGAACGGAAGGGAAGAATCATTTAATGTAGCATTTAGTTCTTCTTGGATGTCGGTAGGAATCAAGAGCCTTTAAAATGAAATATTTTATGACAGCTCGTACTTCAATTTTATCCATTTTTTACAAAATGTTACAACTTGTTAGTTTACACGATCGCTACAAAAAGGCAACTCAACACACGTGTCTAAAACTTCACAGAACGCCATCTAGTAGGTAACACTTAACAAATATTGTAGTAATTTGGTCATATTGGGGCCGTATCTGCGTGAGGCCAAGAACTTTTGGAATGACTCTTGTACAAATTAATCATTTTGTGTAAGTAACCACTTAGAGTTCATAAGAAATCTGCTTCAAAATAATGATGTGAGTAAAATATACTATTAATTTTTTATTATTCTACTTTCCTTCTTGACACAATTTTTTAGTTAAATACATTTTATCAAAATTGCTAATAACAATGAAAATGCAATTAGTTTATGTAATTAATTGAATTTTGATGGAAATATACAATAAATTAGTAGAAATGAAACAAAGTTTTTTATTTAGATTTCCACTTTATTCTAATTACTAGGACGATCTTTACAGTAATTAAAGTAAAGTCGAATCTTAGAAAAACACTTTTTTCACTTCTGTTAAATTTTTTTTATCAACATTAGAAAAAATTGTCAGGGATTCAAACAAAACTCTTCAAAGTGATCTATAAGATAAAAGAATACAGATGTAATTAAGGGTTATACTACGAGGGCTGTTTGAAAAGTTCCGGCCTAACAATGAAAGAAAAATTTTTTGACGTGAAATGTATTTTATTTTTCAATATAAATTTCTGAAACTTCAATACATTTATTCAAACGTTTTTCCAGTAATTTAATATCATCATTAAAGTGTGATTCTGGAAGGTCTGCAAAATATCCATCCACGGCTGAAATAGCTTCGTTATTTGATGTTGTAACGTTCATTTTCTCCTAGATTTTAAGATCATGTTACGTCACTGTTTTTCTCCCTACAATTTATAATTTTTCTCCATTTTTATATTTATTGCAGTGTTTACTAACTTTTAAGCAGTGCAGTTCACTCGAATTTTCAAGCCGTTTGTATTACAGTGTGCATTGCGGGTTGTCAGCTGGATTTATTTAATTCGTTTCTAATGCGTCGATTGGCTAGATATTTGTATCCGGGAAGTAGCCATCTTGAAGACGTGATTTATACGGAAGGGAAAAGATATTTAAGGGACCGGATGGCATGGCTCTAGGTCTTATACTTTGTGAAGCCAAAGTAAAGGCTTTTTTTTAGAAAGCCGCCCAGTAGGCTTTCTTTATCAAGTTGCTGTACTGATATATGATGTAGTAGTGTGAAAACGGTTTTAGTGTTCAGTTCAAGGCCTTTTTTCCTTGAAATATTCTGTGTATTCCCAGACCTTTAGGGACTAAGAAGAGTTTAGTAGCCCAAAGGGAACTGGGGTAGCCAAGGTGGAGACATCAATGTTATGAATATCCCACCAGGACAGGCCAAAAACTCATAGAAAAACCGTAAGTCATCAGTATATCAATTCGTAGACCTAGCTTACCGTTGACAAGTGCGTTTACACCGTATCGAACTGGTAACTCGTGAAGTGATTTTTTTTTCTTATTTAAGGCTAGTGTTTCACTGAATCACCTATTTTACTTTTCAGGACAAAACGGTTAAATCATATCAAAATTATCCTTAACAACTACATAACCCTTCAGTGTTTTTTCATTTTCTTAGCTGAAGTTAGATCCTTTTATTTCAAAATGAATGGTGCCCAAAATCAGTACAACCAAAAATGAACAACTATAGAGACTGTTTTCAAAAGACGTACAAAAATTATCTCTTACCCATATTACTCAACCAAGAAAAACTGAGCCAGTGTATGTTTAATTTCTTTATTTCTTTTAATATTAATATCCACTCAATCCATTCTCAGAAATTATATAAAAAAAGGTAAAGAAAAGAAGGGGCCACAATGTAAAATGATTTCTAGCCAGGAAATTTTTCAGGTTTGGAAATCTCGTGAATATGCTGGATGTTCAAGCAATTCGTACTTTAATTCGTTGAATTTTGCCATCGTCAAAACACTTGTGTGAACACATGCATTGTCTTGATGAAAAATGTTCATTTTCTTCTTGAAAGCAAGTCTTTTCTCACGAATTTTTTGCATCCAACTGATTCAAAAAGGTTACAATAATATTCAGAGTTAATTGTTTTACCTTTTCGAAGATAATCGATCAACAAAATACCTGTTTAACTCCCAGAAACTGTTACCATAACCTTACCTGCTGACGGAACCGTCTTTGCTTTCTTTGGTGCACTTCCACCGGCTTCAATCCATTGTTTCGACTGTTGTTTTCGCTCTGACTATAGTAGTGGATTCAAGTTTCATCAACAGCTATGAAACTACGCTTGCAATCCATTTTATCTTGCTTAAAACATTGCAAACACGCTTGAGAAATACTGCCTTTTTGGTCAATTATCAGCAAATGCTGCACTCATCCTGCAAAAAGCTTTTTTATATGTAATTCTTCATGCAAAATATTTCCAATTCGTTCTTTTGAAATACCTATAGTTGCAGCTATTTTACGCACTTTTACTGGTCGATTACATAGGTCAACATGAATTTTGACTTTGATAAGAGGGTATGAAATTTCGATAGAATTATCGACAGTTAGACGAAAAATATATATGGCCTGAAAAAGTTTGCTTTTGTATCTAGGAGAACGGTTGAACAGTATTTTAGAAAATCCATAGTTTAAATTTTTATTTATTGATAAATCGAAACAAATATATTTATATATGATTTTTATCAACTTTTACTATCATATCAAATTACAAAATAGTGGAAAAAAGTTTAAAAGTGAACCCTATTACTTTTTTTCTTTCATGTTCATAAGTACTTTCTCTCACTAAACCCCAAATGTAGTCTCCCATCATATTTTCGTTGTATTGGCCATGATAATGTTGTTCGAAGTTCATAATATCTTGATGAAAACGTTCTCCTTGTTCTTCTGAGTATGCCCTCATGTTGTTTTCAAATTTATCTAAATGAGCACTCAGCATATGTACATTTAGAGACATTCTGCAATTCATGTTTTCAACTAGCTCTTGATAATTTTCAACTTTGTTATTCCCTAAAAATCCAGAGACTACTGCTTTAAAACTATTCCAACTTTTTTTTTTGAGCACTAGTAAGTAATTTTGGAAATTCTTCACTGGCAAAATTTTTTTTAATTTGTGAACTAACAAAAATTCCAGCTTTAACCTTTGTTTCTGACAACTTTGGAAAAAAGTTTTTTAAAAATGAAAAACCTTCAGATTTTTTATCTAGCTTTTTTACGAATTGTTTCATAAGCCCTAACACTAATGTGTAAAGGCGGCATTAATACATTTTCAGGTTCAGCAATAGGTTGACATTTAACGTTTTGTTTTACAACACAAAATTCCGTTCTTAGTGGCCATGATCGTTGAACATAGTGTTGAGCATCCGCTCTACTATCCCACAAACAGAGTTAACAAGGATATTTTGTATATCCACCCTGTAGTCCTATTAAAAATCCTACCATCTTAAAATCTCCAATGAACTGCCACTTGTACTCTTGATATTTTAAAGCTTCGAGTAAAATTTTAACAGTTTCATAGTTTTCTTTTAGATGTACAGAATGAGCGATTGGAAGAGATGGAAATTTATTTCCGTTATGTAATAAAACGGCTTTCAAGCTTTTCGTCGAGCTGTCAATAAATAAACGCCATTCACTGGGAATACAGGGCATCCCAATTGCTTCAAACAAACCTCTTATACCGTTACAATAACAAAGTCCATCTTCTTGGGTGAAGAACGTAGCAAACGTCCCATGCCGACTTCGTTGATCTGTTTTTTTGACATTAATAAGCAAATTTCATTGCTTCAAACGAGAACCCAAAAGCTCTGCCTTATTCTTCGGCAAATTCAAATCTCTTATTAAGTCATTAAAGTCTTCTGAGGTAAGAAAATGGGGTTTCGGTGGTTCCTGTGACAGTACAAATGCTTCATCTTCAATATCTTTTTGTAGAGTTGTGTTATCTAAGACCATCTCATGGAGTTGTTGAATGATTTGTGGTGTTTAGTAGTTTTTGTACGACCTTCGCGTCGATCATTTTCGAGGCTTGTACTACCAGATTTAAAAGAGCAACCCATTTTTTTCATAGTGGAAAGTGTACGTGGTATATCCTTCAACAAATATAACAATTTCGGAGGAATTTCTGTTGGTGTTAAATCATTCAAAACAAAGATTTTAATTCCTGCACGATATTCAGTTTTTCCCATTTTAAAAAAATCAATGACACGTCAATATTAAACGACTGCTACTACTCGAATGAGTTGACAGATCGAAATAAAATTTTACATGTCTTTATAGAAAAGATGGAACATGCCAATACAATTATGGTTTCAGAGTTTCTAACGCCATCTATGTATCAGGTCGAGAACTTTTCAGACAGCCCTCGTATACAAGTTTGAGATATAAAATTATCAAAATAGCACAGAAAATAAATGTAAAGATTTAAGATCACTTAAGTCACATATTAAGCAAACTGACATAATCTATGAAGTCTAGGTAATACTTCCGAGATATTATCAAATGAGCGAATAAAAGTAAAGCCCAAATATAAATGACATTAGAAAAGACCCAATAAATAAGCTGAAATCTATAGATTAAAATTTACAATGAATCAAGCCCACACCTTATGATGAATGCCCAAATTTCCAATACGATTATTAGTATTCAACCGTCGATCTTAATCAAAACATTCAAAGACCAAATTCACCGTGTAATATTAGCCACAATGACTTTTATAAAAAGTTAATGAGTGATTTACAATCAATCACGTTGGACGATTAGGCACTTTTTTGATCGACCGTATAAAAAGCGGTATAGCGCCCATTGTTCTGTATCTTCATTTATGAATACGGTTATATATATTATGTGGGCTTATGGGAGTAAGTTTTAATCGTTTTAATAAATTAATTGACGCCAAGGGAATTTTTACAAGTTCTAAAAATCAATCAGTAATCAAGTTTAGAAAATTATTTGGGTCCTGCATATGATTTTCCTAAGAGTTTTTCACAGTTACGACATAATGGCAATTTACGTTGATATGAAAAAAGTAAAGTAAAAGACCTCTATAGTTATTTTCCAGGAAACCGTGAGAGCTTTTTAAATTTTCAGCAGTAATTTGATTAAATTCACGACATGTTATGAATTAAAACAACTGAAAACGTTGTGACGTTATTGAAGATGACTGATTGCCCCTAGCATTTTTTTATGGGTCTAGCACACGTGCTGCAGGGAAGAAGTCCCTAAAGCGTTACAGGAGCGACACGTGTGCTTAAATCGCTGTCCTGGGTAAGCCATTCCAAAGGGATGATGTTCTCCATATAAAAGACTGCTTGAAAAGCGTTGTACGAGGAGTAACAAGCTGAACCACATACGGATGTATAGTATCAGCGCGACGTGTACTTCTAACTTGCACCGCTCTGGAATTAAGCGGGCTACATCCTTCGAACACTCTCCATGAAAATACTTGTAGAATAGACTCAAGTCGCCAACTGTTCTTCGATGTTCCAGCGAATCAAGGCCGCCGGTCAGTTCTGGGTCTCCAATCAGACAAACAGCCCTTCTCTGAACAAAATCCAATAAATGCAGTGTATGTTTGGGAGCGGAGCCCCAAACATGGGAGTAGTATTCCATAGTTGGTCGAATTTGAGCTTTGTAAAGAATTGACAGCTGTTGTGGAGTGTAAAGCTTTGTGGTTAGAAATAATATTCTCAACTTTTGAGAAGCTCTCCTTGCTATGCCTGCAACATGTACATGCTAGGACATATTTGCTCCCAAACTAACGCCCAATAAATTGAGTGACGATGCTAGGGGAATGGAGTGCCCCAACATAATTATGTCGGGTTCAGCAACGTTAGCTTTTTTAGAAAAAACTGCCGCCTGGGTTTTTGTAGCGTTAAATTCCACTTGATTACTGTCACCCCAAGATAGAATTTCTTCCAGATCTTTGTTAAGTTGAATGAGTTCCTGTTGTCTGCGGATATTCGCCTGAGCAGCCGATGTCCGAGCGTTCAAAGTAAATGAAGAGATAAGCGTATTGTCATCTGCAAAGCTGTAAATTGGATTTCCGGTCTTTTCCAGCAGATCGTTAAT
This sequence comes from Pachyrhynchus sulphureomaculatus, assembly GCA_019049505.1. Classification (NCBI taxonomy): domain Eukaryota; kingdom Metazoa; phylum Arthropoda; class Insecta; order Coleoptera; family Curculionidae; genus Pachyrhynchus; species Pachyrhynchus sulphureomaculatus. Next base: position 60,185,929 of record CM032447.1, read on the forward strand.
GTAAATGAGAAAGAGAGTAGGAGACAGCATGTCAAAAATTGCCCCTAGCATGCCAAAAATTGCATGCAAGCAAAGCAATTTTTTTTGTTTTACTCATATAGCTTATTTAAATTACATCTACGCCTTTTTTAAGCATTATCTACACTAACGTTATTATAGGTTCCAATCAGGATGACAGCTGTATCTTTTTTTTACACTGATAGGTCTTGTTACCCATTTAGTTTACCTGATCTGTCTAAAATTGAAACCTTTATGACGTAATCGACTTTCAGACTTTCAATAAAAGCACAGTTTGCTCAATTGTTTGCAGGTTCAGCTATTGCTTATTGATTTCTTCTTTAAGTAGCACTATTAATAATGCAGTTTGAGATATTTCTCTTATCTAACTAGAAACATATCTTACAGATATGTTTCAATGATACCAGAATAACCGTAATAAAAACTTAGTTTATTATTAAGTTTGTACACGTATGTACAGGAATATTTTTTAAGCGTTTCACTAATTCACCATTTTCCTATTCTACATACCGAAACTATCTTTCAGTACTAAACTTAGTTTTTTAGAAGGAAGCCAAATATGATAAAAAAAAATATTTGTCACTTTTCACAGATTACAAAGCCAACTAGAATTTTTTTAAATGGTACCCTCTACATATATGTACCCCATTAAAAAGCATTGTTCAGTCCATTTCCAAAAATATAAATACCTGATATTTATTTTTAGTCGTTATCGATATACAGAGCGTTCAAGTTATTGAACTAAATTTTAACTTGTAAGTGTCAATTTATTCTTTTCCTATTTACTATAACAAAAAAAGTTCTATTGATAAACTTAGCCTATGGATCATGCTATGAAAGGCAGCTAGTTTGTGTTGGATTGGGTGACATGATTTATTATGTATTGTTATGTCAGTATGCAATGGTTTGTGGTGAATAGAGAACGTATGTTTATTATTATTTTTTGTTATAATTAAGTCTAAGGAGTTTATGCTATTAATCACAGGAACAGATAGACAACTCAAAATATTTTGTGATTATCTAAATAATTTACATGCTAACATAAAATTCAGTACAGAAGAAGAAACTAATAATAGCATAAACTTCTTAGACTTAACTATAACAAAAAATAATAATAAACATACGTTCTCTATTTACCATAAACCATCGCATACTGACATAACAATACATAATAAATCATGTCACCCAATCCAACACAAACTAGCTGCCTTTCATAGCATGATCCATAGACTACTATCTATTCCATTAAATGAAAAAGATTTTCTTAAAGAACTAAACATAATAAAACAAATTGCAGTAATCAACGGATATAATGTAGATATAGTAAACAAAATTTTAAAAAAGAAAAAATATAAAAAAGCCTTAGAACTAATTTTTCTAGGCAAAAAATGAATCAAGAACGTTATAGTGTTATTACATACATAGGTGAGACTAGCAATAAAATTAGAAATGTCTTAACAAAAAAACTAAATATTAATGTAGAATTTAAAACAAATAATACCCTAAGCAACTATATAAAAAATAATAAATCAAAAACAGACAAAGAGCAAAAATCAGGTGTTTATAAACTTAATTGTGAAAATTGCGATTACTTATATTGGTCAAACAGGAAGAAATTAAAAAAAAAGAATAAAAGAATATTTTATATCTTTTATAACAAGCAAATCAGGCTCAAATTACGCTAACCATTTAATAGAATCGGAACATCAGTTTAATAAAAACTTTGAAATTTTACTTGTTGAAAATAAAGGGTATAAATTAAATTTGCTTGATACTCTGGAAGTCAATAAACTTAAAAATACTAATTATTTGTTAAACGACCAATTAGAATTAAATAAGTCACCTCTATTTCAATAATACCGTACTTAATTAATTTGTTACCTATAATATAAAGTCTTTATAATAGTATAATTAGGGATTTCCAACATTATTGTATTTTATCTGTAGGGATCTTATATATATAACAAATTTTCCATCATTGTTTGCATACTGAGACTCAGCTATTTTCCACTCTACTGGAAAAAAGCTGAGGTCATTATGATCAAAAAACCAGGCTCTCCATCCCACGAGGCAAGCAGCTATCGGCCAATCAGCCTACTTCCAGGCCTTGGCAAGATAGCTGAAAAAGTCAACCTCGAAATCGTCAGAGCAAAGTCCACAGCGCTTCGTGTTGTCCCTGACGAACAGTATGGCTTCCAGCCCCTTCATGGCACCATCCATCACACCACGAAACTCGCCCAAACCATTTCCAATAGCTTCAACAAACGTCACAAAGTTGGAGCTGTGTTTCTCGATGTAGCAAAGGCCTTCGACCGAGTCTGGCACGAAGGCCTCATTCTCAAACTGATCCGACACGGCTACCCCCTTTTTGATTAACAAACTCATTCAATCCTTCGTCTCTGACAGAACATTCCAAGTCAGAGTCGATAAGGCCACCTCCGAAGTCAAGGCCATTAGAGCCGGAGTCCCTCAAGGCTCCGTCCTCTCCCCCCACCTTTTTAACATTTTCACAGCCGACATTCCAAAAACGGATCAGACTACCCTACTCCTGTATGCTGACGACACAGCCATCATAGCAGAATCAAGCAGCTACAGAATCATCACCAGTAGATTGCAGCGCCACCTGAACGTCCTCGCCCCCTGGTTCGACCGATGGAAGATCCAGCTAAACCCATGTAAGACACAGGCCATCGTCTTCGCCAAAGGCAACGGCACTCCTTATGGACAACTCCAGCTCCAGGGATCCCGCATCCAATGGGCAACCACCATCAAGTACCTGGGAATCCAGTATGACAAACACCTCATCTGGAAAGACCAGGTCTGTGCTGCCTCAAGGAAAGCCAAGCAACTACTGGGCAAGCTGTACCCAATCATCAGCCGGTCCAGTAAGTTGCAACCAAAAATCAAGCTGCTAATTTATAAAACCATCGTGAGGGCAGGACTCACACACGCCTGCCCTACTTGGTCTAAACTCACCAAGACACGCAGAGCTCAACTTCAGGCAATACAGAACAAGGCCCTGAGGATGATCACGGGAGCCCCATGGTTCGTCCGAAACCGTCAATTGCATAGAGACCTCGGTGTGCCAACAATCAAGGCACACATGAGGTCCACCAACATCAAGTTCTTCGCAAAGGCGCTACAACACCCAAACGCCACCATAAGGAGCGCATTCCACGTGCCCGCCAACGCCCGCCATCACTATCCAAGACCTTCTGACCCCATATCCGACGAAGACGATGGCCCTCCCCCACCCCCATGAAGATTGTAACTTAGATTAAGTTTAGAATTAAGTTCTAGATTAGTTTAGAATTAAGCTCTAGTTAAGTTAGATTAGTCAACGAATGTAATTAAATCCCAATGTCCTAGGTTAAGTTAATTAGGATTACTGTATAGAACCTAGGTTAAGTAGTATAGGAATATAATCTATCATAAATGTAAGTAAGAGGCATAGCCTAACTTAAATTCAATAAAGACAATGACAATGACAATCTTGTTTGTTCTTTTAATCTTGATAAAGCTACAGTGATAGCGAAACATGTTGATATGTTAAAATAAATGTGGAGTTTACCAGTAAACGAAAAAAAAAAATTGTTTTACTGTTCACTTAACTTAAGCTTAATGGATCTCCACCAAGTATCGGCCAAAATAATCCAGTTACAAAAGTTGTCACTTGTCTAATTTGATAGATCACAAAGCTAACTATAATTTTTCAAATAGATCCCTCTCCATATAAGCACACTATTGAATAGTATTTTTTAGTCTGTTGCACTTGATATTTATGTTCAGTCGTTACCGACATTCAAGTTTTGAACTGAATTGTAAGTATTAAGAGGCTCTTTCGATTTACTATTTTTCCTATTTGGCGCACCAAAACATTTCTTTCACTAATAATCTTAGTTTTTTATGAGAAAGCCAGATATGACAACAAAAAATGTATCACTTGTTAAATTTGGCGGATTACAAAGTCTAATAGATTTTCTAAAATCACTCGAACCACATCTAAATCACCTTCTCATGTCCCTCAGTTAAGAATTCTGTCTTCTTCCAATCGATCTTTTAGCATTTATTTTGCTTTCAAAGAGTAGACGTAGTAATTTGTACTTTGGGCCCCTCATTATATGTCCGAAGTATTGAGTTTTTCTTATTTTTATAGTTGTTAGTAATTTCTTCATTTTGTTCATTCTTTCCAGTACTTCTGTGTTTTTTATGTTCTGTACCCAGGAGATGCAAAAAAGACGTCTATAAATATACATAAATGTACATTTCAAAAGATTCCAGTTGTTTCTCTGAGCCAAGGTCAAGAGTCCAGCACTCACATCCACAGACTAGCACGAAGAATGCATACGCTGCACAGTGTCTCGACTAGTAGACGCTAGCGGGACAATATTATTTCTTCACTTATTTCAATTGTTTATGTATATTCCAGGTATCTTAAGCTATTTTAAGAAAAAAAAAGTTGAAAAATGTGTACTGTATGTGTATTAATCGAAATATGTAGCTGCAAGACGGAAGTGGCTTACTAATGTGTCTCATTTGTTCACTATTGTCGCTAATTGTTCTTTAATTAGCTACATACGTCTACCTACTCATTATGTGTGAAAAGCACAATCATGTTTGTTTACAAAGAAATTTCTAGGAAAAAAATAAAAATCATAATGATAGTACCCACATTTATTAATTTACAAAATATTATTTCTTTTAAAATAAATTAGTACAATAACAGTATCTATATATCAATTATTTACAATAACAAGGTGTATAAGTAAAAGAAATATAATATTAAATAACTTATATACTAAGGCATGAATTATAAGCAACTACAACACACAATAAAATAACAATAATAGTTATAATAAAAAAATATTTAAACCTACTAATCACCATCAGATGAGTCGTCATCACCGCTCTCCCATTCAGTAGAATATTCAGAGAGTAAATAATCCTCCTCATTTAATTCGTGATGATGACTTACTGATGGTGTTTCGGATGGCAATGAAGGTGGGATAATCAACTGCAGAACCTCCGATGGCAAAGAAGTAAATTTTCTTCGCGGTAATTCTCTATACGAGTTGATAACAGGATCAGACGTAATTAAAAGCATTCTCAAAAGATCTGTATTTGTGGCAATACGTGACCGCTTCCTGGTGTGCCGTTCACGGAATCTACGACAGTCTTTATTTCTTTGCCGCCTGGGCTTCTTCGGAGAGTTGTCCAATGGGAAGAAGAAAAGACTTTATAACTTCCGCGCTGTGTACAAGAATTTTATGCACAGTAACGGGCATGGAATACCACGAATACAGATCAAGGTATAATTTTCTAGTATCAACACAAAACTTTTCGAATTCTATATAATTTATGTCATATCCCGATGACAAAGTTCTTAAAATTACATGAAATCTACGAATAAGGTTTACATCTAATCCTGTAATTTCGCTGCTCAATTCAGCTTTGGAAAAAAATCTACGTGCTGTGTTTCCATCGTTTGTGTTACCATACCCAGGTTTTGGTTTATCTACAATGAGACCCATACGTTCTTTAAACACTTTTTTGTATCTCTTGTGAGCGTTGCTTCACAATAGCTTTGTCGTTATCTCCCCTGACTTGCCACTTTTTTATTTCTAAACGATAGCTGATGTGAAGCAAACATTCAAACGTGCGGATCTATGCATGTAAAGTAGATAAACCAAATGCAAGGCGTTCTTCGTTGTTGGGATATTTCTTTGACTCCTCGTTCATAGTAGACGGGGTGGCACCGCAAATATAACACTTTTGTGTTGAACTTGTGTCTGTTAAGGCATTGCACACTTTGCCATCAGTCATTGTCAACAACAAATCGTGTTTAACAGAGATTTGAGATCCAGCAACGTTACATAATATTGGAAGAAGCTGACCATCTAAAATTTTAGAAGTTTCTTCTTTCGTAAACTCTTTTGTCTCCTTGGCAAAAATAAACTTAATAGGACGGCAATATAAAGTAGAGGAAGGTCTTGGATTTTGCCAGATCACAGTTTCGCCATCAAGCAGTCTCAAAGGAACAAATGAGTATACGAACAAAAATTCGTCTGTAGCGTTAGTGCTCTCAAATTTCTGCTTATACGTGCTATGCCCCGAACTCCCATCACAGCCCCATTTGCTTACCAACGTATAATATGAACGAGGTAACACACTTCTAATGACTTCCGTCTGAGCTTTAACTAATCGTTCAGCCATTTTATCCAAAATCGCGTGAAGTTTAATTTCAGCTCGAGATTCAGTCACAGAAATATATTCGTCAGAACGACAAGCTTTGGACTTACCTAAACGATGGATACACTTGATGTCCCGCTTTCATTGACCATTTTCTTGTTTGTTTATATGAGTGAGAAGTCGATTTCGAGTCCACATAATAAGCTAAAGCTTCGTCTGGTATTAACTGCCGACTTTGTTCAGAACACTTATTCTTTTCTCTAGTTTCACTGACCGCGACGTTATGGATCTGTTTAGCAACACTTCGATGCCCTTCTTTTCGAGTAGCTAACTCAGCTGCTGTAATAAGCTCACTTGCACTTCGCGATTCCAAAAGATCTTCTACTCTCCGTCTCTTCGTTTTCGTTGATGAGTCTTCAAATGATTTTCTGGGTCGCCCTACGGAAAGAGCCGCTGATGATGTTGAAGTGTACGGCTGGTTAACACACATCTTTATTTCGATTCCGGATCCCTCTAACCAATCTTTATGTTTGATTAGAAACATTTCTTTGTTACACTTTAAAGAAGTCCACTTTTGATTGAATTTTGCTGAAAGGCTTGATATTTTCATTTTGAGTCGTTTTAGAGAATCGTCAGAAACATCAGACATATTGAATTTTTCACTTATATAATAAAAAAATGCCACTGTTTCGTTCAGTTTTGTCATGTTTTAGCCATTCTTCAAAAAACTCCATTTTCGTCATAGTCACGACTCGTTCTGAAAAAATAAAATAATTTTACTTTCGGGCCTTTTCGGGGTCTATAATATATATGAATCTGTGTCTGAATGTTGTAGATATTACATACAGAAAAATCTAGGTGGATATATGTGGATAAAAAAAGTTGCTACTTTTAAAGTTTACAATATATGTAAAATTTGCTGGATTTATCTATACATTTACAAATTGATATTACACCAAAAGTATACATATTTTTTATAAAAAATATAAGTCATAATAGAGTACATACCTTCAACAGAATATTCCATCACAAAAAACTCGTTTCACTTTGCTACCAATTTTAAAATATGTTATCATAAGTGTGCATAAAATGCAACTGATTTGCAAATGAAAATGACCTCTCTTATAAGGGTTATTTTGACCCCCTGATAAGATACCTTTATGAGGTGATAAACAAATTAATTCTTGGAATTTGTTAAATGGGGAGGGGGTTGTTTACAAGTCGTTATCAGTGGTTCCTGGAAATTGCGTCATGAGTATTGTCCCGCTAGCATGTTCTTGCCGAATCACTGTGCGCTGTCACCATACTCATTCAGAATGCCAGACTGAGACTTGTGCGATGGAAAAATGTATTCATATTCATGTACGTTAGTCGGGCCTGTTCGTTTGGGAATATATTTCCTTTCCTGTGTTCCATTTGTCATTTATACTGATTCCCAAATATTTAAATGTGGAGACCTATTATACCGTATTGTCCCTGATTTCAAGGGATTCTGGTGGTAGACTTTTCTTTGTTATTACTATTCACTTGGTTTTTCTTATATTCATAGTTAATCCAAATGATTCGTTGGCTGTTACGACTCGATTGATCAGTTACAGGACATCTTTGATATTATTTGCTAATAGAACAGTATTATCAGCATACCATATGTTGTTCAGTGTACTCCCATTACCTCTTATTCCTTCAATGGATTCATAGATGGCCTTATTAAACACGGCATCAGAATAAAGATTGAACAAAAGTGATGATATAACGCATCCCTGTCTTACACCTTGGGTTATTTTTATGCTTTCGGACTTTTCCAGCCCAATTTTAACTTCCGCTGATTAATTCCAGTACAGATTTTTAATAATATTTAGATCTCTTTTGTCTATATTTCTTGTTTCTAGAATTTTTATTACTTTCTCGTGTATCACACAGTCGAAAGCTTTATTGTAATCTATAAAACATGCATTACATTTACATTCTTGTCTTTACAACACTGGACCAGTACATTTAATTATTATATGACCCATACAGACATAACTCTGGACATTTTCTATTTCTTCCTTATTACAACATCTGGTTTTGTGCTGCACATAATTTTAGCGTTTTGGAGTTTAATTATTACACACAATTCAAAGTTTAATTTGACAAAGCATATTAAAATTTAAAAAAGCTATTGACGTTTCTACCCTTTCCATGTCCGTAAATCTCAATTTTTCTATTAAAATCTAGCTATAACAGTCAACAAAAATATTGTTTTTTTTTTCTGTAAGCTGCTAAACCTTTGATTAGTTGATGATATTGATCTTACAGCTGCTCACAGCATTTGGTAGCGACCCAGAGAAGGTCAAATGAATTAAATAATTGCATTTTTATAAAAACTTATTGTTTGGAAAATATTACGATAAATACACTTATAAATGTTAACCGAGCTCAGGTTTCAGCAATAGTATATCAACCATAAAAAGAAAAATGCCGGAATTAGGTTATATTCGGTGTCGATGAAATTTAAACAGGGGACTAAATTCCCTGAGTTATACAATTGAAGTTATTTCGAGACGACATGCAAACATATAAGCGTTTGAAATATCTGGGTGTCATTATTAATTCAAGATTGAAATTTCATTGCGAGAAGCCTTCTTTGCTATGCAAAACTTATACGTCTTAATAACACCTAATTCTCAGCTCAGCTTTCAAAATAAATCGACAATATACAAGAAAATAATAAGACCTGTGTTGATGTGTGCTACGCCTGTATGGTGCAGTATATCAGATACACAGGTAGCTCGAATACAACGAATGCAGAATAAGATACTCAGATGTGACTTCCGCGGGACGATACGCCAGAATAGATTTTCTACATGACCTAATTAACACACCAAAAATAAGACAATACATAATCGACATATCAGATAAATTCTACAGACGCAAAAAAACACAAACATCATCACTGACACAGCAACGCGCTAGGTGCATAATCCAATACAAAAACCGTTGTATTCAAAATTGCCAATTTATTTGGAAGATCTGGCTGAACAAAATTAAAACCAATCCCGTGTACGCGCGAAAAAAAAAAAACTGGTTTGGTAAGGCACATAGAGTAGCAACGAAGCTGATTGATTGAATAATTCACCCAAGTGAATATAAATGTAAACAATTTTAAACTAATTGTACAGTGTAACATAAATAATAATGTAGTGAAAGTGAAGTGAAAATACACAAAAAAAAATGAGTGAGAAGGGATAATGAATGACAGACACGTGAAAGAGAGAGCGAATGCAAACATTAACAATATAATGCCATCGGCACGCACACGTACCTGCAAAAATTAACTTGGTTTTTTTGTTTATTTTTTCCAAACGAAAATATAAACAACTATAAAGAAACAAGAATAATAAAAAAAATAAACAACAAATGATTTTAAATGAATAACAAACAATACCATCCCGTAAAGATATCTGAAAATGACGAAAACGGTATGAGGGCCTACCATTTGGCAAAACACCTGCCAACAGAAAAAATATTGTATAAATGAATTACTCAATATATTGTGTTTCTACTACTTGTAAGCCTAAGTACATATGTATAAATTTGGAACTAATAAAAAACTTTTTGAATTCGAATTTTGCAAACATTTGATTGGCCAGCACTTTATTACCTGGTTTAATAGCTTAAATATAATATACCTGCCCTGGAAGCTTTTTTAATGATGATCATGTTCATCAGATCTCCTAACGGCCCTGAAATATTGAAGACTGCCCCTGGTCCGGATAACATGTCCTTAGAGACATGCTGTAAACTCAGTAATGATAATTTAACAAAGCTTGTTAATACCCTTCGACAACATTTATGATACTGGCAAAATACCAAAGGATTAGCCAAAAACAGCCAGCTCCAAACAATGTAAGGGCTATCGCTTAATTAGTCTCATTAGCAATTTTCTCAAACTCTTCTTGTGCATCATTCATATGAGACTATACAAGAGATGCTGGTTCAGAATTATCGAGATCAGAGACAGGATATATTCATGTACTTTATAGACTATGAGAAGGCATTCGACAACGTTAAACATGACCTCCTCATGAAATTTCTACACGAACTAGGGCTAGATTCTAAAGATATAAAAATCATTGTCAACCTATATTGGAATCAATCAGCAGACCTAAGACTCCAGAATGGCTATACAACGGAAGACTTTGACATAAGAAAGGGAGTTAGACAGGATTGTGTTTTGTCACCCATACTATTTAATTTATATGTCGAAAGAGTCTTCAATGAGGCGGTGTCGGAGAGTAACCTGAGTATCAAAGTAAACGGTGTTCTCATAAACAACATCAGATATGCAAATGACACTGCCATTCTGGCAGATAGCGCAGATGCTCTTCAAGCATTATTGAAGGCTATACTCAAGGCAGGAGAAAACATTGGATTAAGCATCAACATAAACAAAACACAATTCATGATCATCAGTAGAATTCCAATTCAAGACGTCCGAATTTATATAAATGGCGAGAATATAGAACGAGTTAACAATATAAGTTCAAATACCTGGGATGCCTTGTGAATGACAAATGAGATTCGGACATGGAAATTAAAGCCAAAGTTGAGCAGGCAAGAGCAACTTTCATCAAGTTACGCAAATTCTTTTGTAATAAAAACCTTAACCTACAACTCAGGTACCGGATGGTTAAGTGCTATGTTTAGTCCGTTTGGCTGTACGGTGTTGAAACATGGACATTGAAAGTGTCATCTATTAACAAGCTGGAGGCATTTGAAATGTGGATACTCAGAAGAAGGCTGAGAGTATCTTGGGTTGATAGAGTGAGGAATGAGGAGGTGATCGATAGAGCCAATCTGGAAGATCGCGAATTATTCGAAAACATAAAAAGGAGAAAGATTTCATACTTGGGTCATATTATTCGTGGGGAACGTTAAGGCTTTCAACGCCTGATACTGCAGGGTAAAATTCAAGGCAAAAGGGGAATGGGATAAAAAATACTATCATGGCTGCGCAATATTCGTCAATGGACAGGAATAAGTGATTTTCGATCTTTCTAAAATGTGGCTTTGAACAGACCCATCTGATGCCAGAAGTTTTGTACATACGCCTACACAGGAATCTGCACGGCATCTTAAGAAGAAGAAGACGGAAGTTTTAGCTTCCATGGCATCTGTATTTGACCAAAAATGTCATTTTAGGAGTTATTCTTTAACTCTGAACTAGACATGGCTGACTGAAAAGTTCTGATTGTTAAATAAATAAATAAATCGTGTACATTTTAAATTTTTGATGCTTGTAATACCTGCATATATTATGTTTAAGGTAGTATACTATACCGTATTTATTTGAAACTGAGAGTAATAAAAATGCCAGTGGACTGACCGGCGGTTTTATAACATGCCATCTATTCCCAGGTATTTTTCAGGTAACAATGCCCTTTTGTAACGAAGTTTTATTGCCGATCAAATCATTTTATTTACATACTTTCCTGTTGCCCTAACTATAAATATATACATATTTAGAGCAGTATGCCAAAGTGTCAAGCCAGTTAGTGTGTTAATAAAATGTCTTCTCCAGCGAAACGCCAAAAGTTTAGGCAGCTAACCCACATCGAAAAGCGTGTAATTAAAAATGTGTTTGACTACGTTAAAAATGATCAAAATTGTGATTTAAGTGTGGACGATTGTGTGTCAAAATGTTCTTTAATGACCGAAGTTTGTAAAGTCACAGTTTACAGAATTTTAAGAGAAGAAAACAAGGGGGTACAGACTCTTCAAAACAGACTTGGCAGAAAAGTACTTCAGCTCACAGACAACACAAAATAAGCAGTAAGGTCTATTAATCATGACTTTTTTATGCAAAAAATTCCAACTTTGGATATGATCCTGTGGGCTGCGACAAACCACCCGAAAATATTGAATATGAGTAGAGTGGAATGGAATGTTTTAAAAGGAATGAATTTTAATTGGAAAGAGTGTAGAATGAAAATCTTTATTGATAGAAAGTGGAGAAATCGTACACTGGAAAAGAGACTATTTACAAAAAATTAGAAAAGCTCGCTTAAGGAAAAAGGATATATAACTAGACGTGGATAAATAAAGGATACACGTCAAGAAATTTTGGCAATATGGGAATATCAAAAATGCTCGCCAAGCATTCAATAAAGATATCTCTACTGGTGTTAAACCGTCATCTGGTAAGGAAGGTAGGTTAATTATTACGCATATTGGAAGCAAAAGTGGTTTTGTAGACGGAGGTCTCTTGACATTCGTATTAAAGAAAATAGGAGATTATCACGAGGATATGAATTCCGATGTATTTGAAGATTGGTTTTCGCAGATGATAGACTTATGTTAATAGCAGACGGTTACGTTATTTTAATGGATAACACAAGCTATCATTCTAAATTATTATAATGACTTCCAACCTTGGGTTGGCTGAAAAAGGACATTCCATCTTGTATGACTGAGAAAAATATTTCATTTCTAAAATTCAACGTTAAGAGAGAATTATTAGAAATTGTAATGTTTGAAGTTCTCAGAAATAAAGACAAGTACACAAGTTTCGTCATCAACGAAACGACAAAAACATGTAATATTACTGTTTATCGCCTGCCACCATATCATTGCGAGCTTAATCCGATAGAACTTATATGGGCACAGGTTAAAGCTGAAGGCGCCAGGAACAATATGACCTACAAACAGACGTACAAAACCTTTTTCAAAATGCCATATAATGTGTACAAGTATGAAATGCGGATTTCAGACAACAGATGGTGCACCAATGCAGTTTGTGCTATAAAGATTTGACACTGAGCCATTTTGTTGCGTCCTCAACAAGCGTCAGACGCCCACGAGTGATAAATTGGAAAAGTGTGTGTATAGTGTTGGGTTGTTGTGTTCAATATGTCGAAATTTATACCGAACAAAGAGCATTTGCGGACAGCATTAATTTTTTTGTTTTCATTTGAAGAAAACTGCTGTTGAATCATACCGATTACTTCGAGAAGCTTATGGTGAACATGCTCCATCGCAAGATACGTGAACGATGGTTTCGGTGTTTCAAAAGTGGTGGCTTCGATGTTGCAAACAAGGAACGTGGAAAACCGCCAAAAAATACGAAGATGTGGAATTGCAAGCATTGTTGGACGTAGATGATTCGCAAACACAAAAACAACTCGCCGAGCAATCGGGCGTTAGTCAACAAGCTGGTTCCAATCGGCTACGAGAGATGGGAAAGATTCGGAAGCCCGAAAATGGATACCACATGAGTTGAACGACACGCAAATGGAAAAAACGCGAAAGCACATGTGACATTTTGCTCGCTCGGACAAAAAGAAGTCGTTTTTGCATCATATAGTTATAAGGGATGGAAAGTGGATTTATTTTGAGAATCCCAATCGCAAAAAAATCATGGGTAGACTCTGGCGCACCATCCACATCGACCGCAAGACCAAATCGCTTTGGCAGAAAGACGATGCTTTGCGTTTGGTGGGACCAGAGGGGCGTGGTCTATTATGAGCTGTTAAAACCTAGGGAAACCGTTAATACTAAACGTTACCAACAACAATTGACCGATTTGAACCGTTCGCTGCTTGAAAAAAGGCCAGAATACCGAAAGAGGCAACACAAAGTCATTTTTAGTGTTCCGTACGGAACACTTATAAGATCACTTCGGTGTCTGTCTTTCTCTCCGTCTGTCTGTCTGTCACACCCGATTTTCTCCGAAACTATTTGTCATAGAAAGTTGAAATTTGGTAATAATATAGGAATTGATGGCCTCATCAAAGCCATGTAGTTTTGAAAGTCAAATATTGACTTAAGGGATTAGTTTTGGGGGGGTGAAATTGGAAGTGAAAAAAAAAATTTAGTAGGTCATCCAGAGTGGTGTTAAATGAAAGCTTTTCTTAGTATTATTTTTAAAAAATCGCGAAAAATCGCTGTCCCCCCCACCTTATCTCGAAAAGTACTGATCAAAAAATCTTGAAAAAATTCTAGAATATTCCCCAGGGGATGTAGATTGAACGAAAATTATAACGAGTGCATTACCTTTAATAATTTATCTGGCATATAAGAAAAAACAAAAATTTCGAAACTCATTTGGGGGTTTTTTGTGAAGTCACGGATTATTTTATACCATCGTAACAATATTTTTTAATTTAAAAGCGATCAACGTACGGAACACTAATTGTGCAAGTTCAACTGTTTTTTTTCTTCATGACAATGCTCCATCACATACGGCAAAACCAGTTCGCGACACGTTGGAAGCACTCAGCTGGGAAGTTCTACCCCATGCGGCTTACTCACCAGACTTGGCTCCTTCCGATTACCACTTGTTTGCTGAGCAGTGCTTTGGTTCATACGAAGATGTGAAAAAATGGCTCGATGAATGGTTCGCAGCAAAAGTGGAAGATTTTTACTGGCGTGGTATTCACAAAATGCCCGAAAGATGGGAAAAATATATAACAAGCGATGGAGCATTCTTTGAATAAAGCAGTTTTTTTATCATTCTTCCGAATTTAACATGTTTTTTTTAGACAAAAAAAAAAAATCCGCATTTCATACTTGTACACCTGGTACTGATGGTGGAAGATAAAATGTGGACTGTGGACATGGTACGTGTACGCCCAGGCGCACCACCACTGGTCAGAACTATTTCAGACTATTTAGCCCCAAACAACAGAAAAAGGGTCGTTTTCCTATTGTAATCAAACATAAGAAATTGTGAATATTAGACGGATGCCAAATGATATTCCAATAAACTTGTTGAATTGCTGTATTACAGGTAAAATGTAAGTAAAACTCTGGGGCTATTACTACTGCTTGATGCTAATTTGCATAATTCTAGAAGATTTATTACTATCGCATTCAAATAACTAAAGTATAATCTAAAATATTGGTTTATCATCTGTGTCACTTAAATATTGCTCTATATCCTTCGTTTTATTTACACTTAATTAGGCACTATTTATATTTACAAACTATAAGCAATCCATTCTAACTGATTCGAAGAACTTATTTAAAAGACTTATTAATCAGGTATACGTCAAAAGTTAGTAGATCAACTGATAGACATAAAAACTTCCTACCCGTCTAAAAGAGGTAATGAATCCTCTTACAACCTATCACCTAGTTCGTTGGTCGATTAGGCATTTTTTTACATACCATATACTATAAAAAGCGGTGTGGCGCCCATTGTTCTAAACTTTTATTTATGAATACCGTTATAATGTGGGCTTGCGTGTGTCCCTCTGGGAGTTTTGTTTTGTAATCGTGTGGAAAAAAACCGCTAAAATAGGGGATATTATATATTTTTTTTGTTTTGAGTAAAAAACTGTAAGTCATATCGTAATGGATAGGGGATCGTTCATGAAATTTAAAAGCGAAGGCGAATTAGGTCCATTGCTTGGAATTTTTTTTTCCGTTTTTAGCGTTCCTTGTGGAACACTTATAAGATTACTTCGGTGTCTGTCTGTCTGTCTGTCCGTCTGTCTCACTAGATTTTTTCCGACACTATTTGACATGGAAAGTTGAAATTTGGCACTAATATAGAAATTGATGCCCCATCAGAGCCATGTAGTTTTGAAAGTTAAATTTTGACTTAAAGGTTTAGTTTTGGGAGGTGAAATCGGAAGCGAAAAAAAAAAATTACCAGGTTATCGAGTGGGGTGTCAAATGAAAGCTTGTGAAAACACGAGTTCAAAAATATATATAACGTAATTCTTTCGCACACTTTTCTCTCCGTTATTTTTAAAAAATTACCGAAAATCGCTGCCCCCCTTATCTCGAAAAGTACTGGTCAAATAATTTTGAAAAAATTGTGAAATATTCTTCATAGGGTGTAGATTGAACGAGAATTATCACGATTGCATTACCTTTAATAATTTATCTAGTATATAAAAGAAAACAAAAAACTTCGAGGTCATGAATTTTCAACAAAGATCGGAAACAAACTTTGTTGCTAACTAATTTGCGGTGTATTTTGTGAAGCCATTGATTGTTTTATACCTCCGTAACAGAAAAAATTTATTTTAAAAGCAATAAACCTACGGAACACTAAATGGACAAGTCCGACTTGCACTTGGCAGGTAATTTTTCTGAGTTGCACTTTATTTCCAATGGGTTATCTCCTATTCCCGTAAACTTTTTTCCACTGCCTGTATCCTGTACGTTATCCTGTTTCTTGGTCTTCCTTGTTTTCTGTTAACTAGAAGTTTTACCTTTAGTATTCTTTTTTGTGATTTTACTTTATTCTCTTTGATGCATGCATTTTATTCTCCGCGTCCTTATAAAATCAAAAATTGTCGATTCTCCATATAGCTGCATTATTTCTTTACTGCTTCTCTTCCATCTCTCTTCGATTTTCTTCCTCCCAAATAGCCTCTTTAGTATTTTACTCTTACATGTCTCTAGCTTTTCCTTTTTTGTGGTTCAAAACCCATAGGTTACTGTGGATCTCAGAATCGTTTTTGTGCATTTGCCTTTTGCATTTCTAGATACATGTTTTGACCCCAAGAATCCCCTCAAATTGCCAACGCTTCTATCTTTCTTCATTATGTTTGCCTCAATTTCCGCTTTTCTGTCATCACCTTCTTTGAGCCATTCTCCTAGGTAGGTAAATCCTTGTACTTGTCGGTTTTCATCGCCTTGCTATTTTTAGTTCAATTTCTAGTTCTTGTTGTTGATTTACAGTATTTTCATATGCATATATTGCGTTTTCTCTTCGTTAATGCTCAGTTCTACCTTTCTTGATTTCCTACTTCCATTTTTCTTTTTGAGAATATAACAATGCATTTAAGCACTGATAGCTTTTATTCATGAGTGTCATTCATACCGCAGGCTCTCATTACTTGTTACAATATTACATTAAATAATGTTACTTTACTTTGTACATTGTACATCGTATCCAGAAGTGTCATTCTCCTAAAAGTTAAAATTACAGTGAGCAAATATCTTGTAACTAGAGAACCTGGATAGTCTTTTTAGTCACTGTGGAGAGTTCTAGTACTATAAGTATAAGTGGTGAATACGGTGCTTGTAGAGGAGTTCTCGTTTCATTTCGTCGGTAAAAAGTTGCGAATAATTACTGCATTATATGATGGTACGTAATAGTACGTCAGGTAAATAACGTATAGTGCTTAAATAATACTCCATAATAACTGTTTGGCAAATTAAAAGAAATTCCTTGTGCCCAACACCACGATAATTGAAGCAATCAGTTAACATGAGCTTGATTTGTTCCGTACGGAACACTTATAAGATGACTTCGGTGTCTGTCTGTCTGCCTGTCTGTCTGTCTGTCACACCCGATTTTCTCCGAAACTATTTGTCATAGAAAGTTGAAATTTGGTAATAATATAGGAATTGATGGCCTCATCAGAGCCGTGTAATTTTGAAAGATAAATTTTGACTTAAGGGGTTAGTTTTGAGGGGTGAAATCGGAAGTGAAAAAAAAAATTACTAGATCATCGAGT
The DNA here is from genome assembly GCA_019049505.1 of Pachyrhynchus sulphureomaculatus. Classification (NCBI taxonomy): domain Eukaryota; kingdom Metazoa; phylum Arthropoda; class Insecta; order Coleoptera; family Curculionidae; genus Pachyrhynchus; species Pachyrhynchus sulphureomaculatus. The sequence continues at coordinate 60,203,595 of CM032447.1, forward strand.
GTGGTGTCAAATGAAAGGTTGTGAAAACATGAGTAAAAAATGTATATATAATGTAATACTTGGGCTCACTTTTTCTTTGTATTATTTTTAAAAAATCGCGAAAAATCGCTGTCCCCCCACCTTATCTCGGAAAGTACTGATCAAAAAATTTTGAAAAAATTCTGGAATATTCTCCACGTGGTGTAGATTGAACAAAAATTATCACGAGTGCATTACCTTTAATAATTTATTTGTTATATAAAAAAAGATCGGAAACAAACTTTGTTGAAAACTCCTTTGGGGTGTGTTTTGTGAAGTCACTGATCATTTTATACCACCGTAACAATTTTTTTTATTTTAAAAGCAATCAACGTACGGAATACTAATTGTGCAAGTTCAAATTGCACTTGGCCGGTTATTTATTTTAGTTTTGGATCAACTGTTTTACGATATTCACTTGATTGTTGCGCTATTTCCAAGTTATATATAAATTGAGTCATCCAAAGAAAGCATCTCTTTAACGAGTTCAACGAGATATTTTTCAAGAGAACTAAGTTGTTTTGAAAGATTTTTCTTTGTCTCTAAAGAAACGCTCTTTCTATCAATATAACTTCTCGCCCCTTGATCCTTGCTAGAGCACTGGTCGACACCCCTTCAAAATACATTTGATGAAAAACTTTAAGACATTTGATGGTACATAAAGGCTCATTCTCGTGGGTTGATACATTCAGCGCGAAGAGTGCTTTTCGTGAATCTCAGCCACCTCGGAAGCAAAAGTGAGTTTTACTAATATCTTGCTTTTAATATGTTAACTGATTGTGTGTGTGTTAAACATTGCTATAAGTCATTCATTAGGTATAACTCCTATAATTGTATCTAGTATCAAATATGTCCACAAAAATATGAATGTGTTTTTAAAGTTTTCACAGCAGGAATAAGATCTTGTTTGGGTTTTTCTGATATCCTACAATATGATTGTTTTTCTAATACACTTATTTATCCATCGCATTTACAAAATTCTTGTATATATTCCTGCACGGCATCTTAAGAAGAAGACGGAAGTTTTAGCTTCCATGGCACCTGTATTTGACCAAAAATGTCATTTTATGAGTAATTCTCTAACTCTGAACAATATACGGCTGACTGAAAAATTCTGATTGTTAAAAAAATAGATAAATCGTGTACATTTTAAATTTTTCACATTATTTCGTCACTTTCGATGCTTGCAATACCTATGTAATATTATGTTTAAGATAGTATACGAGGCTGGTTTGAAAAGTCCGTGCAAAAATAAAAACTACTTATGTGTTTGGGGTAAACCTTTTTTATTTTTCGACATAGTCTCCTTTTGGCTTATACACTTCGTCCAACGATGTTCTAGTTTGTTGATCCCTTCCGAATAATAGGATTTGTCCAAGTTTGCAAAATATCCATTAGTGTCCGCAATCACCTCCTCGTTTGAATAAAATCTTTGTCCCGCCAGCCATTTCTTCAAATTGGGGAACAAATAGTAGTCCGAGGGAGCCAAGTCTGGAGAATAGCGGGGATGTGAAACGAGTTGGAATCATATTTCCATTAATTTTGCGACCACAACTGCTGAGGTGTGTGCTGGTGCGTTGTCGTGATGGAAAAGGACTTTCTTGTAGGCCAATCGCGGGCGTTTTTCTTGCAGCTCGGTTTTCAAACGGTCCAATAACGATGAATAATCTTCACCTGTAATACTTTTTTTACCCTTTTCCAGATAGTCGATGAGGATTATCCCTTGCGAATCCCAAAAGACAGTCGCCATAACCTTTCTGGCCGAAGGAACGGTCTTCGCCTTTTTTGGTGCAGATTCCCCCTTGGTAACCCATTGTTTAGATTCTTGTTTGGTCTCAGGAGTATAGTAATGTATCCATGTTTCATCCACAGTGACGAAACGACGCTTAAAGTCCTCCGGATTCTTCTGGAACAGCTGCAAACCATCCTTGCAATACTTCACACGATTCCGTTTTTGGTCAAGCGTGAGCAATCGCGGCACCCATCTTGCGGATAGCTTTCTCATGTCCAAATGTTTATGCAAAATATTATGTACCCGTTCAGTCGAGATGCCCACAGCATTAGCAATCTCACGCACCTTAACTCTTCTGTCATCCTTCACCATATCATGAATTTGATCAATGATTTCTGGAGTCGTAACCTCCACAGGCTGTCCAGAAAGTTCAGCGTCACTTGTGCCCATATGGCCAGTCCGAAAATTTTGAAACCACTTATAAACTGTTCTAATCGAAGGTGCAGAGTCACCATAATGTTTATCAAGCTTCTCTTTAGTCTCCTGAGGCGTTTTGCCTTTCATAAAGTAATGTTTAATCACCACACGAAATTCTTTTTCGTCCATTTCTTGAAAATCACTCGACTTCCTTGATTGATAAAATGTCTTCTCCAGCGAAACGCGAAAAGTTCAGGCAGCTAACCCATATCGAAAAGCGTATAGTTAAAAATGTATTTGACTACGTTAAAAACGATCAAAATTGTGATTTAAGTGTGGACGATTATGTGTCAAAACGTTCCTTTATGACCGAAGTTGGTAAAGTCACAGTATACAGAATTTTAAGAGAAGAAAATAATATATAGAATGTATAGACTCTTCAAAAGACACTTGGCAGAAAAGTACTTCAGCTCACAGACAACATAAAATAAGCAGTAAGGCCTACTAGTCATGATTTTTTTATGCACAAAATTCCAACTTTGGGTATGATCCTGTGGGCTGTGACAAGCCACCCGAAAATATTGAAAATGAGTAGAGTAAAACTATGGAGTGTTTTACTAATATCTTGCTTTTAATATGTTAACTGATGGTTCGATTATGTGTGTGTGTGTGTGTGCTAAACATTGCTATAAGTCATTTATTAGGTATTGTACCTAGTATCAAATACGTCCACAAAAATATGAATGTGTTTTAAAGTTTTCACAGCTGGGATAAGATCTTGTTTGGCTTTTTCTGATATCCTACAATAATACACTTATTTATCCATCGTATTTACAAAATTCTTGTATATATTCCTGCACGGCATCTTAAGAAGAAGACGGAAGTTTTAGCTTCCATGGCACCTGTATTTGACCAAAAATGTCATTTTATGAGTAATTCTCTAACTCTGAACTATATATGGCTGACTGAAAAATTCTGATTGTTAAATAAATAGATATATTGTGTACATTTTAAATTTTTCACATTATTTCGTCACTTTCGATGCTTGTAATACCTATGTAATATTATGTTTAAGATAGTATACGAGGCTGGTTTGAAAAGTCCGTGCAAAAATAAAAACTATATATGTGTTTGGGGTAAACCTTTTTTATTTTTCGACATAGTCTCCTTTTAGGCTTATACACTTCGTCCAACGATGTTCTAGTTTGTTGATCCCTTCCGAATAATAGGATTTGTCCAAGTCTGCAAAATATCCATTAGTGTCTGCAATCACCTCCTCGTTTGAATAAAATCTTTGTCCCGCCAGCCATTTCTTCAAATTGGGGAACAAATAGTAGTCCGAGGGAGCCAAGTCTGGAGAATAGGGGGGATGTGAAACGAGTTGGAATCCTATTTCCATTAATTTTGCGACCACAACTGCTGAGGTGTGTGCTGGTGCGTTGTCGTGATGGAAAAGGACTTTCTTTTGGGCCAATCGCGGGCGTTTTTCTTGCAGCTCGGGTTTCAAACGGTCCAATAACGATGAATAATATTCACCTGTAATAGTTTTTTTACCCTTTTCCAGATAGTCGATAAGGATTATCCCTTGCGAATCCCAAAATACAGTCGCCATAACCTTTCCGGCCGAAGGAACGGTCTTCGCCTTTTTTGGTGCAGATTCCCCCTTGGTAACCCATTGTATAGATTGTTGTTTGGTCTCAGGAGTATAGTAATGTATCCATGTTTCATCCACAATGACGAAACGACGCTTAAAGTCCTCCGGATTCTTCTGGAACAGCTGCAAACCATCCTTGCAACACTTCACACGATTCCGTTTTTGGTCAAGCGTGAGCAATCGCGGCACCCATCTTGCGGATAGCTTTCTCATGTCCAAATGTTTATGCAAAATATTATGTACCCGGTCAGTCGAGATGCCCACAGCACTAGCAATCTCACGCACCTTAACTCTTCTGTCATCCATTACCATATCATGGATTTGATCAATGATTTCTGGAGTCGTAACCTCCACAGGCCGTCCAGAACGTTCAGCGTCACTTGTGCCCATATGGCCAGTCCGAAAATTTTGAAACCACTTATAAACTGTTCTAATCGAAGGTGCAGAGTCACCATAATGTTTATCAAGCTTCTCTTTAGTCTCCTGAGGGGTTTTGCCTTTCATAAAGTAATGTTTAATCACCACACGAAATTCTTTTTCGTCCATTTCTTGAAAATCACTCGACTTCCTTGATTCACACGAATGCCAAAGACTATTTCTTTGTGGCTGAAACTTGGTGTGCGTTCATTCAAGAGATGCTACTAACTAAACATGACCTCGATACGCGCCGGTGGTGCCATCTTTCAGACTTTGCACGGATTTTCAAACCAGCCTCGTACTATACCGTATTTATTTGAAATTGAGAGTAATACAAATTCCAGTGGACTGACCGGCGGTTTTATAACATGCCATCTATTCCCAGATATTTTTCAGGTAACAATGCCCTTTTGCAATAAATATATACAAGTGTCAAGACAGTTAGTGTGTTAATAAAATATCTTCTCCAGCGAAACGCGAAAAGTTCAGGCAGCTAACCCATATCGAAAAGCGTATAGTTAAAAATGTATTTGACTACGTTAAAAACGATCAAAATTGTGATTTAAGTGTGGACGATTATATGTCAAAACGTTCCTTAATGACCTTAGTTGGTAAAGTCACAGTATACAGAATTTTAAGAGAAGAAAATAATATATAGAATGTATAGACTCTTTAAAAGACACTTGGCAGAAAAGTACTTCAGCTCACAGACAACATAAAATAAGCAGTAAGGCCTACTAGTCATGATTTTTTTATGCAAAAAATTCCCACTTTGGATATGATCCTCTGGGCTGTGACAAGCCACCCGAAAATATTGAAAATGAGTAGAGTAAAACTATGGAGTGTTTTACTAATATCTTGCTTTTAATATGTTAACTGATGGTTCGATTGTGTGTGTGTTAAACATTGCTTGCATTTACTAGGTATTGTATCTAGTATCAAATACGTCCACAAAAATATGAATGTGTTTTCACAGCTGGGATAAGATCTTGTTTGGTTTTTTCTGATATCCTACAATATGATTGTTTTTCTAATACACTTATTTATCCATCGCATTTAAAAAATTCCTGTATATGTTCCTTCTACGTTTGTATTTTTTTGTCATTTCTATGATTAGTTTATCACTTTTGTAATTTTGTCAATTTTTTGATTTTCATCTCGTTACATATTGGAGAATCGTATTTTGGTTATGTTTGCACGTGTTGTGTGTAGTGTTTTTCACATTCTATTAATTATACATTTTAAGAAACCATCTCCGTTTTTCCCGTGTTTTTTTTTTCCACATCGCCGGTACACGTCTCGATAAATGTGAGTGCGTAACTTCTGAAGAGTCAGTGTTATTATATGTGTCACAGAAAGAAGAATCATGTTTTTTAAAGCTTTTAGACTTCACTCGATTCCTCTACGGAAGTTTTAAAATGTGCACACTACATTTATAAGTAATTTCAAGGGCAGCGCGTGCCTTGACAAGCGAGAGAGATAGACAGTAACGCCATCTCTTAGCAACAAGCGGAAATACCCTATTATTTTTGTTGAGAACAATAGAATCTTCCACGCGCTTCGAGTCTAGACTAGAACCTTCCTTATCGATATTATAAAAGGAGTGAGTCGGCGCGACGTGAGTCAGTTGAGTGTGAGTCGAATAATCGAAGCGATACGGTCGGAGAAGGATTTTAGTTGTACTACGAAGTAGTGATTGTGAAGGTATTGTGCATTTGTTTGTGTCGTGCGCGTGCGATATCCATAATTGTTGTGTCGAGTTCCATAATTGTTACGATTTTGGCATAATGTCACAAAAACGTAAAGTTGATAGTGAGTGCAGAGTTTTTCAGTCTAAATGGGAAATTGCATATTTTTCATACAATGGAAAGGTAAACCACTGTGTTTGATTTGCAATCAAACAGTTGCTGTTTGTAAGGAGTTTAACTTGAAGAGACACTATGATACGAATCATAAATCAAAATTTGATTGTTACACTGAAAAAATAAGAATGGACACATTGTCATCTTTAAAATCTAAACTTCAAGGTCAACAATCGATGTTTACTAAAGCTAATACTGAGAGCGAAGATGCCCTGAAATCAAGATTTATTATTGCATTAGAAATCGCGAAGAGTTCAAAACCTTTCACTGATGGTGATTTTATTAAAGACTGTATGTTGAAAGTTGCCGATGTTTCATTTCCATTTCAAAAGTCAATAATTCAAAATATTTCGCTGTCAAGAAACACTGTTGCTTCAAGAATAAATGATTTATCTCAAAATTTGGTTCTTCAACTGAAGGAGAAAATTAAGGAATTTACAAACTTTTCACTGGCTGTTGACGAGAGCACTGATACTGTTGATACAGCTCAACTTGCTGTTTTTATACGAGGTATTAACAGTAACTTTGAAATAACTGAAGAACTATTAAAGTGCGTTCCATGGACAGGTACTACAACAGCAAATGATATTTATTCTGCAATTGAGCATTTGATAGCAGAATATGAACTCGACTGGAATATACTTAGCAGCACAACTACGGATGGCGCTCCTGCCATGGCTGGTAAACATTCGGGCGTTGTAACTAAATTAAAACACAAAACATCAGGGAATTTTGTGGGATTTCACTGTATAATTCATCAGGAATCATTGGCGTCCAAACATTTAAAAATGGACCATGTCATGCAACCTATAATTAAAATAGTAAATTTTATAAGGAGCAGAGGACTAAATCACCAACAGTTCAGGCAGTTTTTACAAGATTTGGACGAAAAGTTTTCTGATGTTCCTTACTTCACCGAAGTTCGTTGGCTCAGTCGAGGAGTAGTTTTAGAAAAAAATTTTGCATTACGTAACCCTATTCAAGCTTTCATGTTAGAAAAAGGCAACCCAATTGATTATGACAATGACTGGTGGGTTGATTGTGCCTTTTTGGTAGATATGAATAAACACTTGACTGATCTGAATGTAAAGTTACAGGGTAAAAATCTGATTGTCACTCAAATGTATTCATGTATTCGAGCCTTTGAAACAAAGTTGAGGCTGTGGGAAAATCAGGTAAAAAATCAAACTTTGGATCATTTCCCTCATTTAAAAATCATTTGGCACAATGAACCAAAAAAAATTGGATCAATATTCTCAAATTCTGCAAAATTTGATCACGGAATTCAATAATCGTTTTGAAGATTTGGAAGCTTCACAGGCATCAGTTCATTTGCAAATGGAGTTGATACATCTTCAATCGGACAGTATTCTGAAAGAAAAATTTAAAGAGATTAACGCTCTTACATTTTATACACAATATTTCAAGAGTTTGGATAACTACCCGGAATTAAAAAAGCATGCAGCACGCATTCTCTGCATGTTTGGTAGCACCTATTTATGTGAGCAGATGTTTTCCGTCACGAAAATAAATAAGAACAAACATCGCACAAGACTTTCGAATGAACATCTCCAATCAATTCTTAAAATAACTACAAGGAATGTGATACCTGACATCAATGAGCTTGTCAAAAACAAGAGAAGTCGGGTATCTGGATCCTCGAGCTCAAAATAATTACCCTCCTTTATAACTTTGATATAATTTTTAACGTAACGTATATTATATACTATATAATTAAATAAATTAAATAAATAAAATGTTATAATAATTCAGTACATTTTTTTTATTTGAATCTGGCCCGCCTACACATTCTAAATTTAATATATGGCCCTCTGCAAAATTGAGTTTGACACCTCTGCTCTATAGCGTGTAGGTCTCCCTTAGAAAGGTTATTCGAAAAAGAATTCAAAAGTTTTTTCAGTGATGGGTCACATACTCCTGCGTTTATCCATAGGTTTGCCCTGTACAGGGTGAGTCAACGATAGAGTTAAGTCCATTATCTCATTTGTTTCGGGAATGACGAAGAAATCTTAAATACAATAGTTTTAGGGAATGTTAAGGTGCACGGTTTAAAATTATTTTTGAGTATACAAGGTACTTCAAAAAAGTGTGGCTGAAATAACATATGTTTTTTTTTTTTAAAGGGAACGTCTTATTTTCTAATTTATTTTTAAATTCTGTGTAAAATTTTCTTTTTTATTAATGATGTTATATACCTACACCTATTAATTTTTCTAATATTTCAATTTTTTTAAAAAAAATACTAGTTTTCAGTTTTGTAAAAAATTGCCAGTAGTGCCATTGTTTCTGAAGGTGTAATATTCATAATTAGTACGAGAATTCTATAGAGATTAAAAGAAAGATATATGTATAGAAATTTTAGTTAGATGATACAGGGTGTTCAAAATAAATTTATGTATTTCGACTGTTTTAAATTGAAAAATTTCAAATTTTTTAAACGACACACCCTGTATGTTATTATTAAGTATGTCATATACCTATTTCTAGTAGTTTTCGATTTATTTTGAATTTTTACCCTTGTTTTTAATACACTTAGGCTATTGTGAAAACATAAACAAATAGTTAATAATAATTTTAATATAGTTTAATTTATCTAATGATTAATTATTATGACGTAATAAATGTTCGAAAATGTGCCCGTCTACTTGAATACACATGTTTAGTCGTTTTACTATATTTTCCTTCACTTTATTTAGCATAAAGGATGTTATTGTCCTGCACGCATCCTGTATCCTATTTTCCATATCTATTGGTGTTGTAGGGGGATTCATATAAACACGATCCTTAATGTAGCCTCACAAAAAGAAGTCTAAAGGTGTTAAGTCACATGATCGAGGGGGCTACTGAACGAATCCATCCCTACCGATCCATTTTTGTGGGTAACGATTGTTTAAAAATTCCTGAACTTTCCGGTGGTAATGAGTAAGAGCGCTGTTGTGTGTTGAATCCACATTTGTTCCCTTTCAAAGTTATCAACTTCCTTAAGAAGCTGAGGTAATTCGTTTTGCGGTTCGCGGAAAAAATATTATTCGAAAATTTAATATTCCACACCATACATTAAGCCACCAATGGTTTTGGTTTTGAACTTCCCGGGCCCAAAATGGATTAACTGTTGAATAATAATGCATGTTATGGCTACTAACTGCTCCATTACTGCGAAAAGTAGCTGGATCGGACTCTATTGCTCCATTCATGATGGTACAAAAGTTTAGTCGTCGTTCAAAATCACGATCTTGAAGTTCTTGGTGTAGCCGTAGATTGGGATGTGTCAGATAAGTCAGCTAGTTGACGGTTGCTGACCTGGGGATTATCTTCAACATGAAGTAAAATCTCCATTTCTTTTATCTCATTGGTAGCATTCTGGTTTACTACTTTCCGTTTTGTATACTCAACGCTACCACTACCATCAAACCGTTCCATTAAGCACTGGAAAGATTTTCGAGATGATATACGTCTGATAGGGTACTTCGCTCCGTAAAGCCTTACTGCCAAAAGACAATCTTTCCCGCCTCGCTCCAGTATACGAACTATATCAATTAATTCATTTTTAGGAAAATCCATAACTATTACCTTTATACGTCACTTACTACAACAAACTAAACTATTTTTACTTGCTTAATAGACATGTCGAAATTTGACTCTTGGCAATTATGATGTTATAGCGTAAGTGTGTTAAAAACAAGGGTAAAATTGAAAAATTCAAAATAATTCGAAAACTATTAGAAATAGCTATATAATAATAATAATAATAGCTTTATTCCCAACAGTAGAACCATTTACAGGGAAAACAAGAAAGAATATGAATGAAATTTTCTCTTAAAACTAAGGTACTAAAGTAGCAACAAAAATAGACAAAAACAACAAAAACAGAAGAAGAAAGAAAGAAATAAAAATGAATAAAGAAATTAAATGAATCAGCGGAGTACAAATTAGAATAAAAGTAAAATAAAACAAATATTAGTTACATACATCCAACAAGCAAAACAAGTTTCTAAAAGAATTTTTATAAATGTCCTATCAAGTGAAATGATCTAAACATATTGACCGAATATTATTTTCGGTGTCTGCAAAAATGTCACATTCATTACTAATTAAGTTAAATTTATTGCATTAACCTGTGTTTAGTCCTAGCACGTGAACAAACACAATTAGCAGTATTTCGAGAATAAATTCTAGGCACCATTATAGCCACCTCCGATAGCAGCTGAGAAAATTATAGACGAACACTCTCTGCGAGCCTCAAGTGATTGAAAATTAAATCTCTCCAATAACAAAGAGTACTTTCTTCTCATTGGATAGACACCATCTACCTTATATGATAAATATTTTAGAAATCTTCTTTGAACTCGTTCTAGCATTAGTTTGTAGCATAAATGATATGGGCTCCAAATAATAGAGGCCTACTCTAGTTTGGATCTCACATAAGACTCATATAGCAGTTGTAAAGATCGTTCACTATTAAAGCGTCTACAGTTGCGCACTATAAAACCATATAGACGATTGGCTTCCAGCGTTACGTTATTAATGTCATTAGAAAAATTCATTTTGTTATCGAATACTACTTCCAAGTCCTTTACACTGTTGGTGCGCCCGAGAGTTGACGTTCCTAGTGAATATTCACATGTTATTATATGGTTTTTTCCTCGTCACCGACATAATTTTACATTTAGAAATATTCAAGTCTAATTTATTGTGCTTGCACCAATCCTCAAGCACGCAAAGCTCAGTTTGAAGCACTTTACAGTCCTGAATACATGAGACGGGCGCATACAGCTTGAGATCATCAGCGAAAAGCAGCCTGCCACAATTCAGAGTATCACAGAGGTTATTAATATATAGCAAAAATACTAGGGGACCACGCCCGAGGTTGCGGTATAGGAATCGGAAATATATCCATTATAGTGTACTGACTGAGAGCGGCCCCCCCAAATATGAAGAAAACAAACTGCACGCATCCACACCAAAACCCATACGCCAAAGCTTCTGCAGCAAAACGAAATGAGATATTCTATCAAAGGCCTTAGAAAAGTCCGTGTATATTACGTCAACCTGCCCTCCTGCGTCTAATATGTTCTCTTCCAAGTTTGTTACAGTGGATACGATTATACAGAATTACTTCAAATAGCTTCGAAAAATTATATTGACATACTTAATAAAAGTTGGAGGGTTTTATAAAATCGATCAGAAAAAATAATAATATACATGATGGGCCGTCTAAAAAATTTGAGATTTTTCAATTTAAAATAGGTGAAATGCATAAATTTATTTTAAACACCCTGTCGCATCTAACTCAAATTTCTTTACATATATCTTTTTTTCATCTCTATAGAACGCTCGTACCAATTATGAGTATTCCACCTTCAGAAACAATGGCGCTACTGGCACTTATTTACAAAACTGAAAACTAGTATTTTTAAAAAGAAATTGAAATATTAGAAAAACTTCTAGGTTTAGGTATATAATATTATTAATAAAAAAGTTACAAAATTTTACGCAAAATTTAAAATTAAGGTAGAAAGTAGGATGTTCCATTTAAAAAAAAAACATATGTTATATCGGCCATACTTTTTTGAAGTATACTCAAAAATAATTTTAAACCTTAATATTCCCTAAAACATATTTAACATTTTTTCGACATTCCCGAAACAAATGAGATAATGAACTCTATCTTTGACTCACCCTGTACAATTAATTTCTCCATATCGTTATGTCTCGAGATGTGTCCAAAAAATTTTAAGATTCGAGCTGATGTTAAGCTACTTAAACGATTGGCTGGGTTGATTATGTCGTCAATACCACGTTTATCGGCAGCTTTTTTGGTCCAGGTCTCCGAAGCGTACCAGAAAACAGAGAATACTAGGGAATTAACCAGTACTCTTTTGGCTTTCAAAGGTATTTGTCTGTCCTTCCATATTTTTATAAGTTCGGTCATTGCTGAACGGCTCAATTGTATTCGCCGTTGAATCTCCATCTCGCAGCTTCCTGAATAGTCGATAAAAGCAACTAAATCTAAAAAATATCTACTACACCAAGTAAAAATAGACAATGGGTTATCAGAAATTCCTAAACATAAAATACAATATACACAAAAAGCGTTTGTTTCGATTGTGCGACTAATAAAGACGATTTAAAAGCGACAAAAGGCAGCTGCAACACTGTTTCAGGCTATTAGGCCCCGCATGGTGAAATAAATTATGTTGTTAGATTTTTAGGAGTGTACAGCCAACTTTACTGATGTTAAACAATGAACTGTTCTCGGGTGATTGTTTTACTTGGCACTTCGTGGCACGTAATGCAGTTATTGAGAGAACAAATTGAGATGTACCATAATAGAGAGTAAAGTTGACCATTTTTTAACTTTAACTCAAAAGTAAATTTCATTAAAAGCAAAAAGCGAGAATGATTTGATATTGTAATATGGGTAATACGTTACGTAGAGAGTAATCTTGAGCATGTGGAGGAAAAAAATAGAATTTATTTTCGCTCAGTGTCACTCCTCTCAGTAATTTTGTGTTTACCTAATGCTTCTGGCTAACCGGAGAGAACTTGACTGACTGATTGAAAAAAATATTTTGGTTGATACTCTAAGTTGTGAATTGAAACAATATTTTATTAAATTTTTTTTTTTAATCAGTAATTTTAACTCCTAGAAAATTGAAAAAATAAAAAATATTTATTCCTGCCAACAAATCATAGTTGTTACACATTAAACTTAAACTTAATACTACGAGAACCAATACAGAAAAAGACAATTTCCCTAGCAGTACAAACCAAATTACATGGCAATAATTCATTTTAAGCGATGAGAAGAATGTGCGTGCATCACCATTTCATAATCTACTATTAGTGCTTATTACAAATGTACTAGAACCATCTTATTTTAAATACATACTTTATTTATTTTCTCAATAATGATCTATTTTGTTATCAAGCAACCAGTTAGTCAATTTATTTTTTACCAACCTATATGGCTTTACTTTCAGTTCGTGAGGAATTATATTAAAAATCCTCGAAGCAGAAAAAGATAGGGACCTTTGAGTAACACTAAAGGGGGTAGATGGTACATACACATTGTTCAGGGTAATTAGTCTAGTATGAATAGAGTGATCAACTCTGTTTACCTTATGTTTGTTATTTAGGAAAATTCTTATCACCGATTTTATATATAATTGCTTCAGCGACAACACCCTAGCCCCTTCGTATAGTTGGTCCGTAGGAAATCTTCGCGGTTTAAAGAGTATTATTTTTAGAACCCTTTTCTGGGCTATTACTAAAGACGAAGATATCGAATCACGCACGGTCCCCCAAACTACCAAGCCATCTCTGACTCCACAAGTGCTTTATATACATATAATAAATATTTCTTGGGTAACCACTGCCTAATCTGATAAAACCTAAAATACATTTTTCGAATTTTACTTGTTATATAATCTATGTGAGAATCCCATCTTAAATGCGAATCTAGGTATACACCTAAATATTTAATGTTATCGGTGGAGCAGATCTTCAGATTGCAATCACAAGCAGCAAAGTTATTACAGCCAGGTTCATGAATTTTTATAAAATTCTTGTCGGGATAATCCCTTTTATTAAACGTAAAGGCTATAAATCTTGATTTATCAATATCTAAGGTTAATAAGTTCAAATCCAACCACAACTTTACCTTACTCATACCCAGGACCGGGAATACATTACTTAGAACGCTCGAACATCGGCTACTCGTGCGAATATCCGCAGAAAATTGGAAGCAGTTCAACTTAGCAAAGACTTGGAAGGAAGAAATTGTATCTTGGATGACAGTAACCAAGAAGATTTAATGCTACAAAATCTCACGTTGCAGTTTTTTCTAAGAAGGTTATTGATGAACCCGACGTAGTTATGTCGGGGTACTTCAGTCCTCTGGCATTACCACTCAATTTGTTGGGCGTTAATTTAGAAGCAAATATGTCTTGGCATGTTGCAAGTGCAGCAAAGATAGCGCCTCAAAAGCTGGGAATTTGGAACTGGAAAGCTTTACACTCCACAACAACTGTTAATTCTGTATAAAGGTCAAATTCGACCAACGATGGATCACTGTTTCCATGTTTGGGGTTCTGTTTCCAAACATACACTGCATTTGTTGGATTCTAATCAGAACAGAGCTGTTTGTCTAATTGGAGACCTAAAACTGATTAGGAACCTAGATTCCTGAGAATATCGAAGAACGATGAGCGACTTGAGTCTATTCTATAAGTAGTTTCATGGAAAGTGTTCTATGTTCTTAATTTCTTCTAAAGCGGTGCATGTTAGGAATACACGTTATAGTTTGCCTTGTCAAATTTTATAATTTTTTTAGGATAAAATTACTTCTTTCTAGGAAGGCTAGTGGTCTTTTATTTATTTGGAATTTTCGTATTTCCCTAATTCTTCAATTTCATCACAAAATTCACTCCTCTTTTTACACAAAAATACATAAATATATATTAAATATTATTACGCATTAAACAGAACCATATGCAGAAGTATTAAACTGAGAAACTTTTTTTAAAGCATAAACAATAAGTGGCGCCCTGGTCCAAGAAAAACTTAAGTAGTTTGAAGCACTATCCGTGAAACTGTTCTGAGCAGTAGTTAACAAATGGTATGATCATGAGTATGGTAGCCAACATACACTGGTTAGCAAGAAAATCGACTCAAACTATTTGGCTTCATTTAACATACATCCTAGAATTTAGTGTTCATATATTTTTACTGATTTTAGCAACAATTGAAAGCCCATTCTATTCTCTTTCTAATGATACGAATACCATAGCATACCTCATGCTTTTTACTGATTAAAATGATTGAAAGGGGAAACAAGGAGAACAAGGATTGAAAATAGGGATAAGAGAAAGTAAAAATTAAACAAATTTTAAATTTAGCAAATTAAATTTTTTGATAAAAACCAAAATCAATATTTTGTATTACTTCAACTAACCCTTATACCACTTCCAGCCGGTTTTTCATGGAGCGGGTGAGCTTTTTCAACACTGTCTGTGGGATTCTTCCCCACTCTTCCGCTATCGTATCCAAGGGCTAGAATTCTCGCTCAAACCTTTTTTGAGCTCATCCTACATGTACTTGATTGGATTGAGGTTATGACTCCGCGCACCGATGCAGCAGCATATGGCCTCTCATTTTCATGCATTAACACAAAGCTATCGCCAACAAACCCACCGTAAGGAACGACGTGTTTTCTGCCGGATCTACTCGATGTACTGGTAAGTAATTAATCCACCGTTGCGAGTCTGACCAGTCACGAAAACCAAATCCGTTTTCGTATCCAGTGAGATGCCTTCTCACACCATGACAGAATCTCCTCCATAGGTGACTGTTTCAGTAATGCAGCACTGCACATAACGCTCCCCAGGCCTCCTATAGAGTCGTCTTCTTCCATCATTGCCATGTAGGCACAGACTCGTCGGAGAATAAAACGAAGCTCCATTGCTTTAAGGTCTAGTCGACATGTTCTCAGGCAAATCTGAGTCGCGCTCGTCGATGGGCTGCTATCAGTTTGGGTCCATTAGCTGGTCTTTTCTTAATTAGAATAGCTTCTTTAAGTCTTCTTCTGACTGTTCAGTGACTGACAGTCCGACCACGAACTTGTCGGTGCTCCTGCTGGACCTCAACAGCGGTCGAGTGACGATTTCTTAGAGTTGTGTTGACAATGAAACGGTCGTCTCGCTTTGAGTTACACCTTCTTCTTCCTGATCCTGGTCTCCGTGTAAAGGCGCCAGTCTCTTGACGCCTGTAGACTCCGGAGACAGCTGACTGGCTTAGGTGCAGTTGCGCAGCGACTATACGTTCGCTGTGCCCTTCTTGCAATAGGACAATGACTTGTGCTGTTCTTCCAGAGTGGCAACCATTTTCCGTTGACGTAATTAGTGAGCAGGTATAGCAGAGATGTTGACGGTTCAAGTTCCGATAAAGGAATGATAGGAAAATGCAGTTGCATGTCTTTTTATACGAATGAATAGCACGCAACGAGTACGTTGCTGAGTGAACGGTTCTATTGAGTAAAACCGTAAAAGTTTCTGGAAATCCAGATGTTTCTGGTATTACTGCAAAGAGTAGAAAATCAGCATTCTAATGATGTCAAAAATAATATCAAGCAGGGTAGTTAAATAGCCATGGTCCGCCAAGAAGAAGTGTATAATGTTCAAATGTTCATTCGAATGCGTTTGGGTCGATTATTAACAAACTCGACAATGCCATGTCGTGGACATGGCCTTTCGAGATGTTTACAACGGCAGCGAGTTCGTGTACCTTCAGTCATTTGATTTGATTAAAACAGTATTTTAAAACTTGTTCGCAATACTATCGCTACAAAAATACAACTAAACATACGTCTTTGAAACCTCACAGCACGCCATCTAGATAACACTTAATAAATGTTATAATAACTTGATCATCTTGGCGTCACATTTTGGTCCGGCTGAGACCATTTGGAAGGACGCTTATACTAGCAGAACACGTGCCATCGGTCCGGTTTTTAATGCGGCAACATAGACGCGAGATACTGTAATTTTTAGTGTTTCGTACGGAACACTTCAGTGTCCGTCTGTCTGTCTGTCTGTCACAACCTGATTTTCTCCGAAACTATTTGACATAGAAAGTTGAAATTTGGCACTAATATAGGAATTGATGGCCGTATCAGAGCCATGTAGTTTTGAAAGTTAAATTTTGACTTGAGGGGTTAGTTTTGGGGGGTGAAATTTTTTTTTACCAGGCCATTTTTTGTGATTCGGTGGTATCCATTGCATGGCGATTTTGGGTAATCTGGTTTCTTCCATCCGTTGTACATGCCCGTACCATATCAGCCGTTTCTGTTCGATGTCTGTTATAATGGATCCATCTATCCCCATTCGCTGTCTTACTTCATCATTTCGAACTCTATCTCTTCGTGATATACCTAATGTTCTTCTAAATACGTCCATTTCAGTTGCCTCAAGTTTCCTGCGATTCTGGTCTGATATTTTCCACGTCTCTGAGCCGTAGGTTAGACTACTTTTAATGAAAGTTTCATATATGTTATATTTGCGTCTCTTTCCGATGTTATCGCTCCATAGTATACCGTTTAGGCATCCTATTGCTCTTCTAGCTTGTGTTATTCGTTTGTTAATCTCGCTATCATCTTTGCATGAGGTGTCGAATTCTACACCCAGATACGTGTATGAGAGGCAGCTGGTTATTTCTTCTTGATTGTCTAGCTGGATATTCGATGGTTCCGTTCCTATAGGGAGGTATTTAGTTTTCTGCGTGTTAAGCTCTAGTCCCCAGTTCTTATATTCAGTATGCAATTTTCGAGCCATATACTCTAAATCGTCCCTATCATTTGCTATGATGACTTGATCGTCAGCAAACTGAAGAGTGTATAGGCATGTTCTGCCAATGTCAATACCCATCCCATTACATTTCCTCTTCCATTGGTATAAGGCCCTCGCTACATATATTTTAAATAATGTAGGTGATATACAGCATCCCTGACGCAAACCTTTATCCACTAGGAATTTCTTTGACACTCTGTTGCCAACCTTTATTTGTGATGAGGCTCCTGTATATAAATTCTTAAGAGCTCTTATAATTGTCTGGTTAACATTGGTTTCCTGTAAGACTTTCCACAATTTTTTCACCGGGACTGTATCGTAGGCTTTCTGAAGATCTATGAACATAAGGTGGGTGTCTTGGTTGGTAGCTAACCGTTTTTCTATTATTTGTTTTAGGGTGAAGACATTATCGGTACAGGTTCTTCCAGCTCGAAATCCAGATTGCTCTTCTTCTTCTTTAGCTCTATATTCCTCTTCAATGAGATCCCGAATAATTTTTCCATAAAGACGGCTCAGGGTACTGGTCACTGATATTCCTCTATAATTAGAACAGTCAAGCTTGTTTCCCTTTTTATGAATGGATGATATGTAAGCCTCTTTCCATTCCTCAGGCACACTCGCGCCATTTATATACTGATCTATACACCAGGTAAGCTGATCAAACAGCTTTCCTGACCCACATTTAATCAGTTCAGCGGGAATTCCTCCTGGTCCTGCAGCTCGACCATTCTTCAATTTACTAACTGCTTTTTTAACTGTATCAACGTCAACCACGATTGTTTCTCCCTCTATGAGTATATCCGTTGGTGTATTCACCAGGTATTCATCTCTGTTTTCTGATAATAGTATCTTATAGTGGTCCACTCATTTCTTTATTCATACAGTTTGAATGTTTGCTTTATTTTTAGAGTTTGATGTTACGTTTTTTATGAACTTCCATGATTCTGAACACTTTTTTCCTCCTAAATATGTGTTGATTTCCATACACTTTTTGTCCCATATCTCCTTCTTTGCTACGTTTATTATTCTCCTTGTTGTCCTTTTCAAGTCTAAATATTGCTCTTTGTCTTCTTGTTGTTGGGTGTTTAACCATTTACGATACAGTTGTTTTTTTCCGACTTATTAATTCTTCAATCTCGTTATTCCACCAGAGTTTGTAACTATGATTTTTAGTTTTTAATCCAACTGCCTCTTCTGCAGCGGTTCTAATACTGTTTACTATATTTTCATATACAATTTCTAGCGGCTGTCGGTTTCTTGTTCCGAAGAGTTTTTCGTCCAGTCTACGTTGGTATAACTTTTGGGTACTTTCATTAATCAAGCTATCTATTTTATATTGTTTTGTTGATACTTCTTCTGTCTGGTCAGTTTCTTCTCTCTTATCTGCACGTTGTTTGGATCTAAATGGGACTATAAACTTTGCCTTGACCATATAATGGTCCGATCCACATGTCACACCTCTATAGGATCTTACATCATTAATTTTTAAATTTGTCTTCTGTTTAACCATTACATAGTCAATTACAGATTTAAGGCTTCTTGTGTGTTGAACCGAGGTGTATGTATGAATTTTTTTATGTTTGTAGAATCCATTGGTTATTTTTAGCTGATGTTGTTGGCACAATGCAATTAATCTCTGGCCGTTGTCGTTTGTAGTAATTTCTCCATGGGGCCCTACTACGTCGTCATCATTTCTTTGACCAACTCTACTATTCAGGTCTCCAAGTATTATTACTTCTTTTGATGTTCCAATTTTTAGAATTTCATCGCTGACCCGTTCAAAAAATTCGTCCTTTTCCGTTATTGGTTCATCATCAGATATTGCATATAACCCAAGAATTGTTATTGGCTGTTGGTTTACAGTCAAATTGATCCGAATAATATTTTCACTCACTGCATCGAAATCAGATATTTTATTTTTATATTTTTTATGTAGCATGATCGAGACGCCTCTTTTCGCTCTTTCATGTTTTGGCACTCCAGTGAATAGATGTACATAGTTGTTGATGACTTCTGTACCAGTTCCCTTCTTCTTTGTCTCTGTTAGCACCACCAATTTCATCTCCATCTCGAAAAGTACCGATCCAAAAATTTTGAAAAAATTCTAGGATACTCTCTACAGGGCGTAGATTGAACGAAAATTATCACGAGTGCATTACCTTTAATAATTTATCTGGTATATAAAAAAAAATAAAAATTTCAAGGTCATCAGTATTCACTAAAGATCGGAAAAAAATTTTGTTGAAAACTGATTTGAGATGCGCTTTGTGAAGCTACTGATCATTTTGTACTTCCGTAACAACAATTTTTATTTTAAAAGCAATCAACATACGGAACACTAATTGCACAAGTCCAACTAGCACTTGACCGGTTATGTTCGGTAGGATAATAATGGAAATCTGTTCAGGGCTTCTGTTTCGTTCTCGTTGCAGTTATTGAGGTTTTCTATGGATTATTGATTTAGCGGAAAATGACGTTATGAGTAACATATTCTGTCTATTCTTTCTTGTGTCCGGGGTTAATTCAAGAAAATGACAGGTATTTTTCTTGATAGAATAGCGAAATAATTTTAATCATTTGCAAATTTATATAAAAGAATTAAAAACGTTAAAATTTTTAATACGTGTTTGAATAGTTATCGCAGTATTTCAGTAAATTAAATTTTCTTTTTCATAAAATTGTCATTTGTACTAAAGAGAAGCGAAAACAGAACTTAGCTCCAGACGAAGTTCTCTGAAAAATGATCGATTCTAAGCTAGTCTCGAAGAAACAAAAGCCATTCAAAAGATACAAAAGGCAATTTCCAGCCCCTAAGTCTCGCGTATTATAACATTATGACATTTAGTAGCAAGCGAAGTTTACGCTGCTCTTATCATGGCCCTATTGTTGTCAGTTAGTTCTATTATCCATAAAATACGTAGTTATTATTTAATTACCGCTTCGCTTTGTCGAGTTGGCACAATGTTGCCAGAATTGCAATTTGTCTTCAGGAATTTAAACGTTTTCAGGCTTTTACAACCAGGATTATTAACAAGTTTTTGTCCTCTAATGGCGAGCTTTACAATGCGAGAAATTTTAGCACTGCCTGACTTTACGGTCAGTAATTGAAAATTAACCGACTAAGCATGGTATCTCTATACTGATGTTACGAGTATGGATTACTAGTTAGCCTAGACTATTTTCTATTATCAAAAATAAATGCCCTTGCTATGGATCATAGTTTGGCTCTTAGTAAATACGTACAGAAAGTTTGGTGGTTCCAAATATTATTGTGACGACATGACCGGCAAAAATTGCGAATTTAGTAAAACTGAATATTGATCGGTGATTTGAAAGGACTCTCCGCTAAATAAATTTACGACATCTAAGTTGGGAATGTGGAATCTTTGGCACAATCTTACTACTCAGTATATATCACCACTGCATCAAACTCTTTATTTTTGCGCTCGACGCGCGTTTCGCTAACCATGTTAGCGTCATCAGAAGCGATGACTGACTGTCAATCATTGCTCCTGATGAAGCTAACATGGTTAGCGAAACGCGCGTCGAGTGCAAAAATAAAGTGTTTGGTGTAGTGGTGATATATACTGAGTAGTAATTTACGACATGTTTAAGACGTTTTTGTTGGAACGTAGTAAGTTAGAACAAAGTAAACTCAGAAATAAATACTTATTATAATGAACTCTACAGGTTTAAATCAACACCCAAAGAAGAACAAAAAAAACAGACTAAAAAAAAAACACAAAATATAGGTTCAGAAGAACTACCAGAAGTTACTGTAGAGGAGGTCAATGATGCACTGAAGGAAATGAAGCGTAACAAAGTAGCAGGTCTTGATGGTATTTTATCGGAAATGCTATTGGAAGCGGGAGGGGACTTAAAACAAGAACTGGCCAAACTTTTCAACATGTGTCTATAAACTGGCAAAAATATCAACAAAAGTTAGGCAATTACTGCCCGATTAGCTTACCATCTCACATTTACAAACTTTTGACGTTTATAAACTTTATTGACTTTTGACTTTTCCAATAGTTTAAAAAGCCACCAGCCATGGGAACAGGCAGATTTTAGATCCGACATGCGACCACTTACAAACAATGAAAAATATCCTAGAGAAGAGCAATTAATACAATTTCGAACTCTACATAGCCTTCATAAACTATGAGAATGCTTTTGATTCTGTCGAAATGTGGGCAATTATCAACGGTCTGAACAACTGTAGAGTTGATTCTAGATAAACTACCCTAATCAAAGATATATAGGAAAATTCATATGTAGATGTACATAAAACCTAGTACAGCACACTTACGTATACGAAGAGGTGTAAGACAGGGAGATACAATGTCTCCTAAGCTATTTATTACAGCTGTATAAGACATATTTCGCCAACTAGACTGGACAAATAAGGGCCTAAAGATAGATAGTGTGTATCTGAGTCATTTAAGGTTCGCAGAAGATATTGGTGTCATCAATAATAATCCACATGAGTTACAAGAAATGATAAGTGAATTAAATTACCACTCAAAGATAATTGGTCTTAAGAGGAATAAAAGTAAGACAAAAATATTAACCAACACCAATAACAACATAGTTATAAATTTAGAAAGAACAGCTCTCGAGATTGTTAAGAATTATGTATATCTGGGACAAAAAATTACTACGACGAGAGAATTTTTTTTCAAGAAAGATCAGGCTTGGATGGTGAGCATTCGGGAAATTAAGTTATATATTCAAAGATAAAGCTATCTCAAATAAATTAAATGCCAAAGTTTACGATCAGTGCATCCTACACGTAATTACATATGGCGCTGAAATTTGAACACTGAATAAAGCCGATATACAAAAATTGAAATTGAAAAATAAACAAGTAGATACGTGAATAAACGAAATTGAAGGATATTATAGAGCACGTAGCAGAGAGAAAATGGCATTGGGCTGGACATGTAGCAAGCACGACCGATGATGGATGGACCAAGCGAACATTAAAATAGATACCACGAGAACAGAAAAATAGCGTAGGACGCCCCAAAACAAGATGGCGGGATAATATACAGAGGGTTGGGAGCATTGGATTGATGATAACAGCTGATTGAGATGGAAATATAGGGGAAAGGCCTACATCCAGCATTGGATAGATCTAGGTTTATAGTGATAGTGATATTTAAGACATTAAATTAACAATGTCCTTCCTAGGATAGTATCAAAAATTTGATTGTGGGTTTCAAGAGAGGGAAAACCAATGTTAATGAGGACCGCTGTGCTGGAAGACCCGTTTTTATCTACCCGAGAAAATGTTGAGGCAGCGCATGAAATGATTTCTGGGAATCGACGACTTGAGCTAAGACGTACAGCAGAGAAAATTTCATATGAACGTGTATTGTACATTTTGGTATAAGAAAATTACGAGCCAAATAGATCCCTAAAGATCTGAATACCTACCAAAAACGACTGAAAGTTACAACATCCGAGTTGATTTGTAGCCATTTTGAAGAGGATTCATCATTCAACTTTTGGAATAGAATGGTAACTATGAATGAAACGTGGATCCATCATTAGGATCCAAAGGCAAAGGAATGGGAGTGAAAACATGCTGGCTCACCTCGCTTCAAGAAGTTTACCTTACAGAAATTAGCAGGAAACGTTCTTGCTATCGTTTTTTTTTGAGGAGAAATATGGGATACTTCTTACTGATTGCTTAAAATACTGCAAAATAGTAACTGAAGAATATTATTCTTCATTCATAACCAACCTTCGCCAAAAATTGTAAAAAGTATTTAAAAGTACAATCAGATTGCTTTTATTTAATATTTTTGTTAAGATTAGAAATAATAAAGAAATAACATAATTTTTAAATTTGGCGACTCCAAAAACCCTAAATCAAGAAATAGATGTATAATTTCATATAATTGGAATACCCCCTATGACCCCCTCCGAAATCCCTTTTGTTCGTTCATGATTTCAACGAGAAATCATGAACAATTTTCGTAATCCTTACTTCTAGACGGACAAGTTATACCGGCAGTCTGATGAAAATTACTGTTTCTCGTGATCTAGGGACCCCGAAGAAATTGCAATTTCAAGACGAGTAAAAATGGTGTTGGCAGTCTTAGTTAGTAATAATTTTTTAAGTCTTTAGTTAAAAATTTTTAATTCAAACATATTAGACAAAAAACCTAGTAATAATTTTTCTTTTTGCAATGCAAAAACCATCTGCTTATTTAGATGTGACCTCTTAGTAGTACATAAATGATTTTGCTCATTATCCATACTACATATATGATTTGTATATTTCAACCCCTATATAAGTATGTATTAAAAATGAACAGGGCATTGTCTGCTTGATATACATTTACATTTGTTGTATTCCTCCATTATGTACTGTTCAGCTTATTACGCGGATTATTATATTCAGTAGTGAATTCAATCATTGGAAATTGAATGATTAATCGTGGATAGCTGATGTATTAAAGTCGTCGAATTCTGTATTACCTAATTTTCAGAGATAAAGTCTAAGATGGAAATGTATTTCATAAAAACAATCTATTTTTGTATCTTTTGTCCTTTGATACCACATAGACTTCGAATAAATTAACTGGATTAATTATAAAATTTAAAATAAAATAGAAATCAGGTTAGTTCAGGTCATCCTTATTAATTATTATAATTAATAAGGATGATGTAAGGATAGATGTCGAATATCAAAATATTCACTATAAATGGGAAATATATAGCGCTTATATTGGATGTCCAATTTAACTGGTGCCAAAACAATGGAAAAATACAACGTCTCTTTCTATTAAATACACGCAATCCATAAAGCTCACCATAACTCGTCCTATTACAAAACGTGACGTCAATATTTGGAGCAATCATATTATTTCTTGTATTGCATCTTGTTTTCATTCTTCTATGTTTCACTTTCATGTTTTTGGCTTTGATTCATCTAAAACTATTTGCCGCATTAAATCTAGGCAAACTGTAGCTATAGTATATGTTGTCAAAAAAACTTCTGTTGCATTTTTAGGCAGGCTTGAAAACAAAGTTCCGTACGTTGATTGCTTTTTAATTAAAAATTTTTGTTACGGAGGTATAAAATGATGAATAACTTCACAAAATACACCCCAAATGAGTTTTTGAATAAAGTTTAATTCCGATCTTTGTTAAAAACTGATGACCTTAAATTTTTATATATATATATATATATATATATATATATATTATATATATATATATATATATATATATATATATATATATATATACCAAATAAATTATTAAAGGTAATTCACTCGTGATAATTTTCATTCAATCTAAACCCTGTGGAGAATATTCCAGAATTTTTTCAAAATTTTTTGATCAGTATTTTTCGAGATAAGGTAGGGAGCGTTTTTTTGGCAATTTTTTAAAAAATAATAAAAAGAAAAGTATGCGCTACAGGGATCCGCAACCTTTTAACTAAGGGGTGCCAGTTTTCATCCATACAACATTTTGCGTGCCGACATAGGTACTTACTACAACTAAAATTAACAAAAAATTAACTTAAATTAACTTAAAATATTGCTTTTAGAAGGTTTAATTACAAAAAAAATTTAACATTTAACAAATAATTTTATTATAATAGTCCTAGGACCTAGTGTAAACCCTGTGCTTGAAGTTCTTTAGAGTTTTCTTATATCCGGTTCATGTCTGGTTATTTTCAGTGTCACACATGCTTCCGAGTTGTCTGTTGTCAGCCTGCTTCGGTACGGGTTTAAAAACACTCTCATATGGGAAAAAAGTTGTTCACAGATATAGGATGATCCGAAAGCTGTAAGCATGGCAAACGCTACTTTCTTGAGACAAATAAACTTCTTTGGTAAACTCATCCAACAACTGAGTATCTCGTTTGAATGGCTCTGGCAGTCACCTTCTAATACCCTTCTTAATTCTACAAATTTCGTGTTCCATAACTCGGAGCTTTTAAATTCAATGTATTGAAGATCAAAATCATTAATGTTCATCCATGAGAAAAGAGATATGTCAAAGCAACTGCTGGAAAAATCTATTAAATCTGGTTTGATTAAAAATGCGAACATAGGACCATATTTATCAAAATCCTGATCCCTCTCGATAAACTCCTCTTTTAAATTAATCATATATTTAAGAATTTCGTCTATTAGTGCACCATCGTCGACACTAGATATATAAGTTTTTAAATTTGGAAAATATTTATATGTGTTTGTAGTAATATCGCTGATAAATAAATCTATTTTTAATTTGAATGATTTCCAGGATTCGTATAAATCCAGAACTGTTTTGCCTGAACCTTCTAACGTTAAGTTGAGTTCACTGAGATGGTTTGTAATATGAGTAAGAAACATTAACATACAGATCCAGTTCTTATCTTCTAGTTCAGGATAAGCATCCACTTGATTTTTTCCAACAAGAACAATTTAATTTCGCCCAGACATTGCACATATCTAGAGAGCACTTTACCACGGGTGAGCCAGCGTACATTATTGTGCAATGGTATATCTGAATATGCATCTAATTCCTGCAGAAACGCCTTAAATTGTCTATGGATCAGTAAAGAACGACCAACAATGTAGTTAACTATTTTAACCACCCTATCCATCACGGATTTTAAACGGAGATTTTAGCGCACAAACTCTCTTGGTGAATTATGCAATGAAAATTCAAAACTGATCGACCCATGCGTTCACTAAGAAGGGAAACAAATCCTTTATGTCTCCCAATCATAGCAGGAGCGCCATCTGTCATTACGCAAAATTTTTTATTTAAATCAATGTTCCGCTTTCAAAATGTTTAAAAAATTCTGAAAATATATCCTCTCCTCTTGTAGTTCCCTGCAATGGGAGCAGACAAATCAGCTCTTCATACATACTGCCATCATCAAAGTATCGCGCAACGATTGCCAGACGGGCAATGTCATTAATATCGACACTTTCATCCAATGCTACACTAAATACAAAACTCCGTTTGATAGCGTCTCTCTGCTGTTTTTGGACATTTTGTGTCATTTCGGTAATTCGTCTCTCGATGGTCCGCGCTGATGCCGGTATAACCCTAATCCTGGCCAATATTGTATCCTTATTGGGCAAGTCGTCGAATAAAATCTCGCCAGTACTCAAAAACGTTTGCTTCATAAATTCTCCGTCAGTGAACGGCCTATCCTTTTGTGTCAACGATTGTGCAATTTTGAAACTGCATTCAGTTGCCTGATTTTTTCCTTGGAAAACTTTGCTAAAGAATGTTGACTGTTTCTCGTATTGTTTACTTGCTCTTTGTATTGCCTCCCTTTTATCAGCGTTATCTTTAAATGACGATTCGTTTTTTATCTGGAAATGTCGTTGAACACTAGATGTCCGGAAAACTATGCTTTCCCGACGTAGGACACAAATGGCCCGATCGTTTTTGCTGTACAAAACCGTAATCTGTTGTCCATGAAGTTTGAAATGATCGAACGTCTTCGCGGCCATAACGCAACGTAATTTTAATTTTTAAACTTTTCGACGACTATTGACTGGAACGGATGTTACTTCTATACTAAATGGTCCAAACGTGTAGCCGCTTGCTATATATAGAAAAATAATGTTTCCAGAAAATTCCAATAATTACGTTTATTAAATTTCTTAGAACAAAAATTATTATCTACAACGCGCCCATTGCAATCAAAGGGCCGCCTAGAAGGTAAATCTAACAAAAACTAAAGTTCGGCAATATAAAAAGAGTTGCGGCGCGCGTCGGAACGATTGAAGTCAAGTCAAACAAAAACCGCCTTATAGCGGCTCTCTTGATCTGAATTGAGGACGTTTATTTGTGTTTTTGCCTAGGCTTATATTTTGAGGCTTGCCGTCTTTAATACTTGCCGAAATTAAAGCCAAACCAATGCATTCAGTAAAATTATAAATTACAAAATATATATTTTGTTGTTTTTGGTAATAATACCTAGCGACCTATATAATATATCGTTTTTGTTTGTATCGTTTAAAGTAATACTGTCTTCGATTATTTACTTAATTCCGAAACATGTCACAGATTACAGAATTAATGTGTAAACTTTGAATAGGTACGCGTGCCATTCAAAATTGCTTGGCATGCCAGAGATAGCACGCGTGCCATAGGTTGCCGACCCCTGCGCTAGTATTACATTATACATATTTTTGAACTCGTGTTTGCACAAGCTTTCATTTGACACCCTATTTGATGACCTGGTAAAATTTTTTTTCACTTCCGATTTCACCCCCCAAAATTAACCCTTCAGGTTCAGGTTAAATAGTTTCGGAGAAAATCGTGTGTGACAGACAGACAGACGGATAGACACCGAAGTCATCTTATAAGTGTTCCGTACGGAATACTAATATTGTAATTCTCTTTATTTTAAGCATGCAACGGTTATCAAAAAGATGTTGCAGAAATATCACAGTTAAATATTAACTCACACATCAAAATAAAAACGTATGTTCACATAAATAACCACAAAAAGGCTATTAAAAATTTTTACAGTAGAATAATACCTCCAAAGTACAATACATTTATAAAAGACATAAAACAGTTTAACCAAAAGCACAAGGTGGTAGCCTGTTCATTCAATATTTGTCAATATATCTTCAAAACCTTATAGAAAGTCATAGTAATACTCATGAACCCAGACGTAAATTCCCTCTAAGGCCCTATTCATACATGAATAGTAGTACAATACCTAAATTTAGTTGTATTTAGAAAGGGTCCAAAGCTGTCGAATCTTAGGACAAGGTGTTCCTTAAATTCTAAAGAAAAGGACGCCCTGGTTTTATAATGATTTTATTATATTTTGTTTGACGTTTTAAATTGGCATCTATTGAAAATGAAAATATGAAAGGTGTCGCGAAGGTAAAGAAAAATATTTATATAAAATGTTTAAGATTTGATAAATATCTATGATGAGATATATTTGAAATATTAAAAAAAGGTATATATTGCCTAAAAAAAACCAAAAGTTTTTGCTATTGGATTAAAACTACGTACTTCAGAGAAAAATGTATAACCTATACGTGCTACCTAAGTATCATCAAACAACGTCATGCCATGTTTCACTCCACATCAGAGCTCATTAGTCAGCCTATGTGAAGAGGTAATCGCAACACAATTGTAACAGCAGCAAATATTTAAGGAGCAAATATTTAAAGACATTCGTAGCTAACAAACTTGTATCGCCAAAACTTTCAATACGAGAGCTGAGTGCTATCTGGAAAATACAATTTCGTATCTATGCTATAAAATGCGAATGGAGTACTAATACCGCTGTTAAATATAAGTTACAGAACAGAACACCAGGGTATAAAAACTGAATTTTTTTTATTGTTAATAATATAACTTAACTCAGCTTATTGACGAACCAACAGGGATCCCTGATCGAGACGGGGAGTTCGCCAGTCTTCTTGATCTGTTTTTAACCACCAATCCGGAGATCTATACGGTCACCGTAAATCAGCCGTTAGGTTCTTCCGACCATAAATTGCTTTCGACATCGAGTATCCTACCAATCAGTGACAGAGAGGCGCCTAAACCGCGCAAGATTTGGCACTACAGATCTGCTAAATGGGAAGATCTCATGGAATATTTTCGAACTTTTCCTTGGTTAGACGTTTGTTTTCGTTCTGACGACCCATCTGACTGCGCCAGGGAGGTTTCCGATGTTATTTTGACTGGTATGGAAGCTTACATTCCTTTTTCGAAGAAATGTCCTTCCAACGGTAAGCCTTGGTTTGACCGAAAATGCAAAGAAGCTGTTGCTTCTAAATATCTTACCTAACACCATAAATCGTAACACCTTTGTTCGTGCCCGGAACAGATACAAAGAAATTATCGACCAAACCAAGGAGGCACACAATCAGCGAATTAGAAACAAACTTCTCGCTTGTCCCGACAATTCCAGGTCCTTTTGGTCAGTCGCTAAGGCAGTTAGCCAAAATTTCACCAAATCCACCATACCACCACTCACACGGCCAGATAATTCTATTGCAACCACATCTGTTGAAAAAGCGAACTTGTTGGCTGAACTCTTTGCTTCACAACCTACTATTCCCATAGTGCAGTCAAGGATGCCCGATATTGTCTTCAGACAGCGTGTCATAAAACGTATTTTAATGAAGCTAGACACCAAAGAAGCTTCTGGCGCTGACGGAATACCTGCCATAGTTCTCAAAAACTGTGCGAGGGAATTGACTGTAGACTTTTCAACCTATCCTACAGAAAGGGAATATTTCCTTCCTGCTGGAAATATGCCACAGTTCAGCGGATACCTAAAAAAGGCAAGAAGACCTTGCCAAATAACTACCGACCAGTCGCACTCCTTTCAATAATATCGAAAATCATGGAAAAGACTATCAATCAACATCTTCTAAAATATCTTGAAGAAACCAACATTATTAGCGATCACCAATATAACTTTCGTAAACATAGATCAACAGGAGATCTTCTGACTTATGTAACACATGTTTGGAACAACGCACTTTGGGGAATCTCGAGAGGTTGCTCTTGACATATCCAAGGCATTCGACCGTGTTTGGTACGATGAGCTGTTGGCTAAGCTACGTTCTTGTGGTATGTCTGAAAAGTTCTGTTTGTGGCTCTCATGTTTCCTCAGTCAGCGTTCTTTACGAGTGGCGGTCGACGGATTTCTTTCTAACACCTTCACTATCAACGCCGGTGTGCCCCAATGCTCCATACTATCTCCTACTCTCTTTCTCATTTACATTAACGCTGCTGGAAAAAGACCGGAAATCCAATCTACAGCTTTGCAGATGACAGTACGCTTACCTCTTCATTCACTTTGAACGCTCGAACATCGACTGCTCAGGCGAGTGTCTGCAGACAGCGGGAAGTTGTTCAACTTAACAAAGACCTAGAAGAAATTCCATCTTGGGGTGATAGTAGCCAAGTGGAATTTAACGCTACCAAAACCCAGGCGGCAGTTTTTTCTAAAAAACTTAACGTTGTTGAACCCGACATAGTTATGGCGGGGCACTCCATTCCTCAATGTGTTGGGCGTTAATTTGGGAGCAAATATGTCCTGGCATGAACATGTAGCAGGCATAGCAAAGAGAGCTTTTCAAAAGTTGGGAATATTATTTCGAACCAGAAAGCTTTACACTCCACAACTGTTAATTCTTTACAAAGCTCAAATTCGACCAACTATGGAATACTGCTCCCATGTTTGGGGCTCCGCTCCCAAACGTACACTGCATTTGTTGGATTCTATTCAGAGAAGAGCTGTTCATCTGATTGGAGACCCGGAACTGACCTGCGGCCTTGATTCGCTGGAACAACGAAGAACGCTTGGCGACTTGAGCCTATTCTACAAGTATTTTCATGGAAAGTGTTCGGAGGATGTGGCCCGTTTAATTCCTCCCAGAGCGGTGCATGTTAGAAATACACGTCGCGCTGATACTTCACATCCGTATGAGGTTCACCTTGTTACTCCTCGTATAACGCTTTTCAAGTAGTCTTTTATATGGAGAACATCATCCCTTTGAAATAATTTACCCAGGACTGTGTTTCTCAGCGAGTACAATTTACAGCGATTCAAGAACAACGTGAATCGCTTTTTCCGCACACGTGTCGCTCCTGTAGCGCTTTAGGGACCTCCCTGCAGCACGTGTGCTAGACCCATAAATAAATATATATATATATATATATATATATATATATATATATATATATATATATATATATATATATATATATATATATATGTATGTATGTATGTATATATATATATATATATATATATATATATATATATATATATATATATATATATACATATATATATATATATATATATATATATATATATATATATATATATATATATAATATATAAATAGCAATATTAATATGGTTTTAAAATGTAAACTGTTTTTTGATTCAAAAATCATGATTCTTTGGAATAGATAATGTTAAATTGGACTGACTTTCCAAGGTTCTGCCTAGTGTACCACACGTTGCATCGTCAGGATACTTATTCTTCGAGGTTAAAACACTGAATACTCATTCAGATGCAGTAATGTAGCTAGGAGGCCCTATCAATTTAGGAAATAGCTCCTCTCTTGGAAGGAGGATGTTTTTTTTTTTCGGGAGGAGTTTAAGGTTCGGAAGTTCTCCTGTAATAGAAAGTTTTAAAGTGCATGGTAAGAGTGGGTTTATTTTATTTGAAATCGCCCGCCCCTAATGTCATCAATTGATTTATGGTTGCATTGGGAAAGAGGGAGGCTTTTAAAGTTTTATCGCAGTAAGTTAACAGATTTCTTGTATTGTTGAGAATGGTTCCAGTTTGCTAAAGTCTGACTGAAGGAAGAGCCTCCCATCCCGATAATCATTTATATATATATATATATATATATATATATATATATATATATATATATATATACATATATATATACATATATATATATATATATATATATATATATATATATATATATATATATATATATATATATATATATATATATATATATATATATATATATATATATATATATATATATAAATATATATATATATATATATATATATATATATATATATATATATATATATATATATATATATATATATATATATATATATATATATATATATATATATATATATATGTATATATATACATATATACATATATATATATATATATATATATATATATATATATATATATATATATATATATATATATATTACGTAGGCTGAAAACTTTTTGGTCTGACACATAGATGTGGCCCTTTTCAAAAAAATTCTTATGATTTTTAGGAAGTACCAACCTTCAAAAGACACATGTCGATGATTAGTTTACAAGTTACAGTAGTTTAACTGACGCTACTGTAGATATTTTCAAAACAAGGAAAAAATCGAATCTCGTGTGTTGATTAAACACTATTTTTTTGATGGAAAAAAAAAATACTGTTCAAACAAAGCTATGGCTTGATCAGTGTTACGGGGACTCTGCCCCTGGAAAATCACTCAACATTTACTGGAATGCTGAATTTAAACGTGGTCGTATAGATGCAAATGATGCTGAACGTTCTAGACGCCCCAAATAAGGTGTTACACCGGAAAACATTAAAAAAATCCACAAAATTGTTTTGGATGACCGTAAAGTGAAATTGCGTGAGATGGCTGACACCCTAAAGATATCAAACGAAGGTCCTCGTCATATTTTGCATGAACATTTGGGCATGAGAAAGCTCTGTTCCAAATGGGTACAGCGTTTGCTCACAGTGGACCAAAAACAACGTGTTGATGATTCTGAGCGTTGTTTGGACCTGTTTAACCGCAATAAAAAGGATTTTTTCATACAATATGTGACAACGATTGAAACATGGATCTACCACTACACACCCGAATCAAATCGGCACTCAGCTAACAGGACAGAACTCGGTGCAGTCACCCGAAGCCACCAAAGACACAATAATTGGCTGGGAAGGTTTTAGCCTCTGAATTTTGGGATACCCTCGGAATAATTTTCATCGACTATGCTGAGAAGGGAAAAACCATCAATAACGAATATTATATATTTTTTTTTTTATTGGTCTAGCACACGTGCTGCAGGGAAGTCCCTAAAGCGCTCCAGGAGCGGCACGAGTGCGGAAAAAGCGATTCACGTTGTTCTTGAATCGCTGTAAATTGTACTCGGTGGGAAACACAGCGCTGGGCAAGTTATTCCAAAGGGATGACGTTCTCCATATAAAAGATTGCTTGAAAAGCGTTGTACGCGGAGTAACAAGCTGAACCTCATACGGATGCGAAGCACCAGCGCGACGTGTATTTCTAACATGCACCGCTTTGGGAGGAATTAAGCGGGCTACATCCTTCGAACACTTTCCATGAAAATATTTGTAGAACAGGCTCAAGTCGCCAACCGTTCTTCTATGTTCCAGCGAATCAAGGCCGCCGGTCAATTCCGGGTCCTCAATCAGACGGACCGCTCTTCTCTGAACAGAATCCAACAAATGCAGTGTATGTTTGGGAGCGGAGCCCCAAACGTGGGAGCAGTATTCCATAGTTGGTCGAATTTGGGCTTTGTAAAGAATTAACAGTTGTTTTGGGGTGTAAAGCTTTCTGGTTCTAAATAAATATTCCCAACTTTTGAGAAGCTCTCCTTGCTATGCCTGCAACATGTTCATGCCAAGACATATTTGCTCCCAAACTAATGCCCAACAAATTGAGCGACGATGCTAGGGGAATGGAGTGCCCCGACATAACTATGTCGGGTTCAGCAACGTTAACTTTTTTAGAAAAAACTGCCGCTTGGGTTTTTGTAGCGTTAAATTCCACATTATATAAAGTAATTGGTGCGTTTAAAGGCAGAAATTGCAAAGAAACGACCCCAAATGAACGATGGCAAAATTGCATGAATTGAAACTCGAATTGCTTCCTCATTCACCGTGTTCTCCAAATTTGGCCCCTAGCGACTATTATCTATTCGCAGACCTTAAAAAAATGCTCGCGGGACAGAGATTTGGCTCCAGTGAAGAAGTTATCGCCGAAACTGAGGCCTATTTTAAAGGCAAAGACAAATCCTTCTCCAAGAAACGTATAGAAATGTTAGAAAAGCGTTGGACTGATTGTATCGCTCTTGAAGGAGACTCAAATTTTTTCAAAAAAAAAATGTGTTTTAAGTAGCTAGACCAAAAACTTTTCAGCCTATCTGTTATATACATATTGAAGAAACGACGGAAATGTCGTTTGACTAATTTAGCGACAGGCAGCCTGGTATATTACTATATTCTTTTTTGCTAAGAAGATAAAATACATTAGTCAGACAAAGAAGAGAAAAAGGAAAAAAAAGGGGGCTACTTCATCTTTTACTTCGTGTAATTAACATGAAACTATACTGAACACATCCAGATAACATAGAGCTGCGACAGGCAGGTTCCACATAGGTACTAGAATTAAAAATTATTGGCCTAATGTATCCAATTTTCATATGTATACCTCCATATTTTTAAAAGAAAACTTTAAAATGACACATCAACACTGACGGAGCGAACTTCAAGGGGCGGGGAGGCACATGAACACAAAAAAAGTTTTCTTGAGAGGAAAATATACTATTAATATAGAAGCTGCTTTAAGAGTAAGTTTGTGCCCTGCCTCCAGGGCAATACCAAAAAAATGATTATCGGGATGGGAGGCTCTTCCTTCAGTCAGACTTTAGCAAACTGGAACCATTCTCAACAATACAAGAAATCTGTTAACTTACTGCGATAAAACTTTAAAAGCCTCCCTCTTTCCCAATGCAACCATAAATCAATTGATGACATTAGGGGCGGGCGATTTCAAATAAAATAAACCCACTCTTACCATGCACTTTAAAACTTTCTATTACAGGAGAACTTCCGAACCTTAAACTCCTCCCGAAAAAAAAAAAAAAACATCCTCCTTCCAAGAGAGGAGCTATTTCCTAAATTGATAGGGCCTCCTAGCTACATTACTGCATCTGAATGAGTATTCAGTGTTTTAACCTCGAAGAATAAGTATCCTGACGATGCAACGTGTGGTACACTAGGCAGAACCTTGGAAAGTCAGTCCAATTTAACATTATCTATTCCAAAGAATCATGATTTTTGAATCAAAAAACAGTTTACATTTTAAAACCATATTACATACATACACATATATATATATATATATATATATATATATATATATATATATATATATATATATATATATATATTTATTTATGGGTCTAGCACACGTGCTGCAGGGAGGTCCCTAAAGCGCTACAGGAGCGACACGTATGCGGAAAAAGCGATTCACGTTGTTCTTGAATCGCTGTAAATTGTACTCGCTGAGAAACACAGTCCTGGGTAAATTATTTCAAAGGATGATGTTCTCCATATAAAAGACTGCTTGAAAAGCGTTGTACGAGGAGTAACAAGGTGAACCTCATACGGATGTGAAGTATCAGCGCGACGTGTATTTCTAACATGCACCGCTCTGGGAGGAATTAAACGGGCCACATCCTCCGAACACTTTCCATGAAAATACTTGTAGAATAGGCTCAAGTCGCCAAGCGTTCTTCGTTGTTCCAGCGAATCAAGGCCGCAGGTCAGTTCCGGGTCTCCAATCAGATGAACAGCTCTTCTCTGAATAGAATCCAACAAATGCAGTGTACGTTTGGGAGCGGAGCCCCAAACATGGGAGCAGTATTCCATAGTTGGTCGAATTTGAGCTTTGTAAAGAATTAACAGTTGTGGAGTGTAAAGCTTTCTGGTTCGAAATAATATTCCCAACTTTTGAAAAGCTCTCTTTGCTATGCCTGCTACATGTTCATGCCAGGACATATTTGCTCCCAAATTAACGCCCAACACATTGAGAGATGATGTTAGAGGAATGGAGTGCCCCGCCATAACTATGTCGGGTTCAACAACGTTAAGTTTTTTAGAAAAAACTGCCGCCTGGGTTTTTGTAGCGTTAAATTCCAGTTGGCTACTATCACCCCAAGATGGAATTTCTTCTAGGTCTTTGTTAAGTTGAACAACTTCCCGCTGTCTGCGGACACTCGCCTGAGCAGTCGATGTCCGAGCGTTCAAAGTGAATGAAGAGGTAAGCGTACTGTCATCTGCAAAGCTGTAGATTGGATTTCCGGTCTTTTCCAGCAGCGTTAATGTAAATGAGAAAGAGAGTAGGAGATAGTATGGAGCAGAAATCCGTCGACCGCCACTCGTAAAGAACGCTGACTGAGGAAACATGAGAGCCACAAACAGAACTTTTCAGACATACCACAAGAACGTAGCTTAGCCAACAGCCCATCGTACCAAACACGGTCGAATGCC
Organism: Pachyrhynchus sulphureomaculatus; assembly: GCA_019049505.1. NCBI lineage: Eukaryota > Metazoa > Arthropoda > Insecta > Coleoptera > Curculionidae > Pachyrhynchus > Pachyrhynchus sulphureomaculatus. The sequence continues at coordinate 60,239,888 of CM032447.1, forward strand.
TTGGATATGTCAAGAGCAACCTCTCGAGATTCCCCAAAGTGCGTTGTTCCAAACATGTGTTACATAAGTCAGAAGATCTCCTGTTGATCTATGTTTACGAAAGTTATATTGGTGATCGCTAATAATGTTGGTTTCTTCAAGATATTTTAGAAGATGTTGATTGATAGCCTTTTCCATGCTTTTCGATATTATTGAAAGGAGTGCGACTGGTCGGTAGTTATTTGGCAAGGTCTTCTTGCCTTTTTTAGGTATCCGCTGAACTGTGGCATATTTCCAGCAGGAAGGAAATATATATACATATATATATATATATATATATATATATATATATATATATATATATATATATATATATATATATATATATATATATATAGTTGTGGTCAAAATAATAACAGTGGTTCAATAAAAATAAAATAACTAAAACTGTTGAAAGGTAACTGCAAAATTCCATTAAGGCAAAAAATATTTTATCGTTTAAAAACTTATCAACTGTGCTGAGGTTTCAACAAAAAATATGTATATAAAAATAAATATAAACAAAGTATCTACGTTTTTTGTAGCAGGAGATGAATTTTGCTTGGTCAAAATAATAGCAGTGTTCGCTTAACACTGGTGTGTTTCAAACCTAAATGCTCCTTGTGTTCGGTTAAATTGTCAAATTTAGAATAGTTTTGTGTCAGATCTATCAACGTTTTTTCTGTTTTAAATATATCTATGGGAAGGAAGAAGCACTGTTCTTAAGAAAAACGTGAATTGATAAGAAAATTGCGTCGTGATGGAAAATTTTACATGCAGATTCAAAATATTTTGGGATGCTCAGCTAAAATGGTAGCAAACGCTTTAAGATGGCAACCTGTACCTGAAACTCACGGTCGTAAACGCAAAACTACATCCAGACTGGACACACTTATAGTTCGAGCTTCAAAAGCAAACCCATTTGCTTCGTCAACACAACTACAGGAGATTGTGGGAGTGGATCTAGCTCCTAGGACGATACGACGACGACTTAAAGAAGCAAAGGTACCACCAAGAAGTCCGCGTAAGGTACCCTTGTTAAATAAAAGACACAGAAAGAGGCGATTAGAGTTCGCGAAGGAACATATTGAATGGCCTCTATTTAAATGGCGTAACATACTGTGGTCCGACGAAAGCAAAATTGTATTATTTGGAAATGTAGGCCGTATACTATTAAGACAGTTAAACATGAAGGTTCAAAAAGAATGGCATGGGCATGTTTCTCCTACTTCGGAGTAGGGCCTATATTTTGGATTAAAAACATACTGACCGCCAGTGTTTATGTTGAAATTTTACAGGACGTTATGTTGCTCTATGCAGAATATGAAATGTCACTTAAATGGGTTTTTATGCATGATAGTGACCCAAAACATAGCAGTCGATTATGTAAATAATTTTTAGAAAAGAAAAAAAATTAATGTCTTAAATTGGCCAGCTCAAAGCCCAGATCTGAACCCGATAGAAAATCTGTGAGGCGATATTAAAAATAGCACGTGAAAAAACTAAGAATCAAGACGAGCTCTGGGCTATAATCAGAGATTCTTAGAAAGCATTCCTGTTTTTAGATGTCCAGATTTGGTTAACTCTATGCCGCGACGTTGTGAAGCTTTCATAGCCAATAAAGGGTTTACAATTAAGAATTAGGTGTGTCTGAAGCTCATAAAAGAAAAATATTGTTAATTAGTTGTACAGTTTTTTTTAACAGTGATTTTAGTAAAACACTGCTATTATTTTGTCCACCATAATTTTTAGAAATTGTTGTTTTTTCTTTGATTTTTAAGAATTTAATTAATTAGCCTTATATTACTTTGATGCATCTTAGCTGGGCTTCAAAGTTACCATATTTATGTTTTAGTTGTTCTATTAAAAAAACTTAATAAATATGTATTGATAAAAATTTAGTAAGCACTGCTATTATTTTGACCACAACTGTATATATATATATATATATATATATATATATATATATATATATATATATATATATATACATATATATATACATATATATAAATATATACATACATATATATATATATATATATATATATATATATATATATATATATATATATATATATATATGTATATGTATATATATACATAACAGAGTGTCCCATAAAGTTTTATACAAATGGAGAAAAAGTTTATTTTACATATTAAAAAAATTTAATCTTGATAAAAAGTTCTGCATCACATGGAAATCCATAATCAAGCCTCAAAAGTTTAAAATATTTGATGGTATACAGGAAAAATAAAAAATAATGGTTTGTATTGAATAATATAATATTATTTATAATGAAGAGTAATGTTTGCTGACTGACATTAGCTTTGAAGCTTATTGACACTTGTTAGGTGTTTTCAAAGATATGTTTATTTATTTTCAGCCTAAAATTTGTGGTGATTTGGTTTTCTTTTATTTAAGAAATAATCCTACAATATACAATATTTACTGGAGTTTTTTTTGAATCTTTAACTAGGAAAGCCACAAATCTAAACGTGACCATAACTTTTTACTTCGTATTAACATTTTCAATTAATATTTTGCTCTGTATTTAAATTTAAACACACTTTACTCTTCATTATAAATCATTATTTTTTATTTTCCCTACTATCACTTTGTATATTCCATATGTACGCAGTTGGTTCCAAAATTTTCCCGCCCAAACGTGTTAAAATAAGTCTGAACAGGTTTACCTCGATCAACCCCTAAAGCTATAGTCTGCTGCGCTACACTTATAATTTTGTTGCTTTACCACTGATCAGCTATCGTCGTAAATAAAATTTATATTGCCCAATAATTTAAAATATGTAAATTTCAGTATTGTGCGTTTACTAATTTTTGAACGAAAAATGGCGAGTGCCCGACGACTCTTAGATGCTGTGTATGGTAAATCATTCCCTGTATAGCCAACGCTTAAATAAGATACTAAGCAGAGATTCGATTGAAGAACATACTGGCCCAACTCATTCCGGAAACATTTACGATTTGCAAAAGAAGTGCTAAAGATAAGCGACTGAAAACTCAGCATGGTTTGGACTATCGAAAACCATGAAGCTTTAAATTCTGTGATTATTCCAAAAATAATAGCCGGTCAAGTGCAAGTTAGATTTGCGAAATTAGTGTTCCGTGCCGTGATCGCCTTTAAAATAAAATAAAATTCTTACCTTAGCCAATAATGTATAATAGTTATAGCATCTTAGCTACCTAACAGCCAATAAATCAATCTAGCTTAATCTAGAATCTAGTAACAAAAGTGTAAAACAAATATTTACTGCCTAAATATTTCGTTAATTAAAAACAAATAAAATAAAATTATTTCTCTCGATACCCATCCGTGTGTACTGAAAAGTATATTAACAAAACTTCCACCATATTGTCATGAAACAGTTTTTATAGATTTTTTTATATACCAGATTAGTTATTAGACGTAAAGAACTCGTGGTAATTTGTGCTCAATCTATTCAAGATATTAGTAAAACTCAGTTTGGCTTCCAAGATGGCTGAGATCCACGGAAAGCACTCTGGATAAAATATAACATAATCATCTATCTCGTCTTCTTTAGGAACAAAAAGAAAGTATACTAAAAAAACTTCCATATTATCAAGCCAAATAGTTTTTTTTATACCAGATAAATTATCAAGTGTAATACACTCGTGATAATTTCCCCTCAATCTACCATTTATGAAGAATATTCCAGTATGTTTCGGGGGGTGGACAGAGATTTTTGGAAATTTTGTTTAAAACAAAATAAAGAAAAGTGTGCTCAAGCATAATATATATTTTTGAACTCGTGTTTTCAGAAGCTTTCGATGACCTGGCAAAAGATTCTTCTTTTGACTTCCGATTTTACCCAAAAACTAACCCTTTATGTCAAAATTTAATTTCAAAACTCTGTCTGGGTTTGATTGGGCTATCATTTCATATATTTTTCTATGTCAAATAGTTTTGAACAAAATCGGCTGTGACAGATAGATGGACAGGTGGATAGACGGATACCGAAGTGATCTCACAAGTATTTCATACGGAACATTAAAAATGATCGTTTAAGTCTATTACCTTTTTAATACTGTTAAGCCGGAAACTTTTGGATCTTACTCATTATGACTCGATTAAAAGGAATAATAGCAATTTCAGATTTTCACTGCCTTTTCTATATTTAACGAGTAGACTCAAATGCTGATTGGCGCCTTATTTTTAAGTTAGGAACAATACGGTACACTTTCAATGTTCACTAATAATTTCGAAATTGTTTATTGTCTCTTGGAATATATTAAACGTTATAATATAGTAATAATCACCAAGAAGTAATGCAGTCGTGCAGTAAAGATTTTACTTTAACAAAACTCTGAGTTAAGCAGTTCATAAGGGATTAATAAAAATTTTGTTTCTACGGAAAATTTGTAACAAAATTATGATTATAAATTATGCAGTATTTTAATGACCTAAAACATTATCATAGTCTTTCAAAAATTCAAAGTACTGTTACCGATTATCAATTTTCCGATGATTACTGTTTAAATTAAATTTTCATTAAGTCTTTTCTTTTTTTTTTTAAACTTAGAATAACGAAGCTAACTACACCTGTTCTTGATGTTTGCTAAAAAACTAAGACTGAATAAATATGCAATATATACAGTAGCGTAGCCGGGTTTAAAGGGTGAGAGATGTATATCCATACAACGGGCGTCTTTTGAAGAAAAAAAGAGAACACCCAAAGTGAAACTGCTAATAGAGAGGAGGAGTGACAATTGACAAGTGAGGTAGGGCCGTCTGATGAAAAAATCCTCTTACACTGGAACTCTGCAAGTTGACATTTTTCCCAACACAGTAAACTTAAAAGCGAGGGAAGATCTTTTACAAAAAAGGACCGTTACATGTAGTCGAAAAATAACCCTTTCATACGACGAAACTTTAAGACAACAATTAAAAACATTTCGCAACAACTGTTTATTCTGTACAGGGTGAGTCAACGATAGGGTAAAGTTTAATAGCTCATTTGTTTCGAGAATGACGAAAAAATATTAAAGACAATAATTTTAGGGAATGTTAAGGTGCACAGTTTAAAATTATTTTTGAGTATACAGAGTACTTCAAAAAAGCATGGCTGATATAACATATGTTTGTTTAAATGGAACATCTCATTTTCTAATTTATTTTTAAATTCTGTGTAAAATTTTATAATTTTTTTATTAATACTGTTATATACCTGAACCTAGTCGTTTTTGTAATATTTCATTTTTTTTTTAAAAATACTAGTTTTCAGTTTTGTAAAAAATTACCAGTAGCGCTATTTTTTCTGAAGATGGAATACTCATAATTGGTATGAGCGTTCTATAGAGATGAAAAAAAACATATATGTAAAAAAAATTGAGTCAGATGCTACAGGGTGTTCAAAATAAATTTATACATTTCGACTATTTTAAACTAAAAAAATATTAAATTTTTTAAATGGCACATCCTGTATATTATTATTTTTTCTAATAGATTTTATAAAACCTCAAACTTTTATTAAGTATATCATATATCTATTTCTAATAGTTTTCAATTTATTTTGAATTTTTCAATTTTTACCCTTGTTTTTAATACACTTACGCTATTGTGAAAACATAAACAAATAGTTAATAATTTTAATATAGTTTAACTTATCTAATAATTAATTATTATGACGTAATAAATGTTCAAAAATATGTCCGTCTATTTGAATACATATGTTTAGTCGTTTTGCTATATTTTCCTTCACTTTCTTCACCATAAAGGGCGTTATTGTCCGGCACGCATCCCGTATCATATTTTCCATATCTACTGGTGTTCTAGGGGGATTCACATAAATACGATCTTTAATGTAGCCCCACAAAAAGAAGTCTAAAGGTGTTAAGTCACATGATCGAGGTAGCCACTGAATGAATCTTACCCTACCGATCCATTTTTGTGGGTAACGATGGTTTAAAAATTCCCGAACTTCCCGGTGGTAATGAGCAGGAGCTCCGTCTTGTTGAATCCACATTTGTTTCCTTTCAAAGTTATCAACTTCTTCAAAAAGCTGGGGTAATTTGTTTTGCAAAAAATTTAGATATTTAGGCCCGTTAAGCGGTTCGCGGAAAAAATATAGACCAATAATTCGAAAATTTAATATTGAATACCATACATTAAGGGACCCATAGTTTTCGTTTTGAACTTCTTGGACCCAAAATGGATTAATTGTTGAATAATAATGCATGTTATGGCTGTTAACTGCTCCATTACTACGAAAAGTAGCTTCATCTGAAAACATTATTTTGGATAAAAATTTGGATCGGCCTCTATTGTTCCATTTATGGTGGTACAAAAGTTTACTCGTCGTTCAAAATCACGGTCTTGAAGTTCTTGGCGTATTTTCATATGAAAGGGATGATACGTATTTTCTCGTGGTGCGATTAGCTGTAAATTGGGATGTGTCAGATAAGTCAGCTAGTTGACGGCTGCTGACCTGAAGATTATCTTCAACATGAAGTAAAATCTCCATATCTTTTTCCTCATTCTTAGCATTTTGGTTTACTACTTTCCCTTTCGTATACTCAACGCTACCACTACCGTCAAACCGTTCCATTAAGCACTGAAAAGATTTTCTAGATCGTATACGTCTATTAGGGTACTTCGCTCCGTAAAGCCTTACTGCCAAAAGACAATTTTTTCCCGCCTTGCCCAGTATATAAACCATATGAATTAATTCATTTTTAGGAAAATCCATAACTGTTACCTTTATACGTCACTTACTATAACAAATTAAACTATTTTTACTTGCTTAATAGATATGTCAAAATTTGACAATGCCTACATTTTTGTTTTGTGTAAGTGTATTAAAAACAAGAGTAAAAATTGAAAAATTCAAAATAAATCTAAAACTATTATAAATAGGTATATGACATACTTAATAAAAGTTGGAGAGTTTTGTAAAATCTATCAGAAAAATAATAATATACAGGGTGTGCCATTTCAAAAATTTGACATTTTTGAATTTAAAATAGTCGAAATGCATATATTTATTTTGAACACCCTGTGGCATCTAATTTAAATTTCTTTTAATATATCTTTTTTTTCATCTCTATAGAACGCTCGTACTAATTATGAGTATTCCACCTGCAGAAACAAGGGCGCTACTGGCAATTTTTTACAAAATTGAAAACTAGTATTTTTAAAAAAAATTGAAATACTAGGTTTAGGTTTATCACATTATTAATAAATAAGTTATAAAATTTTAAGCAGAATTTAAAAATAAATCAGAAAATAAGATGTTCCATTAAAAAAAACATACTTTTTTGAAGTACCCTGAATACTGAAAAATAATTTTAAACTGTGCACCTTAACATTCCCTAAAACTATTTTATTTAACATTTTTTCGTCATTCCCGAAACAAATGAGATAATGAACTTTACTTTATCGTTGACTCACCCTGTACAAAGCTCAAATTCGACCAACGACAGGATACTGACCCGATACTTGCGGTTCTGCTCTCAAAGATACACTGCATCTATTAGATTCTATTCAAAAGAGAGCTCTTTGCCTGATTGGAGATCCAGAACTCACTTTGAATATCGAAGAATGATTAGTGACTTGAGGCTATTCCACAAGTATTTTCATCGAAAGTGTTCGATAGATATAGCCCGCATAACTCTACAAAAAGCGGTGCATGCTAGGAATGCACGTTGCACTAATAAATCATATCGGAATGAGGTTCAGTTTGTCACTCCTCGTACAACCCTTTTAAAGTAGTCTATATTATTGGAAAACTTTATCCCTTTGGAATGATTTGCCCAGGACTGTGTTTCCCACCGAGTATAATTTACAGTTTTTCAAGACCAACATAAATCACCTTTTGTGCTGAATCACCTTTTGTGCACACGCGTCGCTCCTGCAGAGCTATAGGGATTTCCTTGCAAATTGTGTGCTGCGCCCCTTAAAAAAAAGTCTTTCATAACATCGGTTCCTGCCATATCAATGATTCATTAGAAACTGCAGTGAGGGCGGTAGAGGCATGTAGAAAATATTGAGCCTTGGTGTAGACCAACGTAAATCGCTACCTTCACGTACACACAGCTCCTATAAGGATAAATTACGTATAAATATATACCACTTGGTCCGAAAGGCTCACTGTTGTACCGGATCACATTATTACCCTGTTAATATTTGTTCATTAATTTTTAGTAGTTTCAGCTACGTCTGTGACACTTGCCGCCACTGTATTCTTTATAAAACCGATTAAGTGGTTTTATTTAAATGGGGTTTTAATGTTTAATAAATAATTGAAAACCTCAAAACCGACAATCAATTTGTCATTGAATGACCGTTATTTTATTCAATTTAAAATATTCAAGATGGGTTTGTTATCGGATTGCATGTTACTCGACTTAAAATGGAAAAAAATATATTAATGGAAACTGTATAAAATGTCTGTAGGGATTTTAAATATTGGCCAAGTCTAAAGTTGTGGTGGTAGTAGTCACGCGAACTCATTTTTTAGTTAAATAATTCGTGTCCCTTCGGATATCGGGTCTGGCATTATGACTAATTTATTATTTTTTAGCGGTTTGTTTATGCTATTATTTTCTAGTATAACAGTATTTATGCGTCTGGGAAAGAAGAAAATAATGGAAAATAGATTTATGATGTTATTTAATTAAATATCCATGAAAACTTTGGCCAAATTTTAAATTGAACAATTATTTTAATATGACAATAAATGCCTTATCCAAAAAAAGATACAGCTATCGTCAATTACTTATCACCTTCCATGTCCAATTTATTTATGAGCAAGTTTGAAATTGAGGTCCGTAAAGTATTTGAGTACTTCTCCAGGATATGATGTAGGTATGTGGATAAAGTATTGGCTATTATTTAATCCAAAAAATTCAAACATAGATGAACTTGTTCCTCAATTTAGAAGGCTATCCGACTCCATTCTTGCATATTTAACAATACGAAAAATAATAAAAAATATTGAAGTTGGATAATTATAGAAAAAATACCGTAACAGATAGACATGTTCCTAATGATTCATTTCATTGTAAACAACATATATGTACTTGCCGCATCATATTTTCTGGTTCATCGTTGAGTTAGTGTTTCTTTGAATCAAGTCAGATTCAAAAATGAAAGGAATCATATTAGGACTATAGAATCAATGGATATGATCTTGTCTTCACGTACTTACAATAAAACGTGATAACACATTTAATCTGTCCTGAAAATTGGTTGACTGAACTGGACTGACTGCTAACGAATCGGTCAAGTATAGTGTTAAATTTCGTAAATTGAAAAAAAAATGCCTTGGCTCACTGGCTTTCTTACCATCATTAAAAGTCTAATTTCATGAAGTGCATAGTTTTAGTTATTACAGAAAAAGTAAATGACATTTTGTAAGTAACAGCTGAATATTTTCTAAATCCGTACTTTAATAAGTTATGTACAACCACATATAACCAGCTTTAAAATTAATAGTGGCAGCAGCGATATAAAGGAAGGTTATACTACAAGTCAGCAGCTACCATTCGGTTATCTTGGCGGTCTTGAACGGAACTAGTGTAAGATAACATTTTTCACAAAATAAGGTTGGAATTTCCTCCACTGTTTTTAATTTTCCGTACGGAACACTTATAGGAGAATTTCAGTGTCCGTATGTCCGTTCGTCGTTCCCACCCGATTTTCTCTGAAACTATTTGACATAGAAAGTTTAAATTTGGCACAAATATAGGAATTGATGGCCCAATCAGAGCTGTGTAGTTTTAAAAGTTAAGACGTGAAAATACATGGTTTAACTTAAAGGGTTAGTTTTGGAAGGTAAAATGGGAAGTGAAAAAAAAATTACCCAATTATCGAGTGAGATGTCAAATGAAAGCTTGTGAAAACGTTAGTCCGAAAAAAAAAAACGTGCGAAGTAATACTTGTGCACACTTTTCTCTGTATTTTTTTAAAAAAAATGTCAAAAATCGTTGTCCCCTCGCCCTCTCTCTAAAAGATTCTGAACAAAAAATTTTGAAAAAATAGATTGAGTGAAAATTATCACATTACATTCCATATCATAATTTATCTGGTTTAAAAAAAATATGAAAACCATTTATATGGTGGAGGTTTTTGGTAAATATACTTCTCAGTATTTTACTGTTACCGAGCGCTCCTGTAGAGAGACATAATTTTATGTTATTTGTTTATAATTAAGTAAATATTTAGGTAGTAAATATTTGTTTTACACTTTTATTACTAGATTCTAGATTGAGCCAGATTGATTTCTTGGCGATTAGGTAGCTAAGATGTTATAACTATTATACATTTTTGACTAAGAAAAAACGTGAATATATGTTGGATCTATATCTAGATTTATACATGTCAGGGACCTAATTACCTTAGTCTAGATAAGGATTTTATCTTACTTTAAAGACAATCACAGTACGGAACATTAATTGTGCAAGTACAACTGTCATTTGACTGTTTTTTTTTTTTTAACTTTTAAATAGTTGATTGATATGGCAGTCAGATGTTTGATGAGTGGCATTTATTTGGTTGTAATGACAACTTAATTAACAAGTTAATAAATAGACATAAACTTAGATTAAATATTTATAATTCCACCTTTTCACACAGGAGCAAAATAAGATGAAGAATTTTTTCTGAAAATCGTTTAGTCCAAAGTATAGCAGGGGACTTGATAAGGTAGGCGTCACGTTAGCCTATAAGTCATCAGACAACTTGAGAAATATCCTGGGAAGTTCAAAGGACAAAATCCACAAAACGCGAAATATATGAGATGAATTTTAATGATTGTGACAGGAAGTATGTTGGGCAAACTAGCAGATCGATACAAACAAGACTTAAAGAACCCTTAGCCCTTATCCTATAGTTCAAGAACAAATCTAGATTATTAGATGTATGTGAAAGAATTGAAATATTGAAATGTTAAAGGAATATAAATGAGAACAGAAAACCCATTCCTCATAGTTGTCTGTAGGGGCAACACCCACAGTTGGTTTTACTAGAAGATCACGTGCGATCATTTAGACTTTTAGCAGATCGCACGAAAGCCGCTACTGAATTTTTTTCCTTAAGACAGAATTGGAATTTTGTATAGTGTTCTCTATTACTGATTTGGCGGGAAACGATGTTACGAATGATAAATTTTGCCTATTGTTTTTTAGTGTCAAGATTTTTGGTTATTTTAGTAATTTTACTAAAAACATTATCATATTTACTCGCGTTCAATTTTTTTTAAATGTTTGTAGAATTGGCAGAATATTGGTTCATGATGTGTTTTCTGTATTTTGAAATGTAGGGTGAGATCTACAATATTTATTAAATCTTTGGATATAATAGTGGAAATTTAATATTTATTACTTCGGACACTTTTTATTTTTTTATTTTTGTGACATTAAAGAAGAAATTACTAATTAATGAGTTTACCCTTCATCGTATTTTTTTTTTATCTTTTATTATGATTTCCAAATTACTCTTTAGAGTTTTATTTTTATTATTTACAAAAATACTATTCTTTTCTCTATCGCTTGTTTTTTCTTAAATTATAAGCTTATTGGATGGATGGACGAATAGCACAAAACCAATTAATTAGATGCTGCTAAAAAGAACATGCCGTCAGTATTTTTCCATTTCTTAAATTTAAAAAGTAATTAACTCTAGAAAAAAAAAGTAATAAAAGAGCTGCAGTAGTTTCTACTTTCAATAAAGAGATACGAACAGACGAATTGATAATAAAAATACAAGAAAGGGCAGAAATGAATGTAATTACTTTTTAACGCTGTTTTAATGAAGTTGTAGTTGAGTATTTTAGAAATCGTTATTCCTCATTTACGATTTTATTAATTTTTTAGTAAAGTTGGAAAAAGTGAGTTGGTCTAGTTTTAAAAATTACGATTAAAACATCATTGATATATATATATATATATATATATATATATATATATATATATATATATATATATACTCGTATATATATATATATATATATATATATATATATATATATATATATATATATATATATATATAAACTCCTGGATAAAATTAACGCAACAATCTGAAAATTAATTTATCTTTTTCTTATGTCAGTTTTAAAGTTTATCGAGTATTTGAATAGGAGGCTATGCATATTTTGTTTCGTTGTTCATGACAGAAATCAAAACAATTCGTTTAGATTTACAGTTTTAAAGAATTTTTTAGAAGATAAACAATTTTCTGTAATAATGCGATAGATTTTCTTTAAAAGTAAGCTTATAAATTGTTCCCTTTTTCAAAGTAATACGTTTTTGTGGTAGACCGTTTTATTTTTGACCACGAAGAATTAGAAAAATGAATCGAACAAGGAATTTAACTGAACACAAGGTAGTGCGAGCCTCAGTTTTATTGGACGAGGGATATTGTCAGAGTTATGTTGCCAATTTGTTAGGGAAACATCGTTCCACAACAAGTCGTATGGTAAGACGCTTGAATGAAGTAGGAACTTATTCTAGAAGGCTAGGGCAAGGGCGAAAACGAGGCACTAGCGATCTGGAAGAACGTTTTAGAAGACAATATGCTTTAAGAAACAGGACTGTCACTAGTTCTATAATAAGAAACGAACTCGAAGCTGTTCGCAATGTCACAATTTCTTCTAAAACAGTTAGAAGACGGTTAAATGAAGCTGGATTAAACAGTAGGAGACCAGCCACTGCGCCCTTGCTTACTAGAGAGAACAGAGTTGCCAGGTTACGTTTTGCTCGAAATCACGAAAACTGATCACAGATGAAACTAGGGTTAGTCTAAAACATCTAGATGGTCGTGAGCGAGTATGGCGAAGACCAGGAGAGAGGTTTGCTCCTTGCAATATCTCTGCAAGGATTCCATTCCGCGGTGACTCTGTTATGTTCTGGGGCGGCATCTGCTTTGATGCTCGCACAGAGTTAGTTCCTGTCCGTACGAGATCCATGAATGCTGACTACTATCTTGGTCATTTTGTGGGGCCCAATTTCCTGTTTATGCAAGACAACGCTCGACCTCACGTGGCTAGGGAGGTACTCGATTATCTTAATCAAGTTGATATACCGATTATGCAATGGCCACCAAAAAGCCCGGATCTGAATCCGATAGAACATGTATGGGATCACCTTAAGAAAAATGTGAAACGTCATATACCTGCACATAGAAACCTGAGGGAACTTGAAAATGCAGTTATCACAGAATGAGAGTAAATTCCTCAAGCTTTTATCCAAAATTTAATTAGAAGCATGCCTAGGCGCATAAACGAGGTCATCCGAAGTAGAGGAGGCAACACACGCTACTAGTGTCCCAGTTACACCATTAATTTTGCTACTAGTGTCCCAGTTTATTTTTTTCATTATTACATAATTTCAACGATTTTGTTATTAGGTCTTAAGAATAATTTTAATTCGAATCTTATAGAGAAATTTGGTAGTATAAGTATCCGAATAAGTTTTTTCTAACTTTTAGTGTAACCAATGTTCATAAAAAATTATTAAAATTAATTCATTATAGAGATTTGTATGATTTAATATATTGTTGCGTTAATTTTGTCCAGGAGTGTACATATGGGTCATTTTTTGTCAACCGGACTCCCAAAATTGATGCAATTTATGAGGACACATTCTGGTCCAGATTAAAGCTTATGATATGTAGTTTTAAATTTTGAGTGGCATATTAAGAAATTGCGCTGATCTGGGCTCAATATCGACTCAAACCTGAAAATGAAGAGAAACTAAAATAAAAATGTAATATTCTGAAATGATCAAAGGTTCAGTCCAATAATCTTATTCTACTCCACAAAACCTACAACTTTTGCAGGAAAAGTTTTTTTAATGGTTTCAATTTTCGTAGTATCACAGTATATTTGCCATATTTCGGATATTCAACAATTTTTTACTCGAAAACTAAAACTTAGAGAAATTATGTAAGAGACAAAAATACTTGTAAACTAAATCGATATTCCCAAATAAAATTTCGGAATATGGTTTCTTACTTGATTGGTCACTACAACATAAAGTCGAGAAATTTGCACATGCAAAATGACCTACAAAGATCCCATGAATGCTATATTCCATGCCTTTTCTCCTACGACTATAGTTTCTGAGCCTATACTCTTCATCAGGTAGGCTTTAGGCAACGGTATCGATCGTGAAGATCCGAGTACCGTGGAGAGTCAAGTTGGAAGGACTCTCGCTGTCTTATAGCAATCATGGTACCTTAAATAAACGAGATACTACTCGTTGGGTAAGATACAGACCCTTGCCCCATCTGTTGAGATTTTCGAACTTGAGCAGTTTTTCGAAGTTCGAAAATCTCAACAGATGGCGCAAGGGTCTGTATCTTGCCCAACGAGTAGTATCTCGTTTATTTAAGGTACCATGATTGCCATAAGCCAGCGAGACATTCAGTGTGGCTGGGTCCGTTAGAGAGAGCGGTTGATGCGTGTGCGCGTGCGTGAGTGAGTTGTCGTCTTGTCATGTTAGTCGACAAACTAACGCACGGACAACCTAGACTGCTAGGTAAGGTCGTAGGTTAGTTGAGCCACTCCTTCTGAATAGAAATAATATACTATCATTGTAACACAACACTCCATCATTGAGGAATTAGGTTAGGTTAGGATTAGGTAGGTTAAGTTAGGTTAATTCTAGTGAGTGAAAATTAACACTAGTGTTAGTGAGTGAATTAGCCTAGTGTTAAGCCCAAACTTAAACAATCTAGTGATTAGAATAAGTCAGTTTTGTAAAAGGGGTAAAGGGTTTTCCCGGCTCACAAGGAGTTTTAGTGGGTATGCCAACCCTTCAGGTTGGAGAGCCTCACATAACTGGAGCACTTTGGGGCACCCTTATGGTGACGCAAACTGCTCCAGAATCTATAAGGCGGATTTCTCCTTGACAAAAAAAAAATAAAAGCCAGCGAGAGTCATTCCAACTTGACTCTCCACGGTACTCGGATCTTCACGATCGATACCGTTGCCTAAAGCGTACCTGATGAAGAGTATAGGTTCAGAAACTATAGTCGTAGGAGGAAAGGCATGGAATATAGCATTCATGGGATCTTTGTTAGTCATTTTGCATGTGCAAATTTCTCGACTTTAAAAAATACTTGTTTTTATTGGTAGAATCACAACGAATTATGTCAAAATTTCTAAAGTACTTTTTAACAATTCGTTATTTTTTTACGATTTTTTTGTTCTAACACAATTTGCCGGTGCATTAGGTTAAAATAATTAATTGCAAAAAAGTGCTTCAAAAATTTTAAAAAAATTCATAGAGATTCTACAAATAAAAACTATTTTTTGTCTCTTACATAATTTTTTAAAGTTTTAGTTTTCGAATAAAAAATTGTTGAATATCCAAAATACGCTGTGATAAATATTTCCGAAAATTGAGGCCATAAAAAAAAATTTTCCTACCAAAGTTGTAGGTTTTTCGGGTAGAATAAGACTATCAGAGAAAGTTTTTAATTATATTAAGAAATTACATTTTTACTTTAGTTTTTCAGATTTGGGTCGATATTGAGCTCAAATCAGCACAATTTCTTAATATGCTATTCAAAATTCAAAACTATATATCATAAGCTTTAACCTGAACCAGATTGTAGCCTCATAAATTGCGTCAATCTATGGAATACTTTTTTCAAATTCGAAAATTTTTGAAAAATTAAAAAAAGAGGCAAAACTCCTTTTTACCATATATTTTTAAAAATCACTCCGCCCATAAAAGACCGACCTTGGCCTTCGTAAGGCGCGAAAGTCAACCCGTTAACAATTGTGTGAGGGCCAAATTGACGTTCACTTTAAATAACCGGTCAAGTGCAAGTCGAACTTGCGCAATTAGTGTTCCGTACGTTGATTGCTTTTAAAATAAAAAAATTTTGCCACAGAGGTATAAAATGATCACAAAATACACCCCAAATGAGTTTTCAACAAAGTTTGTTTCCAATCTTTACTGAAATCTGATGACCTTGAAATTTTTGTTTTTTTTTATATACCATATAAATTATTAAAGGTAATGCACTCGTGATAATTTTCGTTCAATCTACACCCCGTGGAGAATATTCCAGAATTTTTTCGAAATTTTTTGATAGGTACTTTTCGAGATAAGGCCCGGGACAGCGATTTTTTTGCGAATTTTTAAAAATAATACAAAGAAAAGTGCGCGCAAGTATAATATCATATATATATTTTTTACTCGTGTTTTCACAAGCTTTCATTTGACACCACACTCGATGACCTAGTAAAATTTTTTTTTTTCACTTACGACTTAACCCCCCCAAAACTAACCCCTTAAGTCAAAATTTAATTCTCAAAACTACATGGCTCTGATGAGGCCATCCATTCCTATATTATTACCAAATTTCACCTTTCTATGTCAAATAGTTTCGGAGAAAATCGGGTGTGACAGACAGACAGACAGACAGACAGACACCGAAGTGATCTTATAAGTGTTCCGTACGGAACACTAAAAAGCCACAGATAAAAATAAAGTTTCGTTTACTATATTTAACGGTGGTGAAAGTGGATTTTCCATCATTCAGAAAAAAATGCAAAAAGTTTTAAGATTAAATGTTCAAAAGAATGTGACGAAATCTTGAATTGGAGAATGGAACTGAGAGTGTTGTCACCATTCCAGGCACTGGCTGTATTAACTCAAAATGTAAAATTTGTAAAATGGATGAAACATTTTATAAGCTTCATAAAAACAACCCCTGAAAATAAAATGCTATTTCTGCTTGATGGACATTCACTGAAAAGGAAACATGGGAATCCCGGCATATATGAAAAGGAGCCGCATTCGACCTTCGTTTAATTTAGGTATTTCGATATTGCCGAGTGCAGCGCTCATCATTGGGGTGCGAAAAAAATATTAATTACTTTATTTCTTTACAGTCGATTTCTTCCTTTATTATTGAGATCCGCTATTTAAGGTGAATTTTCTACAATCGGCCTCGCTATAAGGATCCACCAGTTCCAATATATGTAGTGAATTCCATAAGACCCGGTATATATTGGGGGTTGAAATCGGAAGTGAAAAAAAAAAAATTTTACCAGGGAGTGAGGCATCGAATGAAAGTTTGTAAAAACACGAGTTCAAAAATAAATATAATGCAATACTACACGCGATATAATTGGGGTAGAACTTCTTAAAAATAGCTCTGCCTAGTGGTAATTGTTGGCAACCCGCTGGAAATTCCTCTGTTGGTCTGTGGTCTTAAACAATCCCCTACACCGGACAGATATGCTTTTGAATTTCATGTTTTCACCCGCCAGAGATACAATTTGTTCTATCTTACTGAGATGAAAGTTTTAAATTCTAAGAGAATTATGTATGGTCTACATCTAGGATCTTTGTTGAGAATTTGACTGTTATTAAATTTTTTATTTAATTAATGTCATCTTTTCAGTGGATGTTGGTATTTATAATTACAATTATTGTAAAACAAGAAGGCATCTTAATTATACCACAACCTGTAATAAATATCACATTAGAAACTTGGAAAAGAGAAGCCTGATTTCAGAACTGTCGCTTTGCTGATTTTCTTGTTACAATTTCTTCAAGTTTATAATACTGAGTCGACTAATATCACCCAAAAATGATTTTTAAATCATCAATTTAAATGGAATAATTTAGATTTTATACCATTTAAAAGCTCTTAAGAAAGAACATGTTTTTATCAGAATATATATCCTAATATTAATACGACTGTCATACATGTCAAAATAATACATAAACTGAAGTTGTTTTGAGAACCTAATTTTAAGATTTATAGGAAATACGATATTAAGTCAACGCGAAGTTGTTCATTTCATCTGTTGTTCAGATGCTTGGTCTATTCAGAGCCAAATAAATAAATTTACGACAAAATATATTTTTTAACAAGCTAAAATGACAGATTATTACAGTTAGAGAACATATTCTAAGCAGTAAAAAATTTAAGTAATGATGACGTTGAGTTTCTAAAAATTCACGGATATTAATGTAACTTGACGCGATTACTAGCAGATACTAGTTGTCGCAACTTTTCTGCACATCTATAATATATATAAAATGCAACAGCTCTCTGTCTGTCCGTTAGTGCGCTTATCGCTCAAGAATCACTTAACCGATTTAAGTGTTGTTTTTTTTAACATACATATGTTCTCTGACCAGGTTATAGGATATATTTGAATGCGTTAGGTAACTTAAGGAATAAGCAGTGACGATAACAATGAATCAAGTCGGAAAAAAGTTTGGCGCTAGCACGTTCTCTTGCAATACACTGCCTAAACCATAAAATATGGAACAATATCATGTAGCAATGAATATAGTATATAAAATGCAACGTCTCTCTGTCTGCCCGTTAGTGCGCTTATGACTTGAGAACCACTTATCCGATTTATATATTTTTTTTTTCTAATTCATACATTTGTTGGGCAGGTTATCTATAAACTTCTATAATATATATAAAATGCAACGTCTCTCTGTCTGTCCGTTAGTGCGCTTATCACTCGAGAATCACTTATCCGATTTACGTGCTTTTTTAAATTTATACGTTAGGTAACATAAGGAATAAGCATTGACGATAATAGTAAATCAAATCGGAAAAAAGTTTGCCGCTAGCGCGTTCTCTTGTAATACGCTGCCTTAACCATTGAATATGTAATAATCTCATGTAGCAAAGAATATCTATAATATATATAAAATGCAAACTGCAACGTCTCTCTGTCTGTCCGTTAGTGCGCTTATCACTCAAGAACCACTTATCCGAGTTACGTGTTTTTTTTTTTTTTAATATACATATGTTCTTTGGCCAGGTTATAGTGTATATTTTAATGCGTTTGGTAACTTAAGGAATAAATAGTGACGACAATAGTGAATTAAGTCGGAAAAAAGTTTACCGCTAGCGCGTTTTCTTGCAATACACTGCCTAAACCATTAAATATGGAACAATATGAATGAATATAATATATAACATGCAACGTCTCTCTGTCTGGCTGTGTGTCCGTTAGTGCGCTTATGACTTGATAACCACTTAGCCGATTTACATGTTTTTTTTTATCTCATACATTTGTTCTCTGGCCAGGTTATCTATAATCTTCTATAATATATATAAAATGCAACGTCCCTCTGTCTGTCCGTTAGTGCGCTTATCACTCGAGAATCACTTATCCGATTAACGTGCTTTTTTTTAGATTTATACATATGTTCTCTGGCCAGGTTATAGGATATATTTTATTATATTAGGTAACATAAGGAATAAGCAGTGACCATAATAGTAAATCAAGTCGGAAAAAAGTTTGCCGCTAGCGCGTTCTCTTACAGTACCCTGTCTTAACCATTAAATATGGAACAATATCATGTAGCAAAGAATCTCTATACGTGTTTATTTTTAATTCATCCATATGCTCTCTGGCCAGGTTATGTAATAATAATAATAATAATAATCTATATAATATATATAAAACGTAACGTCTCTCTGCCTGTCTCTCTGTTCGTTAGGGCGCTTATGACTCGAGAGCCACTTATTCGATTTACGTGTTTGTTTTTTTTTTAATTTACACATATGTTCTCTGGTCAGGTTATAGGATCTATTTTATTACGTTAGGTAATATAAAGAATGAGCAATGATGATAATAGTGAGTCAAGTCCACGCGAGCGGAGCCGCAGGCACGGCTAGTCATTATATAAAGCAAACAACCATAAGGCAATAAAAATAACTTTTTTCGTACCATTTTAAAGTAACCAATGGTAACTGCGGTAACTTATAAGTATACATGGAAAAAAACTGATTTACTCGGTGCTTTCGTCGTAATCCCGTAGTTTAAAAATAAATTCTAAGACTAAAAAACCGGCCAAGTGCAAGTCAGACTTGCACAATTAGTGTTCCGTACGGTGCTTTTAAAATAAAAAGTTTTTGTTACGGAGTTATAAAATGATCAGTGATTTTATAAAACATACCCCAAATGAAATTTTTTGTTTATACTCTATTTATTTGAAAGTAATAGCAATAAATCATCTAGAACTATGCAAATCAGCATTAAGCGGTAATAAGCGCCCCAGAGATTTATCTACATTTTACCTGTAATGCAGCAGTTCAACAACGTTATTGGAATACCATCTGGCATCGGTCTCATAATCGCAATCTCTTATGTTTTAATACAATAGAAAAACAACACTTTTTTTGTCTGAATATAGTTCTGGCCATTGGTGGTGCTCCTGGGCGTATACGTATTATTTGCGAGTAGTATGAATAAAACAGTTTTATAATGTTTAAATATTTATTAGAAAAAAATAACTTTTTATAATGAAACATTATTGATAAAAAAATATACAAATGAGGAAGTCAAACAATAATAAAAAAAGTATTACCAGTCTTCTATTTTCAGCAACTGTTATCCGACTCATTTAAATTTACATGAATAATTAAAGGTTCAACAATGGCATCCATTGCCATGTCCACCATCCATATTTTATCTTCCACCCTCATTACATGCTCGACGCATTTTCGCCAATTTTCTGTGGAAACATTAGATATGGCATTCTGAAAAATGTTTTGTATATCTGCTAATTTATAGGTCGTATTGTTGCTGGTGACTTCATCTTTAACCTGTACTCGTAAATTTCTATCGGATTGAGCTCGCAATAATATGGTGGCAGGCGACAAACAGTAATATTACGTTTTTTTGTCACTTGTCTTTATTTTTGAGAGCTTTAGCTTTATAAGGTCTCATAATTCTGTCTTTTCGAAATCAAATGTTTTTCTCGGTCATCCAAGATTGGATGTCTTTTCAGCCAACCCAAGGTTGGAACTCGTTCTAATTTTCTAGAATGATAGCTTGCGTTATCTATTACAGTAACAGAACCTTCTGGTATTAAGTCTGTCACTTGCAAAAACTAATCTTCAAGTATATCTGAATTCATATGTTCGTGATAATCTCCTGTTTTCTTGGATACGAATGTTAATTGCAAAAACTAATCTTCAAGTATATCTGAATTCATATGTTCGTGATAATCTCCTGTTTTCTTGGATACGAATGTTAAAAGACCTCCGTTTACAAAACCACTTTCACTTCCAATATGCGAAAAGTTAACCTACATCCTTTACCAGATGTAAAGGTTTAAAACCACTAGACAGACCTTCATTGATTGCTTGGCGAGCATTTTTGATATTTCCATCTTGCCAAAATTTCTTGACTGTGTACCCTTCATTTATCCACGTCTTATCTAAGTAATATATCCTTTTTCCTTCATAGCGAGCTTATCTAACTTTCTTTAAATAGTCTTTTCTCCAGTATTTCTCCACTTTCAATCAATGAAGATTTTCTTTCATACAATCAATGAAGATTTTCTTTCATACTTTTTCCAATAAAAATTAATACCTTTCAAAACACTTTATGGGTATTTCTGGGTGGCTTATCGCAGCCTGCAGGATCATATCTAAAGCTGGAATTCTTTTTTTCATTAAAAAGTCATGAACAATACGCCTTATTGCTGGTTTTGTGTTGTCTGTCGGCTGAAGTTCTTTTCTGCTCGGTCTCTTTTTAGAAAAGTCTACATTCCCTCCTTTTCTTCTCTTAAAATTCTGTAAACTATGGCTTTACCAATTCTGGTCATTAAGGAACATTTTGCCACACAATCGTCCACCCTTAAATCACAATTTTGATTGTTTTTAACGCAGTCAAATACATTCTTAACTATACTCTTTTCATTATGGGTTAGCTGTCCGAACTTTTGGCGTTTCGCTGGAGAAGACATTTTGTTAACACACTAACTGTCTGGTCACTAATTGGCTTGACACTTGGGCACGCTGCTCTAAATCTGTATTTATAGTTGAGGCAATAGGAAGGTATATAAATAAAATGTTTTGATCGGCAATAAAACTTCGTTACAAAAGAGCATTGTTACCTGAAAAGTACCTGAGAATAGATAGCACGCAGATAGTCTACAGAAAAATGTGTTAGTTCTCTCGCGCATTTTTTGAGAAATATGGTACGTATTTCGTCAGCGCAAGAAGTTTTTGGATGTTTATTTTCATTAAAATACGTTTTATGATATGCTAGCTGAATACAATATCGGACCTGAAAATTTATTATTGTACTTGTAGCTTATATTGGCACCGAAATTAAATGCAAACTTCTATAATCTTACATTTACCCAAAACTAAAATTTATGTAGCCATGTCCCTATTAAATTAACCTCACTGAACGTATCATAATAGCCTTTAAACTTTAACAGCTAATTTAGGTGCTCTAACAAAGGTTAAAGTTTACAAATTGTACACTGAAGTTAAGCTGGAGGGTTATTCTAGCTCATAATTGATATAAACAATAGTAACACAATAGTTTGATTTAGACCAAGAAAGTTCATAACAAAAGGCGTTTTCTGATTTATAATTACACATCTGAAATAATACGTATGTGAGGCGAAAAGTCCCAACTATATTTTGGCCAAAAATTTGATTCTTTAACATAGTTTCCTCCAAGAGGAAGATATATTTATTCCTGCGATTTTTCAACATTTGGATACCTTTCATATGGTATTACTTGTTGAGCTCTCTAAAATAAGGCCTCAGTTTCCCATTCGATTTCTTCATTTGAGCCAAGTCTCTTTCTCTGAAGCCACTTTTTCAAATTTGGAAAGAGGTAACAATCGCTGGGGGTCAGATCAGGTGAATACGGCGCACAATGTGGCTAAACGAGTAAAGGGGTCTGGAATAGTAAGTTACTGCTACTCTGACGAATTTTCTTGTTTGCGTGTAGTATATATCCTCTAAACTGATATGGCCTAAAACCCTTAAAACCAGTAAATATATATATATATATATATATATATATATATATATATATATATATATATATATATATATATATATATATATATATATATATTTGGGTTTAACTGTATACATACACAAGTAATAGATAACAATTATACAACTAACTGTTGTGTTCCCATTCGCCTTCTCTAAACCTCTCTATCGTCCGCCGTCTCTTAGTCCATTCCTCGTCACCAGAGTCTTCTGGGCCATCTTGTATCGGTCATTCTGAGTAGGTGTCCAAACCATTTTAATCCTCTATTTTCTATTCTTTGTATAATTGTTTCTGTTGCTGCTGTTCTATTGCGTATTTCTTGGTTTGTTATGTGTTGGAATTTTGACACTCCGGCGCTTCTTCTCAGGTAATTCATCTCTATCGTCGTTATTTTTCTTTGTTCTTGTAACGCATATACCTCTATAATTATTAGGGTCTTTTCTATTTCCTTTCTTATAGATTGATGAAATGTAACTTTTTTTCCATTCGGTAGGTGTTTTTTCCTTGTGATATACAATTATTAATTAAGCTAGTTATTGTTCTCCACATGGTTATACCTCCATTTTTAATCATTTCTGCATAGATATCACCTGGTTCGGCCGCTCTTCCATTCTTCATCGTTTTTAGATTTGCTTCTACTTCCTCCATGGTTATTTCGTCCCAGTCCTTTCCCTCTGTGTCTTCTGATTCATTGTCCTCTATACTAAGGAATTCTTGTCTGTTTTCAGTTAGTAATATTTCGTAATAATTTTTCTATTCTTCCAGGGATATTAAATTTACCCCTCTCTTTGTTGTTCGTTTTCATATTTTTGATGGTTTGCCACACTTCTGTCGATTGTGCTCCTCCAATATACGTGTTAATCTGTGCACATTTTCGTTCCCAGTATTCATTTTTTTCTTTGTATTCTGCCATATACCGTTCTTTTTAATCCCGTGAATCACTCATTTTTTTTTAATGCATATTTTAATAACAGTAATATCCGTATATATGCTTTTCAGGTTGCTGAATTTAAATCTGATATCAAATTGACGATTTTGATAGTTGACAGCTGTGAAATAGCAGTCAAATCACCATCAACTATTGAAAAACTTGAAATACTCTTATAACATTATGTTTTTGAGGTCGCTGAATTTGCGATTTTAAAAGTTGGTAGCTGTCAAATTTATAAAAATTTGATTATATTTACTTGCTTCTTTTTCCTGTGTTTTTGTATTTTATTTTAATTGATATATAATTTATTTATTAACTTTTCATTCACAATTTATTCACCAACATTTTCTCTCTCTTTTTAATTTTACTAATCTCTTCTCCGACTAATTCGGTTTCGGTCGGAATGTCAACTCTGACTTTGCTAGCAGCATTGTGAGCAAAGAAACTATAAAATAAGCAGACCAGTCTTCACATCGAGAAAGATAAAAAGATTTTGGAGGTCATCTGTATCTCCTCATTTACAAGGCTGCTTACATTTATATATTCATTATAAAATTTTTATTCATTTCAAGCAAATCAAAGTGTGTCAGATTAATGAAAGATAGAGATAAGAGTGACCCGCCAAATAATCTCTCTTTGTGGGAGACCAGCTTATACAACTGTACAGTCCAGTTCATATGTTTGTGTTGTATTCTGGTTACTTATCTAATAGTGCCAACAAGTGAAATATAAGTCTAAATATTATTAGTTAAATATATGTAATAAAAATCTTATTTCACTAGTTGGCAGTATTGAAAAGATTACTGGAAGTAATAGTACTGGGAGTAAATAGTTTCGAAGATTTTATTCTGAGGAGATTTTTTACAGCTAAAGGTAGAAAAAAATGTTTTAAGTACTTGACATCTGTCAAAATCATTAGCAGCTTTCATGAAATTGAGAAAACAGATTCTATTTGTAATGAAAAAATATGCGTTATACTCAGTGGTGATTTGACGGCTGGTAAAAGCTGCCAAGTATCAGCAAATTCAAAAACATAAAGTTATGAGATTATTTCAAGTTTTTGAATAGTTAACGGTGATTTGACTGCTGCCAGCTGTCCAAGTCGTCGTTCTGGCATCAGATTCGAATTCAGCGACCCCAAAAACATCAGGTTAAAAGATTATTTCAAGTTTTCAACAGTTGATGGCTATTTGACAGCTGTTAACTGTCAAAATCGTCAAGTTAATATCAGATTTAAATTCAGCCACCTGACAAGCATATATACGGATATTACTGTTATAAAAATATGCTTAAAAAATGTGTGATTCAAGAGATTTAAGCAAATATTTGTTTTAAAATTTTTACTACTAGATTCTAGATTGAGTTA
Organism: Pachyrhynchus sulphureomaculatus; assembly: GCA_019049505.1. Taxonomy (NCBI): domain Eukaryota; kingdom Metazoa; phylum Arthropoda; class Insecta; order Coleoptera; family Curculionidae; genus Pachyrhynchus; species Pachyrhynchus sulphureomaculatus. The sequence continues at coordinate 60,264,997 of CM032447.1, forward strand.
GATTGATCTGTTAGCTATTAGGTGGCTAAGATGCTATAATTATTATACATTATTGACTAACAGAAAACAAGAAAATACATATTGGATAAGGAAGCAATTCATAGCCCAGTTGATCCATTTTCACCATCGATTTTATGGAGTTTTGAGCTGGTGCATTATCTTGGTGAAATAATACTTTTTTTCGCTACATGCACACTTTTTCTTCTTGATCGTACTTTTCAAACGGTCCAATACACCAATGTAAACTTTCGGTGATTATTAGTCCCCTTTCAAAATTGCGGATCAATATTATTCCATACACATGCCAGGAAATACTCGCCAAAACCTTTTCAGTTGTTGTTTGTGTTTTTAAACGCTTCGGTCGGTTTTCATGCAGTTCTACGTCCATTTTTACGAATCGACGGAGAAACTCCTTTGGATTACGTCGAAACCTAAACAGCGTTCTGAATCATCGATACGTTGTTATCTATAATATATATAAAATGCAACGTCTCTCTGTCTGTCTCTCTGTCTGTTTGTCTGTCTGTCTGTCTGTCCGTCTGTCTGTCCGTTAGTGCGCTTATCACTGGAGAACCACTTATCCGATTTACGTGTCTTTTTTAAATTCATACATATATTCTTCGGCCAGGTTATATGATAATAATAATAATCTGTATCTATAATATATATAAAATGTAACGTCTCTCTGTCGGTCTGTCTGTCCGTTAGTGCGCTTATCCCTCGAGAACCACTTATCCGATGTACGTGATTTTTTAAATTCATACATGTTCTCAGACCAGGTTATAGATATATATTTTATTACATCTATAATATATATAAAATTCAACGTATGTCTGTCTTATCCGATTTACGTACTTTTTTTTTTTAAACATACATATGTTCTTTGGCCAGGTTAACTATCTATAATATATAAAATGCAACGTCTCTCTGTTCGTTAGTACGTAACGTATTTTTTTTTTTAAAACATACATATGTTCTCTGGCCAAGTTATAGGATATATTTTTATTGCGTTAGGTAACATGAAGAATAAGCAGTGACGATAATAATGAATCATTCGGAAAAAAGGTTACCGTTAGCGCGTTCTCTTGCAATACACTGCCTAAACCATTAAATATTGAACAATATCATGTTGCAAAGAATATAATATATATAAAATGCAACGTCTCTCTGTCTGTCTGCCTGTCTGTCTGTCTGCCTAGATAATGGGAGATAAGGTGAGATAATGGGAGATAAGGTGAGATAATGGGAGATAAGGTGAGATAATGGGAGATAAGTATAAATAATGGGAGATAAGGAGAAATAATGGGAGATAAGCAGAGATAAGTCTAGATAATGGGAGTTATGGTGAAATAATCGGAGATAAGGAGAAATAATGGGAGATAAGGAGAAATATTGCTAGATAAGTCGAGATAAGCCTAGGTAATGGGAGATAAGGTGAGATAATGGGAGATAAGGAGAAATAATGGGAGTTAAGGAGAAATAATGGGAAATAAGGGGAAATAATGGCAGATATTTTATTACGTTAGGTAACATAAGGAATAAGCAGTGACGACAGTAGTGAATCAAGTCCACGTGAGCGGAGCCGCGGGCACGGCTAGTTTCTAATAAACCGTGAGAGTGCGCGGGATCCATCGGACACTACCTTTTTTGCAAATATTCACACAAAATATGCCTTACGTGGTCTGTTAATATCTTCCGATGTCAGCTATGTCTCTCACATGCACTATGAGGTCATTCCGAAAAATATGGTTTTTTTTCTTATATTTTTGAAGTGCACCCAGAACGTGGTGCATCATCGGTGGTTGTACGACCGCATTTAAGTTCACTAAACCATTGACAAATAGTGTGTTTAATCAACACATTTGTTTTATTTGTCTCATCGTTTTGCAAAAAACAAAATTAGCGTCACACAAACAGCTGTAACTCACAAACTAATGGATAAAATGCCATGAAAATTTTACACGAACCTTTTGAGAGTTGACAGTAAATGAAAATTATATGGGTTTTTGTTTGTACTACCATCTCTCAAAAAATCCCGATACTTTTCAGCCCATGTAAGTATATGAATATACACTTAGGCTGAAAATTTTTTGGTCTGACACATAGATGTCGCCCTTTTCAAAAAAAAATCCATATGATTTTTAGGAAGTACCAACCTTCAAACGATATGCATTCATGACATTCCGACGATGAATTGAGAAGGTACGACGGTTTTAGTGACGCTACTTTTGATATTTTCAAAACAATAGAAAAAATCGAATTTCGTATGTTGATTAAACATTGTTTTTTGATGGGAAAAAATACCGTTAAAGCAAAGCAATGGCTTGATAAGTGTTACTCTGCTCTTGGAAAATCACTCATCATTTACTGGTATGCCAAATTTAAACGTGGTCGTACAGGTAAAAATGATGACGAACGCTCTGGACGCCCAAATAAGGCGGTTACACCGAAAAAGTGAAATTGCGTGAGATAGCTGACACCCTAAAGATATCAAAAGAACGTGCTGGTCATATTCTGGATGAACATTTGGGCATGAGAAAGCTCTATTCGAAATAGGTACCGCGTTTGCTCACAGTGGACCAAAAACAACAACGTGTTGATGATTCTGAGCGCTGTTTGGACCTGTTTGGACCTGTTTGAGAGCAATAAAAAAGATTTTTTCACGCGATATGTGACAATAGATGAAACGTGGATCCACTACTACACACCGAAATCAAATTGGCGGTTAGTTGAGTGGGCAGCAGCCGGTAAAAGCCGCCCGAAGCGACCAAAGACACAATAGTCGGCTGGGAAGGTTTTGGCCACTGTATTTTAGGATGCGCATGGAATAATTTTCATCGACTATACTCATGAGGGAAAAACCATCAATAGCGAATATTATATAAAGTTATTGGTGTTTGAAGGCAGAAATCTCAAAGAAACGGTCCCAAATTAACAAGAAAAAAGTGATCTTTCATCACGACAATGCACCGTGTCACAAGTCAACGGTTACGATGGCAAAATTGCATGAATTGAAGTTCGAGTTACTTCCTCATCCATTGTATTCTCCAGATTTGGCCCCCAACGACTATTATCTATTCGCAGACCTCAAAAAATGCTCGCAGGAAAGCGATTTGGCTCCAATGAAGAACAGGCTTATTTTGAAAGCAAAGACAAATCCTTCTACAAGAAAGGTATAGAAATGTTAGAAAAGCGTTGGACTGATTGTATAGCTCTTGAAGGGGACTATATTGATGAAAAAATGTGTTTTAACTAGCTAGACCAAAAACTTTTCAGCCTACGTATTAACATATGTTTAGAATCGCCGAGAAAATTTAATTGTACAAAAATGCGTAGTGTATAATAACAGTAAACTAATACTTTAAAAAAAAATTAAACTGACTTCTGAAAAGTGAAAAAGTACCAAATAATATCTTCTGTTAATTGTAAAAAGGAAATCCCTATCTGCATATAAAAAAATGTGTAATGAGTGAAAGAAATCTTCGCTGCTCTGTATCTAAAAAATAGCACAACAAACACACATACATATGGCACTAGCGTTCGTAACAACACGGTAAAAGTCAATAAAGCTATAACGAATGCGTGAGGCCCCGAACAAATTGATGATGTGCTATTCGATTTTAAACTGACCATATATTGTACAGTGGTGATCTTCAAATAACTTTCGTAGTGTCCTCTAAGCAGATAGAAATACTTCCTTGATCTACCAGGACCTCTGTGTACAACGATTTTGAACATAAATGTTATTGAAGGAAATTCTCTGCGCTTCTGAAGGCTGTCAAAATTAAACCGCTGCAATATTGCATTGTCTATTTCTCTCTGAGGGTATATTCCATCGTCTTGATAAAATCTTTGCACTCTTTCTCTAAAATAAAATATATATATATATATATATATATATATATATATATATATATATATATATATATATATATATATATATATATATATATATATATGTATATATATGTATAATAATTATTTATTAGTTCCAAGAATAACAATAGTTATAAACACAAAAAGATAAAAGGACATTCACAAAAACACATACATATGTTTATGACAAAAACACAAGGCTCAAAAGACATCATTAAAGACAGTCAGCGGAAGATGAAAAGCATCCTTAACAAGTAGCAATAAAATTAACATTTTTATTCATAAGTTAAGTCTGTCTGAATCACTAAAGAAAATGTCTGTAGTATAATAAGCTTTTGATAATAAAAACTCTTCGTTTTGGCTCTTACTTGCGGTAATTTTCGAACGCTCTCTGGGAAACTATTAAATATTTTAACGGAAGAATATTGTACACCTCTTTGGATATAACTAAAATTACGCTTCTCAATAACAAGATCTGTTTTAGTCTAGTTTCATAATTATGTCTGTTTTGCGCATTTTCAAAGAGATCTTTGTTAATACGAACAAACATAAAGGAGCCCAATATATACATACTAGTTAAAGTTAAAAGGGATTTACTGACAAAGACATTCCTACATTTTTCACGACAATGCATCTTAAAAGTAGCTCTGATACATTTTTTTGTAATTTAAAAATTTTGTCTACTTGGGGAGAATTTCCCCAAAAAATCAAACCATACCTGAACCTGGACTGCACGTAGGCATAATAGGCTATCAAGGCAGCATCAACGTCTACATTATTTGATAAAATTCTCAGTGCATAACAATATTTGGAGATACCAGCCGCGGCAATCTCCACATGCTGTCTCCAATCAAGTTTAGCATCAATATTGACGCCCAGTAAAGACAGATGCTGAGATGTTTGAATATCGCTACCCTTATAAGGAAACGTGAGAAAATGACCAACCCTCCTGCCAAAAACCAGACACTGTGTTTTTGAAACATTCCGTAGAAGGTCATGGGTTGTAAAATAACGATCTAGAATTTCACAGGCTCTCCCCACATCAGCGACTATCTCTTGTGGAGTGTCACCACTAAAGATCATGGTTTTGTCGTCCGCATATAGAACTGTAAACTTTCCTGTTATGTTAGGCAATTCGTTTGTATAAAGTATATAAAACAGCGGGCCTAAAATAGATCCCTGAGGTACACCCCTCGTAACAGCGACCCTGTCTGAAAGAAAAGACCTGCCATAATTATCAGTCTCCATCACTTGCTGAGTGCGATTATTCAAGTAGGAGGCTATTAACTTTAATGTATTTCCCCTAATACCCGGGTGTTCCAATTTTATGCATAAAGTCTTATGACTGACACTATCAAAGGCTTTCGACAGATCAATACACATTGCCATAGTTATCTTTCTGCTATTTAGTGAATCCAGAACGTTCGACAATGCATGATAAACGGCTCTCATGGTGGACTTTCCCTTTATAAAACCGTTTTGATTGGATGCAATCATCGAGTGCCTCTCCAAGAATCCAAGAAATCTCCCATTAATAATCGTCTCAAAGATCTTTCCAACATTAGAGAGAAGAGATATCGGTCTGTAGTTTTTCTCATAATTTGCTGTTCCTTTCTTATGGATTGATTTACAATGGCATATGTATATGTATACACATATGCCATATAGGTATATTCATATATATATATATATATATATATATATATATATATATATATATATATATATATATATATATATATATATAGGGCATTATGAAAATCGTTTAATATATTGAAACCAGTAAATCCTTGTATCAGGTGCAATTGCAGAAACATGGTACTAAAATGACGTTCGTTTACAACTATGAGAAATTGATCCCGCAGTTCTGTGATTTTTCAGCATATACGACAATATCTGTCACAATGTTGCTATGTTTGGAATCAGAAGCTCTTATTTATATTATAAGCTAGGTCCTGCCTCGTAATGAAATGAATTACTGTGTTTGGTGAGGTCATCTCGTGATATGGTCGCTCCCAAAAGTAAGAAACCTGGTTATGTTGGCTGCTAGACATTCGCATAGCCCGTGCTTAGCTATTTCGTTATTTTCCATGCATAGCCGACGTTCGATTATTTACGCCAGTCCGAGGCTTTGCATATGATTTTTTAGCCTACGATGGCCAGGGTATCGTCCCAGTAAAGTCTTGAATTTTTGTTCAACCATTTTCAGTAGTTGGTCTGTTGTTATGTATTTCATCGGACAACTAATGCATGTATTTGCATATGTCAAGCCTGATAGCCTGCGTTAGTATTGATAGGCACTTTCCTTTGCCTAGTTTGATATTATTCTTTTCGCTGTTTCATGAGTAAAGCACGAAGCGGGCTCTGGTCTCATGAATTTCGACTCTGCACTCTTCCTTGCAAATTTATATGATAACAAATTAAAGGAATTATAGTTTTCCAGTTCAAGGAAGCATCTGAAGAGTCAGAAACAAACCATATTAAAAAAGATTATTTGCGAAAGGAAATAACATATATTAACAATCGAAAGCAGATATTTTTCACAAGCACTAATAATTATTACATTTTTAAATATTTCATATTTTACTAAGTCACAAAATGGCCGTTTCAATAAATAAAATATTCTCGAATCGCTTTTACATGTTTCCCATGCGATTCCGAGCGCGAACAAATTTATATTTCACGATAGACATCGCGCTGATTTGCGTGACATCCTACACTACACAGACATGTGTAAAACAAAGATTTTGTTTAACTTCTTACCTTTTATATAAAAAGTATTTACAACCATATTTATAAGAAAATATATTTTGTCACAATAGTCTTATTGAACTCTGTTAACATCTTGTTTTTTACTTCAAAATCCGATTGTTTCAGGAAAACATTTCCCAACCAAAATTAATATTTGGCAACACTGTTGGAAGAGGCGTCACAAAAAAAGTTCTTTATTTGGCCCAAGTAATGACCCATTTTAATATAATAAACGATTTTTCTAACTTTTATAACTTAGATTTATCTCTATCCTAAAATAAACCAAACTACGTTTGTGAGTTGTTTTGGTTATTTATTTCAAAAATATCAATGAGCCCTTGATTACTTTGCAAATGACGGTGACAATATTTTTGAAGTCATAACTAAAACTCATCACGAACGAAGTTTAGTTTATTTTGAGTTAGAGATAAATCTAAATTATATCACGATTCAATCGTGGTAGTTGATTAATTAATTAATTGAGCTGCTACTTACACGATCTCATCTCTGTTTAGAGAGAGTTTATTCAGTAATGTTGGATTTAATTCTTTCTTATCGAAATATTATTTTTGGAAGATTTGTTTGTGGGAAGCTTTATCCATTCAAAAATTTTACTTTCGAACATTATGTTTTTGTACAGTTTGTTGTTCACAAATTTTGATTTTCCTGACAAATTTTACTTTAGAAAATGTTGCTTCAAAAAACATTCAGTTTAAACCTCATTTTCGGACTTTTCATCATCAAGATGCACTGTCATGCTTATTACTATAACTAGATACCTAATGAAACAAATGTTGTAAATCAGCTTCCACAATATTAACGAGGGTTGCCATTTTCTACAACAAAAAGATACAATAGCTGGGGCTGCTATTTCAAAAAGTTCTAAGATGTATTTCCCAGTAGAGTTTATTTATCCTTTTGATAAAAAAAATTCAATGGAGTTTTATCATTTACTCTTTGGTTAATCTCGGATTTCCTCTTAGTAGTGGTAAACCTTAGCATAATAAAAAAATATTCCAGAAGGGAAACAGGAAACACAAAAAGATAAAGACATTATTCACGGCTTATCATACCAATGGGGGATAATTTTTATATGGAGTAACGTATTGAACTAAGGGTATAATTTTAAATGTCTGAGAGAGGATATTCAGGGGGAACTTTCAAGATTATAATAGGTAGCGGCATAACTATAAATTTGTTTGGAATTCTTTTACAATACCCTGGCAGAAGCAGAGAAGGGCAAAATTGGGGTTTAAATTATTTATAATTTCATGGCCAACAGATCGTGTCATGTGGTTGTGAAAGGCCGCAGATTTTCATAAATTTTTAGGCAAAAATGGGAAAAGGTAAAAGGATGCGGGGGAAGTTTTTAGGTAGACGACGCGACGTACATAAATAATTTCTAGGGAAAGTTTGGGTTTAGTTATGGTTTTCATAAAATTTTATACCCTGGGAATAATAGAAAGAGTTTCTAATTTTATGATGTTCTTCGAAACTCTTCTTTGTGCAGATTTCATAATACAATGTCTAATGTTGTTTAGTAATGTCTCGCTCGCAATCAAAGTTTTATCACAATTTGGAAACAGAAAAACTTTTGTTTTAAGATATTAAGGGGTTACATACACCTGGATGCTGCAAAAAGTATGTATATTTAAAAAAAATAAATGTTATTAAGTGAATAATACAAAAGAATGGCGATTAAACAAATTTATGGTACTTTAAATTATAAGAACAAGTTTTTTTTTAATATTTTTTAAATGTTAACATTATTTTTTATCGGGTAAAATGGATCGGGGGGTAAGAAACTTAATTGACATTATGAAGAGATACAACATACCCCTGCTTGCTCTCCAAGAAACAAAACTGAAACTAAATTTGGTGGTTCAGTGCTCTTTAACAGCGGAGGCGTAAATAGGCTGCTGGGTACAGGATTTCTGTTAAATGAGGAGCTTAAGCATATAGTAGTAGAATTAAGAGCAATCTCGGAGAGAGTGTGCTGGTTACGTTTAAGAGGAAAGTATCGGAAAATAACAATAATTAACATACATGCCCCAAGCGAAGACAAGGCTACGGACACAAATTTAGAGTTCTACAATCAACTGGAAGAAATACTAAATAGTTTAACACGATATGACATCAAATTGATTATAGGCGATTGTAATGCAAAAATTGGACGAGAAGACATGTATAAGAACATTACAGGAGGAAAAAGTAAACACGAAACCTCAAACGAAAACGGCAAACTGCTCATCAACCTCGCAACGGAGCAAAACTTAAAAATTATGAGTACATACTTTGACAGGAAAGATATCCACAAAACAACATAGATTTCTCCAGACGGGAAAACTGAAAATCAGATAGACCATGTTTTGGTAGAGAGTAAACATGCAAGAGCAGTGAAAAACATTAGAAGTTATAGGGGAGCAGATAGCAACTCGGACCATTTTATGGTGGTTTTTGGAAATGAAACAAGAAGTTCCAAAACAGCAAAGGAGAAAAACGAAGGCAATTAGAAGATATGAAGTGGAACTACTAAGAGACGACAAGATTCACCAAGATTTTGAACAGAAAATAAACGAGAAGCTGCACAGCACAATGGAGGAGGACGACTCAAATATGGAATGGGCACAATTGAGAGCAGTAATGACCGAAGTGGCAGAAGTAGTTATGAAGAAAACGCGCGAATCAAACGAGAAGGACTGATTTGATCTGGAGTGTAGGAGAGAGCTGGAAAATAGAAACAAAGCCAGAATCCAAATGAACAAACTACACACCTCTGACACCAAGGAACTGTATGAACAGGCGAAAAAGAAGGCCAAGCAGATGTGCAGAAAGAAAAAACGGATGTACTGGGAGGAAAAACTACAGAACATAGAAGACCATATGGTCAACAAGGACATCAGAAATTTCTACCAGGAAGTGAAGGCCAACAGAACGGGACGGGCAAGAAGCACATGTTTCTACAGAAGTAAACAGGGAACACTAATAGGGGACTTACCCGGAAAATTAGACAGATGGGCAAGCTATTTTGAGGAATTACTAAACTCTCTGGGTACCGAAGACGAGAACCAAAATAACCAGCCATCAATCGACCGGGGTGGAGGGTCGAGCGAAGCCCAAATATCTGAGCCAACGGACCGGGAAATAGAGGAGACAATAATGACGTTAAAAAGCAATAGAAGCCCAGGAGAAAATGGAATTGCTGCAGAAATGGTAAAGGGAGGAAAGCAAGAGCTGCATAAAGGAATCAGCATACTAATGAGGAAAATTTGGAGGCAAGAGAAATTACCGGATGAATGGAGAAACGCTGTTATATGCCCTGTGCATAAAAAGGGAGACAGAACCCTGTGTCAAAACCATAGAGGGATTACCCTCTTAGATGTAACGTATAAAGTATTTGCCCTACTGGTTAGGAATAGATTAACCGAATAAATACGAAAATGAAGTCATAGGCGAATATTAAGGAGGGTTTAAGAAAGGAAGATCCACTATAGACCAAGTCTTCACGATGAAACAACTACTACACAACAGCTAAGAGCGGAACTTGGGACTGCATATTCTTTTCGTGGATTACAAACAAGCCTACGACTCCATAATAAGATCGAAACTTTACGAAGCAATGGAAAAACTTAAAATTCCGCCGAAGTTGATAAGACTGGTTAAAATCACTATGAATGAAACATGGCACAGAGTCTCGCTGGAGGGGGGCTTGTCCAGGGCATTTGCAGTGAGGAAAGGTTTGAGACAGGGAGACCCGCTGTCCACGACACTGTTTGGTCTGACCTTGGAGGCCATTTTAAGGGAGAGCGGAGTGCAGACTAAAGGAATAATATACCATAGGAAACAGCAGGTCGTTGCTTTCGCAGATGATTTAGCACTTATTACAAGATCAAAGAGTGAACTACAGAAAATGTTCAGGGACATGGAAGCAACAGCTAAACAATACGGTCTATATATAAATGAAGAAAAAACAAAGTATTTCGAAATGAGAGCTGAAGAATGATCTAGGGGGGAAAAGATAAAAATTAAGAGCAAATGAAGTAAAGAGTATAACTTCGAGAAAGTTAGCCATTTTGAATACTTGGGTGTGACGATCACTAATAGAGCTGATGACGACGTGGAGATCGAGAAACGAATATCGAATGGTAGCAAAGCTATAGGAACCCTAAATACAATGATAAAGTCCAAACTGATAAGTAGAAGAGCTAAAGAAAGGATTTATAAGACAGTGATTCAGCCAGCAGTGGTGTACGGTAGCAAAACATGGATTCTGAGCCGAAGAAATACAGAAAAGCTGGAAAGATGGGAGAGGAGGATGCTCCGTAAGATGTATGGTGGTACAAAATAAGAGGATCGTGGTTGGAGAAGAAGGACTAACCAGGAAGTGAGGGAGCTATATGGACAGCCTAATATCATCCAGAAAATTCGAGCTCGAAGGGTCAGTTGGTTGGGTCACGTATATAGAATGTCGCTGTACAGACATGTAAAGCAGGTGCTAACACTGGGCGAGGGCGACAGGCGCAGAAGAGGAAGACCGAAAAAGAGATGGTTAGAGGATGTAAAAGCTGACATAGTGGCACTGAGGGTACCGGGCTGGGAGCAGAAGACCAGGAATAGGAAGGAATGGAGAGAAATCATCAAAAAAATTTAAGCCATGGGCCTCACCGCCTGAAGAGCTGATGTATATATATATATATATATATATATATATATATATATATATATATATATATATATATATATATATATATATATATATATATATATATATATATATATATATATATATATATATATATATATATATATATGTATATATATATATATATATATATATATATATATATATATATATATATATGTATATATATATATATATATATATATATATATATATATATATATATATATATATATATATATATATATATATAATATATGGCTGATGAAAACTATGGCGCCTCCTTATCTGCAGGATAACTTCAAAAAAAATAAAAAAATCCAAAATGCAAAAATAAAAATTAATCTTGTAAAATAATGTAGTAGTTAAACATTGTCTAAGGTTTTTTTTTCAAAAATAAAAAATATACGTTTCAAACTTTAGTATGCAATTTTCAATCAAATTTTAGTTTAATTATTTATAAAAAATTGTCTATTAGAAAATTAAAAAAAAAAAACTCGATATTTTGTAGACAAGTAATTATTAATATTTAAAAGAAAAGCTAAAAAATATTAAAAATTTACTGAGTAATATTGCAGACAGTGACTGAAATCAAGTAGTGGTCCCAATCTGACGCCAGGTCACATTTAATGTTATAACTTTGTAATGGAATGAAATTATCTTAACTTTTTTAATAATTCTTAGAAAAGTCCGAAAAAAAATCGAATTTTTGAAAAATCGAGATGTATATGTTTAAATTTATTTTCTTTTAGACTGTGACTGTTAGGAATTCACGACGCACTGTTACACTGCATAAATATGACCATATGAGGTTGAGCTTGTCATTCGCGGTATGGTTTCCATTCTATGGCTTTACCCATTTGCCACGCTTCGCTGCTATATATCACAATGCTTCTCAGACTGGTGGTAAAGAGAAGTTTTTTCTTTCTCTTCAATATTTTTTTTTCCAATCCAATGACTTTCTTCCTTTGCAATATCCGGTGTTCTATTTGTGGTTCTGTCCGGCCACTGGTTATTATTTTTGTTCTCAGGTATGTACACTCTCGGCATGGTCTGATTTGGATGGGATCGTCTACCTGGAGGACGTTTGTTTCATCCTTTCCCACACACAGATACTTGGTCTTTTCTTGATTAACTGTCAAACTCCTTAATTCGTATTATTTTAGGAGTTTTTTTTGTCATCAGTTCTAGATCTTGTTTATCTTGTGCTAGCACCACCTGATCGTCTGCAAAGTGCAATGTGTACAGCGTGTTCATTTAGCTCTATGCCCATATTCTGACATGCTCTCCTCCACTTTGCCAGGGCTCTGTCAATATAGATGTTAAAAAGTGTAGGGGAGAGGCAACATCCTTGCCTTAATCCTTTGGTGACTCCAAAACTTTCTGATAGCTGGTCTCCGATTTTTATTTTTGATATTTGACCATTGTTAGCGGTCAGTGAAGAATCTCATCCCTTTCGAGTGAACTGCCCAAGACTGTATTTCTTACTGAGTACAATTTACAGTTATTCAAGTGTGGCGATTTGTGAATTTTCCTGCCACAAGTCAATAAAGAAAACCAGTAGAAAACAACATCAATAAAGAAAACTAGTAGGATCGACCTGGGATATTATTTCACACTACCTGTAAAAGTTAGTTTCATAATTAAATTATAACGCCTACATTGTACCATCACATAATAATCTTTCTAGAGAAGAGAAAAAAATCCACCCATTTCAAACGCCTTTTTGAAGTTCCTTTTCTTCTTGCTCTAGCACGGTTGACGAACTTGTCCGATTATTTTAATTATTGAAAAGTAGTACTTGAAAAAATGGGGACACCAGACCACCCAGTCTTCTTAATCCACAAATTATGTAGCAACAACATCTAGAGTTGAGAAAAATCTGCTTAAGCTATTCCAAGTCGGTAAGGGGGTCAGGAAGGGTTGTATCCTGTCTCCACTACTCTCTAGTATGTGAATGGATTATCCGCAGAGCGACGGAATAGTGGAATGAAGGGGTATCAGTAGAAGGCAAAAAGTTCTCGAACTTAAGATACGCTAATGATACTACAATAATGGCTAGCTCTGAGGAAGAAATGGTTACACTGCTGCATCGAATTGAAAAGGCTAGCGCAAATGTCGGCCTTCCACTAATTCGAAAGAAATGCTCTCTTCTTATAGTAGATCGATCTCAAATTTTTCATCCTCTTAACAAAATTAATAATATACCACTGAAGACAGATATTATATACTTAGGCGTCAAAGAAGAAGTTAAAAGAAGAATAGCGATGACCACAACTGCAATGACAAGCCTAAGTAAAGTATTCACTCATATTCCCCGGAGCCACATGTGGAGCCGAAACAGGGACTATTGATGAAGAATAGAGGCTTTCGAAATTACATGCTACAGGCGGATGCTCAGAATTTCCTGGACAGCTCATAGGACAAATGCATCCGCTCTGAGCGATCTTAATATATAAAATAGTGACAGGCTATTACCATCGATTCAGATAAAAACAGCATCATTTTTTGGTCACATAATAAGGAGGGATGTCATGGAAAAGTTGCTGATCCAGGGGAAAGTCGATGGTAGAAGAAAAAGAGGTAGTTCTCTCAACAGATACAGCGATCAGATCATGTCTACCGGAGATGATGAGAAGTGTCCAAGATAGAGAAGCGTGAGGGGCTGTTGAAAATTCTGTGTAATAACGCAATAGAAGTCACATCGCTCGGAGCCGAGCAACGATGCGGTATAGAGAGAGAGTATGTAGTACGTGTTTTTCGTATACAAGTTGTATTATGCCTTATGGTGGTAAAATAAGGAAGAGTGTCAATCAAAGAAGCATAAGAATGCTGGCCTAATGTAGTCTATCTATAGAGTGTTCGCGCCAGACCTTCCTGATCTAAATCCCTGTTATTTCTCCGTCAGCGAAACGTAGACGTTAATTGTGATGTTAGTTTTAGAATTCTATCAAAGAGAATTGTTCCTCTATTATTTGCTGGTACCTTTTAATCACTTATTTTGAACAATAAGATTGTCGTGCTTGTCTTATTTTTTGTTAGATGATTCATAAATATTGTAAAATATAATTAGCTAAGTTGGGAATGTGGAATCTTTGGCACAATGATACTACTCAGTATATATCACCACTACACTAAACACTTTTTATTTTTGCACTCGACGCGCGTTTCGCTAACCATGGCATGGAGCTTCATAAGGAGCGATGATTGACTGATTGATTGATTGAGTCAATCATCGCTCCTGATGAAGCTAACATGGTTAGCGAAACGCGCGTCGTGTACAAAAATAAAGTGTTTGGTGTAGTGATGATATATACTGAGTAGTAAATATAATTAGGCTTTTGTCCATCTATAGAAAACAGCCAGACCACTGTGCATTTCATTTACGTAAGTTTCATAACTTACAGAGTCACCCGTACACAAACTTAAATTATAAATTTTGGACAAGTCCTTAATTTCATGACCCCCAACGTGTTTGGTTTAAACCGGATTAATTTGAGTAGAAAATAGTATGCTAAAATCATATTCCCAACTTATATCCACATTGCATCTTACCTAGAATAAGATTAAAACAAAATGGCTTAAAATGAGCGTGCATTATTTTGAATTAGATAATGCTCTTACGCTTATTACTTAGTACCTCGAATTTAAAGTTTGTTAATGAGTTTACTGCCATGTTAAATAATGCTTGCTATTTGCTCAACATTAATTAGAAAATATAATTTGAATCTCTGAGGTTGGCAACTTTTATAACTAGGAAATGCAGAAGTTAATTGCACAGGAACTTGCACTTTTTCTATGAAAAGTGGAAAATTTTATATAATTTTAACATGTTGTGGTATAGGTTTGTACAATTATTTTTGTCTGTAGGGAAAACATGATAATATAACACGTAGGCTGAAAAGTTTTTGGTCTCACACATATGATTTGTAGGAAATACCAACCTTCAAACGATACATGTTAAAATTTCATGATATTTCGACGATTAGTTTACA
Organism: Pachyrhynchus sulphureomaculatus; assembly: GCA_019049505.1. Classification (NCBI taxonomy): domain Eukaryota; kingdom Metazoa; phylum Arthropoda; class Insecta; order Coleoptera; family Curculionidae; genus Pachyrhynchus; species Pachyrhynchus sulphureomaculatus. The sequence goes on from CM032447.1 coordinate 60,280,300, forward strand.
AGTTACAGCGGTTTTAATAACGCTACTTTTAATAATCAATGGAAAAAATCAAATTTTGTGTGTCGATTAAACACTGGTTTTTGATGGGAAAAATACCGTTCAAGCAAAGTAATGGCTTGATAAGTGTTACTCTGCTCCTGGAAAATCACTCATCTGGTATGCTAAATTTAAACGCAGTCGTACAGGTAAAAATGATGATGAACGCTCTGGACGCCCAAATGAGGCGGTTACACCGAAAAACATAAAAAAATCCACAAAATTGTTCTGGACGACCGTAAAGTGAAATTGCGTTAGATAGCTAATACCCTAAACCAGGAGTGCTCAAACGGTCGATCGCGATCGACAAGTCGATCGCGAGTGCTTTTTGAGTCCATCTCGAGAAAAAAATTCCGATATAGAACTATTCACAGATTTTGTTTTAGGTAACTAAAACAAAATGTAATGACTAAACTACTAAAATTTATTGGATCCACAATTAGGCCAGAATAACCCCCTCATCACTTTCTTTTATCGTAATAACCCCCTGCTAGCGGCAAAAGGCGGCTTTATCAAAGGAATGCGCGGTACTTGTCAAAGAAAAGCCGCGTTTTTGATTCCCGCCGATTTTTCTAGAAACTTCGGGCGGCGTGTTTGACGGGAACATTCGAGACTTCGTTCGCGCCGATATAAATGTTGCGCCTGCAGGAATAGGAGTCAGTCTGAGTTGTAACTTGAAGGCGATACATCGATACAAAGTTTATTAATAAATAGTCAAAAAATGGATGCGGCGAAGAAAAGTAAAACTTATCATTTTAATAACGATTGGGAGGAAGAATTTTTCTTTTGTATGGTAAAGGATAAGTGCATTTGTCTCATTTGCCGTGCGTCAGTTGCAATACCTAAGCGGGGGAACTTAGAGAGGCATCATAAAACGGTTCATAAAAACTATGAAAAGGATTTTCCGTCACAGAGTGAATTAAGAGAACGAAAAGTACGTGATTTGATAACTTGTTTTGAAAAAAGAACAAACCATGTTCACAAGACCAGCCAAACAATCAAAAGCTGCAACGATCGGGTCATTTAAAATATCTCATATATTGGCGAAACACAAGAAACCATTTGATGATGGATTGGTTGTGAAGGAAGCATTTATTGAAGCGGGTGAGACTTTATTTGGAGATTTTAAAAATAAAACAGAGATTAAGTCTGCTATTAGAGAACTTTAGTTATCTCGTCCGGCTGTCACAAGGCGTGTTGATGTCATAACTCAGGACATGGCAGATAAACTAAAACATGATATCATGGAATGTACATACTTTTCTTTACAGTTCGACGAATCCACCGATATGACACACACTGCCCAGCTGTGTATTTTTATTCGAATGGTATTCAATGACATGTCTGCTAAGGAAGAGTTTTTGACAATGATTCCTCTGAAAGGAAAGACCCGTGGCGAAGATATATATGACGTTTTCTTCAATTTTGTAACAAACTACAAGCTACCAATATATAAACTACAATCGATGGAGCACCAGCAATGACTGGAAACAAAAACGGTTTTGTGGCATTGTGTCGAGCTAATGATGATTTCCCTTCATTTTTCTTCTTCCATTGCATTATACATCAACAAGTTTTGTGTTCAAAAGTTCTAAACATGAAGGAGATTATGGACATTGCAATAAAAATTGTGAATTCTATCCGTGCACGTAGCTTGCAACGACGGCTCTTTAAATTGCAGTTGGAAGATAGTGAGTGAGCTGAACACACTGATTTAGTTCTTCACACGGACGTCAGGTGGTTGAGTCGCGGAAAATTCCTAGAAAGGTTTCAAGAATTATTGCCCGAAATAACAGCTTTTCTGGACGAAACAGGTGATGACACTCAGATGCTGAAAAACGGAAAATGGCTGACTGGTTTGGCATTTTTGACAGACATCACAATGCATTTAAACACCATTAATTTGGAGCTTCAAGGTAAAGGAAAAACTAGTATTGAGATGATTAGCGCAATAAACGCATTCAAAAGTAAATTGCAACTTATGATAGATCAACTGAAAAGAAAGGATCTGAAAAATTTTCCGTCTTTAAAAGCAAGTATTCCTCAGTTGAATTATGATATTTATGAGGCAGAATTATCAAATATTTTGGGCCAATTCGAAATACGTTTTTATGATTTCAGTAAATTGGCAAATATCGCATCATTTATGAGTTATCCTTTTTCGTGTAAAAACATTGAGGAATTAGCTACTGAAATAGCAAGTCAGTTTAACATGGACTCATGTTCTGTTGAAAATGAGTTAGTGCAGATTATATCAGATATACATCTCAAAGCCACAGCATCTGATACAAAATTCTGGTGTTTTATATCTGAAGATAAATATCCGAATCTAAGGCAAATCGCCCTTCAACTGACGGCAATGTTTGGGTCAACTTACTTGTGCGAGTCTGTATTTTCTGATATGAAGATAATTAAGTCAAAATATCGCAATCGACTAACTGACGAACATATGTCATCATGCTTGCGATTAGCACTCGGTAATTACGTACCATCTTATAAAAAGTATGCTGAGGACATGCAGTGCCACACTTCAACATCCAAAGTCACTCTTTAGTTAAGTTTAGACACTAGAACTCGTTTGTTTTGTAAGAACCAATAAACTCGCAATTTTGAATAATTATGAGTTTTTTCATTGACATTTTAGAGCAGACCTACACTTACCTTGACTAAAAAAATGCATATTGTGCGGAAAACTAATATCTATGCCACGATACACCATACCTAGACGACAATCCTGCATCACACTTACTTGCAGCCTCTCAGAGTCGATCGATTGTAGTCTAACAATATTGAGGTAGATCGCCAGCAGTTCAAGTTTGAGCACCCCTGCCCTAAACATATCAAAAGAACGTGTTAGTTATATTTTGCATAAACATTTGGGCAAGAGATAGCTCTGTTCGAAATGGGTACCGCGTTTGCTCACAGTGGATCAAAAACAACAACGTGTTGATGAATTTTAGCGCTGTTGGGACCTGTTTAAATGCAATAAAAAGGATTTTTTCATATGTGGCAATAGATGAAACATGGATCAGCCTTCCGAAGCGACCAAAGGTACAACAGTCGTCTGGGAAGGGGATGCGTTTGAAGGTAGAAATTGCAGATACGGTCCCAAATGAACAAGAAAAACGTGCCCTTTCATCAATAGTGCTTCGTCCGCTTCTCTTTCTTATCTACGTCAATTCACTAACTAATGCTACCAAAGAGGGAAAAGTTGTATGTTTTGCGGATGACACTGCCTTATTGATTCGAGACAGAACGTGGCATGGGGCCTTTGGCGTGTGCGAGCTAGCCATGGCGGAGTTAAAGCACTGGCTTGATTCCAATCTCTTAACACTAAATGCCGATAAGACCTTTTTCATTTGCTTCGCCATGGCCGCTCGTGGCTTGCCAAACATGGACAGCTTTATATTGCATAAGTATGACTGCCCTCGGGATGCATCTTGCGACTGTACACAAAAAATAATGAAAAAAGATCACATACGAGGCTGGTTTGAAAAGTCCGTGCAAAAATAAAAACTACTTATGTGTTTGGGGTAAACCTTTTTTATTTTTCGACATAGTCTCCTTTTAGGCTTATACACTTCATCCAACGATGTTCTAGTTTGTTGATCCCTTCCGAATAATAGGATTTGTCCAAGTCTGCAAAATATCCATTAGTGTCTGCAATCACCTCCTCGTTTGAATAAAATCTTTGTCCCGCCAGCCATTTCTTTAAATTGGGGAACAAATAGTAGTCCGAGGGAGCCAAGTCTGGAGAATAGGGGAATGTGAAACGAGTTGGAATCCTATTTCCATTAATTTTGCGACCACAACTACTGAGGTGTGTGCTGGTGCGTTGTCGTGATGGAAAAGGACTTTCTTGTGGGCCAATCGCGGGCGTTTTTCTTGCAGCTCGGTTTTCAAACGGTCCAATAACGATGAATAATATTCACCTGTAATAGTTTTACCCTTTTCCAGATAGTCGATGAGGATTATCCCTTGCGAATCCCAAAAGACAGTCGCCATAACTTTTCCGGCCGAAGGAACGGTCTTCGCCTTTTTTGATGCAGATTTCCCCTTGGTAACCCATTGTTTAGATTGTTGTTTGGTCTCAGGAGTATAGTAATGTATCCATGTTTCATCTACAGTGACGAAACGACGCTTAAAGTCCTCCGGATTCTTCTGGAACAGCTGCAAACCATCCTTGCAACACTTCACACGATTCCGTTTTTGGTCAAGCGTGAGCAATCACGGCACCCATCTTGCGGATAGCTTTCTCACGTCCAAATGTTTATGCAAAATATTATGTACCCGTTCAGTCGAGATGCCCACAGCACTAGCAATCTCACGCACCTTAACTCTTCTGTCATCCATCACCATATCATGGATTTGATCAATGATTTCTGGAGTCGTAACCTCCACAGGCCGTCCAGAACGTTCAGCGCCACTTCTGCCCATATGGCCAGTCCGAAAATTTGGAAACCACTTATAAACTGTTCTAATCGAAGGTGCAGAGTCACCATAATGTTTATCAAGCTTCTCTTTAGTCTCCTGAGGCGTTTTGCATTTCATAAAGTAATGTTTAATCACTACACGAAATTCTTTTTCGTCCATTTCTTGAAAATCACTCGACTTCCTTGATTCACACGAATGCCAAACACAAAGAAATAGACCAATATGGCTGAAACTTGGTGTGCGTTGATTCAAGAGATGCTACTAACTAAACATGACCTCGATACGCGCCGGTGGTGCCATCTCTCGGACTTTCCACGGACTTTTCAAACCAGCCTCGTAAAGTATATAGGTATATTTTTTGATGCATGTATGACATGGCAGCGCCATGTAGATTATGTTAACAAACAACTAAGAAATGTCCTTTATAAATTTTTTGAATTAAGACAAGTGGTGCCATACCGTCTCTTGAAGGTGATTTATCAGTTTCTAGTTGAGTCCATTTTGTCATATCGTATAACGGCTTGGGGTGCCTCCTGTAAAAATGTTATAATGCCATTGTGTGTGACTCAAAACTATATTATTAGAATTATGCTTTTTAAGGATAGAATGTTTCATACCTATCTTTTATACGGAGAAGCTGGATTACTAAACTTAAGACAACTTTTTATAAAAAACATAATAAGATTCAGTTTTAATAATAAGAAATTTAATAATATCATTGAACACCATGAATTGGGAACAAGGTCTAATACAAATCATAATTTAAATCTTCCAAATACTATATTTGCTTCAACACAGAGGCACATTTCCTACACATTACCAAAAATATATAATATGCTACCGACAAAACTAAGAATGAACTGTGCCTTTGACAAATTGAAACATAACATCCAGGATTGGATTACGGCAAACTTTCAGGAGATTTGCAACAAAATTTGTTTTCTAAAATAAATATATAATTTCAGCTTGGACTACTTTGTCCCTCTTTACGACACTCTAAAATTAGAAATTGCTTGCCATTCTTGTATTTCTGATAAAAAAAAACATGTATAGATGCAATACACTTTTCTGTAGACTTCCAAGAGGTCCATAGTGCTCCTGAAACATGTTCTATGAATAAAAATTATTGTAATGTTTTTTTTTTCTCCATTTGGATAATAAACATTTTTTGATTGATTTTTTGATTTGATTGAAGACGATGCACCGTGTCACAAGTTAATGGTTACGATGGCAAAATTGCATTGAGGTTCAAATTGCTTCCTCATCCACCGTATTCTCCAGATTTGGCCCTCAGCGACTATTATGTATTCGCAGACCTCAAAAAAATGCTCGCGGGAAAGAGATTTGGCTCCAATGAAAAAGTTATCGCGAATATAAATGCATTTGTTATTGTTGTATCCAAAAAGAAAAAAAAAAAATACGATGTGACACTTGTGACTTTTTTCGATCAAGCCCATAATATGATTGCATTTGGTCGAATTTGTCAACGAAATTCATGTGTCTATTATAGTCACTAAGTAGAAAAGGGCAAGGAATAAGCAGTATACTGCCATCTTTCTCTTTTCTTTTTACTTCTGTAACAATTGTAGGGACATTATAATTAGACAACATATGTACGGATTTCTTGTCGCGCCATTTCACAGCAGTCAATGCACTATCGCTTGTATACCATTCATATTCCCCCCGTTTTAGATCTTTATCATTAGTGAAATAGGGCAAATTTTTTCTTGATACGTTTATTGTTCCACAAGCATAAATTTTCGAATCTAAAAGATCCTCCATTAGCTTTATGGATGAGAAGAAATTGTCAAAATATATTTTGTGATTTTTGTTTGTAAGTGAAGCGCTAAACTCTTAACAACTCGAGCGCCCAAATTTTTTTCTGTTTGATCTCCAGTCTTCCCTGTATATATATCAAAATTCCAGCAATACCCTGTTTCATCCGCTAAAACCCACACTTTGTATCCCCTTTTTATGGGTTTTTTGGTAAGTACTGTTTGAGCGAAGATCGCCCTTTGAACTTGATCATTGATTCGTCGACAGCTATCTTCTCATGAGGCTGTAGGCATGACTGAAAATTGGTTTTAAGTTGATCAAGAAGGGGTCGCACTTTATAAAGTTTATCAAAATTAGCGGAGCCATGTACTGGCATTATGCTGTTATTATTCAGGTGAAGGTTCGAAAGAATCCAACCAAATCTATGCACTCTCATTAGCTTGCTTATATAGGGATCGTGAAGGTCTGGTACAGAACTCCAGTGATCTCGGTAACTTGGGTAATTTTTTATGCCCATAAGAATGTTTATACCTAAAAAGGTCTTGAGTTCGTCAACATTTGTTTGTGAATATGCTTTACCCTTGGCTTGAAATGTTTGCTCTTCATAGAGATTGGTTTGAAACACGATATCACTCAAAAGTTCATCAGTAAATAAAAGATTAAATGCTTCATAAGGACTTAGGCTGGCAGGATGTCGAATAAAATTGGGTAGACCAATATCCGCAGTAAATGGGTCCGGAGTCTTTATATTAGAAACGCATTTATTCCAAGTAGGTACCAAATTTGCTTTTCCATCTCTTTGCTAGAGTAAATAGCGGTACTGTATCTTCTGCATCCCATTCATCTGAAGAGGAAGGCTCATCTTCCCCATAATCAGACACCACAATTTCGGCAACGTCAAGATGATTAAACAAAGCAGCCGGAGCATCTCCTGCAGAAGAACCTTCACTTTCTGACTCGTCACCATCAGCCTCTGAGTCGCAGTCAGAAGGAATTGAGAAAAAACTGTTTTCAATTCGATCTATTTCATCATAGAGTTCATTTTCTGTCATGCCTATCAAATTGAAACTGAGTGCTTCACGCCGGCGGCTCATGTTTCTAACAGTACGGTGGTACAATTTTTTAAACACTAAAAAAAATAACAAAATTCAGGTTTCAAACTTCACGAACATTAAAAATGGATATTAATCTACCTTTATTATGTATTTTTATATGAAATTCATAAAGTAATGCACCAGATGAATAAAAACAACACTTTTCTTTTAAAAACAATAACCTCAAATCACAGCAGGGCACGCGAGAAGTAAATAAATACCTAAAACCGTACAAATAAACGCCAGCGTTCGACGAATTTGTATCACCCAACTAATCATAGGCCAATGAGATGTTTCGCTATAGAGGGACGATTATTAAACCGACGTACGCAATAAAAATAATTTTGATTTAAGTGGTATGGACCACCATACAGAAAAGGTCAGCAAAAAAGTGGTTCAATTTGTCAACCAAGGTATTGCAAAGAGTTATAGGCTTGAAATTTTTTGTCAAAACTTTTATTAGGAACACTTATGGGATAACTTTGGTGTCTGTCCGTCTACCGCACTCGATTTTTTCTGGCACTAGGAATTGATGGCCCAATTCGAGCCGTATAGTTTTGAAAGTTACATTTTGACTTAAGGGGTTAGTTTTGAGAGGTCTAATCCGAAGTGAAAAAAAAAATTACCAGGTCATCGAGTGGTGTGTCAAATGAAAACTTGTGAGAACACGAGTGCATTACTATTGATAATTTATCTGTTATAAAAAAACAGTTGCCCGCCAGAATGGATGGAGGTTATTTCGTCGAAAGTTGTGAAAGCTACTGCTTTAAGCATTAGGTATCGAGTGAAAATAATTTTATTTTATTTGTTTATAATTAAATAAATATTTGGGTAGTATATATTTGTTTTAAACTTTTACCACTAAATTCTAGATTGAGTTAGACTGATTTTTTTTAGATAGCTAAGATGCTATAACTATTATACATTATCGACTAAGAAAACACACACACACACACACACACACACACACACATGATATTGGATATCAGGGCCCTAACTAACTTAGTCTAGGTAAGGATTTTTTTATTTTAAAAGCAGTTACGGTACTGAACAATTTTTTTGCAAGTCCAACTTGCACTTGACAGTTTTTTTTTAATAATAAGGAACAAATTTGTAAACATTTAAATTGTTCTGCTATTTATAACAATAGTTTTAAGATATAAGGTATTTCATTAAAAACCAGGAATTTGCCATCTACTTCTGGTGAATACGGAAGTTACCAAATATAGATATTTCAATTCCCAACTAACCTCGAATTCTCATAATTATGGCAATACTATTTCTTCAAAAAGGTCAATAAATTCCCCCTTGACAGACAATATGTCATTGTATCATTTTGTGAGTTTTGATAAACCTCCAAATTCTGTTTTTATTTTAATTGTTGTTGACTATATTCTTAAAAAAACCGGTCAAGTCCAAGTTGAACTTGCACAATTAGTGTTCCGTACGTTGATTGTTTAAAAAAAAAATTTTGTTAGGGTGGTATAAAATGATCAGTGACTTCACAAAACACACCCCAAATGAGTTTCCAATCTTTACTGAAAACTGGTGACCTTGTAATTTTGTTTTTTTTTATATACCAAATAAATTATGAAAGGTAATGCACTCGTGATAATTTTCGTTCAATCTATACCCCGTGGAGAATATTCCAGAATTTTTTTAAAATTTTTTGATCAGTACTTTTCGAGATAAGGTAGGGGACAGCGATTTTTCGCCATTTTTTAAAAGTAATACGAAGAAAAGTGTGCGCAAGTATTACATTATATATATATTTTTTACTCGTGTTTTCACAAGCTTTCATTTGACACCACACTCGATGACCTAGTAAAAAAAATTTTTTTTCACTTCCGATTTCACCCCTCAAAACGAACCCCTTAAGTCAAAATTTATGTTACGATGGTATAAAATGATCAGTGACTTCACAAAACACAGACCAAATGAGTTTTCAACAAAGTTTGTTTCCAATCTTTACTGAAATCTGATGACCTTGAAATTTTGGTTTTTCTTAAATACCAGATGAATTATTAAAGGTAATGCACTCTTGATAATTTTCGTTCAATCTACCCCCCGTGGAGAATATTCCAGGATTTTTTCAAAATTTTTTGATAAGTACTTTTCGAGATAAGGCGCGGGACAGCGATTTTTCGCGATTTTTTGAAAATAATACAAAGAAAAGTGCGCGCAAGTATTACATTATATATATTTTTTACTCGTGTTTTCACGACCTTTGATTTGACACCATACTCGATGACCTAGTAAAAAATTTTTTTTTCACTTCTGATTTCACCCCCCAAAATTAACCCCTTCAGTCAAAATTTAACTTTCAAAACTACATGGCTCCGATGAAGCCATCAATTCCCATATTATTACCAAATTTCAAGTTTCTATGACAAATATTTTCGGAGAAAATCGGGTGTGACAGACAGACAGACAGACACCGAAGTGATCTTATAAGTGTTCCATACGGAACACTAAAAAGATATACAAACACAGAACCATTATACACGTAATAATAAATTGTAAGTGTTAGTCTTGTATCAATGCTAGTCTTGTATCTAGGATGGGACATTAATAGGTTTTTAATATCCATGAAGAGCAATATATCTTAATAGATTATAATTAAATATTAAGAATTTAAAACGAATTAGTTAATCACGATTAGGATGTGCAAACGAGAGCTTTGTAATATTTAAGAGAGTGAGTGTAATTGCAAACAGAAAGTTTGAAATAGCCATATAAGTAATATTAATTAGTAAAAATTTATAATAATATAAAGTTTTAATTACTTTTCCCAAATTTGTCGCAATAAGTTCCCTATCTATTAATTAGTAACAGATACTGTTAGATTTATAGCTTATACTCCACAAACTTTAACAGTTTTTTACAGATCTAAGTAATGTTTCTATAAAATTATAATGTATTTTAGTTTCAGTTTTGGATTTATCGGACTTCAATGATGGCAATAGTGTAGATACTACTCAGTATATATCACCACTACCCAAAACACTTTATTTTTGCACCCGAAGCGCGTTTCGCTAACCATGTTAGCTTTATCAGGAGCGATGATTGACAGTCAATCATCGTTCCTGATGAAGCTAACATGGTTAGCGAAACGTGCGTCGAGTGTAAAAATAAAGTGTTTGGTGTAGTGGTGATATATACTGAGTAGTATCATTGTGCTAAAGATTCCACATTCCCAACTTAATAGTGTAGATGGCAGTGGCGGCTGTGGTAGAAATAATCCTCTTGTTCTTAAATACTGAAAAACATTCACATTTGTCGAAGTTGCATCAGCTTTTAGGATTACAAGACCGTTTCGGCACTTTTACGGCACTCGATCGTTTGTTTGTGAGGAAATGGTATGTTCGCCAACTGACATGTTCTTGGTAGGTTCACCTGAGGGTTACTTAAAGTCGAACTAGTTTCTTTAAACTTCTGCATCACCTTTGCAGTTAGTGGAATGCTCAGAGCTTTCTTAACATTGTGTAAATGATATTAAAGGCAAAATTTTAGCAGTGCAACAGTTGCAGAATTATTATTTTTGTAACTCTCTGGTAAAATGTCCCACAGCACTAAATTGCCAAGCACCGATATTAAGTTTATATACCTAGCGATGGAGTCGAAAAAAAAATGTTTTTTTAGTGAAACTGTCCATTGTATAAATCAGGTTTTCATTTTTTATAATAATACATAGCTTAAAATATAATTTGTGCAATTTAAATTGAAAAAAAAAATGGCCGCGCTGCGACCCCTTTTTTTTTAAGGAGCATTGCGGTGTGCACGATTACTGGGAGCTGAGTCAACTGAAATCAAAATATCCAAAGAAATTAGTTTACTAGAAGATCAATCTCTTTTTGAACGAAGAAACGTTACCGCGTTTTACATTTTTGCTAATTAAAAATAAAGTTCGTGATAAAATCAAAATTGTATAGAGAAAATATGTAAAAAATTTCATCAAAATTGGTTCAGTGGTTCTTGACATATCTTGCACATCGCTGAGCGGTTTTCAAGAAAAAATACTTTCGAGAAAAACGCTTTTAAAGTTCAAGTTAAAAAACAGTAATATAAAAATAAATTCTTACTTGTAATCAATCGACTCCAGGACCATATGCCTCATCAGCAATTTGAGCTCCTAGAATATTAATTTGTTCTTGTCTATGATGCATTCTAGCTTGTTTCGTACTTGTTGCTAGGCCAGGTCAACTCATTCTCCGCCTACTTTAGCTGCGTAGTAATGTGGATTTTGGCCACATTATATTTAATTTTAATAACTGCTACGAGTGAACTGATATGAGTGAACTGCTACGAGTGAAGTATACAACGGTACTAAACAAACTCCCAGCTTCGAATATAGAACCTTAGAATAGCAGCTGTGAATGCCTTGTCCCTTCTAAGAAGGACAATTGAAGAATTGTATTATAAAAGAAAAAGTTTAAAATACATTAAAATCGAGGTCGGCGAAGGCTTACCCGAGAGCAGCTGCTCGCTATCTGGTCGGAGAACTCTAAGCAACTTTTCAACTTCTTTTAAACTGCTATAGCTTCGTAAATTTTTAACCGATTCTTATGAATACTACTACTAAAAGAAAATGTAAAAATCCAAAAATCGATTTTTTTTGACCTAGATGACTCGGTATATCCTCCGACATTAAACTCTATATCTCATCTTGATCCTCTAGCACGTTACTTTCGCACAATAAATCAAACGAATTCAATATTAGAGAGATTTTGCAACGCTTATTTTGGTGAGCCACTGTCTTTACCTTTATTTGAAGCATGCGCTCACCGTTTGGAGCATGCGCAGTAGTAAAGGGGATAAATTAAATACAAAAGACTCAGCTTTTATTTGTTATTTCAAGCAAAATAAGAGAAAACTTTATTAAGGATAACGTTTTCCGTTATTTAGGAACTTATAGGAGAGGTTGTTTAAAGTTCGTTATTTTTATCGCTGTTTTGATAGGGCTATGAAAATACAGTAAAATTGAAATGATAATCTTTTACAAATAGCACTGACAACAGTTAATTAGTTTTTAGATTATGTTGGGATTTTACAATCTTTGTCACAATGGCATTACAACGTGTGTAGTGCTAATTTCAAATGAAATTTTATTTATCGCACATTTGTATTACCTTGGAAATATTGAAAGAAATGATAGAAACCTACTAGACACGGCTTTAATTTAGAAACTTGTACTGACCCATCTAATACTAATAACCGGCGTGCTTAACCATGAAATGAATGAAAAAAAATCTCCTAAGTTTAAAGAAGATGAATAGTAGCTTAACCTTGCAATTTCTTTGCATTAATACTGCGCGTGCTTGAGATAATGATAACGACAAAGGTATGTGAAAAATAAGCGTTGCCAAATCTCTCTATTATTGAAAGTCGAGAAATTTGCACATGCAGAATGACCAACAAAGATCCCATGAATGCTATATTCCATGCCTTTCCTCCTACGACTATAGTTTCTGAGCCTATACACTTCATCAGGTAGGCTTTAGGCAACGGTATCGATCGTGAAGATCCGAGTACTATGGAGAGTCAAGTTGGAATGACTCGCTGGCTTATAGCAATCATGGTACCTTAAATAAACGAGATACTACCCGTTGAGCAAGATATAGACCCTTGCGCCATCTGTTGAGATCCTCGAACTTCGAAAAACTGCTCAACTATATAAACCTAACATTGTTAGGAAGGATAAACTAAATCGATATTTCGGAATATGGTTTGTTACTTGATTGGTCATTACAACAGAAAGTCGAGAAATATGCACATGCAAAATGACCAACGAAGATCCCATGAATGCTATACTCCATGCCTTTCCTCCTACAACTATAGTTTCTGAGCCTATACTCTCATCAGGTAGGCTTTAGGCAACGGTATCGATCGTGAAGATCCGAGTACCGTGGAGAGTCAAGTTGGAATGACTCTCGTTGGCTTATAGCAATCATGGTACCTTAAATAAACGAGATACTACTCGTTGGGCAAGATACAGACCCTTGCGCCATCTGTTGAGATTTTCGAACTTCAAAAACTGCTCAACTAGATAAACCTAACATTCTTAGGAAGGATAAACTAAATCGATATTCCGAAATAAAATTTCGGAATATGGTTTGTTACTTGATTGGTCACTACAACAGAAAGTCGAGAAATATGCACATGCAAACTGACCAACCATGAATGCTATATTCTACTCGGATCTTCACGATCGATACCGTTGCCTAAAGCCTACCTGATGAAGAGTATAGGCTCAGAAACCATAGTCGTAGGAGCAAAGGCATGGAATATAGCATTCATGGGATCTTTGTTGGTCATTTTGCTTGTGCAAATTTCTCGACTTTTTGTTGTAGTGACCAATCAAGTAACAAACCATATTCCGAAATTTTATTTCGGAATATCGATTTCGTTTTTAGACTCTCTATTATTTACGAAATACCCTTTCGATTCTTTGAAGCAGTGATTCCCAAAGTGGTTCAGATGGACCCCCAGGGGTCCACGGGAGACTCGACGGGGGTCTACGTTGGCGTGAAAAAAAATGGGGGTTCAGAAGTTGTAAGTGGGGGTCCACGAAAATTTATCTGGTTTCGATAGTAAAGGACAAAAATGTTGGCTTGGCTTTACCTATCAATGTAGGCAGATAATACACTACTCAAAAAAATTAAGGGAGCAAAAAAAAATTCCAAATTTTTCGGTGATTTTTGACAGGCTGTATTTCGGTGAAAAATGGTCGTAATGAGACTTAAAAAAAAAGCATTTTGAAGCTTTAAGATTCTAATTTTCAGATTTTTTTGGCTAAAATTTTTTAGGAGCTACGGTTCTCATGCCATCCTAACAGATAACGCGAAAAAAATAATATTGCTAATATTTTGCTTTTTTTTTGGGGGGGCTTGAAAAAAATATTTTCAGTTAGGCCGGCATATGGATCAGATAGCCTGTTTATTTAGCATTAATTTCCTTGTTTTAAAACCTCTCTTAATTTTTTTGAGTAGTGTATTTTAAGAAGGTCAACGACTCTTACTTGTAAAAACTTGCATATTCGATATTCAGTACAATGCGCGTCGAGGCTTGCAAAGCGCCGCCCGCCCGCCCGCAATGCAACCCGTTCAGACGTGCAAAGGGACGAAATACGACTTGTGCTGTGCTTGCAATCTTGCATGAACTTGTTTGATTCTTTACCAATATAAATACGAATGCCAAGGACAAACGTTACTCATTTGCTTCCGGAATTTTGAAAAGAAAAGTGTGAGTAAATCGATGTCAGTGTTTGCCAGTATCGGAAAAAGTAGTACCTGCCTATTTGTTATTCATACTTTTATTTTATAATGAAATAATATTATATTTGTTATGTTTGCGTGTAGTAGGTACGTAATAAAAATTAAATACTGAACAGGGCCATTATTCGATACTTCTATAAAAGAACAGAAAACCGAGAAAGATTGAACTTTTAGTACTTTTTATTATAAAATTATTTATTTACCCGACTGTGGTGATTCACTAAAGGAGAGATATATGATTGACCTGCATGTTTGTACATATTTCAGTGCCCTCGTAGTTGCTAATGCTAAATAAATATTTTCATAAATTGTACGTGTCTATGTATCACTCGTAACGTACATCAAAGTAATAAATAAATCATAAAAAACGCGGAGTTTTGATGTCAAAATATTCTTTAAAAGTATTTTCTCTCGAATTCACAGAAACGTATCAAAATATAATTAATCAAAAAATATTTTATATTGCATTAAAATAGGTTCAGCCGTTTTGTGAAAACCTCTATATGAGTCTTAGCAGTTTATTGCTTTTAATAATTAAAATCAGTTTTGCCGCCGGCATTTTGGTTTCTTCATTGCAATAATTAATTAATCCTATTTTCTTCTGTTATAATAGCCATAGCCTGTTAAAGTCGCCTTATGATTACTAAAACCAACATTTTTTTCTTTACAGGTAGGTAACTGATACGAAACATGGCTGAATCTAAGAAGAAATGTCGACAGTACAGTGTTGATTATTTAAAATTTGGTTGTCTTGCATCAAAGGCAGACAGGCCCATATGCCTTTTATGCAACAAAATTTTGAGCAATGAATCTAAGAAACCATCGAAGCTCGAAGATCATCTAAGAAGGTGTCATCCTGATAAAATAGGTAAAGATTTAAAATACACTGAAGGAAAAATATGAAAAGAGAGCCACCGTGCACAGTATGTTCGCTTCAACGTCTCAAAATAACGATGATGGCTTTCAGGCATCTTACAATATCTCATTGCTTATAGCGAAATCTGGAAAACCGCACACCATCGGAGAACAGTTAATTTTACCCGCTGTTGAAGAGGTTTTAAAAACTGTTCTGTACAACCTGTATAAAGACCTATTGATGAAATAAGCTCTGATGTTGAAAGCTTCTTGTGTAATTACCTGCAAACAACTTATTTTTCTTTTCAACTGGACGAGTCAACTTTACCTGGTAATGAAGCATTATTATTGGCATATGTTCGATTTGTTATGGACGAAGAAATCCATGAAGAGCTGCTATTCGCGAAAACTTTGGAGACAGACACTAAAGGCGAGTCAATATTTAATGTCCTGAGTGATTTTTTTAAGGAAAACTCGATTCTATTTACAAACATTATTTCGGTGGCAGCAGATGGAGCTCCTGCCATCTTCGGGCGATATCGTGGGTTTATAAGCCATCTTAAAAGAATTATACCAGGAGTAACTACAATTCACTGTATCATCCACCAACAACACCTGGTAGCGAAAAATTTGAGTGATAGATTGCTCCAATCGCTTCAATTGTGATTAAAACAAAATAAGAAGCAATGCGTTGAATACCCGTTTATTTGCACAATTGTGCGACGAAAATGATGAAGACTTCCAACGATTGCTCTTACATACTGAAGTACGCTGGTTGTCGAAAGGTGCATGTTTAACAGGATTTTACTCACTTTTTGAATCAGTTTTAGAGTTTCTGGTAAGTAAAGATCCAGATTTAAAAGAAAACCTGATCAAATTGAAAGCAGACATCGCGTATTTGACAGATTCGTTCAAAAAATTTAATGACATTAACTTGCAGTTACAAGGGGACAGCCTAAATTTAATAAAAACAAAGGGTGTAATTTCGACTTTTCTTGGAAAATTGAAACTTATGAAGCAAAATATTAGTCGGCGCGAATTCTCTCAGTTTCCAAACTTGTCACAGTTAGAAAGTCTTGATGAGGATATTCAGACATACGTTCAACATTTAAATGCCCTGCATGATGAATTCAAAAATAGATTTGAAGATATTCTGACGATGGAAATACCACCATGGATCATAAATCCATTTGATGAAATGGAAGTGGCGAATGTGGTATTACAAGAGGAGCTACTCGAGCTTAGCACCAATAAGAAGCTGAAGGTGAAATTTAAAAAAGGCTATCAAACATTTTGGCTGCAGGCAGAAATACCCGAAAAATATCCTGGGCTGTGGGAAATTGCGAGAAAACTTTTGATAGCGTTTCCCTCGTCATACCTTGTCGAAAAAAGTTTTAGTGTCGTTACAAACCTATTAAGAAAAAAGGAGCAGATTGAACATCACAGAACGGGGAGATTTGCGGTTATTCCTTACAAAACTGAAGCCAAATATTGATAATTTGCTGTCAATCCATCAAGTACATCCCTCCCATTAAAATTATGACTATTGTTTTTTAATTGTCGATTTGCATTGTTGAAGTTACGGTACGTTATTAATGTTTAATTTTAATTCTGTTAAGTATGTAATCATATTATTTTAATAAATAGAACACAAGAAAATATATTATTTTTCTTTTTATTTTTACCACTCCGAATTTAGGGTTGGAACTCAGCCACGACGCAAATTTCCATCGTTAGATCTAATCTTCACATTTTTTGACGAGTTTTGGGAATATGGTAGAAATGTAGCCCGAAACCGAAACCAGTAAAATTTCGAAAGTGGTCTACGAGAAAAAAAAAGTTTGGGAACCTCTGCTTTAAAGAGATATAAAGGATTGGCGCGCGTGATTTTTTAGCGGAATTATGGTTTTATACACGGCATTTGGTAAACGTGATTTGAAAATTGACGGCTATAGGGTTAATTATATTTTCTAAATTTCTATTTAATTTAAAATTTAAATAAATAATCAATTTTCCTTTCTGATATTAAATTTTATGATGTAAAGTAGGAATCAATAAATGGTAACATTCCTTTTACGGTATAACTTTATTATAGTACGTTTTTAGCAATAGTTTACTCAGGTGGCAATTATATACAGTCGGAGAAGGCTTTCTTGCCCGTGGCAAAATCAACAGACATTTGTTAGCATTTTCACGAGCAAGACTGGCATTTTACTTATTGGGTTTGGCTTTTCAGCGTTCTTTGTTCAAAATATTTTTAAAGTCGAGTGTAATTTACGGTATTTTAGCTTTTTGTTGTTTAGTTTTCATTTTGCTTTGGGCTATAAAAGTTTTGTATGAAAGGTGGAATCTTATTATAAAGAATTTGAAAGTTTAAGAATTTCGAAGTATATAATAAAACTTTAAATATTATACGGATAATGGCTTTAATTGTGAGAATATTTATTCTAGATGACAGTTTAGAATAATCTCTTTTACCGATAAGTGGCAAGGAGTAACATTTTCATGCTTTTTTACATTGTCCACCCAACCACGTATGCAAACAACATTTTATTAAATCGTTATAACCTCATCATCATCAATCCGGTTTCTTTTTTTTTATAACGTTTTTCGCCTTCCAGTTCCCAGTTTCAATCCTCTTCGATTTTCCCAATTTCCATCTTAGATTTCTCTCTGACATTGCCCTCTGAACACCTCCAAAGCATATCGTTCTTGGCCTCCCTCTTCTACTCTTTTTGCTTGGTGCCCACTTTAGAGCCCTCTTTGGCATTCGGTGTTCTTCTATTCTTTCCAGCTCTCTGTACGATATAAGTTACCGTTGTTGTATTTCCTCTATAATCTTGGTTTTTACTTTCATTACATCCCTTATTCTTTCATTTCTAACTCTATCCAATCTTGATACTCCGGCCGATCTTCGCCAGGTATCCATTTCGAGTGCCATTGATTCCTGTTCCAATCGTTTCGTCAATCAATATATCTTCTTCTTCTTCTAGCCATTCTCTATCCTTTAGATATAGGCCTCTCTTATGTGCTTCCATATGTCCCTGTTTTGAGCAATTTGATACCAATTGAGCCCCGCTGATCTTTTAATATCGTTATACCATTATTGGAGTCTTCAAGTACTTCTTTTTTCCGCTTCAGATATCAGTATTTCTGACCATATGGCCAGCCCAGTTTCACTTGAGGGAAGGTATCCTCTCAATTATGTCGTGGACCCATGTTTTCTTCCTGATCCAATCGTTTAACTTGCAGTCCCTAAGTGATATACCAAGGATTTTCCTTTCAATTGCTCTCTGATGAACTTGCAATTTTATAATTATTTTTCGTGTCAAAACCCAAGTTTCACTACCATATGTTGTTACTGGTAGAATACATTCGTTATATACTTTTCTTTTAAGTTTTAAAGGCAATTTGGACTGAAAGACTTGCTTCATTTTACCATAGGCCGCCCATTCCAGGCGTCTCCTTCGATTGACTTCCAGTTCTTGATTCAATTTTCCGAGTGTAACTTCCTGTCCCAAATATACAAATGACTTCACCCTTTTCACTTGTCCGTGTATGGATATTACGTCATTAATGGTTGTTTATTCATTCGTCATGAATTTAGTTTTTGTGATGTTCATCTCTAAACCGACCTTTTCTGCTTCAGTGTGTAATTCCTGGAGTATTTCTTTCAATTCGATTTCATTTTCGGCAAAAAGTGCGATGTCATCATCAAATCTTAAGTTGTTGAGTCTCTCTCCGGATATGTCAAGTTCTCTGTTTTTCCAGTGAAGGTTCTTGAAGATATCTTTTAGTACCAGGGTGAATATTTTGGGTGATATGATGTCACCCTGTCTAACACTTCTCTTTATTTTTTACTTCCTTGGTATCCTCGTGTAATCTCACTTTTAGTTTTGATTGTTCATTGATTTTTGTCAGTATGTTAATGTACCTTGATTGACTATTGCGTTTTTCATCGCTCTCTCAATTTCCCAGTATTCTACTGTGTCAAAGGCTTTTCGGAAGTAGGCAAGTGCCATCCAGGCTATGATATTGTATTCAGTTACCTTTTCTATAAGTTGTCTGACCATGTGTAGATGTTCAATTGTGCTAAATCTTTTTCGGAAGCCTGCTTGTTCTTGGGGTTGGTAATTTTCAAACTTCTTGTCTAATCGGTTTGTGATTATTCTTATGAGTAGTATATATATATTTGCGAAGACTTATTGGTCTATAGTTCTCCAAATTACTAGGATTTCCTTTTTTGTATATCAATATAACTACGGTAGTTTCCCAATCTTTTGGTATCACTCCTACGATTAGACATTTATTGAAGAGTTTTTTAAGCTCTTTGATTAATGGCGGTCCCCCATCTTTAAGCATTTCCGGCAGAATGTCGTCTTCTCCTGCTACTTTTTTCATTTTTAATTTGGTTGATGGCTTTTTCAATTTCTTCAATTTCGATGTCTGGTAGATCACCGATATTAATTATCCTTCGATTGTCCTTTCTTGATTTTCTCAGAGTTTCCTCATCGGCTTTCGACCCGTATAGATCTGCATAGAATGTTTCTGTCACTTTAAGTATTTGTAGTCTTTCTTCTATAGGGTTTCCATTTTTGTCTCTCAGTTTGTTAATCTCCCTTCTATGTGAGTTTTCCTTTTTGAATATGTTTAAACCTCTATTCTGTTGAATCAGTTCTTCTATCTATTTCTCCTGGTATTCTCTAATATCCTGTTTTGCCATTCTTTTTGCAATTCTGTTGATTTCAGCATAATCCACCGTATTTCTTTATTAGACCTTATTAGTTCTCTCCGTTTCTCCACTAGTTGTTTTGTTTTTTGTGTCAATTTATCCTTTTTTTGTTTCTTTAATGTCATGTGGTTTGCAGTTTTTTTTATCAATTTTGTCAGTCTTCCATTCATTTCATCTATATTCTCAAGAAACTGTGATGAACCCTTTGTTAATTGTTGTGTTAGTTATCTGTTATAGTCTTCTTCTTTGTGTTTTTTTAGTGAGCTCGTATCCAATGTTTTTTGTTTGTTACTAAATCTCCTGACTCTTCCTAGTTGTTCATTTATAAGGATCTTACTAGTCTATGATCACTGCCAGCTGTGAAGGACATCGACATCTTGGATTATGTGCCTGTTGTATGTTAGCACGTAGTCTATCTCATTCTTAATTTTACCATCTGGGCTCATCCAGGTCCACTTTTTGTTCGGTCTTTTTTTAAAAAAGGTGTTCAGTGTGTAGAGTTGTTCGTTTTCTAAGTAGTTAGCCAGCATGTCACCTCTCTCATTCCTAATACCAAGTCCAAATGGGCCAATGTATTTTGATTCGCTGTGTGTACTTTCTATTTTTGCGTTGAGATCTTCTATAACCAGGGTATGTTTTCTGTCAGGTCTTGTGATATTTCTTCATGCAATGTTTTTTAACTGATCGTCATCGTGGCTACTTGTCGGTACGTAAATTTGGATATCCAAATATATATATATATATATATATATATATATATATATATATATATATATATATATATATATATATATATATTTACAAACATCAATGATCTCACCGGTATTTAGGAGTAAGACTTCCCTGTTTTCCTCCTATACACAAATATTTGGTTTTTTGCAGTTAAATGTTAAATCCAAGTTTTTATAATCTTCAAACAGTTTTCTTGTCATAACTTCAAGGTCTTCCTTGTCCTGAGCAATAACCACCTGATCGTCGGCAAAATGTAGAGTGAACAACGTTGTTTCGTAGGTCAGCTGTATTCCCATTCCTCCACGAGCTCTTAACCATCTCTCTAATGCCTCAGTCAGATAAATTTTGAATAAAGTAAATATTTTAATTTTTAATTTATTTTAAAATTTCGGTGATTTCAGGTGTATTGCGAAGCCTTAAAGACCAAAAATGTTTCCCAACTTTATTCGGGAACGTGACAGGTCGTGCAGCTATTTTACTGCGGCGATTGCTATACTCTTCTAATATTTGCTATAATTTTTTCACTGAGACAGTGTCATACGCTTCGGCTAGGTCTACAAACAGTAGACAGAGCTCTCTGTTCGTTGATGTCTTTTTTTCTTAATATCTTAACCTAATTAAATTATGCAATGATATTTTCCATTCTCATCAGTGCTCGTTTAACTATATACTGATTTTTTTTACGTTAACTCCGGAACAGGCCTCACTACTAATGAGATGTTTTTGGAAATATATTAATCATAAAAAAAATACCGGCCGAGGAGGAGCTTCAGGGATATTTACAACTTAAACCCGACATTATTGTTTATATACTGTTTCCGTTAAAATTGAAAATAATAAGAAAAATAACACAATTTTTGGACTCCTCGTCATTAGAAACTGCGAAAAGGATGCATAATAGGGGACCTGTGAAGCAAGCCCTCTAACTCACTCGCCTACCTTATTACTATCTTGGATCTATCTATGTTTGACCAATTGAAAATAAGGAAAAAATAACACAATTTTCAGATCTGTCGATTCCAAGAACCCCGAAGCATTCTTTCTAACACTCTCCTTCACCTTATTAAATCCTTATCTGTTCGACCATAAATAAATGAAAGCACTAAAAAAATTGGGGCGGCCATAGTGTAATAGTTAAGGTGTCTACTTTCTGCGCCAAGGACCCGAGTTCGTATCTCGGCTCGGAAAATCATTAAAAAGATAAAATAAAAAAAAATAAAAATTTTCAATGTGATGGTCGCCTCTCTCGGGAAGCTAGTGACAAACCATCCGTAGTATCATGCCTTTCGCTGTAGCCCCTCGGAACCGGCATTAAGCTGTAGCTCCCTTTTGTGCGTGCAAACACTTAAAAAAAACGCACCAACCACAGGTAAAGGCGAAGGTTGTTTACGTCCGTATCACGTCAAGAAGAAGAATAAAAAAAATATATGATTTTTAAATTTCTTGACCCTAAGGACTTATAACACTATATATGAAGCAACCACTCTAACACCCTCCTAATCCTTCTAACACCCTTCTCATCCTTCTAACCCCATAAATGTTTATATTAACACAGGAAATAAACAAAATATATACAGTCAAGCAACTGATGGAAAAGAAATTAGCCAAAAACAGAAAAATCCACCTAGCTTTCATCGATATAAGAAAAGCTTACGATTCAGTCGCTAGAAGTCACCTCTGGAAAGCAATGTCAAACATGGGAATCGACAAAGTATTAATAAAAGCAGTAAAAGCGATATATAGAAATAATATTAACAGAGTAACAAAGTTAGGGGCCAAAATTAGAACAACGAAAGGACTACTACAAGGGTGTACAACCTCTCCGACACTATTTAAAATCTCCCTGGAACAGACTTTAAAAAACTGGAAGAATAAATGTCAAGGTATTGGAGTCCCAGTAAGAGACGATTACTTATACAGCTTGAGTTTCGCAGATGACCAAGTCGTCATGGCACAGGACAAAGAAGATCTCAGCTATATGGTGAGAAAACTGAAGGAAGAGTATGACAAAGCTGGGCTAGACCTAAACTTTAATAAGACAGAAGGTGGATTAAGAAAATCACAGAATGGAGTCCAGTTGGAAGAAGAAAGAGCTCATGGCGGGATGACGTCGATGAGGCAATGGAAAACAGAGGGTTACAGGAAGGAGACTGAGACGAAGAGAATGGAACACGAGGTTAAGAGAAGGGAGACAGCGTCAGCTGTAACAGACTCTTAAATATATATATATATATATATATATATATATATATATATATATATATATATATATAAACAAAATTATCGACTTTTTCTCTTTTCACCCCCTTGCTCTCTGGCGTTATTGCCCAAAAACTATAAGTTCTATTCCCAAATCAAGTATCATATGTGTATCAAATTTAAAATCGATGTCTCATTTAGTTCGAAAGTTATCGTGCAAACAGGCCGTTAGAGCAACACACACACACACCCAGAGCTCGATAGACAGATCGACTGACAGACCTAAATGTTAGCTAGGTTTTGCTTAATCTAGGGATTCTGAAACGTCAAGAAATGATAGTAATAACATAAAATAATTGACGTAAATACTAAAGTAATATTTGTACATTAAACTTGTTTGTTTCTTTTTCATACTTAGGTTTTAGTTTTTTATTTAACTCTATTTCAATTGGTTAAATCCTAGAAATATTCCCGAGTTTGATGTTAAATTAGTATTTATAAATATTTTAAGGAAAATTTTATGAATAAATTTCAGAAATAGCCACGTCGTTGTGGTGTTTTGATTAAATATTTTTTATGGTTTTAAGGAAGTTGTTAAGTTTATTTTCCTTCACATAAACTTTTTCTATATCTTTTAAAACACTATTTTCTCTCTATCTTTATAGTCTTTTTTTATCGTCGCCTCGCTATTTATTACTATTTTTTTTCTGCCTCTATCCTTTCTTTCTGTCTAATAGCTTACCCATATGTCATTTAACACCATATCCATTTTGAAGGCCTATAAAAGTCATATTCTATTCTTTTTGTGAAACTATCCCACTGCTCGTTTTTGATTTTTCCGACTAATGATATGGTAGAGTTACGAGCTTACACTCTGTCAAGTAAGAACGTGTCCGCGATAATTCATTTTTGGTGGATTCGATTCTAGCGATTCAGCAAAAAATTGGTAGAGGGAACCTTTGTTTACGACACATTTTAGTAAAAGTATCAGTTGATTCCGAACTTTTGTCAAAATCACGTAAAATCCAAAATGAGTCACTTGTTTGTGCGTCGGTTCAAGGCAGTCTTTCTTTTCCCATCCAAAGGATTCTACAATGATACATTCCGCGGACGCTAAATACAGTGCCACCTCGATAATCCGGATCTCCATTAAACCGGATTCTTTAATAATCCGGACGAACATTTCTATTGCATTGTGTACTTTATAATCCGGATTGATAGTACTAGGTAATCCGGACCTGCGTTTTTAGATATCTACTTAATTTAAAGTAAATGGGAATACTGAAATCGATAGTAAGGGGATTCCCCTAACTTCCAGTCTAATACATCTGGGATTCACACAAACTGTAGGTGTCTTTGATTTGCCTACAACGCATCGCGTATTGCGTCTAAAGGTTAAGGAGTTTATAGTTGTTTGTTTATTGTCACAAGTACACAACACAACCTATGTTCTATTTTACTTTATGTGATTCATAAAAGTATGTAAACGTTTTTTTTACGTATATGTACCTACATATTAAAATGCCTTCTAGAAGAAAACATATTACACTAACAATAAAACGAAAGTCCGATATATTAGAAAGACTAGTTTTTGGTGAAAGTGGAAAAGTGCTGGCAAATGAATACGGAGTGGGAACATCCACAATTTCGGATATGACAAAGGTATGTATATATGATTTATTTTAAAGATAATTTTGGACACTTACTAGGGACGTGTATATTCTTTTAGATTTATTTCCAAATGTGATTCCGGTCCTTACGAAAAGCCGAATATCCAGAAATGGATGTGCCATGTATACATGGTTTTGTACGCAACGATCAAGGCACATCCCAATTTCCTACGAAATTTTATCAGGCAAAGCAAAACAGTTTTAGACTGAAACCTACGGGAATGATAATTTTAGAGCTAGCAGAGGCTGGATTTCCAACTGCAGAAAAAGACATGGTCTGCGTGCTTTAAAAGTTTGTGGCGAAAAACTATCCAATGATGAAAGTGCCGTCGATCCTTTTCTAACTTTATTCGCAAATATGATAAAAAAAATTAAACCTTGGACTCAATTATACAATGCAGCTGAATCAGCTCTGTATTGGAAAATGTTGCCTGAAAAAACGCAAAGGCAAAAAATTCGAGGGCTTTTAAAAATGTGAACATACCTGTTGAGTACAAATCATCTGCCAATGCATGGATGACTACAGCAATTTTCTTAGACTGGTTTCATCATTCGTCAAGTCAAAAGTCATTTAAGAAGTCTCAACTTGACTGAAAGAGCCCTGCTAATCGTTGATAACGCTTTGAGCCATGGAACTATAGAAGAGCTGACTAGTGAGGATGGACAGTTTACAACATTATTTCTTCCACCAATTTTACTTCATTTTTGCAGCCTATGGACCAGAATGCAATCAGACTGACAAAATTATTTTATCGGAAAAGTCTTTTAGCCCATATTTTATCAAATAATGAAGAGAACCTTGTTAGGTTATTAAAAAGCATTAACCTAAAAAATGCTGTATGTCTACTATGCAATTCATGGGAAAAAGTCTCCCTTGAAGTCTTGAAAAAGTGCTGGCACAAAATTATGGCTTATGTGGCAGATAGCAACCTAGACACTGAATAAGATCTGATTCCTCTGAGTGAATTGCGGCACAATTTGCTTTCCATGAATGAAGAAAGAAAGGTAAAGCCTGAAATTTTTCTTTTCGTTTTTTTTGGTTAATTCGTAAATATTTAACAGATGTTTCAGATATGCTGAATGTTCTCACTGAGCAGAATCTCACGAACGTGGAAATATGTAATTGGCTTGAAAATGATGAAGATTTGTTACCACTGGAAGACATAGATGAACAACACAACACAAAATAAGATAAAACTTGATAAGATATGCTTCTATTTTAAATATTATTCTACGTATGTACTATTTTTTAGTTGTTTCGTATTAAATGATTCGTTTTTTAATATAAATAATGTCTTGCTTCGGTAATTCGAATTATTTATTAATTCGGATCACCGCGGTTTTAATTAGTCTGGATTATCGAGGTTACACTGTATATTAAAAAATCGGTATCGTTTGTGAAGAAGTGGGTAAATCATTTAAACGAGAAGAACAATTTGGATGACTTGCCAAAATGTGGCTCGGTGGGCTAAGTCACTTCTAAAGTCGAAAAAACGAATCGTGTCTTTGTTCTCACGGGACCCGAAATTGACGCTGCGGTAAAATTAACAGAATCGGGTTTGAAAGTATCCAATGAGACCATTCGACAATATCTTTGTGCTCACGATGCCAAATTCTGAACCACGTCGAAGAGACCTTTGCTGGGCGAAAATCAGGTCCCGAAGCGGTTCGCTTGGGCCCACGATGAGATATTATAGTGGCCCTCACAATTGCCCGACGCCCATCCTATTGAAAACGTTTGGTCCCTTATAAAGGGAAAGCTCAGAGGAAAGACTCTGAGGACTCAGTTGTCTAGCGAGATTTGAAAAAATTTGTATGCAGAAAATCTCGTCGACAGCATGTTTCGAAGCTGCCAGGCGGTTATTGATGTAGGAGGTGATTGGACAATTTACTTAAGTAATTGCGGCATTGTTAGCAGACCAAAGAATATATATATATATATATATATATATATATATATATATATATATATATATATATATATATATATATATATATATATATATATGGCAAAGAATAATCTTGAAACACATTTTTTTTCAAGATTACGAGCGGTCACGTCCTTACTTGGCAGACTGTATTTATTTTACAAATTGAAGTACAGTAAAAAAATCCCAGGACCATCTTTTGACAGAACTTTTAATTTTATATCCGTTTGTATACTAAGCCATTAAACATTTCTGCTTAACTAACGAAGAAAGGCAATAATTATGCCGCTTAAATGTTTAAAAATCTAATTAGCTTATTTTCCTGTTTTTCGTTCAACATCACATTGAATTTAACGAGGAAAAAACAAGGAAAATATCGAAAAATTAAAGGGAGAGTTAACTTTTTAATTGCTTGAAATGATTTTAAGAGCTTAGCGATGGCTGGATAATTTTTAAATTTATGTTTGAGTTTTAAATTAAGAACAAAATATTACAGGAATTTCGTTTTTAATCCGATAAAGGTCGTTTGATTAAACAGAAACGATTTTCCAATAAAAGATGTTTCCTTTCATGGAAATAAAATTTAAAAAATTATAGGGAATTACGATAAAATTTAATGTTTTATATTAAAGTTATTTTTTTCTAGAGAGTGTTATCTAAGTCAGGGCATTTTTTAGCAGGTTGTGTGCCCACTAACATAAATTACTTTGTTGAATATAGTTTATATAAAATTATGTGTTTGATTGATAAAGCGCGCTGGATTCCTCCCAGAGCGGTGCATGCTAGGTACATACGTCTCACTAATACATCACATCTATATGACGTTTAGCTTTTTAATCCTCGTTCCACCTTGTTGAAGAATCCTTTAGAATGAAGAACCTAATCCCTTGGGAATGCATTGCTAAGGACTGTGTTTCTTATTGAGTACAATTTTCTGCGGTTCCACATCAACGTGAATCGTTTTTTTTTGCCGCTCCTATAGCGCGTCAGAGATTTCTTTGTAGCACGTATGCCGTGGCCCTAAAAACAAGTTGGATAATTCAAGAGAGCCTTCGAAAATACTTTAGAATTTGTTTATCTTGTATCTTATCCAAGCTCGACTTTTAATTATTTTTTATTACGTACGGCTGCTCTTTTGTTGGAGAAAATGTGTCCCAGTTATTATTGAGTCTATTTTTTATAGGGTTTGGATGTCGCCAATTTTAATATGGTGTTTATAACAGTAGATTCTTGCTTCTTTTAAGAAAAAATGTGTTTCTTGTTATTAGCTAGCAATGACACAAACGTTTATAAAGAAGAGAATGTAATCTTGTTCCTATTTTAAGAATAAAGTTAATGGAACGTGTACAGTTAATTTTTTTAAATTTAAAATGCCGGTAAAAAAATCTAAAAGATTTAGGGAAAACATCAAAGTAAACGGGAAAATAATTACATGGCCAATTCTGAGACCTTTTATACCCATCGATTATCTCTGTAATTGTGCAAATTTCTGCAACCTTCTAAGCTTTTATGTAAATTTTCATAAAATTATGTAAAGAAGGTTATATACTACATCGTTATCCTTTCACCCTAGAGAGTGACTTTGTGCTCAATAAATGGATTGAACTATCATCTGTCATGTTCTCGGTTCTGTGCGTGCTCTGATGCTTCATGCAATGACTTCCCGGTTAATTGTTTCATCTGATCCACCCAACGTGAAGGTGATGATTTTATATTGTTTTCATTTACAATGTTGTTTTAATAGAAAATGCATCACAGAAAAACAAACCCTTTACCACATCTCTGCATTTTCTCAGATATGCATAGTATGTACCTACTACGTATTATGTGTAACAGACGGAATGCATGATTTAGTGTCTAAAAGTCACGTGCAACGTTTTCACAACTTTAGCTAGTGTGCGTTTGGTATTATTTGTTGATGATGAGGCATTTCTCGAGCTACTAAACACCAACATCAACGAGATTTTGACATCAAAATACAATAGTATAGCGATAGTGTTCTCCTGCGGCTATGTACACACACGTTTTTTACATGATCCAGAATTTCCGAAAGCTTGTACCCATACAGCGCTTGCCTTCAATCTTTCCCTGTATGATCAGTGATTCAAGATCATGTCTTCTACTGAGGTGGCCGAAATACCTTAAGCATGTCTGGTTTAAAAGTGAATTCAATCTATTAGTAATTTTTAGTTCTTGTAAAGTAGACTGGTTAGTTCAATCTTCCATCCATGCTATCCTGAGAAGCCGACGATACACCCACATCTCAAATGCAGCAATTTTATTTCTATCAGCTTTTTTTATCGTCCATCTTTCGGATATATATGATGCAATCGGAAATAAAAGCGTTCTTAACTTAGTCGATCGCGAGCTGCTCGAGTCTTTCCATATTTTAACTAATTTTATGGTTGCAGAGCGAGTAATTGAGGGTCTCCTACTGGACCAAGAGCTACGGGAAAACAGTGGACAGTACCAACTTGCCCCTTTGACAGGTTCATCTGGCACAGAAACTGTTAACTTTCAGATATTTTGGACCGTCGCTACTGGTCCATTATCCAATAAGGCCCAATTCGAATATATTATTTTTGGCGTGAACGGTAGCACCGTAGGCGTGGTATAGTATCATTACCCAGTTCAGTAGGACTTGCCTCAATGATTGGCAGAAGTCGATGTTGGCCCGGAGGCCCGAGGGGCTCTTTTCCTTGAGTCAAAGAAAAAAGGGCCCCTTGGACCCCCAGGCCAACATCGATTTCTGCCAATCATTGAGTGCAAGTCCTACTGAACGGGCAGTAGCGACGGCTCAAAATATCTGGAAGGTGAACAGTTTCTGTTCCAGATTCAGCAGTCAAAGAGGCAAGTTGCTCCTGGCCACACCATTTTTTTTCCCGTAGCTCTTGGTCTATATGTATTTCTAAGTGACACTGGCCAGTATTGGTAATTAGTTATCCCAGGTATTGACAGCAATTTACGATTTCATACCCTAGTAGATGTTGAGGTTGATTATAATTCGCTCTACTAATTTTTTTGTTTTGTTGTTGTTTACTTCTAATACGTAGCTTTTACTGATCCTTGTCAGTCTTTGCATACCAACCTCTAATTCACTTTCATTTGCAGCTATAAACAAGATGTTATCTGCTTAGCGCAAATTCTGTATGCGTTTTCCTCCAACGGCGATACTAGAATTTCAGTTATTGAAAATTTCGCGCATTATGTACTCCGTGTAAATGTTGAACAGTAGTGGTGAAAGAATGCATCCATGCCGGACACCAATTTTCGTGGTGAAGCTTTCTGTATATATATTATTAACACGCACTTTGGCTATGTTGCATTCGTGAAGCGTTTGTGTTAGCTTTAATAAGTGTGGCGGAGTTCCCATTTCTTTCAGAATCGACCATAGTTTGGCCATCTCATCTTGTCAAATGCTCTACGACAGTCGATGAAGCAGAGACAAATTTTGATGTTATATTCTCTTCCTTTCCCTTGTTGACGAACATTCAAAATTTTCTCCAGTGTTCCCTTTCCTGGTATAAGTCCTTTTTGTTCTTCTAGCTTCTACACATACATTTATGTAAAATTCGAGTATTCATAGAAATATTTCACATTTAAAATATGTAATTTACTTTTTATTATCCAACTTTACATAGGACTAGGAAAATTAAAATAAACCTGAAATAATGGTGAAGTTTTTTAATTTTTAAAATTCTACACAAGCTAATTTTTTTTCAAATCTAATCAAACTGTATGTTCTAAAATAAAAATATAAAATTTAGCATCATTAATAAGGTAAAAAGTGGACAACTAATCTTATTCTGATTTACACACATTTACACACATTTACACACTGCAACATAAAAGTCAAAAAAACGTCGCGCAGTAAAAATATAGTGCAATAAATCGCCTAATTTATACCTTTTTAAGTGTAAATATTACAGATTATTATATACATAAAAATTATTAGATTATCATAAACTTATGTAGTTTTATTCAACTTTAAGTATTAATTCACCGATATATGTAATTTTACAGATAGAACGCAGTATTTTGAAAAGTTTTTCTCGGTGAAAATAAATAATTATGTAAAATTCTTATGAAAATTTAACTAATGATTTCCTGGGCGGTTTTTGGAATATGTTTTATAGTGCCCGATTAAGATGACAAAGGCCAGAGGAAAATTGCACAATCTTACCTAGAACTAACGCGATGATTTTCCTACGCAGGGCTACCCTACCCCATAAATAATGTAACGTACAATCGTCCCTTTAACCCACTTCCTTAGTCCTTTAACTCTTTATATGTTTAATTTCAAATAATTACTATTAAAATTTCGTTATTATTACAACCAAAAATAAGAAAAAATTCTTACACCATTTTATTTACCAAATTATACAATACTTAACAACTTCCACTTTTTTTTATCTCTTTCTTTGAATTGATATCTTTTAATAATTATAGATTTCTTCAGGTATACATATATCGGTATTGACAGAAAGAGTACAAATGCAAACATAAAACTAATTTCGTAGTCTAGAGATCCTTTAGCGTTAAGTAATGCAAGATGACTTTTTCAAAATTACAAGAGTTCCTTTTAGCAAGCGAATTAAAAATAGTGGATACTTTACTTCATTAGCGCCTTCAATTATGGTGACGGGAATAATTGAATATTAAAACATCTGACATTCAAGCAGAGCCGTAACAATAATATTTGCATCTACCTATTTATATAGAATAACTGTAATAATTTCATCGAACAAATGCCATTTTATTCCAAACATCTTGAATGCGCAACAAAAAGGTGATAACTATAATTCCTTACACAATACATTTTGTTCGAAATCTTCAGTTATTTCTTAAGGTCTCAAATGATGGCTAGGGAATCACTACGTAATATATTTAAGTTTACCTATAATTTAATTGAAAATACCCTACGTAAGTTCTTTTGCAATTATTTTTAAATTTTACGTGCGAGTATGTAACTACTATAAAAAAATTAATCTAAAAGTCTTGTATGATACCTACTTTAATTGAACATTGAACTTCCAAGCTCGCGGTTTAATTTTATACGCGGGTCGCAGATCGCTTTCGCTTTTATCTCGATATACAAACCTCGAAAAAAGGAAGTAGAAATAAGAAAAGAACAAAGTCTGTTATTAACTGAAAATTCTTTTATATAATTATATCGTACTGCTTAGTGTGAAGGATATTTGCTTCTCATAGTAAATATTTTTTATGTACCCTATACCTACCGGACAGATTGAGAGCTAGAGGCGGGCTATTTCCTTATACCAGTTTAGTTTAGACATAACCAATTATTTTAAATGGAATAAGCCTATATATATATATATATATATATATATATATATATATATATATATATATATATATATATACGAGGCTGGTTTGAAAAGTCCGTGCAAAGTCTGAGAGATGGCACCACCGGCGCGTATCGAGGTCATGTTTAGTTAGTAGCATCTCTTGAATGAACGCACACCAAGTTTCAGCCATATTGGTCTATTTCTTTGTGTTTGGCATTCGTGTGAATCAAGGAAGTCGAGTGATTTTCAAGAAATGGACGAAAAAGAATTTCGTGTGGTGATTAAACATTACTTTATGAGAGGCAAAACGCCTCAGGAGACTAAAGAGAAGCTTGATAAACATTATGGTGACTCTGCACCTGCGATTAGAACAATTTATAAGTGGTTTCAAAATTTTCGGACTGGCCATATGGGCACAAGTGACGCTGAACGTTCTGGACGGCCTGTGGAGGTTACGACTCCAGAAATCATTGATCAAATCCATGATATGGTGATGGATGACAGAAGAGTTAAGGTGCGTGAGATTGCTAGTGCTGTGGGCATCTCGACTGAACGGGTACATAATATTTTGCATAAACATTTGGACATGAGAAAGCTATCCGCAAGATGGGTGCCGCGATTGCTCACGCTTGACCAAAAACGGAATCGTGTGAAGTGTTGCAAGGATGGTTTGCAGCTATTCCAGAAGAATCCGGAGGACTTTAAGCGTCGTTTCGTCACTGTGGATGAAACATGGATACATTACTATACTCCTGAGACCAAACAACAATCTAAGCAATGGGTTACCAAGGGAGAATCTGCACCAAAAAAGGCGAAGACCGTTCCTTCGGCCGGAAAGGTTATGGCGACTGTCTTTTGGGATTCGCAAGGGATAATCCTCATCGACTATCTGGAAAAGGGTAAAACTATTACAGGTGAATATTATTCATCGATATTGGACCGTTTGAAAACCGAGCTGCAAGAAAAACGCCCGCGATTGGCCCACAAGAAAGTCCTTTTCCATCATGACAACGCACCAGCACACACCTCAGCAGTTGTGGTCGCAAAATTAATGGAAATAGGATTCCAACTCGTTTCACATCCCCCCTATTCTCCAGACTTGGCTCCCTCGGACTACTATTTGTTCCCCAATTTGAAGAAATGGCTGGCGGGACAAAGATTTTATTCAAACGAGGAGGTGATTGTAGACACTAATGGATATTTTGCAGACTTGGACAAATCCTATTATTCGGAAGGGATCAACAAACTAGAACATCGTTGGACGAAGTGTATGAGCCTAAAAGGAGACTATGTCGAAAAATAAAAAAGGTTTGCCCAAAACACATAAGTAGTTTTTATTTTTGCACGGACTTTTCAAACCAGCCTCGTATATATATATATATATATATATATATATATATATATATATATATATACATATATATATATATATATATATATATATATATATATATATATATATATATATACATATATATATATATATATATATATATATATATATATATATATATACATATATATATACATATATATATATATATATATATATATATATATATATATATATATATATATATATATATATATATATATATATATATATGATTGACAAATACTAGGTAATTTAATACGTTTATTTTATTATTACATTTGTTATCATTCCACTACCAGAGGTTTTCATTACAAGTTGACGCCATTTTTGATCCGCCATATTGGAAAAAATAACGACGACCATATACTTATGATCGATTATTCGAAGGGTAAGATGCAATACATATGGACAAAAAAAGGTGCTTTTTCAAATTTTCCGAGCAATATTAGTAAAAATCCCTAATTTTGCTCACTCAAGATGCCATATTGGATTTTACAGGTGGGATTGGGCTAGTTGGATTTTGAATTCATGATCAGCGACCCCGAAGACATACTCAGTGTCAAATTGACAAATACTAGGTTATTTGGTACGTTTATTTTATTATTACACTTGTTATCATTCGATTACCAGAGGTTTTCTTTACAAGCTGACGCGATTTTGATCCGCTATATTGGAAAAAAATAATGACGACAAAACACTTATAATCGATTATTAAGGGTGAGATGCAATACTAATGGACAAGAAAAAAGGTGCTTTTTTAAATTTTACTGGACATATTACTAAAAATTACTTAATTTTGCTCACTCAAGACGCCACATTGGATTTCGCGGGTATAATTTGCCTAGTTGGACTTCGAATTCATAATCAGCGAACCAAAAAAACATATTTGTTGGTAAATTTCACATAATTAGGAAACTTTTTTTTTCATTTTTATACTCCATATAATTTGATCAACTGGAATTTTTACACGTTACCGACGCCATTTTGCATCCGCCATATTGAATTTCTCAAAAGGCCCATCGGATTTCAAAAGTACACATCAATACGAGTTTTTTTAAGCCCCCGCTCATTTAGCTACCTTGTGTCAAATTTTGGTCTCATGGGTGGCACTGTTGACGTGGAACGTCACATATATATTTATATATATATATATATATATATATATATATATATATATATATATATATATATATATATATATATTTATTATGGGCATCGCACACGTGCTGCGGAGATATCCCTAAAGCACTACAGAACCGATGCATCAGTGGAAAAATGTCGGTCTTGAATGCCTTGAATATATCAAGTACGACCACTCGACATTCGCCTAATGTTCAACTACGTTTGTCCAAGCATGTATGACAGAAATATGAAGATCTTACAGCTTACGAACGCCATATTGTTGGTCGCTAATAATATTGAGTTCTTCTAGATCTTTTAAAAGATGCTGACTGATAGCCTTGTCAATAAGTTTCCATATTATTGAAAGCAGTTCGACTGGTCGGTAGTAGTTTGTTTGGCAAGGTGTTATTGCCTTTTTTGAGTATCGGCTGAACTGTAGCGCATTTTCAGCCTGAAGGAAAAATCCCCTTTCGGTATATATACACACATATATATATATATATATATATATATATATATATATATATATATATATATATATATATATATATATATATATATATATATATATATATATATATATATATATATATATATATATATATATATATATACATATATATATATATATATATATATATATATATATATATATATATATATATATATATATATATATATAAATTTCATGCTCAATTTTATCGGGTGTCTGTCCGGATGAGGATATGAAACTCAATTATTTCTTACAACTCAATATTTCGTCAATTTATTGACATAATCAGGAGTTAACTACAAAATAAATCTTTACTAGTTACGTGTACACAATTCTACAATAACTTATTGATATATATAGTCTTTAAAAAAATTAAAATCATTATAACACACATTCAACATTCAAAAAAAAAAAAAATCAAAAGTTTCATAAAATATAGAAAATCGTAACGTCAACAAAAAATATGATTCAAACATCCTTACTAAATTATAAAAAATACGTACGAAAATAAGGGTTAACACATTATAAACTGAATAAAACATATATACTGTACTGCAACTCACGAACCTAATAAAGATGTTTACCGTGTAAAATTTTATCTAGTTAGTTCAGGTGTGTGTTGATCTTTTTTTTTAAATTTTTTTTTTATTTTTTTTTTTCTCAATAAAATCAAAAAAAAACAAAATTATATAAAAAAAAGAGAAATATACTAACTAGAGAAAATTTTACACGGTAAACATCTTTAGTTGGTTCGTGAGTGGCAGTACAGTATATATGTTTTGTTCAGTTTATAGTGGATTAACCTTTATTTTCGTACGTATTTTTTATAATTTAGTAAGGATTTTTAGATCATATTTTTTGTTGATGTTACGATTTTCTGTATTTTATGAAACTTTTGATTTTTTTTCTCTGGATGTTGTATGTGTTTTATAATGATTTTAATTTTTTTAAAAGTTATTGTAGAATTGTGTACACGTCACTAGTAAAGATTTATTTTGTAGTTAACTCCTGATAATGTCAACAATAAATTGACGGTATATTGGGTTGTAAGAAAATATTTGAGTTTCATATCCTCATACGGACCGACACCCGTTAATCCCGTTAATATATATAAATATAAATATATATATATATATATATATATATATATATATATATATATATATATATATATATATATATATATATATATATATATATATATATATATATACATATTATCGTAAAGCAAACAGTCGACAGAACAAGGTTGTTCTACGCTATCATCAGTCATCAGAATGTAAACAGTGGAAAACATAGGGCTCTTACATTTAAAGATAACTTACAAAAATTTCAAACCTTTTTAATGTTTAATTCTTTTTTAGGATATTGGAATTATGTGCTTGACAGTTGGTTTAGAGTTGTTAGTGCGAAACAAATAGGCCAGCTAAAAATGTCTTTCAACAGAAGATGTTATAATAGTAGAATCTTTATGTGTAACTAATGGAATAGTAAAATTGAAACTACGTTAACAGGTGACCAAAATACTTTATATCATTAGGGTGGGAAAAAAAATTTCGAGTTGGTAGTTACTATTAGCTGGAAGACCTACAGTCATGTTTCTAAAATTCGCCGGTGAGAAAATCTTGTAAAGTTATCGTTTTAAATAAATATACTTGATACATCTAAATAAACACCGATTAATTTTGAAACATATCATATACTAATACACTGGAATACTGAAAGGCAAAAATTCAATTCATTTAATATTGTATTAAAAGGTACTACAAATTCACATTGCAGTGAAGAGGATTTTCCTTTAAGAATTATCGAGAAGTCTACTGTACCTAATTCGCTCAAAATCAGCAGTATAACTGATTTCTCGGTTTTGTCCATAGAGATATTAGAATAGAGGAGGTAAAGTATATATATATATATATATATATATATATATATATATATATATATATATATATATATATAATATCTCTATAGCTTTACCATGGTAGAGATAATTTTGTGAATCAAGAAAAATACCTTTGTTCTCCCACTCAATGAACATTTCTCAAATTGTAGTATATACATCCTGATAGCTATTTGTTTAGTTATCCTCAAGAAAGCTACACTACACCACAATTATCCAAACACATTATTGTGTTACTCTACTAGCGTTTCTCAAACCATGATATCATCGTCAGGAACGATAACTGACTAAACTTAAGATTAAACACGCAACTTTTTATCCTAAAATTATAATTTAATCGAACGAACCTATCACACACGGCGGTTTAGGTCGGGGCAAGTAGCTATGACAGATAACTGTAAGGAATAGCTCATTTCTGTTTATGTAGACTCTTTTATTGTTTATACATTCGATATTTTCAGACACATTTAAATTTAACCTTAAATAATCTAATGTTATTACATGATCTTGTTCAAGCACATGTTAGGCAATGCTTGATTTTTCTGATCTAACGCACCTCAAAAGAATTACTATAAGTATTATTCAAATCTTATTTGAATCTATCTTCGGGTTTGCTCAATATATTTGTTGTCATGATAATTATTACTTACTGTGTTCATGTATTTTATCCTTTGGACTTCCTAAGATATTTTTTATGTTTTCTGATGTCTTATAGACTAACGTAAGGATTACCTTATTAAATATTTTATTAAGTATCCTACTATCTTTTGAATTATGTCGTATTGAAACATAGGCCGTATTTCGTGTACAAAAGTTGGAATCATTATCTGACCTAAACTTATGTATTATTATTTCTTTTTTATTTTTTTTTATCGCTCACCTCTCCGCCTCAGTAGGGATTTTACCCTTTTTCATATCCCAAGGATATCGGCGAGGATGTCGTAATACCCGTGAACGTTGTCCAAATGCGGAAATATACATTTTTGTATTTCACGGCACCTTTTAGACAACGCGGTAGTGCTGCCACGGATATTATTTTTGCCAACAACTACTACCTATGAACACTTACAACACCCAGCCGACACACGGAATCGAACCGCTGGCCTTCTGATCAATAGCAGGCTCCTTAACCTACTGCACCAATCGGTCCGGCATTAACTTGTTTATTAAGTTGTCTCAACAGTGTAACTAAGATTAGCAATTATGATGAAAACTTAGTAAACAAGTTAATGGATATATGTGTAGGTTAAATATTCATAATTTCATTTCTTCTACATAGAAGCATAAAAGGAGTAATAATACACTATATTTTCGATGCATATAATCCAAAATTTAACACTGGGCTCAATAAGGAACTTCATAGAGTAGGCCTCACGTTAGTCTATAAGTTATCAGTCTTAAGTTAGTTTATAACTTAACAGACAACTTGAAAAATATCTGAGGAAGTCCGAAGGATAAAATTAGATAAGTTATAAGGATTCTGACAAACTAGAAAGTTGATTTAAATAAGATTTAAAAAAGATTTGGCTCATTTGAGGTATGGCAGATGAGAAAATCAAGCATTGTTGAACATGTGCTTGAAAATAATAGATAGATTATCAGAAAGTATTGAAGTTACAAAATACGATAATAGTCTAAATAATGGCAGGGACCTATTCCTTAGGGTTCTCTACACTGGTTATTTGACAGAAACTAAGCTATCGCTTGTAGTTGGTCAGTTCTGCTCTAGAAAATCACAATTTTTAGTAGCTGTAAGTGCTTTTAATATTAGATTTAGTCAATCATCGCTCTTGGTGATACGTAGTGGTGATAACTGTTGGGTAGTGTCATTGTGCCCAAAATTCTAGTAAATCTGCACTTTTAAGTAAAAAATCTTGATTTTAACATTTTAGCTTGCTTTGCTACCCGTGAAATTTTTGGATGTTTAATCATTTATTTGTTCTTTAAAAATATTATTCATATACACCATGTATATGAAATATATAATATTAATAATAATAAATTTGGTACATACAGTCCTTCTTTATAAGGTTTCTATTTAACGAAATCTTAAATAAAAGTTCGAGTTTACGTCAAAATCAAAATTATCTTTTACAAAACATGCCTTAGGCATTCTGAAGGATTATGCCATTCAAGATTTATCGTTACAAACTGGGGAATTAAATGTTTTTAGGCATATAACGTTATTTAATACGAGATTAGGTTGCATATTACTGCAGGCCAGGAGAGATTTATGGAGAACATTACGTCTTCTTTGCAATTCCATGGATTCTCGATAATTTTTATGTCAGATATAATGGCGTAAAGGTGTGATTTATGAGAACGAGAGATATGTTTCCTCGTGGTTGCTATGCATAATTTAACTTATATTAGGAATCGCTAATTATGCTGAATTGTCAAGAACAAAAGTAACATTTATTTCTTATTTAATGTTGAAAGTTAAGTTTCTCATACTCTTCTTAAGCACTAATGGTATAACGGTTTTAAGAGTGAAGATTTTGGAATGGCTATTTTAAAAGAATCTCTCAGAGAAGTAGAGCTAAATAATACACCATTTCTATGCTCATTAAAATTGACAATAAATTGTACTTTATCCCACCTCCATCTAACCAAGCATACCAACTTTTATCTGTTTATCAGATTTAAGAATGGCGATTTTAATCTTAGAAAATTTGGTTCGAGGTGTCTGTAGGTAGGGTTAGTCTGATCTCAAAGAAATTTTGCAGAACGAACAACACCTGGTTAATGTTCGACGATTCCTAATAACTGATGGTGCCCTTGTTTTGTTTTTAACCTAATCTTCTTCTTCTTTCTTATATGGTGTGTCATATAAGTAGGCATACTGCCTGTTTTATCCCCATTAGATCTTTTCCGATGTGGAAGTCCAACATTCCTTCACCTTTTCGGAGGTCTGCTCCTAGTTCTTCTACCGCAAGGTTTATTGAGTTTGCATCCTTTTACCAGTCTATTATCCTCCATCCAATTTTCGTGTTTATTCCATTGTTTTCTTCTAATTCTAGTCCATTTGGATATTTCTTGGATCTTACTTAGGTTTTGTAGATCTTTTTTGCGGACTTTGTCGTGGATAGTTTTTCCATATATGTCCCTGATCACCTTCATTTCTGTTACCCTCATCACTTGTGCTGTTTTACATGTGTCAGCTCTTATTTCTACAGCATATGTGAGGAATTTATTTTTCAAGACCATATCTGTCAAGCAACTCGCTATTAGTGACGTCTTCATAGACTGTTGTTTTACTTCCCTGTTTAAGTCTCCGTAGCTTGTTATCATTGTTCTTAGGTATTTAAAAGTATTAATCTGTTCAACAATACTTCTTTTGATCTTCAGCTTGCATCTTAATAATTTTTTAGAAGCTACCATACATTTTTTCATGGTTGTGTTAATAACCATGTTTAGTTTTCTCGCTTCCAAATTGGAGGCATGAAAGATATTCTGAAGGTTGCTCTCAGAATCGGGGATCAGAACTGCATCATCGACCTGGCAGATTGTGTGGAAGTGTGTGTTGTCCATTTTGTATCCTCTAGTCTTTGGAAGGTTCTTCACGATCCTGTCCCTGACGAGGTTGAAGATAAAGGGACTAAGTGAATCGCCTTGTCTTATTCCGGCGTTTATTTTTACTTCC
This sequence comes from Pachyrhynchus sulphureomaculatus, assembly GCA_019049505.1. Classification (NCBI taxonomy): domain Eukaryota; kingdom Metazoa; phylum Arthropoda; class Insecta; order Coleoptera; family Curculionidae; genus Pachyrhynchus; species Pachyrhynchus sulphureomaculatus. The sequence continues at coordinate 60,320,875 of CM032447.1, forward strand.
TTCCTCAGTAGATGTCCCACTTTTATATTTGTTTTGCATTCTGTGTTAATGTCATGTATGATTTTTATTAGCTTCTGATTTGTCTGCTTTTCTTGTAGTATTTTTATAATATTTGTTAATTGCACTCTATCGTAGGCTTGAGCCACATCGACGAAACACATATGTGCAGGCTTGTTAAATTCTTTAACTTTTTCCATTATCTGCCTCACTATAAATATGGCATCTATGGTCGATCGATTTTTGCTGAATTCATGTTGTCCCCCCCCTTATTTGAATATTTAGGAACGTTATTCTGTGGTAGTTTTTGAGTGACGTCGTTTACAATTTTTTAAATATTGGGACTGTTATGCTAGTTTTCCAATCAGTAGGTATTTGTTCATTTTTTTACTATGTTTGTAAAGAGCTGTGCTAGTTGTTGATGTAGGTTTTCTCCTTCATATTTTAGCATCTCTTTTGTAATGTCGTCTGGTCCTGAGGTTTTTTTATTTTTAAGACTTCTTATAATTCTTTCGCTCTGTTGCAAAGTTACTTCTAGCTTTACTTTTTGCACTTTTTCAAGTATGATTTCATTATTCTTTTCTCCTTTATATAATTTCTCAAAATATGTTTGCCATTCTTAAACTGTAATTTTATTAATTTGTATCGTGTCTTTTATATCAGGTTTATTCCATCTTAACACTTCCCAGACTTTCCTTTGAGCGCCATACAGATCACTTTCCATCCCTTTAGTAAATATCTTCCAATATTCTTCTTTAATTTGTTTTCTTCTTCTATTCATTAAGTTTCTTTCTGCGATATATGCGTTCCAGTTGTTTTGGGTTTTGTTGTGTACGTAATGTATATATACTTCCGTTTTCTTCTTTGCCAGCACCTTTATTTCTGGTGTGACTCAAGGTGTTCTTTGTTGTGTTGTTTCTTTTGTTGATGTTTTTTCGTCTCTGGCCTAAGGTTTCCTTTGCCGCGTTAATAATGTTTTGTTTTATGGATGTCCACTGTTGGTATATCTAACCTAATCTAAAGAATTTATTTCACTGGGAATTTTGTACCGTGTATATATTAAAGGGATTTTTAGCGAGTTGTTTGTTTTATTTTGATTTATCGATAACACAAACATTTTAATGTCAATAGTTTGGCGTTTATAAACAAAATCAATCAGATTTACCCTAAGGTAAGAAAGAAGGTGTAACAGGTATAGCAGGCGCATACTGCCCATAGATAGGGTCTATATCATCTCCATGTATTACTGAGAAATGACGAAAAGAGACGTTAGAGCGGACCGGGTATATTTGTTCAAACAGCAGAACCGCCTTGATAACCTGGATGAGCTTACAACTGATAAGCGAGTAGAAAGACTTGTTGATCAGTGAGGCGGACAGAAATAACTGTTTTCTCGCCTGAATACCTCACCATGTGGATGTCTAGACTAACGAAATGGCCGACATACTGACGAAAAATGACCTTTTTCAATATGGGTAGTGCGGCGATGGATGAAACAGACAGAAGTCTCATTCTTGGTGCCTGAGGATACCAAGACAGGAAAGATCTGATGACATAGAGGGGTCCTTACGAAAACACTGCCACTTCGATGAGGACCAGCTCTCATCAGATCAACGCCGATTGCAGATGGTGCTTGGTGTAGGAAAACGAGACAGCTCCGCAAATAATTATGTCTTGTTCGGCAATGTTTTAAAGGGATTCAACGTGAATCATCATAATGGGTATTTTGTTGCGTTATGATAAACAGTTACATAACGATACTCGATTTGTTCAATAATTGCAATTTTCATCTGACCAATAGGATTCGATTTTGATTTATATACTTGTAATTAGTGAGATACTGCAAGAATAGCTACTCTCTCCCCCCACCTATACCGCGAACTTCTTGTCCGATCCCCTTGCACTGTGTTTTTTTTAATTAAAAATACATTTATGTACTAAGTTCCATATTTTTTTAACTTAAGCTATATTTTTGCTAAATCTATTGATGTTAATTGCGAGAAAACGCTTTCCTAAAAAAAATGACTCAGGCCATATTAAAAGGAAAATAAATTTTACTATTTCAGGAAAACATCAAATTTAGTTCAAATATTAAAAATCAGTAGACGTTTTACTGCAGCCACAAGAGTCCTGCTTGCGATTCAGTATCCGTTTCAGGTCTCTATAAAACTTTTGCTCCCAGACAAACGAACGGTAGCAATTCTTAGGGGAGTCAAATAATGCACCCCAACTAGCAAAGCACGGGGTGCATTTTTTATTGCCTTGGTCAAAAGGACGGATAAATATTGTTTTAGTGGAGAACAATTTTCACTTTAGTGCTTGCCCGAACACCAAATTAGAAAGCGTATTTAAGGCGCTTTCATCTCTGTATAGCTGTGAGCTATAAGTGGGGTCCTTTTTGGCATATTAATATTTTACATAAATTTGGAGATCCCCATTGTTATTTTCGGTTATAAAGAGGGACTATATAACTTATTTAATATGGTTTGATCCTTATTGCTCATAAAATATTACGGTTAAATGGATTTTCGGCTATTTTAATATAATACATACAGGGTTCATGATGAAACTGAAAATCAACTATGACATTGTGTGTTGATTAAACATTGCTTTTAGAAAAAATACAGCCAGAACACAAGAATGGCTTGAAAAGTGTTATAGCACATCTGATCCGTCGAAAGTAACTATATGTCGATGGTTTAGTGCACTTAAATGCGGTCGTACAAGCACCGGTGTAACACCACGTTCCGGACGTGGGTCAGTCACTCCAAAAAATCCACCATATTGTTCTGAATGACAGCTAAGTGAAAGTGAGAGAGATAGCTCAGATCTCGAAGATAACAACAGAACGCATATTTTGCATGAATATTTGCATATGAAAAAGCTATGTGCCAGACGGGACCGAAGAGATGTAGTAGTGGTTTTTCGGGTATCCCGTATTAGCTTGAAGTCCTTTGATGGACGGTTTCGCTGACGTTTCGATGGAATCTCAGACATCTTTTTCAAAGCGTTGATCACTGGTCGGTGTCTTGGCAATGAATGTCGAGACTGGCTCCGAGTGCGCCGGTTTTGGCTGCGCGTTGTCGGTCCTGTGGTTCTTTGTAATGTTTATCTTGGTGAAGTAACATATAGTTGAACTATGGTTTCTTTTGGTTGGACTTGGTACTGGGATAAAATATGTTTCCAAGAGTTCGGTAGACGTTGGCTATCATCCCGATTATTTAAATTGTTGGGCCTCTTTTCTATTTCTATGGCTTCTTTGATTACCCTAGTGAATAGGTTATCACTTTTTTGTAGGGTTCTGGTTTTGTCAAAATCGATTTTGTGGCGGGTATTGTGTGCATGTTGTGCTAGAGAAGAAGTGGTGGATTTTTTTTTACAGCGTTTTTGTGTTCGTCTCTTCTGGCGCTAATTTTCCTGTTTGTTTGCCTATGTATGAAAGACCGCAGTCCTGACACGGAATTTCATATACACCTTGGTCTTCTAAGGCTATAATGTCTTTTGATGTAGGTAGAATATCTTTAATTTCTTGATTCGTTGTGTCAATGGTCTCAGTTTGGTATTTTCCTAGAAGTCTTCCTATTTTGTCTGTGATGCCTTTATATATGGGAGAAGTGCTTTTGTAGTATATGTCTTCCTTTCCTGTTTGTGTTGTTTATTTAGGGCCCGCCGGATCGTGTTTTGACTGTATATATATATATATATATATATATATATATATATATATATATATATATATATATATATATATATATATATATTTCTTCTTATAATCTTGGGTCTAGTTTCGTTTAATTAACACACTTGAGTTTTTTTTTTGTTTTAAAAAATTTTTTATTTGACGTTTCGCCCCTGGATTTCGGCATTTTTAATGTTTTTCTTTTTATGTAATTTTCATTTCTGGAAATAAAATTAAAATTACAGTCAGAATTTCAAATTACAGATACAACAATAATTTAGATTACAAAATATATAGACATACACACTTGAAATTTTGTCTTTTATATAAGAACAATTGGTTTTAAAAATTAACAATAACAATTGATTTAAAATTAACTCACTAATTAACATATTATTCGTCCTTTGAAAATAATATATTTTTTTTTAAACAAAAAACCCAAGTATGCTAATTAAACGAATCTACACCCAAGATTAAAATTAAAAGATTTATGTACGTAAAGGTTCAAGAAAACAATTTCTCTTTTCTCTCTCTTTCTCTCTCTCGCTCTCTCTCGCTCTCTCTCTCTCGCTCTCTCTCTCTCTCGCTCTCTCTCTCTCGCTCTCTCTCTCTCTCTCTCTCTCTCTCTCTATATATATATATATATATATATATATATATATATATATATATATGTATGTATATATATATATATATATATATATATATATATATATATATATATATATATATATATATATATATATATATATATATATATATATATATATATATATATATATATATATATATATATATATACTCCTGGACAAAATTAACGCAACAATATATTAAATCATACAAATCTCTATAATGAATTAATTTTAATAATTTTTTATGAACACTGGTTACACTAAAAGTTAGAAAAAACTTATTCCGATACTTTAAAAGTGAATTAGCTACCAAATTTCTCTATAAGATTCGAATTAAAATTATTCTAAAGACCTAATAACAAAATCGTTATAATTATGTAATAAAGAAAAAAATAAACTGGGACGCTAGTAGCAAAATTAATGGTGTAACTGGGACACTAGTAGCGTGTGTTGCCTCCTCTACTTCGGATGACAGCATTTATGCGCCTAGGCATGCTTCTAATTAAATTTTGGATAAAATCTTGAGGAATTTGCTCTCATTCTGTGATAACTGCATTTTCAAGTTCCCTCAGGTTTCTAGGTGCAGGCATATGACGTTTCAAATTTTTCTTAAGGTGATCCCATACATGTTCTATCGGATTCAGATCCTGGCTTTTTGGTGGCCATTGCATAGTCGGTATATCAACTTGAGTAAGATAATCGAGTACCTCCCTAGCCACGTGAGGTCGAGCGTTGTCTTGCATAAACAGGAAATTGGGCCCCACGAAATGACCGAAAGGCATCACATGTTCTATTACAATATTTTTAAGATAGTAGTCAGCATTCATGGATCTCGTACGGACAGGAACTAACTCTGTGCGAGCATCAAAGCAGATGCCACCCCAGAACATAACAGAGCCACCTCCGAAAGGAATCCTTGCAGAGATATTGCAAGGAGTAAACCTCTCTCCTGGTCTTCGCCATACTCGCTCACGACCATCTGGATGTTTTAGACTAACCCTAGTTTCATCTGTGAAGAAAACTTGTTTCCAATCATCCGCAGACCAGTTTTCGTGATTTCGAGCAAAACGTAACCTGGCAACTCTGTTCTCTCTAGTAAGCAAGGGCGCAGTGGCTGGTCTTCTACTGTCTAATCCAGCTTCATTTAACCGTCTTCTACCTGGTTTAGAAGAAATTGTGAAATTGCGAACAGCTTCGAGTTCGTTTCTTATTATAGAACTAGTGACAGTCCTGTTTCTTAAAGCAAATTGTCTTATAAAACGTTCATCTAGGTCGCTAGTGCATCGTTTTCGCCCATGCCCTAGCCTTCTAGAATAAGTTCCTACTTCATTCAAGCGTCTTACCATACGACTTATTGTGGAACGATGTTTGCCTAACAAATTGGCAACATAACTCTGACAATATTCCTCGTCCAATAAAACTGAGGCTCGTACTACCTCGTGTTCAGTTAAATTCCTTGGTCGATTCATTTTTCTAATTCTTCGGGGTCAAAAAATAAAACTGTCTACCACAAAAACGTATTACTTTGAAAAAGGGAACAATTTATAAGCTTACTTTTAAAGAAAATCTGTCGCATTATTACAGAAAATTGTTTATCTTCTAAAAGATTCTTTAAAACTGTAAATCTAAACAAATTGTTTTGATTTCTGTCATGAACAACGAAACAAAATATGCATAGCCTACTATTCAAATACTCGATAAACTTTAAAACTGACATAAGAAAAAGTTAAATTAATTTTCAGATTGTTGCGTTAATTTTGTCCAGGAGTTTATATATATATATATATATATATATATATATATATATATATATATATATATATATATATATATATATATATATATATATATATATATATATATATATATATATATATATATATATATACACATATATTTATATATATATATATATATATATATATATATATATATATATATATATATATATATATATATATATATATATATATATATAGATATATGTATGTATGTATGTATGTATATGAGGCTATGAGCGCAATAGTGGCCTAACCCACAAAACTATTTTTCCTTATTATTCTATTGTAAGTAGTCCAAAATTACAACAATAGCAATTATTTATGACAGAAAAACAAAATTGTTGATTATCAGAACTTATTACTGAGAAAAATTTGCAAAAAATATTACAAAAAAAGAAGTTGTATTTATCTCCAATAGGGATGTTTGCTTGGGGGTTAGGCCACTATTGCGCTCATAGCCTCATATATATATATATATATATATATATATATATATATATATATATACAGATTTTAATGACGTTTCGCCCATTGTATTAAGCTTTATAAATCATATTTTTATATTTGGACCTGTGAACTTTTTAGCACGGCTAGTTATTTTTAAGAACCAATATGTTTTCGAAGCAAACCAAATGTAATTTGATAAAGCCCAATGCAATGTACGAAACGTCATTTAGATATATATATATATATATATATATATATATATATATATATATATATATATATATATATATATATATATATATATATATATATATACAGTAATACCCCGCTTAGCGCGACCCGTTACGCGCGGTTTCACTATAACGCGAATTTCAAATTTCGCGCTCATGTAGTCATTAACTTCTCTATGGTCGCGGGGGGATCCCCGCTTTCTCTGAATATTCTCTTTGAAAAATTGGGAATTCCCTGTCCTTCGACTTTGTTCTATGGGGATTTCCTCGTTCGTTTCGTGTGTTCATTTGTTCCGTAATGTTAGTTCGGTCGGCTGGCAGTTTTGTTTTAATATTTATTGGAGATACATACATACATAATTTAACCCTACGTTAAAAATGCCGCCTGTAAAGAAAAAAGAGCGTAAAAGCGTCACTTTGGAATTGAAGATGAAAGTGTTAAGAAGAATGGAAAATGGAGGCAAAGCAACAATTGTTGGGAGAGATTTTGGACTCTCAGAATCGACTGTGAGAACGATTTATAAAAATCGGGAAAAAATTAAAATCTCCAGCGAAGGTTCAACACCTATAAGTGCAACAAAACTTTCTCGTTCGAGATCATCTATCTTAGAAAGAATGGAGAAATTACTGTCAGTCTGGATCGAAGATTTGAATAAGAAGAACACACCACTAAGTCAAGATCTCATATGCACAAAAGCAAAATCTTTGTATGAGATGCTGAAAACAAAAGAAGGAGAAGGGAGTGCCACTCCGACTTTTGCTGCCAGCAGAGGCTGGTTCCATCGGTTCAAGCAGCGTTCTAATCTTCACAATATCCACATAACAGGCGAGGCGGCCAGCGCGGACATTCAAGCTGCAGCTGAGTTTCCAGACAAGTTTCAAGACTTCGTTAGACGAGAGAAAATTCCTGCTTGTCTCATCTTCAATGTTGATGAGACCGCACTTTACTGGAAAAAAAATGCCATCTCGAACATTCATTTCTAAGGAAGAACGTCAAGCCAGTGGTTTCAAAGCTGCGAAAGATCGACTAACACTTCTGCTGGGTGGTAATGCCACTGGTGATTTCAAACTGAAACCTTTACTAGTGTACCATTCAGAAACACCCCGTGCAATGCGAGGCACAGACAAGACAAGTCTACCAGTTGTGTGGCGATCAAACAGAAAGGCGTGGGTTACACGGGAAATTTTTCAAGAATGGTATTCTAATAGTTTTTGCCCATCAGTCAAATCATACTGTGACAGAAATGGGCTTGAACCTAAAGTTATATTACTCTTAGACAATGCCCCAGGACATCCAACCTCACTTGATACGCCCAGAGACTTAAAAGTGTACGTAAAGTTCCTTCCACCAAACACTACGTCAATATTACAACCTATGGACCAGGGAGCAATAGCAAACTTCAAAGCTTATTACCATCGCCGCACTTTTAGCCAACTAATTCATGAAACTGACGGGGAAGGAAGACAGTCTATGCGAGAGTGGTGGAAGTCATACAACATTATGAAGTCTATTCACAACATAGAAGAGGCTTGGAAGGAAGTTAAAATGAGTTGTATGAATGGGGTGTGGCGTAATCTTTGGCCAGATGTAGTGGAAGCACCTAGAAGAATTGTCCAGATGCAGAGACAAGTGCTTGAAGACATTGCTGCAATGATTGAGGGGTCTGAACTTGAAGATGTCACGGTAGAAGATCTCGTAGAACTTGTAGCAACGCACGACGATCCTATTAGCAATGAAGATCTGATCGAGTTACAGAATAATCCTATCTACGATGAGGAAGAACAAGTAGAAGAGAAAGTTTTATCTTCAGGGGAAATACAAAATGCACTTTCAAAAATTTATTCAGGTTTGGACATATTGCAGAGTATAGACAATAATGATGACCGTGTCTTGACCGTGTGTCAAACAATTAAAAACAGTGTTGGGTGTTATGAACGTATTTTACAAGAACGTAAACAAAACGTTACCCAAAAGACAATAGATGTATTTTTCCGTAAAAAATAAGAGTATGTATTGCATAAAGTGTTCTTAGAATTAAAGTGATTGATTAAAATGATTTGTATTTTTTTGTATTAAATTTTGACTATGTTTAATCATAAACCTCGATATACGCGAATTTCAGTTAACGCGATTTTTTTCGGAACGTATCCCTCGCGTAAAGCGGGGTATTACTGTATATATATATATATATATATATATATATATATATATATATATATATATATATATATATATACATACATACATACATACATATAGATACTACCTAGGTGAAGAGGCATTGGCAACACCACCGTAGAAGTAGGAGAAAATTGAGCAGAATGTACTCAAAAGGAAGCCAACAAATCTCAGCGCCATCCGATGTGCAATATTTTTAATTTAAAAGCAAGGATTTAGTACCTTTGCTGTTATAAGCGAATAGGGAACTAATATCGCTATACGGTAAAAATCCCATTAGTGTTCCCGTTTACAGTATTCTTAATTTTTAAAGTTACCGCTAAACTCGAGAGAGAATAATCACTTTTTCATGCAGTTCTCTGGCAAGGTTTTCAACTATATTTACATAAAATAACTTAAGTAACATCAGAAATGTCAGAAAAATAACAAGCAATGATTTTATGCTACAATAATCGTGACACATTTAACTGGATCGACATTCCGTTTTACATTCGTTTTATTATGCAATTCTTTTTTCAGATCAGTAATTCAAATCGTGTACTTCACAATGGCACATGCTAATATTTAATAAAACTGAATAGTTAATATATATCGCTGTAGTGAAAATTATCTCATTCATCATTATAGGTCTGTTTATATCGCTAATTTCACATTCCGTCTTTATGTTAAATTAAATATTGAAAAGAAAAAAAATATCGTGGAAAAAAGGAAAATTAGAGAGAATTTTTTCGATAGATAAGTAGAAAAATAGGTCAGATGTAATTGGCCCTTTGACATTATCAGTCCCTGGCGACTGACGCCAGTTAAACCGAAGAGGGTTATGTGGTTCTGAAAGTTTGATATATACTTTTTTTTCTTTGTTTAAATTGGGTTTAAAATGTCTAAGACTAAATAAACTGCTCGTAAAAAGAAACAAATTTTTAACATCATTTATATATCTTGTTTTCTTCAAGATCAGAAGCTGGTATCTTTTCTGATCTTGAACAAGAGTTGAGGGAACTAAGAAAGGAGAATGAAGTATTGAAAGAGGAAAATAAGATAATTAGAGAAAACATAAGAAGTATGGATTTGAAGCTGAGTAGGTTGGAAAAGGACAACGTAAGGAATAATATTGTAATATCGGGAATAAGATTTGAAGCGAATAGCCAACCAGATCTGAGAGTGGGTGTAGAACATTTTATGGAGAGGAGTATAGACACAAAAGTACAGATTAAGGATGTGATAAAAATAGGAGCAACTATATATAAGATAGAACTTAGAAACACGGGAGATAAAGAAGCTGTAATGAAAAATAAAAACAAAATGAGAAATCTAAGAGAGAGAGTTTACATAAACAATGATTTAACAAAATATGAAAGGAAATTCAAAAGAAATTGAAGTATATAGCAGAGAACGAAAGAAAGAATGGAAAAAGAGTGAAAATAGGATTTCAAAAAATCATAATCGAAGGAAGAGAATATAAATGGGACATTGAGGAAGAAAAACTGAAAGAACAAACAAAGAACACTACGACCATTAAGTCAAAAAACTGAGAAAACGGAGAGAGATAGGTAGATTGACGACGACCCTGGCAATGATAAAGGATACTGAAGAGAGGACTAATGAAAGGAATACAAATAAAAAGATAAACAAAGAAATAGATAGGAAGAAAGAAATGGAAAATAATTATCGAGTTATTAGATTGAGAATATGAAATAATAGGGCTATAAATGGAAAAGAGGAGGAACTGACAGAAGAACAACAAATGTACTATGTAGGAATAACAGAAACAGAAAGGAAAGGCAATAGATGCAAAAAATTAGAAGGAAAGGTCATAAAAGAAGAAGACAAAATTATGGATGGAGGGAATACTATCAGATGGGAATAACATAGCATACAAAAATCAACATAGAGACATAATAACGAAACAAGATAGAGAACTCACACAAACAGAAGAAACTAATACAGAAGAAGCAAAAGAGGCAATTGGCAATTTAAACAGGATATAAAGATATAGAAGGAAATATGGAAAAAAAATATAGAATAACTCAACTCCACGGACCTTACACCCCTAAAAAAGGGTTAGAAAGGCATAAGGATTAAGTAAGTAAGATATAATATTGGCTCGAAAGAAGTTTTTTTTTGTAAGCTTTCCAGATTTTAAAATCTTGTTAGTGTTCCGTACGGAACACTTATAAGATCTGTCTGTCTGTCTGTCACACCCAATTTTCTCCGAGACTATTTAACATAGAAAGTTGAAATTTGGCACAAGTCTAGGAATTCATGGCTTCATCAGAGCCGTGTAGTTTTGAAACTTAAATTATGACTTAAGAGGATAGTCACGGAAAAATGAAAGCTTGTAAAAACACAAGTTCAAAAATATATATAAGGTAATATTTGCGCACACTATTCTTTGTATTATCTCAAAAAGTAGTGATCAAAAAATTTTCAAAAAATTCTGGAATATTCTTCACAGGGTGTAGATTGAATGAAAATTATTACGAGTGCATTACCTTTAATAATTTACTTAGTATATATACATAAAAAAAAATCAAGGGCATCAGTTTTCAGTAGAGATCGGAAAAAAACTTTGTTGAAAACTCATTTGGTTTGTACTTTGTGAAGTCACTGATCATTTCATTCCTCCGTAACAAATATTTTTATTTTAAAAGCAATCAACGTATGAATACTAATTGCTCAAGTCCGACTTGCACTTGGCCGGTAATTATTTTTTTTTATTAGATTTTATATACGTAATATTATATTTTTACATTAATCTAATTTTGTTTTTCATACAGTGGGTCTTGTGGCGTAGTTAAGAATTAGCCAGGGGCCCCACTGTATTCTCTGTGGACATAGATGTGGAAATATAGCTCCTTATAAATGCGGCTCTTTTATTGGAGAGAGCTGTTAAAGTTTCGGTCTATGAAAGGGTTCTATAGTAGAAAAGAGATTTTGAATTTAGGTGGTTTGGAAAGGTCTGCGTTTTTGGAGTTCTAGTGTGACAGAGTTTTTTATTAAGAGCTCTGTCCCCGGTTTTTGATTGGCACACCTCCGTCTGTGAATTAGCATCTTCACGACTCTGCTATATAAGCAGCATTGCTTTTAGTGTTTTCTTTTGTTTCTTAAAAAAACGCCCTTTGCATCCAAATGCCCCTACACCCCATCTCTTGAACCTGGCTCCTCTCTTGATTTTGTACCATTTTGGTAACGCCAGTATGTGATCATGAAAACCATAAGGGATACCAAAACAGCTAAATGAGTTTAATAAATTTTAGAGAATTAGGTGCGTAGTAAAACTGATAGATATACAACGAACATAATTATTCAGAAAGATCTTAATATGGAAACAATCTTTGAATTTCTTAATAAAATTATTAGTAAATATTTTGAAAAAAGAAAGATATTTCTATTAACCCACTTAGGTTAGACAATCGCATACAAATCTATATATTATACGAGGCTGGTTTGAAAAGTCCGTGCAAAGTCCGAGAGATGGCACCACCGGCGCGTATCGAGGTCATGTTTAGTTAGTAGCATCTCTTGAATGAACGTACACCAAGTTTCAGCCATATTGGTCTATTTCTTTGTGTTTGGCATTCGTGTGAATCAAGGAAGTCGAGTGATTTTCAAGAAATGGACGAAAAAGAATTTCGTGTGGTGATTAAATATTACTTTATGAAAGGCAAAACGCCTCAGGAGACTAAAGAGAAGCTTGATAAACATTATGGTGACGCTGCACCTTCGATTAGAACAGTTTATAAGTGGTTTCAAAATTTCGGACTGGCCATATGGGCACAAGTGACGCTGAACGTTCTGGACGGCCTGTGGAGGTTACGACTCCAGAAATCATTGATTAAATCCATGATATGGTGATGGATGACAGAAGAGTTAAGGTGCGTGAGATTGCTAGTGCTGCGGGCATCTTGACTGAACGGGTACATAATATTTCGCATAAACATTTGGACATGAGAAAGCTATCCGCAAGATGGGTGCCGCGATTGCTCACGCTTGACCAAAAACGGAATCGTGTGAAGTGTTGCAAGGATGGTTTGCAGCTGTTCCAGAAGAATCCGGAGGACTTTAAGCATCGTTTCGTCACTGTGGATGAAACATGGATACATTACTATACTCCTGAGACCAAACAACAATCTAAACAATGGGTTACCAAGGGGGAATCTGCACCAAAAAAGGCGAAGACCGTTCCTTCGGCCGGAAAGGTTATGGCGACTGTCTTTTGGGATTCGCAAGGGATAACCTCATCGACTGTCTGGAAAAGGGTAAAACTATTACAGGTGAATATAATTCATCGTTATTGGACCGTTTGAAAACCGAGCTGCAAGAGAAACGCCTGCGATTGGCCCACAAGAAAGTCCTCTTCCATCACGACAACGCACCAGCACACACCTCAGCAGTTGTGGTCGCAAAATTAATAGAAATAGGATTCCAACTCGTTTCACATCCCCCCTATTCTCCAGACTTGGCTCCTTCGGACTACTATTTGTTCCCCAATTTGAAGAAATGGCTGGCGGGACAAAGATTTTATTCAAACGAGGAGGTGATTGCCGACACTAATGGATATTTTGCAGACTTGGACAAATCCTATTATTCGGAAGGGATCAACAAACTAGAACGTCGTTGAACGAAGTGTATAAGCCTAAAAGGAGACTATGTCGAAAAATAAAAAAGGTTTACCCCAAACACATAAGTAGTTTTTATTTTTGCACGGACTTTTTAAACCAGCCTCGTACTTATGTTATACTAAGAGATCGCCTCAATAGGAACTTTCGAAAAACATAACACAGCAACTCAATATGAACTTCAAAACCCTTTTCTTATTTTTCTTTCCACTGACTAAACAACGAAACATTAAAATTTTATAGTGAAATTTTTAGTACCCTTAACGATCAAGCCATTTCTGATATACCGTCTGTCAAGTAAAAATGTGACCGCTGTAATTCTTGAAAAAATATGTTTCAAGAACATTTTTTCCTATCGATCTCTTCTTTGGTATGTTAAGAACGAGTTGTCTAATAGCCTCCTGTATCAATAATCGCCTGGCATCTTCGACGCATATTGTCGACGAGATTTTCTACATACTCTGCAAATTTTTCGAATCTCACGACACAATTGAGTCAAAGTTCTCAGAGTCTTTCCTCTGAGCTTTCTCTTTACAAGGAACCAAATGTTTTCAATAGGGCTGGCATCCGGCGATTGTGAGGGCCACTCTCGTATCTGATCGTGGGGCTAAGCGAGTCGTTTCGTGACTTGCTTCAGAATTTGACATCATGAGCACAAAGATGTTCTCGAATAGTCTCATGGGACACATTCAAACCCGATTTTCTTAATTTTGCCGCTTCTTGACGCAGCGTCAATTTCAGGTCCCGTGAAAATAAAGACACGATTCGTTTTTTGACTTTAGGAGTGACGTTGCCTACCGAGCCACGTTTTGGCATATCATCGACATTTCTTGTCCCGTTAAAATGATTTTCCCACTTCTTCACAAACAATATATTTTACGGCCGCGAAATGTGTTATTTTAGGCCTCTTTGGATGGGAATAAAGAAAGACTGCCTCGAACCAATGCGAAAACCAAGTCATTTTGGATTTTACGTGATTTCGACGAGAGTTCGGAATCGACTGATACTTTTACTAAAACGCGTCACAGACAAGATTCTCTCTACCGATTATTTGTTGAATCGTTAGAATTGCATTTACCAAAAATAAATTATGAATTATCGCGGACACGTTCTTACTTTCCAGACTGTAAACATTAACTGACTAAATAAAATTTTAACACGTGTCAGTATTAGGTCAGGAAATCATCCCCCAAAAAAGTAACAACTTAAAATAAAAAAATAAAGAATTTTACATCCTTTTTACATCATTGGAATACCTAACTTAGTAGTTCACATCAATTTCTATTTTTCAAAATTGGTCAAATCTTGGGGAGGTCTGTAAAAGTTGCATTACCTATTTTGGAAGTCACGAACCGCCACTGTTGTAGATGAGCCAACGAAGATACGGAATTCTAAGGAAGGTTTAATTACCTTGAAGTAATCCTTAAACGTAAATATAAAACAATTTGCCACTTAACAAAAACACTTTCGGATTGACATTATCTGTAATGCATTGTCCCAAAAATCTTTTGTGTTTACAACTGACATGCCGTATCTCGGTTGTGTTATGGCTTTGCACCCTGTAAAGAAATTTACTAATGGAATTACAAAGGATTAAATGGTCGCTTTAGGTAAATGAAACATGGTTTTGGTGTGAATATAACCCCCCAAGATAAGAAGTGAAGGATGATTGTTTTGTTTATAACAAAGATTGTCAATATTTATTATAGGGTAAAGGAATTCGCAAAGAGTTAATGACAGATAACTGAATTTTGAATTGCAAAGTAAAGCTGATTTTTAATGAAGTAGCATCATATGAACCATGACTATCTATACAATTAATCTTCTACCGTATTCTTTTTATTTTTTCATGGGCTACAAGGAAATCTCTAAAACGCTATAAGGGCGTACAAAGCACTTTACGTTGGAGTTGAATCACTGTAAATTGTACTCGATGAAAAATACAGTTCTTTTTGCATGCACCACTATGAGAGGAATTAAGACGGTTACATCAGTGAAACATATTCCACATAGAATATTCAAGTTGCCCATCTGTTAATCGATATTCTAAGGGATCAAGGTTTATTTCTTCTGGATAGACTCTAACAAATGCAGCGTTTATTTGGTCTCAATTCTATACATTTTTAAAAACAATAAAATATACTACTGCAGCATGTGTTCAAAGATCTCATACTATTAAATAAATTTGTAATAACCAGCGACCATCGTTTGGTGAGGGCGACAATAAAAACACGGATTACCAGATAGATACAAAATGGTAAAGAGCAAAAGAACTACTATTAGGACTCAAGCCCGAATAGGTGAGAAATTCGAAGAGAGGGTCAGTACAACTTTACGGAACAAATCAGCAACAAATGATATTAACAAGCTTAATCTCTGCCCACCAAATGTTCAAAAACAAGGATTTAATCAAGAAACAAAAACGGAACAAATAAGAAAATTAAAGTCTGACAAAAACACAAGTCAAAGCCGTGATTACAGTCGAAAGTCGGAACGCTGGTAGTTTTCCACCAAAGTTCGGCCGGCCTTAAATAGCGAAATCATCTCGAAATCTACATATAACTTAGTCACCAAATGCATTTCGAGTCATTTTATAGGTTTTAGTAAAGTGTTTAGCTTCTTTAACATGCTAAAAAGGACGGACACCAGGATAAGTTCAAAGCAAGCTCTCCCACCCTCCTCAACTCCTTTAATCTTTTATATTATTATTTGATTAAAACTAATATGTTTATTACAACCTGATTCCATGAATAATTCTCATATTACATTATATAAAAATCTATCGCCCAATCACCCTTTTCTCTTTCTTCTACTGCCTCGATCTCGTTTTAAAAATTATAGGTTCCAATCTTACTTCAAGAAAATACATGTGTTTCAAGTTTCAAATCGATATCTGATTTAATAATGATAGAGTTTTGTCACCTTGTTTTTTTTTTTTTTATTAAAGTGCGGCTTCGTTAGCATAGCTCACAGGACGAATTCAAGGAGTACTCTGCAACAAAAAATTTTTTTCACAGGGTTTACAGTATGAAATATTGATTCCTCACCGCCAACTCAATTAAAATTGATTCACAAAATAGTCACATCACCACAAGTTTCATAGAGAAAAGCTTTTATTGGTTTATTCAAAAATACGCTAAATTAGTGACAAAAAATTTTTTTGATCGATTGGCCTTTCTCTTGTATTTAGTGCTCGCAGTATCCCTCTGAAGACACCAACAGAAGTCTGCAAGCATGGCTGGTTTCCATTTACGTTGATAATGCTTCTCAAACTCAGCTATTTCTTGGTGAAAGCGTTCTCCATGTTCATCGCTAACTGAACCCATGTTTTCCGGAAGGAAATTCAAGTGGGAATGTTGAAAATGGATTTTTAATGACATATTGCATCCTAGTTCATGATAGGCATTTAGCATTAATTTTATTTTTTCATGCACATTTGGTGCTTTATGGTTGCCTAGGAAATTTTTCGTGAAATTTCAATTTCAAAAACCATGCCTTTTTTTATGGACCTTAGGCTAGATAGAAAAAGACGGATCATTAATTAATTTTCCTATATCAGGCCCTACAAAAATTCCTTCTTTTATTTTAGCATTGCTGAACCACGGACATTTATTTTTGAGAAACTGTAATCCAGGCCCATCCTTACGTAACGTTTTGACGAAATTCTTGATTAAACCAAGTTTGATATGCAATGGTGGTAAAATGATTTTTTCAGGTGATACTAATTTTTAATATTTTTCTGACCAAGAACGTATCCACTTTTTAAAGGCCAGTTTTGTTTTACGTAATGTTCTGAGTGCGCTCTGCTATCCCATTCACATAAGGAACAACAATATTTCGTATTGCCGATTTGCAATCCTGAAATCGAAGCCAGTATTTTTAAATCTGCACATGTTTGCCATTTGAACGTTGTGTATTTGATTTTTTCTAAAATAAGTTTTAAATATCATAGGTTTCTTTCAAATGAGCACCGTACCCTACAGGCAAAGATGGAAATATGTTACCGTTATGAAATAAAACTGCCTTCAGACTTTGTTTTCATCCGTCAATAAATAGTCTCCACTCTTCTGGTGAATGATGGTGGCCTAGTGTCGACATTAAACCATCAATATCATCACAAAAAACTAAACTATCCTCTTTTGAATAAAAGGTAGTTAATGAGCTGTGACGATTTCGATAAGCTGTAATTTTAAATCAGTCTGTAAAAGATTCCACTGATTTAATCTCGATCCTAATATTTCAGATTTTTCTTTGGTCTAATCTTAATCTCCAACAAGGTCGTTTAGTTCTGATTGATTAATCAAATGTAGTTCTGATGCAATAGTTCTGTCTTGAAATAGCTCCCAACTAGAAGGAATGGGTTCGCTTTTTTCTTCTATAGACCTCGATGAACTTGATGGGCTCAAAGGTCGTTTCGGTACAGGGATTTTAGGAGAATGATGTAGCGGCATTAACACTGATGGTACATTAACATATTTCACAGAATTTCTTGTTTTTTTTAGAAAAACTCTGCACACTTGTCAAACAGAAGTAACAATCGTTTGTGTGGTTCTTGGGTTCACGTAACACATGTTTGGAACAACGCAATTGAACACTTTGGAGAATCTCGACCGGTTGTTCTTGACATATCCAAGGCATTCGACCGTGTTTGGCAAGATGGACTGTTGGCTAAGCTACGCTCTTATGGTATGTCTGAGAAGTTCTGTTTGTAGCTCTCATGTTTCCTCAGAGAGCGTTATTTACGAGTGGCAGTCGACGGATTTCTTTCTAACACCTTCACTATCAACGCCGGTGTGCCCCAAGGCTCCATACTATCTCCTACCCCCTTTCTCATTTACATTAACGATCTGCTGGAAAAGACCGCAAATCCAATCTACAGCTTTGCAGATGACAGTACGCTTATCTCTTCATTCACTTTGAACGCTCGGACATGGGCTACTGAGACGAATATCCGCAGACAGCGGGAAGTCGTTCAACTTAACAAAGACCTGTAAGAAATTCTATCTTGGGGTGTCAGTAACCAAGTGGAATTTAACGCTACAAGAACCCAGGAGGCAGTTTTTTCTAAAAAATTTAATGTTGCTGAACCCGACATAGTTATGGCGGGGCACTCCATTCCTCTAACATCGTCACTCAATTTGTTGGGCGTTCATTTGAGAGCAAATATGTCCGGGCATGAACATGTCGCAGGCATAGCTAGGAGAGCTTCTCAAAAGTTGGGAATATTATTTTGACTCAGAAAGCTCCACAATAACTGTTAATTCTTTACGCTCCGCTTCCAAACATATATTGCCTTTGCTGGAAGAGCTGTTTGTCTGATTGGAGACCCGGAACTGACAGGCGGCCTTGATTCGCTGGAACATCGAATAACGGTTGGCAAGTTGAGCCTATTCTACAAGTATTTTCATGGAAAGTGTTCGAAGGATGTGGCCCGCTTAATTCCTCCCAGAGCGGTGCATGTTAGAAATACACGTCGCGCTAATACTTCACATCATTATGACGTTCAGCTTGTTACCTCATACAACGCTTTTCAAGCAGTCTTTTATATGGAGAACATCATCCCTTTGGAATAATTTGCCCAGGACTGTGTTACTCACCGAGTACAATTTACAGCGATTCAAGAACAACGTGGATCGCTTTTTCTGCACACGTGGCGTGCTCCTGTAGCGCTTTAGGGACTTCCCTACAGCACGTGTGCTAGACCCACTAAAAAAAAAAGAAAACGCCACTGCATTGGTACGCAAAAAGACATTTCTTTTATAGTACTATTATACCAACCTGTTTAATTTTTATAACTTTTTAAACAACACACTCGGGGCACCCACAATTCATCTTGATTTTAAATTGTGGTCTTAAAATAAGCTTCATAACACTTTTCAAGCAGCGGGGAAATTGAGTTTTTTCACTTTTAGGGGTAAATTTACCACAAACGTAACAAACTAGGCGAATTAGCACAAACGCGTAGCATTTTGTATATTTAGCACTAATCTAAATGTTTTGATCACGTTTATACACGAGAACATAATATTTTTATGGCTAACTTCAAACAAGTCATACGAGGAGTAAATAAATCAAATTACTACTTTTCTAGGTTACGAAATGTGATGTCGCCATAAAACCTTTTTTTAGTGTTCCGTACGGAACACTTACAAGATGACTTCGGTGTCTGTCAGTCCGTCTGTCTGTTTGTCACACCCGATTTTCTCCGAAACTATTTGTCATAGAAAGTTGAAATTTGGTAATAATATAGGAATTGATGGCCTCATCAAAGCCGTGTAGTTTTGAAAGTCAAACTTAAGGGGTTAGTTTTGGGGGTGAAATTGGAAGTAGAAAAAAAAAAATTTTTTTAGTACGTCATCGAGTGTGGTATTAAATCAAAAGCTTGTGAAAACACGAGTAATAAATATATATATATATATATATATATATATCTATATATATATATATATATATATATATATATATACATATATATATATATATATATATATATATATATATATATATATATATATATATATATACATATATATATATATATAATGTAATACTTGCGCACACTTTTCTTTGTATTATTTTTAAAAAATCGCGAAAAATCGCTGTCTCCCCCCACTTTATCTCGAAAAGCACTTATCAAAAAAATTTTGAAAAAATTCTGGAATATTCTTCAGGGGGGTGTAGATTGAATGAAAATTATCGCGAGTGCATTACCTTTAATAATTTATAAAAATATATAAAAAAAAACAAAAATTTCAAGGTTATCAATTTTCAGTAAAGATTGGAAGCAAACTTTGTTGAAAACTCATTTGGGGTGTGTTTTGTGAAGTCACTGATCATTTTATACCACCGTAACAACATTTTTTATTTTAAAAGCAATCACAGTGTCTCGACTAGTACAAGCTAGCGGGACAATATTATTTCTTCACTTATTTCAATTGTTTATGTATATTCCAGGTATCTTAAGCTATTTTAAGAAAAAAAAAGTTGAAAAATGTGTACTGTATGTGTATTAATCGAAATATGTAGCTCTAAGACGGAAGTGGTTTACTAATGTGTCTCATTTGTTCACTAATGTCGCTAATTGTCCTTTAATTAGCTACATACGTCTACCTACTCATTATGTGTGAAAAGCACAATCATGTTTGTTTACAAAGAAATTTCTAGGAAAAAATAAAAATCATAATGATAGTACCCACATTTATTAATTTACAAAATATTATTTCTTTTAAAATAAATTAGTACAATAACAGTATCTATATATCAATTATTTACCATAACAAGGTGTATAAGTAAAAGAAATATAATATTAAATAACTTATATGCTGAGGCATGAATTATAAGCAACTACAACACACAATAAAATAAGAATAATAATTACAATAAAAAAATACTTAAACCTACTAATCACCATCAGATGAGTCGTCATCACCGCTCTCCCATTCAGTAGAATATTCAGAGAGTAAATAATCCTCCTCATTTAATTCGTGATGATGACTTACTGATGGTGTTTCGGATGGCAATGAAGGTGGGATAATCAACTGCAGAACCTCCGATGGCAAAGAAGTAAATTTTCTTCGCGGTAATTCTCTATACGAGTTGATAACAGGATCAGACGTAATTAAAAGCATTCTCAAAAGATCTGTATTTGTGGCAATACGTGCATGGAATACCACGAATACAGATCAAGGTATAATTTTCTAGTATCAACACAAAACTTTTCGAATTCTATATAATTTATGTCATATCCCGTTGACAAAGTTCTTAAAATTACATGAAATTTACGAATAAGGTTTACGTCTAATCCTGTAATTTCGCTGCTCAATTCAGCTTTGGAAAAAAATCTACATGCTGTGTTTCCATCGTTTGTGTTACCATACCCAGGTTTTGGTTTATCTACAATGAGACCAACACGATCTTGTAAACACTTTTTGTATCTCTTGTGAGCGTTGCTTCACAATAGCTTTGTCGTTATCTCCCCTGACTTGCCACTTTTTTATTTCTAAACGATAGCTGATGTGAAGCAAACATTCAAACGTGCGGATCCATGCATGTAAAGTAGATAAACCAAATGCAAGGCGTTCTTCGTTGCTGGGATATTTCTTTGACTCCTCATTCATAGTAGACGGGGTGGCACCGCAAATATAACACTTTTGTATTGAACTTGTGTCTGTTAAGGCATTGCACACTTTGTCATCAGTCATTGTCAACAACAAATCGTGTTTAACAGAGATTTGAGATCCAGCAACGTTACATAGTGTTGGAAGAAGCTGACTTACTTCATCTAAAATTTTAGAAGTTTCTTCTTTCGTAAACTCTTTTGTCTCGTTGGCAAAAATAAACTTAATAGGACGGCAATATAAAGTAGAGGAAGGTCTTGGATTTTGCCAGATCACAGTTTCGCCATCAAGCAGTCTCAAAGGGACAAATGAGTATACGAACAAAAATTCGTCTGTAGCGTTAGTGTTCTCAAATTTCTGCTTATACGTGCTATGCCCCGAACTCCCATCACAGCCCTATTTGCTTACCAACGTATAATATGAACGAGGTAACACACTTCTAATGACTTCCGTCTGAGCTTTAACTAATCGTTCAGCCGTTTTATCCAAAATCGCGTGAAGTTTTAATTTCAGCTCGAGATTCAGTCACAGAAATATATTCGTCAGAAGGACAACAAAAAGCTTTGGACTTACCTAAACTATAAAACGATGGATACACTTGATGTCCCGCTTTCATTGACCATTTTCTTGTTTGTTTATATGAGTGAGAAGTCGATTTTGAATCCACATAATAAGCTAAAGCTTCGTCTGGTGTTAACTGCCGACTTTGTTCAGAACACTTATTCTTTTCTCTAGTTTCACTGATCGCGACGTTATGGATCTGTTTAGCAACACTTCGATGCCCTTATTTTCGAGTAGCTAACTGAGCTGCTGTAATAAACTCTTCGTTTTCGTTGATGAGTCTTCAAATGATTTTCTGGGTCGCCCTACGGAAAGAGCCGCTGATGATGTTGAAGTGCACGGCTGGTTAACACACATCTTTATTTCGATTCCGGATCCCTCTATCCAATCTTTATGTTTGATTAGAAACATTTCTTTGTTACACTTTAAAGAAGTCCACTTTTGATTGAATTTTGCTGAAAGGCTTGATATTTTCATTTTGAGTCGTTTTAGAGAATCGTCAGAAACATCAGACATATTAAATTTTTCACTTATATAATAAAAAATGCCACTGTTTCGTTCAGTTTAGCCATTCTTCAAAAAACTCCATTTTCGTCAATAAATTCTGAAAAAAATAAAATAATTTTACTTTCGGGCCTTTTCGGGGTCTATAATACGAGGCATGTTTTTTAAGTAAGTACCGTTTTGGAATTAAAATAAGACGTGCAAAGATATCGCTATAATTTTATTTTTACATGAAAGCCTGTACCTTAATCTACTTTTCTACATAATTTCCGTGAATATTGAGGCACTTGTCATAACGTGGCACCAGTTTTTGAATACCCTCCTCATAAAATTCTGCCGCCTGACTTGTTAACCACTGTATCACAACACTACGAGAATATTGAGGAAAGCAGTCGCACAATGATGAAATTGTAAAGCGTTCTGTTTTCTCTCACCTTTTCGTCCACTTTCTGCACCAAATCTTCATTAACGACCGAAGGACGCCCACTCCGTTCTTCATCATGCACATTTGTGCGGCCATCTTTAAATGCTCTCACCCATTTCCTTACCATTCCATCACTCATAATGTTTTTGTCCGTAAACTTCACAGATCTCACGATGAATATCGATCGGTTTTACGCCTTTAGCACTAAGAAATCGTATAACAGCCCGTACTTCACAATCGGCGGGACTCACGATTGTCGGAGGCATCTTAAACACTCAGTAAACAACGTATACAATGAAGAATCAGACTGTAATGGCGTCAGTGCGTAGACATGAGATGTAGGTTACCAGCGCGCATGCGCGGAACGCCGACCGTTATCGCTGCGGCGGCGGAATCGCAAAACGGTACTTACTTAAAAAACATGCCTCGTATATATGAATCTGTGCCTGAATGTTGTAGGTATTACATATAGAAAAATCTAGGTGGATATATGTGGATAAAAAAAGTTGCTACTTTTAAAGTTTACAATTAATGTAAAATTTGCTGGATTTATCTATACATTTACAAATTGATATTACACCAGAAGTATACATATTTTTTATAAAAAAATATAAGTCATAATAGAGTACATACCTTCAACAGAATATTCCATCACAAAAAACTCGTTTCACTTTGCTACCAATTTTAAAATATGTTATCACAAGTGTGCATAAAATGCAACTGATTTTCAAATGAAAATGACCTCTCTTATAAGGGTTACTTTGACCCCTGATAAGATACCTTTATGAGGTGATAAACAAATTAATTCTTGGAATTCGTCATGAGTATTGTCCCACTAGCATGTTCTTGCCGAATCACTGTGCAACGTATGGAACACTAATTGTGCAAGTTCAACTTACACTTGACCGGTTATTTGTATACTAGATGTACCTATTAGGAATTACTAATCGAGATGTCGGTGAATTTTTTAGTGTTAATCTGTGTGATTACTGTTAATCTAATCGAACAAACCAGAGCACAAAAAAGTGCCCACATTTCTATCCGTAATAAATACTATAAATATGTTAAATTAAACTTTTTTGACACCTGCTATTTAAAATCAATTTTTGATTGAAAATATATATTCAAGAATGTCCCCACATAGTAACCTCACACCCTTTGTTTAATAATAACGGCATGGGCACTCCGAGAAAGAGTTAATGGAAATTTGAGCCTAATGTTTTGGAAGGAAGTTATATTTATGGATGAGATTTATTGCCATGATCTTTGTTTTCTGTAGATAGAGGGAAGGGTCATAAGTTATTGATGTCGTAGTCATTATATAGCCTTTTTATGTTTTCCGCTTCATTTTCTTTAGCCAAATTGGACTTGTTACTACAGGCTAAGAGGATTAAAATATATACGGAATAGAGTTTAATTAGGATATAACATAAAACATGTGAAATTTAAATGTTTGAAATAAAAAAATCATTTTAACTTAACTGTTTGTACAAGATATCTCATAAAAAGTTTTATTTTAAGAAGTTTATAGCAAAAAATAAATTGAAGAATGAAAAAAACCTTGATTGCATAACAGGTACAAATATATATATATATACGAGGCATGTTTTTTAAGTAAGTACCGTTTTGCGATTCCGCCGCCGCAGCGATACGGTCGGCGTTCCGCGCATGCGCGCTGGTAACCTACATCTCATGTCTACGCACTGACGCCATTACAGTCTGATTCTTCATTGTATACGTTGTTTACTGAGTTTTTAAGATGCCTCCGACAATCGTGAGTCCCGCCGATTGTGAAGTACGGGCTGTTATACGATTTCTTAGTGCTAAAGGCGTAAAAAAACCGATCGATATTTATCGTGAGATCTGTGAAGTTTACGGACAAAACATTATGAGTGATGGAATGGTAAGGAAATGGGTGAGAGCATTTAAAGATGGCCGCACAAATGTGCATGATGAAGAACGGAGTGGGCGTCCTTCGGTCGTTAATGAAGATTTGGTGCAGAAAGTGGACGAAAAGGTGAGAGAAAACAGACGCTTTACAATTTCATCATTGTGCGACTGCTTTCCTCAATATTCTCGTAGTGTTTTGCATCGCATTGTGACCGAGAACTTGAATTACCGGAAATTGTGTTCACGTTGGGTTCCAAAAATGTTGACGGATTTGCACAAAACCCAACGTTTAGGCAGTGCATTGACTTTCCTTGAGCGGTACCACAATGAAGGTGAACATTTTTTAGACCAAATTGTTACTGGTGACGAAACATGGGTGGCCTACGTCACACCAGAATCGAAACAACAATCCATGGAATGGCGACATTCATCATCACCCAAAAAAGTGAAGTTTAAGCAAACAATTTCTGCCCGCAAAATCATGTGCACAGTTTTTTGGGACAGAAAAGGAGTATTGCTAGTGGAGTTTCTGCCTCGTAATGAGACAATCAATGCAGCGTCTTATTGTGAGACATTGAACAATCTGCGTCGTGCAATCCAGAACAAAAGACGTGGCAAGTTGAGTAAGGGTATCGTTTTGCTGCATGACAATGCCCGTCCACATGTGGCTAATCGGACCAAAGATCTCATCAAATCTTTTAAATGGGAAACTCTAGATCATCCTCCATACAGCCCTGATCTGGCGCCCAGCGACTACCATTTGTTCCTGCACTTGAAGAAGCACCTGGGTGGTCAGCGTCTTCAAGACGATAACGAAGTCAAAACATTTGTGATACAGTGGTTAACAAGTCAGGCGGCAGAATTTTATGAGGAGGGTATTCAAAAACTGGTGCCACGTTATGACAAGTGCCTCAATATTCACGGAAATTATGTAGAAAAGTAGATTAAGGTACAGGCTTTCATGTAAAAATAAAATTATAGCGATATCTTTGCACGTCTTTTTTTAATTCCAAAACGGTACTTACTTAAAAAACATGCCTTGTATATATATATATATATATATATATTGATTTTCTTGGTGCAGGGTGTTTCAACAAAACGTTTCATTTTAAATTATGAATGAATTTTTTTTTTTAAATTTTCGTCATATTTTTATTTGAATCCAAAGTACAAACTATGCGATTAATTAATACAATAGACGGCCCGGAGTCTTTTCGGGTAATAATCCAATTGTTTCACCACTTGCGTGGGATGTAGCATCTTCCTGTTGAAAGTAAAGGTCATACGCATCCAAATCGTCCACTTCAGACCAAAAAAAGTGAATCGGCATCTCACGGTAACGCACATCGTTCACAAAAACGGTCGCACTAGCTTAATTTTGGAAAAAAATACGGACAAGTGGCACCGCCATCCAAAAATCACACCAAACTGTCACACGTTGTGGATTGAGAGAACCATTTCTCTTGGTTTTCGGAGCCTCAGATGCGACAGTTTTGCTTATTTACGTAGCCAAGTCTTCCGCAACACTTTCAGCTACAACAGCAACATTTTCTGGCTGAGCGAGCACGGGTTCGATTCATTACATCCGAAACTTGACCGAGACGTTCAAATTTACCGATTAAATTTACATTTGCTTGAAGAGAAGGTGTTTCATTTCGACCGAAAGCAGTATGAACTTTGCGAACTGTCTCCGCGAAATTTTCACCATTTTTTTAGTGAATTTTTACAATTTCAGTGCATCGTTCAACTATATATAGTTCCATTGTCGTTAACCATATACTCAAACGTCAAAGAATCGCAGCTGCAATAACTTAAAAACTATGCTTCGGTTTTTTGTGACGCCATCTATTATGTAAATCCTAAATATTCTAATCCATAGTTTTTTTATAAGGAGAGATGTTTAATAGGTAGTTTAGAAACTTGGTTAGAACGTAATTTGAATCACAATGTGACTTAAAAATTTAACTTTTACCTGTACGGAGTTTTTATATGCGTAGATGTCTAGTTTCATGTAGTTTGATGATTCTATCAGGCGCAAAGTGATTGTTTATTTTTAATGTTTCATACGGAACAGTTATGAGATCACTTCGGTGTCCGTTCGTCCATCTGTTACACCCGATTTTTTCCGAAACTATTTGACATAGAAGGTTGAAATTTGGAACCAATATAGGAATTGATGGCCCAATCAGAGCCGGGTAGTTTTGAAAGTTAAAATTCGACCTAAGAGGTTAGTTTTGGGGGGTGAAATCAGAGGTGAAAAAAAATTTATCAGGTTATCAAGTGGGGTGTCAAATGAAAGCTTATTAAAACATGAGTTCAAAAATATATATGATGTAATACTTGCGTACACTTTGCTTTGTATTATATTAAAAAAATGGACAATAACCGTCTGTCCGCTCACCCTACTTGGAAAACTTCTGGAATAGTCCCCATAAAGTGTAGATTGAGCGGCAAGTATCACTAGTGTATTAGGTTTGATAATTTATCTGGTATAAAAAAAAAAACTATTTGACCAACAAAATCGTGAAGGTTTATTTCGCCGAAAGTGGTGTATATGACCGGGACAAAGAGCTACTGCTTTAGGCATTTGTCGACCAACGAATGGGTACTGAGGCAGAATAATTTTATTTATGTGCCTCTAGTCAAACAAATATTTAGGTAGTAAATCTTTATTTTAAACTTCTACTACTAGATTCATTTATTGGCTGTAAGGTAGCTAAGATGCTATTATATACTAATAAATAATATTGGCTCTTGAGATATATAGATGTCAGGAATCTAATTAACTTAGTCCAGGCAAGGATTTTATTTTATTTTAAAAGCAACCACCGTACGGAACACTAATTGTATAAGTCCGACTTGCACTTGACCGGTTTTTCTGGTTTCGAATAGGTATATAAATCAAGAATTAATCTCAATCTTGTGTTTTTTTTAGTTATGTAGTTGGTCTCGTGAGGCAAAACAATCTTTTTTTATGTTTCAAGTTTAATATTTCACACTTCTTTTAGATTTTTCTCAAAAAGATTTTTTTTGTCATTGAATATTTATGCTGTGCGGTTTTAGGCCTAACCACCCCTTATCACAACACGGCATATCAGAGTGAAAAGGGCTTCTCTAACCCATTGTCACTGTCGCTCCTATATAATCATAAACATCTGATTAGACGCAACTGGAAGTTAACTTGCCCTCTGGCTGACTTGCTCTTATCCAGATGTACAGAACATTGTCACTTTCTACCCTTCCGGTAAAAGGGGTCGTAACAGGGTCGGGCTTAATGTTTGTTTTGACACGCGAAAGCGTGTTGTTGCTCCATAAACTGTCTTAACTGTGGTAATCCTTCTTATTAATTATATTAATCTTAGAGAGGAGTTGGTGAGTGGAATTTAACTTGAAACTGTACAGGGCGTATCTAGAACAATAATTATTATGAGGTCAATGTTCTCGAATTACTTGCAAAGATGAGTTTGAAGTGTGTAAAGAAGTTCTCAATCGTTTCCACGTATCGTTCCGAAGTTGTGCGGTCTTTGCCATCCTTGGTGATTATTTCACGTGGCGATATTCCAGCTTTGATGCTTTAATTTTGGATTTGTCCGACACCAATAACCACACTTTGTTTATCAATGTAGCGGTTAATATATTCCATTCGAAAATAAACATTCAATTAACGAATTTGAGGCTTTAAACGTTGGTGTCCTGAGAGGTCGAGAATATTTCGCACTCTACATCCGAGCGTTGCTTTAAGTGAAACCAGCTTCTTCAAACTCCGGTGATGATTTGTTATTTAGGTGAACCTTTGAGGCCTCATTTAAGCTGGGTAAATGGTATTGTAAGTTTGTACACCAAACTCTCTGTCTTCAGTTAGAAATCAGTCTTCGACAATATTTATTACTTCATTTGAATGAAGTTTGTATCTATTCAAATCTTTTTCAATTTTGACAATGTTTAGTTAAAAATGAAGAATAATATTTTCAAATCGACTAAAATGAGTTTTCCTTTTATGCAGCCTAGAATCTTACAGTGCAGGGGGCAATTTACAGGTTATAGCTTAAAATGAAGCAATTCAAAAATCAGGGACCTATTTTTTTTTAATAGGATATTTAAAAAGAAATTAAGCAGTTTAAGATACATAGTTTTGTTATACAGTTAAAAATAAAAATAAATTTGCAAACCTTTGTGTGAAGCAATTTAGTAACCATATCTATTATACGCTTGCAAGATGGGCTTTTCATTTGACTTTGACATCTTACAAAAATTAGTTTTTTTATCAAACGCAGAAGAAAATTGCGTAAACAAGTGTAAGTACCGCTTATAGGATTCTAGGGTATAAAAATTATATTCTTCTAGACTAAGGAAAACTCAATTTTGCTCCCATCAAGTTGTGGATATATAGTCTGCTAAAATCCTAAATCATATTTTTCACCAAAAACAATCGAATGACAAATGGACCTAAAGAAAATTTTACAAATTTTCATAAATTTTATTTCAATTTTTGAATACCAGGGGTATGCTTGTACCCCTAATTTATCCTTCCAGAGCATTGCATTCGGCGTTATAAGACACACAAATTTAAACTTATTTATGGGAGATTTTGTACCTCGGATGATATGATAACAGTACAGAATAACCATACTTGTGTCTCTATGGTACCATACTATTTTAGTTCTAACCAATAAACTAATTTTATTGAGAAATAATTACTCAACTTTATGTTGGAACTGTCTATAAACTGATAAATTAATTACATTACAGTCATTAGTTTCGGTATTAATAAAATGTGTTAGGCAATAAACATCCTACTAGCAATAGATTAAGGCAAATACGAGGCTGGTTTGAAAAGTCCGTGCAAAGTCCGAGAGATGGCACCACCGGCGCGTATCGAGGTCATGTTTAGTTAGTAGCATCTCTTGAATGAACGCACACCAAGTTTCAGCCATATTGGTCTATTTCTTTGTGTTTGGCATTCGTGTGAATCAAGGAAGTCGAGTGATTTTCAAGAAATGGACGAAAAAGAATTTCGTGTGGTGATTAAACATTACTTTATAAAAGGCAAAACGCCTCAGGAGACTAAAGAGAAGCTTGATAAACATTATGGTGACTCTGCACCTTCGATTAGAACAGTTTATAAGTGGTTTCAAAATTTTCGGACTGGCCAAGTGACGCTGAACGTTCTGGACGGCCTGTGGAGGTTACGACTCCAGAAATCATTGATCAAATCCATGATATGGTGATGGATGACAGAAGAGTTAAGGTGCGTGAGATTGCTAGTGCTGTGGGCATCTCGACTGAACGGGTACATAATATTTTGCATAAACATTTGGACATGAGAAAGCTATCCGCAAGATGGGTGCCGCGATTGCTCACGCTTGACCAAAAACGGAATCGTGTGAAGTGTTGCAAAGATGGTTTGCAGCTGTTCCAGAAGAATCCGGACTTTAAGCGTCGTTTCGTCACTGTGGATGATACATGGATACATTACTATACTCCTGAGACCAAACAACAATCTGAACAATGGGTTACCAAGGGGGAATCTGCATCAAAAAAGGCGAAGACCGTTCCTTCGGCCGGAAAGTTTATGGCGACTGTCTTTTGGGATTCGCAAGGGATAATCCTCACCGACTATCTGGAAAAGGGTAAAACTATTACAGGTGAATATTATTCATCGTTACTGGACCGTTTGAAAACCGAGCTGCAAGAAAAACGCCCGCGATTGGCCCACAAGAAAGTCCTTTTCCATCACGACAACGCACCAGCACACACCTCAGCAGTTGTGGTCGCAAAATTAATGGAAATAGGATTCCAACTCGTTTCACATCCCCCCTATTCTCCAGGCTTGGCTCCCTCGGACTACTATTTGTTCCCCAATTTGAAGAAATGGCTGGTGAGACAAAGATTTTATTCAAAGGAGGAGGTGATTGCAGACACTAATGGATATTTTGCAGACTTGGACAAATCCTATTATTCGGAAGGGATCAACAAACTAGAACATCGTTGGACGAAGTGACGCTGCCTAAAAGGAAATTATGTCGAAAAATAAAAAAGGTTTACCCCAAACACATAAGTAGTTTTTATTTTTGCACGGACTTTTCAAACCAGCCTCGTAGAATAAAAGTAGAAAGGTTGATGTACGTTTCTAAAAGTAAGTACTGTTTTGGTATTAAACAAACACAAGATCATTTTTTAAAAAATTTTATGTTCACATGAACGCCTGGACCCTAATCTACTTTTCGACATAATTTCCACCTACAGTCTGTCAAATGAGAACGTGCCCGTATTCTTGAAAAAATGTGTTTCGAGAACATTTTTTGCCATCAATGTATTCTTTGGTGTGCTAACAATTACATAATTACGTTAGTAAGTTATCCAATCGCCTCATGCATCAATAATCGCCTGGCATCTTCAAGGTATGCTTTTGACGAGATTTTCTGCATACTCTACAAATGTTTCGAATCTCGTGAGACAACTGAGTCAAAGTCCTCAGAATCTTTCTTCTGAGCTTTCTCTTTACCAGTGACCAAACGTTTTCAATAGGGTTGGCATCCGGCGATTGTGAGGGCCACTCTAGTATCTTATCGTGGGCCCAAGCGAGCTACTTCGCGATGTGATTTTCGCCCAACAAAGGACATCATGAGCACGAAGATGTTGTCGAATAGTCCCATGGGACACGTTCAAACCCGATTTTCTTCATTTTGCCGCTCCTTGACGCAGCGTCAATTTTGTTTTCCATAAAAACAAAGACAAGATTCGTTTTTCGACTTTCGGAGTGACTTTGCCTACTGAGCCACGTTTTGTCAAGTCGTCGACATTTTTCGTTTCGATAAAAAGATTTATCCTCTTCTTCATATACGACAGCGACTTTTTCTTGTATTTAGCGGCCGCGGAATGTGTCATTTTAGGCCCCTTTCGATGGGAACCAAGAAAGACTGCCTCGAATTGCAAACAGGAGACTCATTTTGGATTTTACGTGATTTCAACGAAAGCTCGGGATTGATCGATACTTTTACTAAAATACTTCGTAGACAAAGGTTTACACTACCGATTTTTTGTTGAATCGCTAGAATCGCATCTACCAAAAATGAATTATTGCGACATTCTTACTTGACAAACTGTATATTAAGGTACTTGCCGAATTGTGAGACTAGCCATTCTAATAGAACTCTGTCGCCTGGTTTGCTAACCACTGCACAGCACGGTCCTGAGCAGAACTTCCGATACACGTTCTGCCATAGAGAGTACTTTTTGAAACATCAGGAGACACATTTCTTCTTTTTTTTCTTCAGCTTTCATTGATCGAATACTGTATATAGGCCTCCCTCATCTCTTTCGACTTTTGACGGTCGTGTGCCTGTCTTATTCACTCAAACTGCGTATGAATTTCTGCTGCTTTTACGTATCTTGCATCTAAGGGCGGGATTTTCAATGATATGAGGCATTTTAAACACTCACAAACCAACGTAAACTGGAACGAATGCTTCTGTAATGACATCTCTGGCTAGCCAATAGATGCAGGTACTTAGCGCGCTTGCGCGGAACGGAGACCACATCGTTGCAGCGCCCATATTTTACAGCAGTACTAACTTAGAAAACGCGTTTGGTACTTTTACGTCAAATTTCTACAAATTATTCAGTGTATAAATCGATTCGGTACTTGCGAAATAAGCAACTCAAAATTTAGTTTCAAATTCACATTATTTCCCGTCATTTTTATATGTGGAACTACCAATTCTAAAGAAGGAAAAATATTCCTTCATGTAATGCTACTATTTACATAATTTCAAAATATAGTCTTGAAAGTGACGTTGCTAGACCAACTGCCTTGCAAATTAATAAATGATTTGTTTAACTTTGGAAGAGGGTGCCGTTACTCAGAAAGCATGGAAAATTTAACCAGAGATTTCAAAGTGGTAATTTAGATCTTTCGGATCGTGGCATTCTGGACAATGATTGGCAGGTCACATATAGTGAAAATTACAGGTGATTTTATCTTTTTTTTAGGGAAAGGAAGTTCTTCACGCGGTGTATTCTTTGGGCATGATATCGT
The DNA here is from genome assembly GCA_019049505.1 of Pachyrhynchus sulphureomaculatus. Lineage (NCBI taxonomy): Eukaryota > Metazoa > Arthropoda > Insecta > Coleoptera > Curculionidae > Pachyrhynchus > Pachyrhynchus sulphureomaculatus. The sequence goes on from CM032447.1 coordinate 60,353,973, forward strand.
CTAATTAATATTTACTACAGTCGTTGCAACACTCTCATCGTTTCTCACTTTATTTCAATGGAGGATGTTGATTCTGCTAGTAAACTCTCGTTAACCCAAAAAAATCTATTCTTTGAAATCATTAATAGTTTTCCTTGGGTCGGAAATTGAGCCGTTGGTGTTTAATACGAAATTTAAAGAAAAACGACCTTTTCAAAATATGCGGGTAGGCCGGCGGGTCACAAACAAATTTAAAATGACACAAGAATTCTCTAATCAATTATAGTTGTCGCTTTATTTGCATTTCAAGTATTAAGGGGATATTCTGGTCTAGCGGTCGAGATTTTATGCTATTTTTGCGGTTTTTTTGGGGAGAAAAGTATAAAGGTTTTTGCAAAATGGTTTTTTGCAACATATTTATATATGTTTAATATATGTTGGTAAATTTCTATACTACTAAACAATTACAAATAATCAATGTTAAAAATATATGAAAAGAACACGAAGAAAAAAGCGGTGCTCGATGGCGACCATAATTTCAGCAGTTCTATTCATCTGAAACAAAGGAACCAAAAAGGATTCTTAATTAGTAGGAATGTCGCTATAGGCGGTACTAGAACGAAAAAAAAAAACATAAAATGTAAAAAATGGCGCCAACGTTATATGGATGTGATGTATTAGCCCTATGTTTACTAGTAAGATGCAACACTTAAATTAAGCGGGCTACATCTACCTTTCATCAAAGTGCTTGAAGAACAGACTCAAGTCGCCAATCGTCCTTCGATGTTTTAATTAATCAAAGTTGCTGGTAAGTTCTGAGTCTTCAATGGGACGAATAGCTTCCAAATAGAATCTAACAAATACAGCGGATGCTTTGAGAGCAGAGTCTCAAACATGAGAGTAGTATTTCATGGTTAGTCAAATTTGTGCATTGTACAGGATTAAAAGTTGTTGCTCTCTTTGCTATGCATTCAAATTGTTCGTAGAAAGACATATTTGCTCCCGAGTTAACACCCAGAAAGTTGAGCGATGGTACTAGAGGAATGTGTCACATAACTGTGCCGAGTTCAGTAACATTTACTTTTATCGAAAAAACCTGGGAGAGTTTGCCGATGTCTCCTGGCAAGCAGCATGACGTTTAATGTGACCTAGCCAAATTCACTTTAAAATTAAAGAATTCCGAGCTTCCGAGGATCGAACCCGAGACTATGGTCATGGTAAATGAGGAATACACCACCCAGCCAAAGCTGCCAAAACCATCAGAAACTAGAAATATGAAAAAAAATGTTTATTTGATTCTAAATGTGCTATTATTACAAATAAACTAAAATTGGTTATATTAGATGCCCAATATATCCTCAGTTTCTTCAAAGGATTTCCTATAAATTCCTTTTCTTTTTTTATGGTTGCCCAAATTATTAATTTTTCTTGATCTTTTAAAATTGCGTCCTGCTGTGTCATTTCTTTCCCTTAAACAATTGATTGTTGGTAACACATTTTCAACAACATCCGTTATTGTTTTCAAGTATGTTTCCTTCTTTAGATTTCTGTTAAAAAATATTTGTGTCATTACTGTTTTGTTCAATATACCACGTTAGTCCAAAAATGAAATTTTTCCTTTTAAAACCTTGAGCTGTTTAGAAAAATTTATCCATCCAATTTATTTAAACAGTTCGCCATCTTCTTCTATACGTTGCATTATCTCCTAACAAAAGCCTGAACGTATTTCTTTATTTTCCTGGGTTATATGCTACACTGGTAAAGCTCTATATGAGTGATACGAGTCATATTTCTGTAAAGTATTTTTAATCCTGTATAATATTTTGCCAAAATCGTGGAAAAGTATTTAAGTTTGGGATTCTTCTTTTTCTTCCATAAAGTCCTATATATTCCCGTTGAGCTTGCGTTGTGTTATTACCATTTTATTACGTATGTATCCTGTTTTGCACTCCCTGAAAAAAAATTTTCTACGAACACTTGGTTTTTAACTTTAACTGAACAATTTTCTAAAATCTTTTTCCGAAAGACATCCCCAAATACTGATCTTCATAGGGTGTTTCACGGTTCGCTGAACCAATTGGTTCGTGGAAGACCAGGCTCATGGGGTGATTCACTACTCTCGGATTAATTAAGCGGGCTACGTCCACCTTTCATTAGAGTGTTTGAAGATGAAGATGTGCTTTGCAGATGACAATACGCTTATCTCTTCATTCACTTTGAACGCTCGGACATCAGCTTCTCAGGCGAATATCCGCAGACAGCAGGATGTCATTCAACTTAACAAAGACCTGGAAGAAGTTTTATCTTGGGGTGACAGTAACCAAGTGGAATTTAACGCTACAAAAAACCCAGGCGGCAGTTTTTTCTAAAATAGTTAACCTTGCTGAACCCGACATAGTTATGTCAGGGCACTCCATTCTCCTAGCATCGTCATTCAATTTGTTGGGCGTTAATTTGGGAGCAAATATGTCCTGGCATGAACATGTTGCAGGCATAGCAAGGAGAGCTTCTCAAAAGTTGGGAATATTATTTCGGACCAGAAAGCTTTACACTCCACAACAACTGTTAACTCTTTGATTTGAGTCTATTCTGCAAGCATTTTCATGGAGAGTGTTCGAAGGATGTAGCCAACTTAATTTCTCTCAGAGCGGTGCATGTTAGAAGTACACGTCGCGCTGATACTTCTCATCCGTATGAGATTCAGCTTACTCCTTGTAATGTGCCACGATAACTATGCCGAATTCAGCAACATTAACTTTCATCGAAAAAAGCTGGGTTATTCCAGTTGTATTGAATACTTTCAACTCAAAATAGACTTTTTTCAAGTTTTTATTAAGTTGAACAATTTTCTGCTGCCTACGGATATTTGAATGGGTAGTTGATGTTAGAGCATCCAAGGTAAATGGAGAAAGAGCTTCTCGTATTTTGCAGCAGATCGATACTGTAAGGGACAAAGAGCTTTGAGGTACACAGAGATTGATATTCAATGTATTAGAAAGAAACTCGTGCACTGCCCTCATAAAACACATCTCATTTCTCACTGCTCTCCAGTAAAATTGTATTTTCCAATCTAACATATAGGGAGTGTGAATTAATTTTGAGGGATTTCTAAGGGAGGACGTAACTTGTATTATATCGCATCGAGGCGTACTGTTGCTATAATCATGGTGAAGCACCATCATCATTTTTAGTATATGTTATTTTACCGAAGTGTAAACAACATATTTTTTTGTATTGAATGTGTCGTGCCAACAAAACACCATTTTCGGAAACCGTCATTTTTCTTGTTTAATTCGAAGAAAAGCGTTGCTGAAAGTCATCAATTGCTGTCGGAAACCTATGGTGAATGTATTTTCGTCGACAAAAACATGGGAGTACTGGTTTCGATGCTTTAAAAGTGGTAATTTCGACACGGAAGATACACGTCCAGGCTAGCCAAGAAAGTCTCAAGTTGAAGAATTAGAGGCATTACTCTATGAAGGCGCATACCAAATGCAAAAAGAACTTGCAGAATCATTAGGAGTTGATTGCACAACCATTCCAAGCGCTTACATGCACTGGGAAGGATTCAAAAGTAAGGAGATTGGGTGCCGTAAGAATTGAAACAGAGAGACGTTGAAAGGCGATTTTTTACCTGTGAACGACTGCTTCAACGGCACAATCGAAAAGTTTTTTTTTGCATCATAACTGGTGATGAAAAATGGATACGCCACGATAATTCAAAGCGCAAAAAAGTATGGGCGAAGCCCAGTGAACCATCAACATCCTCGCCAAAACCGAATATTTATGGCTCTAAGCTTATGACGTGTATCTGGTGGGATCAGCTGGATGTACTGTACTATGAGCTGCTCCAATTCAACGAAACTATTATTTGGGAACGTTACTGACAAGAACTGATGCAACTGAGGGGAGCCTTGAAGAAAAAACAGCCGCAATATGCCAAAAGACATGACAAGTTGATTTTTCAACATGACAACGCTCGGCTACATGTTACAAAACCCGTCAAGGAAACGCTAGAAATGCTTGGATGGGATGTCCTGTCCCATCTGCCGTACATTTTTTCAGAATAAAGCGATATTTTTATCGAGAAATCCCTCAAAATTAATTCAGACAGTCAATAATAAAGACTACATTCCTAATAGAAAATTGCTTCGTAAATAATAGTCGAATACACAGGAATGCATTAAAAACATTCTGTTTTGGTTTGCTGCACAAATTTTGCCAGATCACAATTTTAAAAAACATGATGCACACATTATTAAAATCCAATTTAAAGGGTTGACCCGTTCCTGCACAAAAAGCTGTTATATTTCGGTTAGTTCCCCCTGCATATTTCATACGCACCGATTCGTATTAGCGGCAAGTTATGTTAAGGTTACAATTATTTAATTACGGAACGAGTATCCATTTGCTATGGGGTAGATTTTTCGGGGAGATGAATGTTGAATGGAATTTAATTGCATTTAAAATTATGAATTGGAATAGAATGAAGCGGAAATATTTTTAATTGTATTTTTTTGGAGCAAGTGATTTCGTGCACATGTTAGGTTCATATTTTTTAGATTGTGAGAGTCAGTTTGATAAATAAGAGCCTAAGAAAATATTGCTAAATCGTATTTGTTTTTCAAACTTCACAATTAGTATCAAGTTTGTAGCTTAAGGTTGTATCTTAACTGAGCTGATGGTTTTAGAAAGATAAGTGGTGCGTGTGAAGCGACTGCGTGTGAAGCGACTGATACAACTAGAGCGTTCTGAGTAGAATACCAAAAAGTAAGAGAAAGGAGGACTTTTGCTAGCTGCAAAACTTACAGTCTTGAACATTTTTGGCCAAAAATTTTATTATTAGATGGTTCGTTTTGAAAAATTATCAGTAACCGACCTGTTAACGTTAGTTATACTGGTAAAATTAACATCTGTGAGATAACTACCGATTTTTGATATGAAATTACTGATAACAGTAATTATATACAGGAAATTTTAATAAAAATAAAAAATTTGTTGTCTGCTTAAGTTTAAACAGGAAGCTATAAAATGTCATTCATTTCATTAAAGGAAGAAATTGATGCCATATTTCACAAATTTTCAGGTCTATAACAATATTATTTTTCCAAATCTGATGGAGGATTGACAAGTAAATTTCTACGAAATAGCTGGAAAATTTGTTAAGCGGCGCGCAGGTTAAAGCGTATTTGTTTGGAGTTGTGCCCCCAAAAAAAAGAGACTTCTTATGGATTTTACTGCATTTTGCTACCTGTTTTTAAGGATTTACCCTATTTTAGGCAAAAAAGCCATCCGGGCGTAACCTGCTTTTAGTGTTTAAAAAATAAAATTATCTTAAAAATAAAGTTATAGATATATAAGATTTATTACCAAAAATTTTTTAGTCTATGGATTTATGTATACACATACAAATTCACGATATATAAGTTCTTTAATTACAATCATAAACAATCATTATTTTCAAAATCTGAAGACTCGACTTCTCTTAATTTGATAATTATATTCTATTTCCACAGTTTCTTCGATGTGTTCGTCAAGTTTCCACATTTTATTTTCTTCTTCTATAACTTGTCGAATGGCATTTTTCCAATTATCCTTTTTGATCCTCTCTATTCCAGCGAGTAATAATTGCCTTACGTCTTGAAGTTTGAACATGGTGTTTTCTCTTGCAACGACTTCTTTCACTTGTGCCGAAATTAGCTCTATGGGATTCAATTTGCAATGATATGGAGGTAAACTAAGCACTCTGATATTCCGTTTCTTTGCCATCTCACCGACTGCATATTTCTTGAACTGTTTCGTAATTTTGAGAAGTTCCGCTTTTAATATATCATCTTTATGTTTAAAATTTTTGTCTCTTATCCATTGAAAAATATCCACTCCCTTCCATGAATTTGTATGGGGCATTATCTAGTACTGTAACCGATTCTGTTCGTATACATTCAATCATTTGTTGGAAATACTCCTCAAAACATCGGCCGTCATCTCCTCATGGTAATGTTTAGTTGACTTTGAGATGCGTATAAGCTTATTGTAAAGATAGATAATAAAGGTGATTAAAACTAAAAATGCAAATAATTGCTAGAAAAATTTCGGACGCTTATGATTTATGACATTTTAATGTTTATAACCCATGTTGTGTGCTACCAACTCCAAACAAACGGACTATAGTAACTTATAACGGTTGTGTCCAATGTTTCAAACACATGCAACACGCAGTTGTTTCTTGGTAGTGATCACAAGTGATCGATATTACATATTTCGTAGGAAGGAATAAAATCTTTTTTTTTTAAATAACAGGCCAAGTGCAAGTCGGACTTGCGCAGTTAGTATTCCGACCGTTGATTGCTTTTAAAATAAAAACTTTTGTTACTGAGGTATAAAATGATTAATGACTTCACCAAACATACCCCAAGTGAGTTTTCGACAAAGTTTTTTCCGATCTTTACTGAAAACTGATGATCTTGAAATTTTTGTTTTTTTGTATACCAGATAAATTATTAAAGGTAATGCTAATTTTCGTTCCACCCCGTGGAGAAAATCCAGAATTTTTTCAAAATTTCTTGATCAGTACTTTTCGAGATAAGGGAGAGACGGCGATTTTTCAAAACTACACGGCTCTGATGAGGCAATCAATTCTTATATTAGTGTCAAATTTTAACTCTCTATATCAAATAGTTTCGCAGAAAGTCAGGTGTGACAGACAGACAGATTTTTATGGTATATCTGAAACATTCTGTTTATGGTTCTCTACTTTTTTCACGAAGAACGTTCTTTATAAGAGAGAAATTCTTTCTGATACCTTCACTATCACCGCTGTTATGCCCAATTATCTCTCACTCTTTTTCTCTTTTACCTACCTACTGGAACGGACCAGAAATTCCATCTACAGCTTTGCCAATGACAGGGACGCTGGTTCCTTATTTATTTTGAACTCTAAAACACCATCATCACATTAACAAAAACCTGGCATTCTTTTTTCGAAAAAAGTACAAGTTGCCCAACATAATTATATCAGGAGTTTAGCAAAGTCTCAATTCCTTTGAAAGTTATCTTGCCAACAAGCAGACAAAGCAATAGATATACCAACACACTAATTAGAAACAATGACTTTCCTGATGTGACGACCATAAAATAAGAAACATCTCTGGTAGCAATTTTTTTTAGCGAGAGAAGTTAACTTTTTTGATTTTTTAGTGTTCCGTACGGAACACTTATAAGGTTCCTTCGGTGTCTGTCTGTCACACCCGATTTTCTCCGAAACTATTTGACATAAAATATTAAAATTTGGCCCTAATATAGAACTTGAGCTGATTTCGATTTTTCATCTCATAAAACTCCTTAGCACCGAATCTTGTACAAATAGTACAATTATTAAAAAAGCTACTCAAGAAAAAACTAAAATAAAAGTAAAACTTTGACATCCTGTATCTCAAAAATTACGAATTTTTGGACTAAGGTAAGTTCGGTTAAATGATCATATTTTCATTCCAGAAATCCATAGTAACTCTATGTACAAGGAATACTGAGACGCCATATATATATATATATATATATATATATATATATATATATATATATATATATATATATCGACATCTATAACAATTCAAGTACGAATGAAACTTTTTATAAATTACAACCTGTAGTGATTTAAAATTAACGCGAATAGCTATTTCCGCTCATGTAGGGACTTAGAGAATTCCGTGCTGCATATACTATGTCCATAAAAGAAAGGAAATTAATTAAAACAAACAGATATCTGAACAGTTTAACATTTAAGACTAGTCACGTTTAAAGGTGATCTTTTTAAAAACATATATTAATAGTTCTTGATTGTTATTGATCTATCTATAATAATGAATATATTGGTACTTAATAGTTTAAAAAATAATTTCGGTTCGTTATGTATTTTTAATTTTTTTTTTTTAACAAATACGCTTGTTCGAAAAAAAATACAATTAAAAATATTTCCGCTTCATTCCATTCCAATTCATAATTTCAAATACAATTCAATTCCATTCGATATCCATCTCCCCGGAAAATCTATTTTTTAGCAAATGACCATTGGTTTGGTAATTAAATAGTTGTACCCTTAACAAAATTGCCTATTAATCTCCTCTCTCTGTATTTCATATATAATATCAAAAATGAAAAGCATCTTCTGCCCACTAAAATAGATTTTTTTAATCAACCGGTGGTGAATAATGAGGTAAGTAGTACTGTTATACTGCATAAATAAATGCTTTCTGTTAAAAAACAACACTCTGTCTCTAGACTTGATCAGTAAAATAATTTCTGTGATTTACGTTCCCATACCCCCCTTATTAAGCTCCTTCGAACTTTTTTTTCCCAAAGTTTATTAAGTGGTGAAATAAATAATTGCCTCAGCTATGTTTTATATTTACAGTTGGAAAAATGTCTAAAGAACGGAAAAGCTCCTGAACCTGATGACATCACCAAAGAAATCCTCAAGTATGGAGGTGTTAGAATAAAAAAAATCTTTACAACCTTACTTCAAATCTTAAGCAAGAAAATGCCTGAAGACTGGAGGAACAGTATTACGATCCCAACATTCAAAAAAGGACCACAACAATTTTTTTTTGTCAATTTACTTTCACTATAATAGGTCTAGGATATATTTTTTTGGATCGCTGATCACGAATTCGAGGTCCGTTTTGGTCCATCATATCTGGATTTTGCATAAAATAGCCATAAAATTGGTAAAAAAGAGCCAAAAGGGGATTTTCATCGTTTTAAAGAGCATGGTTCTGGAAAGATATAATTTACCATATACTCGCCAATTTTCGGGTCTGCAAGTACTACTTCAATGTCTTAAATATGTTTTGACTGTAACCATATGTTCTGCAGCTGTCCAGTGCCAAAATGCCTTGACAAAGAGATTCTATATGGCTGGCAAAAATTCCATGATAGGTAGGCGATTCGTAGATCTTTCCTAACAAAGAAGACCCAATATCATTTGAAGAGAACAGAATAGTTATTTTCTCACAGCCAACTGATGTTGAGCTTCGTCTATGAAGAATTTTGAGCTATACGTAACATCCCAGGCCAACCCAACAATCAAATCTTGTAAATAAAGAAAAAGATAAGTGAATAGTCATGAAGTATTAGAGGGGGGCCCTATTAATATAAGATGTGATCTTAAGACACTATACTGCTCTGAATATATTGCTTAATAAGAGGTGCCAAGATCATGAAAAATTGAGATGAAAGTGGTCAGCGACATAGAATACACTCGTCATCTTGCTAGTAGTATGTCATTTGATAGCTGTCAAAGTATATTGATAACTGCTGATTAACAACGTTTAAATGAGGATCGTGACTATAGCGGGTGAAATGATATCACATATTAGTGTTTCCAAAGGTATAGACTAGTTTTATGGTCTTCGCAGTTATTAGAACGGAAACAGGGCGCAATAAAATCAAAAGTATTATTGCCAACGATATGTAATACTGATAATGACTAATGCATATTGACAGTTCTGTTCGCTATCGCTAGCTGTTGAGTTACACTTGAAAGTTGACAAATATAAACTTATATGTAAGGACCATTACAAGAGCCACCAAGTTCATATAATATAAAAGAATTTTAAAAAAGTAGAGTAATTCTGGCATCTTGACAGTATCATTTGCCATCTCTTTCATGTCAAATAAGAATTGGAGCTACCAATAAACGTGCGTGGATATCAGAACAAACCAGCGCGATAAAATCATAAGACATAGTGTTCTTGTCAACGATTTAGAAAATTCTCACGGGTTTGCCAGCTTTGTCCATCATTTGACAACTGTTGAAGTGCACTTGATTGCTGTCAATTAACATATTATGTCAGGCCCCTTACTATATCCAATCCAACCATTAGAGTAATATGATTTTTCAATGGGATAAAATATTCACAATGATTTGACAATTTCATTCGACATTTGACGGCTGTCAAAGTAAACTTCGCAGTTGTCAAAGGAAACTTGACAGCTGCCAAAGCAAATTTGACAGCTGTTAAATGATATTTTGCATTCTCTCATCTTGATCAGAATCGCTAATAGCATCAGGTATGGCGCTGTCAAAGCTTATTTGGGACATTAAAGCAATACCTGCAGACACCAAAAGTGGCGGGTATATGGCGAATTTGATCATTCCTTTAAAACAATGATAATTCATCCTAAGCTCATTTTTACCAATTTTATGGTTATTTTACGCAAAATCCAGATGTAATGGACCAAAACCAACCTCGAATTAATCAGCGACCCAAAAAACATAACCTAGACCTATTGTAGTCAAAGTAAATTGACGAAAAAATTTTTGTGGCCCTGTGTTATTAATCAAGATCATGACTGCAAAAATAACAAAAAAGATCAAAATAGACGAGGAATAGCAAGGATTTAGAGAAAATAGATCGACAGTGAATGCTATATTTAAAATCCCACAATTGATTGAATAATCATTAGAATTTAATAAACCTCTATTTCTGTGCTTAGTTGATCTAAAAAAAGCATTCCATAGGGTACGGCTGAGAGATGTGTTACAAATTTTACGAGATCATGACTTCAACAACAACTTCATTAAAGTGATAGAACATCTCAATAAAAACAATAGGACACATATAAAGACACAGCAAGGACGAACTGAAGAAGTACCAATATCATATGGAATTCGACAAGGCGATAGCTTAAGTCCAACACTTTAGTTTAATAATGAAGAAAATAATAAATTGTGTCAATGAGGTCAACAGCGGATACAAAATGGGACGAAAAGCTCTAAAAATATTGTGTTTTGCTGATATATATATATATATATATATATATATATATATATATATATATATATGATATATATATGTATATATATATACATATATATATATATATATATATATATATATATATATATATATATATATATATATACATGTATATATATACATATATATATATATATATATATATATATATATATATATATATATATATATATATGTATATATATATATATATATATATATATATATATATATATATATATATATATATATATATATATATATATATACTAGCCGTGCCCGCGGCTCCGCTCGCGTGGACTTGATTCACTACTATCGCCACTGCTCATTCCTTATGTTACCTAACGTAATAAAATATCTGCCCTTATTTCCCCTTATCTCTTATTATTTCTCCTTATCTCCCATTATCTCTAATTTCCATTATCTAAGCTTATCTCTGCTCATCTCCCATTATTTCTACTTATCTCCCATTATCTCACCTTATCTCCCATTATCTAGGTTTATCTCGACTTATCTCGCAATATTTCTCCTTATCTCCCATTTTTTTCCTAATCTCCCATTATTTCTCCTTATCTCCCATTATCTCACCATAACTCCCATTACCTAGACTTATCTCTGCTTATTTCCCATTATTTCTTCTTATCTCCCATTATTTATACTTATCCCCAATTATCTCACCTTATCTCCCATTATCTAGGCTTATCTCGACTTATCTCGCAATATTTTTCCTTATCTCCCATTATTTCTCCTTATCTCCCATTATCTCACCATAACTCCCCTTACTTAGACTTATCTCTGCTTATCTCTCATTATTTCTCCTTATCTCCCATTATCTCTACATAATTTCCATTATCTAAGCTTATCCTGCTCATCTCCCATTATTTCTCCTTATCTCCCATTATCTCACCATAACTTACATTACCTAGACTTATATCTGCTTATCTCCCATTATTTATACTTATCTCCCATTATCTCACCTTATCTCCCATTATCTAGGCTTATATCGAATTATATAGAACATATCATATGTATAAATTTATAAAAACACGTAAGTCGAATAAGTGGTTCTCAAGTGATAAGCGCACTAACGGACAGACAGACAGAGAGACGTTGCATTTATATATATATATATATATATATATATATATATATATATATATATATATATATATATATATTGTATTCTTTGCAACATGATATTGTTCCATATTTAATGGTTTAGGCAGTATATTGTAAGAGAACACGCTAACGGTAGCCTTTCTTCCGACTTGATTCACTATTATCGTCACTGCTTATTCTTTATGTTACCTAACGCAATAAAATATATCCTATAACCTGGCCAGAGAACATATGTATGTTTTAAAAAAAAAGTACGTAACGCACTAACGGACAGACAGACAGACAGACAGAGAGACGTTGCATTTTATATATATTATATATAGATAACCTGGCCAGAGAACATATGAATGTTTTAAAAAAAAGCACGTAAATCAGATAAGTGGTTCTCCAATGATAAGCGCACTAACGGACAGACAGACAGACAGAGAGACGCTGCATTTTATATATATTATAGATATAGATTATTATTATTATTATATAACCTGTCCAAAGAATATATGTATGAATTTAAAAAAGACACATAAATTGGATAAGTGGTTCTCGCGTGATAAACGCACTAATGGACAGACAGACAGACAGAGAGACATTGCATTTTATATATATTATAGATTAAAGATATTCTCTGCTACATAATATTGTTCCATATTTAATGGTTTAGGCTGTATATTGCAAGGGAACGCGCTAGCAGCAAACTTTTTTCCGACTTCACTCACTATTATTGTCACTGCTCATTCCTTATGCTACCTATCGTAATAAAATATAGCCTATAACCTGGCCAGAGAACATAAGTATGTTTTTAAAAAAAAAGTACGTAAATCGGATAAGTGGTTCTCCAGTGATAAGGTCACTAACGGACAGACAGACAGACAGACAGAGAGACGTTGCATTTTATATATATATTATAGATATATGTATATATATACATATATATATATATATATATATATATATATATATATATATATATATATATATATATATATTATATATATATATGTATATATATATATATATATATATATATATATATATATATATATATACATATATATATATATATATATATATATATATATATATATATATATATATATATATTATATATTATATATATTATATATATATATATATATATATATATATATATATATATATATATATATATATATATATATATATATATATATATATATATATATATATATATATATATATATATATATATATATATATATATATTATATATATATATATATATATATATATATATATATATATATATATATATATATATATATATATATATATATATATATATATATATATATATATATATAACGACCACGATCGACAAATCACCACACAGTTTACAGTGTACTAAAACATCAACTTCAACTAGCTGAAATTAGCGTCTTGAGTAAAGATTTCAATTATGTAATAACTCCAGAAACTATCCCGGTTAAAGTAATGATGAGACAAGCTTAACATCTTTGTACGTAGAATCAGCCGAGCAGATAAATCCAAATGTTACAAGGATACTACAATCGTCAAAAAACCGAAATCCAACCTAACTGCAGAAGAGTTTCGAACTCTTCAAAACCTAACAAAAGTGGAAAATATTACCACTGAGGGGGTCAAAAGCAAAGAGATGTAAGTAAAAATTATGTAAATTAAGTTATATGCTTTAAGAGGTTTCTCAAAGCCATTCTACCATGCATCAAATAGTATGTAGACATAACATATTGGCTGGATAGATACGTCTACCGACAATAATATCTATCATAAGAAATCCCAAATATAAAATTCAACTGGAAAACCAGGGCGTATAATAGCGTATCCAGTAGAACTTCTAGCAAATTATACGTTGGACAAACCAACAGAAGAATATCTGCCAGACTAGAAGAGCATAAATTTGTTATCAAAAACAAGCAAATCACGGCTGTGCTTTTTCAACACTACCTTTAGGCAGGTCACAAAATAGTTTTTACCAGCTTCTAACAGATAGTTAACATAAAAAACTACAAGATATGAACAATCCAAGCGGCTGTCAAAATCGAAAAAATGAGAAAATTGAACAGAAGATTTGATTAGTTATATATATATATATATATATATATATATATATATATATATATATATATATATATATATATATATATAAGGAGAACATGGGGCAAAGCAATCTAGAAAGCTATGGATAGCAAACAGCTGTCGAGGATACTATTTTTTTCTACTTTTACGATTGGTTTAGTTACCCCTGAATTAAACAAGTCCTGCTAATTCTCGACTCAATTAAGCTCAAATTCAATAAACTGAAATAGCTTCGATTCTCGTAGATGCGTGAGGGCCTAATTAAATGGGCCAGTAATAGTTCCTAACTATTTATAATTACCTAATTATTGCTCTTCATAGCCAATATAACTACTATATTAGTGCTCGTCTGCTCTCTAGACTGTATACTCACGTTAAAAAGTGTAAGTTTATTCATATTATTATATACTGTTGGCAAATGTATTCCTTCCATTTGTTTAAATTCAGGTAATATTTTATTTAGCAAAAAATATATATATAATACATAAAAATATATACGTAAAAAAAATTTAATCTCATATTAAAACCTCTTTTTTGTCGTCATATATTCGTTGAAAATATTTTAAAAAGCAGTCTAAAATGTTTTATTAAAAAATGTGAAAGGTAAAATTTGTTTAATATTAATCTGAATATATATAAAACATCTATATGATAATATCACTTCTCGTGAAAAACCCTAATAACGAGAAGATAAAAAACAGAAAAAAAAGAAACAAAAAATCTATTTTAAGTAGCATCGATACGAACAATCTCTAACAAAAGCTATTTTTTTTTACTCTTAAAACTGTACACAAAACAAAACTTCTGACAAAATTGGACAAGCACTACAAAAACCGAACTAATAATAAGGTACATCGAAATAAATGATAAAAATCATTCTAACTGGGTAAAACTTGGAAGGTAAATGTTTTAAATCTTTTAGTTTACAAGTTTTAACAGATAAAAATGATTTTTGTTGTACTTATCTCTTTCCGTAATTTACTCCCTTGCTGATACGAGGGTTGTATGACAAGTACCTGGCCTTGACAAAAAAAAAACATTTTTATGTGTAAAATTTATTTTATTTTTCAACATAGTTTCCTTTTACCTCGATACAGTTAGTCCAACGTTTTTCTATCCCATCTATACGATTTTTCCAACCATTCATAATAGATATAGAGTTTAGGAGAAAATCGGGTGTGACAGATAGACGGATACCGAAGTCATCTTCCGTACAGAATACTAAAAAATAATAATAAAACCCATGAGCTTGACTGCAAGGGATTTAATATCAGACATAGGTAAGTTAACTCTCTTTTTTATATATAGAATATCAAGTTGCTACTGGAATATTAACGACCTTCGCATAGCTCTCTCAATTCTGTCATCCCAATAGTAGTATCGGTGATACTATGCAGTTGCTGCCTCAATAGTCATTCTCCGGGCATCACGAGCTTGCGCGACCTGACTTGACTCGTGCATACCCATAACCAGAGGAGATCTTACTTGGTCGAACCATCTCGTGGGAGACTTTCCGCTTGATCTTCTACCTTCTACCTCCCCCTTTCTACAAGCTTTTCCATTGCATCCACTTTCCTCATAATGTGAACAAAATATTTCAGGTACTATTTACTAATTCTATTTGAAAGACTGTCATTTATATTAAGCTTTTCAAGAATAAATACATTAGTACGGGGTTCGGTATATGATACACTGAGGATTCTTCGATATGCTCACATCTCAAATGCATCAATTCGTCTTTTGTCAGCTTATTTAATGGTCCATGTTTCCGATGTGTAAGTTGCTATGGAGAATATAAAGCTGGATAGCAATCTTAAATTTATGATTTTTTATGACAGCTAGAACTTTCCAGTACTTAGTGAATTTGACCGTCAAATTTCTAGCCATAGCCAAACATCTTCTTACTTCAGCTTCATAGCTACCATTGTTAGTTATGAGGTGGATGGTGTTTGCCTCGCCTGGTGCCGTTAGGTGAACGGCCCGAGGCGAGGTTATGTAAATAGCAAAATAGTATAAAGTGGTGAATTTGCTTCTTTAGGGTTAGTACTTGCACATATAAAAATAACGGGAAATAATTTAAAGTGAAACTGAATTTTGACAGGTTTATTTTAAAAGTACCGAATTAATTTGTACAATAATTTTAATTACCACTTCGTTAGACCTAGATTTGTTAAAAAGGCAATGCAAACAATAATCTCTTGAAGTAATAGTGACCACCAAAAAAAAAAAAAAACGTTTAATCTTAATAACTCTTTTATGCATTTTCTAAATTTGTCTTTTATGTGAATTATTTCTAGCTGATTTTAGTCAATAACATCATTTAAACTCGTTAATTTGTTGGTTAGTGTAGGAATCTAATCTTGTCAAATATTACCGTTGTTAATTATTTGTAGCTGTAGTTAACGAGATCATTTTCAATGAACTGGAATACCTATGATTATTGAAAGCGCATGCCAACTCTATTACTGGTGTGTTAACTTTGCCTCAATAGTACTTGGCTGGTAATAATTAAACCATTATGCCTCTTATAGTCATAAAGCTGTGAAATATAAGGTAGACATTTCTACGCTCATATTCACAACGGCAAAAGGGAGTATAATAACGAATGCAAAATTTAGGCAGAAGATAATATATAAACCTACATCTAAGCATATTAATTTTTAGAAAATTATGCTCACATCCGACAAGAAATATATTAAGGTCAGACTGCAAACCTCGAAGACTTGTATTATAAAATTTAAGGTTGTCTCCATATAAAAAATAATAAGATATTTTAACATAGAAAACAACGTCATTTATAAATATCATTATTTTCCTTGCAAATGCAAGTTGTAAAGTCTATAATTTTTTTTGTAGGTAAATCTATGATTACGCATGGCGTTTATTTCAAAAAAACTTTTTATTTATTAAACACAAAGAACAATATCCGCCAAATGTCCACCTCTTGTAGCTTCATAGTTGTCCACTCTCTTGTCTAAATTTTCAATGACATTCTGGCATAATTGCGTTTCTACCTCACCAATAACGCGAGTAATTTCGTCCTTCAGCTCAGGAATTGTGGGTTATTTTTATAGGTCTAGCTTTTCACTTAACCCCAGAGAAAATAGTCCAACGGTGTCAGATCACATGATCTTGGTGGTCAATTAACATCACTGTTTCTGGAGATTACACGTCCAGGAAATTTTCCCTGCAACAACTCGATTGTTTCACGAGCAGTGTGACAGGTTCCGCCGTCCTGCTGAAACCAAATGTCCTCCAGAGTATTTTTATTCAATTTAGGCCACAAAAATTCAGTTATCATCTCACGATATCGAAGACCATTCACAGTTACAACTTCACCAGTATCATTTGCGAAGAAGTATGGACCAGTGGCACCTCCTGACCATAATGCACACCAAACAGTGACGCATTTAGGATATAAAGTTTTCTGATGAATCATGAATTTTTCTTACCCCAGATACGGTGATTTTATTTATTAACATAGTCACCAATTGTGCTTCATCGGAAAAGATGATTTTTTGAGAAAAATCATCTGGTTGTTCTTTGATCCAATTGATAAATGCACGACGTTTTGAATGGTCCAATGGCTTAAGTTCCTGTGTTATTTGATATTTGAACCTTATATGCCTTCAAAGATAAATCTTTTCGTAAAATACTCCATGTTGTGGAGTCCAACTTGTTGTGAACGTCGACTATTGGATATTTATGGGTCTTCAGCGACACTTTCACGAAGCAAATGAATATGCTTTTGTAAACGACCACTATGACTACCAGGTGTAGAAGTATGAAATGCGGATTTCAGACAACAGATGGTGCACCAATGCAGTTTGTCCTATGAAGATTTGACACTGCGCCATTTTGTTGTGTCATCAACAAGTGTTAGACGTGCATGAGTGATAAATTGGAAAAGTGTGTGCATAGTGTTGTGTTGTTGTGTTCAATATGTCGAAATTTATACCGAACAAAGAGCATTCGCGGACAACATTAATTTTTTGTTTTCGTTTGAAGAAAACTGCTGTTGAATCATACAGATTACTTCGAGAAGCTTATGGTGAACATGCTCCATCGCAAGATACGTGTGACCGATGGTTTTGGTGTTTCAAAAGTGGTGACTCCGATGTTGCAGACAAGGAATGTGGAAAACTGCCAAAAAAATACGAAGATGTGGAATTGGAAGCACTGTTGGACGAAGATGAGTAGCAAACACAAAACTAACTCGCCGAGCAATTGAGCGTTAGTCAACAAGCGGTTTCCACAAGAAGGGAAAGATTCAGAAGACCGGTAGATGAGTTGAACGACAGGCAAATGGAAAAGCGCAAAAACACGTGTGACATTTGCTCGCTCGGTGCAAAAGGAAGTCGTTTTTGCATCGTATAGTTACAGGGGATGAAAAGTGGATTTATTTTGAAAATCTCAAGAGCAAAAAATCATGGGTAGACCCAGGCGCACCATCCACATCGACCGCGAGACCGAATCGCTTTGGCAGAAAGACGATGCTCTGTGTTTGGTGGGATGTTACCAACAACAATTGACTCATTTGAACCGTTCGCTGCTTGAAAAAAGGCCCGAATACCGAAAGAGGCAACACAAAGTCATTTTTCTTTATGACAATGCTCCATCACATACGGCAAAACCAGTTCGCGACACGTTGGAAGCACTCAGCTGGAAAGTTCTACCCCATGCGGCTTACTCACCAGATTTGGCCTCTTCCGATTACCACTTGTTTGCATCGATGGGTCACGCACTTGCTGACCAGCGCTTTGGTTCGTACGAAGATGTGAAAAAATGGCTAGATGAATAGTTCGCAGCAAAAGGGGAAGATTTTTACTGGCGTGGTATTCCCGAATTGCCCGAAAGATGGGAAAAATGTATAACAAGCGATGGAGCATACTTTGAATAAAGCACTTTTTATCATTCTTCTGAATTTAACATGTTTTTTTTAGAAAAAAAAATCCGCATTTGATACTCGTACACCTGGTATATCTTTCTTTTCTTTTATCTTCCACCGAACCAGTTCCTTGAAATTTGTGAATAACGATTACGCAAACCGTAAATATTACGTAATTTTCTAAAAACATTTTTCACTGAACGCACATTTTCATAAAATAATTCAACAATTTGAATGCGTTGTTGTATATTATACGACTCCATTTTTATAAATGTCATACATTACACTTTTCAAATGTCACAAGATCCAGGCTATTTCGCAGCACTATCTGTGTCTTATTCAAGAATTAAAAAAACCGATCAATTTGAATTCGTTAGGAAAAAAAGAAAGTATTTTTTTATTAAAGCTCGTTACCCTGGCTTATATAAATTACTGTACGTAAAATATACAATTTTAAAAATAAGCACATAGGCTATAAATACCGACAAAAAATTTAAAATATTACGTATAAAATTGACAATTTATTGTGACGTTTCCAAAATTGGTTACCAACTCCCGAACATGCAACATGATTTACGCCATTATTTATGGTATTACTTGTACTCCGTATGTAATAGACACATAGAAGGGAAGTTTAATATTTTATGCCCAGCTGCAGGAAAAGTTCTCCCTGGTCTCTTGAGGATCGTGCGTTAAGAATACGAAATAACTTTATAAATAATATGGAAAAAAGGAGTCGGGAAAATGCCTAAATTTTTGAAACTGGGTTTTCAAGTTTTTCGGTAATTTAATAACTTCTTTCAGTAGGTAAAATAAACGGGTATTTGAACTTTTTATTACGTATACTAAGAAAAATGATTTTAGTAAAATATTAAATACAAAAAATCTACTAATATTAAAAATGGCGGTAAAAATGTCTCCAAGTTCTTTAGCCTAGATTTTACACGATTCCTAATTATAGATATTTTGAGATCTTATTGAAAATGCACTTATTTATTTGGCACAGAAGTACTGCTAGTTTTGCAATGGAAAATACTATAATTACAAAGACTACGTGTAGTTCAGTCAGAATAAGATTTTGAGGTGAAATCGTCGGATACAGCTACTTTTTTTTTGAAATACTCGTCTCGACGAGTTTACTAACGAAAAAATATTGCGACCGAAGAAAAATTGGGGTAACATCCTCAAAAATGGGATAATTGGCCCATTTTGGGGTTTTTAGCGTATTTTTGCAATTTGATCATAAATTTATGGAAGATAAACTAAAAATTCTGTTAGATTTGAACCTTCTGATACTGATAAATTGGCCGTTTTTGTCCTTTTTTACTGTTTCGTACGGAAACTTATAAGATCACGTCGGTGTCTGTCTGTCTGTCTGTCCGTCTGTCTGTCTATCTGTCACACCCGATTTTCTCCGAAACTATTTGACATAGAAAGTTGACATTTGGTATTAATACAGGAATTGATGGCCTCATCAGAGCCATGTAGTTTTGAAAGTTAAACTTTGACTTAAGGGATTAGTTTTGGGGGGTGTAATCGGAAGTGAAAAAAAAAATTTTTTACTAGTCATCGATGTGGTGTCAAATGAAAGCTTGTGAAAACACGAGTAAAAAATATATAAATATATATATATATATATATATATATATATATATATATATAATGTAATACTTGCGCACGCTTTTCTCAATATTATGTTTAAAAAATCGCGAAAAATCGCTGCCCCCCCACCTTAACTCGACAAGTACTGATTAAAAAATTTAGAAAAAAATTCTGGGTGTAGATTGAACGAAAATTATCACGAGTGCATTACCTTTAATAATTTATCTGCTATATAAAAAAAAAAAAAAAAATTTCTAGGTCATTAGTTTCCAGTAAAGATTGGAAACAAACTTTGTTGAATACTCATTTTTTTTTTTTTTTTTTTTTTTTATGGGTCTAGCACACGTGCTACAGGGAAGTCCCTAAAGCGCTACAGGAGCGACACGTGTGCAGAGAAAGCGATTCACGTTGTTCTTGAATCGCTGCAGATTGTACTCGATGGGAAACACAGTCTTGGGCAAACTATTCCAAAGGTATGATGTTCTCCATATAAAAGACTGCTTGAAAAGCGTTGTACGAGAAGCTGAACCTCATACGGATGTGAAGTATTAGCGCGACGTGTACTTCTAATATGCACCGCTGTGGGAGGAATTAAACGGGCCACATCCTTCGAACACTTTCCATGAAAGTACCTGTAGAATAGGCTCAAGTGGCCAACCGTTCTTCGATGTTCCAGCGAATCAAGGCCGTCGGTCGGTTCCGGGTGTCCAATCAGACGAATAGCTCTTCTCTGGATATAATCCAACAAATGCAGTGTATGTTTGGGAGCGGAGCTCCAAACATGAGAGCAGTACTCCATAGTTGGTCGAATTTGAGCTTTGTAAAGAATTAACAGTTATTGTGGTGTGTAAAGCTTTCTGGTTCGAAACAATATTCTCAACTTTTGAGAAGCTCTCCTTGCTATGCCTGCAACATGTTCATGCCAAGACATATTTATTCCCAAATTAACGCCTAACAGATTGAGTGACGATGTTAGAGGGATGGAGTGCCCCGACATAACTATGTCGGGTTCTGCAACGTTAACTTTTTTAGAAAAAACTGCCGTCTGGGTTTTTGTAGCGTTAAATTCCACTTGGTTACTGTCACCCCAAGATAGAATTTCTTCCAGGTCTTTGTTAAGTTGAATGACTTCCTGCTGTCTGCGGATATTCGTCTGAGTAGTCGATGTCCGAGCGTTCAAAGTGAATGAAGAGATAAGTGTACTGTCATCTGCAAAGCTGTAGATTGGATTCTCGGTCTTTTCCAGCAGATCGTTAATAAAAATGAGGAAGAGAGTAGGAGACAGTATGGAACTTTGGGGCACACCGGCGTTGATAGTGAAGGTGTTAGAAAGAAATCCGTCGACTGCCACTCGTAAAGAACGCTCTCTGAGGAAACATGAGAGCCACAAACAGAACTTTTCAGACATACCATAAGAACGTAGCTTAGCCAACAGCCCATCGTGCCAAACACGGTCAAATGCCTTGGATATGTCAAGAGCAACCGCTCGAGATTCTCCAAAGTGTTCAATTGCGTTGTTCCAAACATGTGTTACATAAGTCAGAAGATCTCCTGTTGATCTATTTTTACGAAAGCCACCTATTGGTGATCACTAATAATGTTGAATCCTTCAAGATATTTTAGAAGATGCTGATTGATAGCCTTTTCCATGACTTTCGATATTATTGAGAGTAGTGCGATTGGTCGGTAGTTATTTGGCAAGGTCTTCTTGCCTTTTTTAGGTATCCGCTGAACTGTGGCACATTTCCAGCAGGAAGGAAATATTCCCTTTCTGTAGGATAGGTTGAAAAGTCTACAGAAAACTGGTGTTAGTTCCCTTGCACAGTTCTTGAGAACTATGGCAGGTATTCCGTCAGCGCCTGAAGCCTTTTTGGTGTCTAGCTTCATCAAAATACGTTTTATGATACGCTGTCTGAAGACAATATCGGGCATCCTTGACTGCACTATGGGAATAGTAGTTTTTCCTTGGAAATCGACAGTAGAATGTGAAGCAAAGAGTTCAGCCAACAAGTTCGCTTTCTCAACAGGTGTCGTTGCAATAGAATTATCTGGCCGTGTGAGTGGTGGTATGGTGGATTTGGTGAAATTTTGACTAACTGCCTTAGCGACTGACCAAAAGGACCTGGAATTGCCGGGACAAGCGAGAAGTTTGTTTCTAATCCGTTGATTGTGTACCTCCTTGGTTTCGTCGATAATTTCTTTGCATCTGTTCCTGGCACGAACAAAAATGTTACGATTTATGGTGTTAGGATCTTCACGCCACTGTCGGTATGCAAGATGTTTAGAAGCAACAGCTTCTTTGCATTTTAGGTCAAACCAAGGCTTGCCGTTGGAAGGGCATTTCTTCGAAAAAGGGATGTAAGCCTCCATACCGGCCAAAATAACATCGGAAACCTCCCTGGCGCAGTCAGATGGGTCGTCGGATCGAAAACAAACGTCCAACCAATTTGGGGTGTATTTTGTGAAGTCGCTGATCATTTTATACCACCGTTACCAAAATTTTTGTTACGGTGGTATAAATAATTGTGAAAGTTGCACTTGACCGGTTATTTTTTCTCTTGTCATTCTTTATGATTAAATAGATATACTTGCAAACTGCAAGCTAATTTTTTTTAGTTAACTCTGGAAATATGTTCCATGGACATTACTTTAATTGATCCAAACATAATTCGGGCCGTCTTTTACATATCAGATGTATTTTTCACTCCTCGTAATATTGATAAATTTTTTTCTTCTGGCGAATTTTTTAAACAACTTTTTTTCCATTAAAAAATGTTCCTTAGTACTTAAACTTTCATTTGGGGTACTTCAAAACTCATTTAAACAATTTAGACCCGAGAAATTAGCCATTTAAGTCTCTTTAATTTGTTTAATGCAAATTTACGATTTTTTTTAAATTTTTTTTTTTTTAGTATTTTCATTAACCAAAGTTATTTTTAATTATTATACACATGTTACTGTACACTGACCATTTTACTTTCAGTTTTACGCTTTTTGTTTCAAATTTACAGTTACTTTCAAAAAATTAATTTTTCTTGAATTTTATCATATTTGCCGTAACGAAGATCATTTTTATTAGTTATAAAATGATTACCATATGTCTTACAAGGAGAGGCCAGAGCATTTGTGTCATCGATTTGAATGAAACTTGATGAAGAGTCAGGTTTCACCGATATATTAAGAACAGCGTTTTATGTTTTATCTTATAGGATTTTTTTTATAGAAAATTAATTTTATTTGGCTTCATAATGTTTTGAAAAAGTAGTAATATTTCTATTAAATAAAAAGTACATTGCTACAACAATTTAAATATAATTTATTGTTTTGTTTAACTGGTTAAATTATTATTATGTGCAGTATATTTGTAATTTTTATTAATTTAATTATTATATCTTCATATAAAATTATCAACAAAAAATAATCTTTTCAAGATCATTAGTGGTTAATTTATTTTCTATTTGTATAAAAATCGTATTAAATAATATTACATAAAAATATGGAGTACAAATATAAAATTCATACTGGCCAGTTTTTTCAGCCTAAATGGACCAAATAACTTCCTCAGCCACTCAATAGGTACAGTAACCTCTGTATAGAAATTAAAAATAACTTTGATTACTGAAAATATTATAAAACTCAAGAAAAAAAAAATTTTAAAAAGAAATTGTAAATTTGCATAAAAAAAAATTAATTTGAGAAAAAAATGGCCAACTTTTCGGGCCTAAATTTTTTAAATGAAATCATAAGTACCTCAATTGAAGGCTTAGGGACTAAGGAACATTTTTTGATATTTTAGGTAAAGTACTATATAGTATACTAAAAATAGTATACTATACTATATACTAAAAATGTTGTTTAAAAAATTCGTCAGGAGAAAAAAACGTGAATCGGTAAAATTTATCAATATTATGAGGAGTGAAAAATATATGTAATAGGTAAGAAATGGCTAAAATTATGTCTGGATCAATTAAAGTAATGTCCATGGAACATATTTCCAGATTTAACTAAAAAAAACTAGCTTACAGTTTGCAAGTACACCTATTTGATCATAAAAAACCGGTCAAGTGCAAGTTGAACTTGCGCAATTAGGGTTCCGTACGTTGATTGCTTTTAAAATAAAAAATTTTGTTATGGAGGTATAAAATGATCAGGGACTTCACAAAACACACCTCAAATGAGTTTGTTTCCAATCTTTACTAAAAACTTATTACCTTGAAATTTTTGTTTTTTTTTATATATCAGATAAATTATTAAAGGTGTGTTAATTTTCGTTTGATCTACACCCCGCACAGTGTGTCGACTAGTACAAGTTAGCTGGACAAAATTATTTTTTCACTTATTTCAATTGTTTATGTATATTCTAGGCATATTAAGTTATTTTAAGAAAAAAATCAACGCGTTGGTTTTTTTATGGGCGTGGCTAATTTTTTCCCCTAAATTAGTCAGCTACGCCGACATATTTAACGATAACTCGGGAACAACTTGTCAGATTTTTATAAATAAAACATTAAAAAATGCGTAACAAAATTTTATTAAAGTTGATTGAATATTATTTTATTCTATCTTTTATCGTTTTGGAGTTATTTAGAAATTAATGGAGAGACAAAATTTTTTTTCGTGTAAAATTCATTATTTTTTTCGGTAAAAAAGCGCAATAACAAAAGAAAAACAAAATATTATTTTTGTTTTTGTTTATGTTTTATGTTTATGTTTTATTTAATAAGGCTTGCAAATTTATTTCAGCACGAGTTTCTGTTATAGCAATGTGCTCCTCTGCAGGGTAACAGGCCTGTTTGGACTTTTTTAAACTCAAATATGACAGAAATACATTATGCCCCGCCTTCATGGACCACTTCCTAGTTTGTTTGTAAGAATGCGTTGTTGACTTAGAATCTATATAGTAAGCTAAGGCTTCGTCACTACTTAATTGCCTAGGATTAACGGAACTGGTATTTTTAGACTTAATAATATTATCTGGGCTCTCAATAATGTCTCTAATCACATTGGCAATTTTCCTTTGCCCTGCTGAATGCACAGCAATTTCGGCAGCAGTCACCAATTCACTGACACTTCGGGATTCTACGAGATCCACGACGCGACGCTTCTTCGTCTTAAACGACGATTCCTCGAAATCTTTGCGAGGTCTTCCTGCAGGAGTCACATTCTCACTTGATGTTGAAGGTTGTGGCGCAAAAGAACTCGCAGTAAACTGTATGTCTGCTTCATCTAACCAATTCTTATTTTTAATTAAAAAACGCTCCTTCGACTTTCCTGAAGCCAACCATTTGGCACCAAACTTATTAGACAAGTTGGATATCTTCAACTTTATTTCTTTTTGGCTGCTTTCAGCAATGCCACCAAAGTGAAATTTTGAAGAAAGAAAGTCATATACACGCGAGTTTTTTTCATTCTTCGTGTGTTTCAACCACTCCTCAAAAAAGGCTACCCTTGAAATAGAGTAAACGTGTTCTGGAAAAAAGAAAAAAAAAACATGTTGTACTGAAGTGTCCTAAACAATATGTGTATTTTTACGAAGAATAAAGTTATTTCTGTGTAATATCTAAAAACTAGCCGGATAGAGGTGAATGTCTGTATATTCTGAACTTTCAAAGTTTTTTTTTTTAAAAAAAAACACGCTAAAATATATAGGCTATTTAAAAAAAATACTAAAAATTCAAATTAATAGATTCTGATTAAAAAAATACATTAAAAAATAATACTTACCCTCAGTATTAATATTCATCACAAAAACTTTCACAATATTACAATATGTCACTATAAGATGTGCATGAAAGTGTCGCTAAATTGCAACTGATTGATTGAAAGAGCTGCATTAAACTCATTACCTGACTTCTGACGCTTATGACTCGCCACTTGCAAATTTGATAAACAACCTTTTCTCGGAATTCGGGGTTTGGTGGTGTTGTTTACGTTTTGCAAATAAGATTTCCTGGAAATCATAACATGAATTTTGTCCACCTAGCATGTTCTACGCGACACACTGTGCCCCGTGGAGAATATTCCAGAATTTTTTTCAAAATTTTTTGATAAGGTGGGGGCACAGGATTTTTCGCGATTTTTAAAAAATAATACAAAGAAAAGTGTGCAGAAGTATTATATTATATATATATTTTTTACTCGTGTTTTCACAAGCTTTCATTTGACACCATACTCGATGACCTAAAAAAAAAATTTTTTTTCTCATCCGATTTCACCCACCAAGCCTAACCACTTAAGTCAAAATTTAACTTTCAAAACTACATGACTCTGATGAGGCCATCAATTCCTATATTATTACCAAATTTCAACCTTCTATGACAAATAGTTTCGGAGAAAATCTGGTGTGACAGACAGACGGACAGACACCGAAGTCATCTTATAAGTGTTCCGAACGGAACATAAAAATGACAAATGAAGAAAAAAACGACAAAAAGTGGCCAATTTCTCTCGATCAAAAGGTTCAAATAACATCCATAGCCACTTAAATTTTTCGTTTTTTTTTTATCTAGAATCAAAATCTGTCAGAATTTTTAGTTTGTCTTCCACAAATTTATGATAAAATTGAAAAAATACGCTAAAAAACCCAAAAATGGCCAATTCTCCCATTTTTGAGGATGTTGCCCAAATTTTTCAGCGGTCGCAATAGTTTTTCCTTAATAAACTCGTCGAGACGAGTATTTTTTTTTTAAATTGCAGTATCGAACGATTTCTGTTTTTGATCTATTTAGCAATATTTTATTACAATTGTATAATTGAGGTATCCGTTACTTTTGACAGTACATTTTAAATTTCTAACGAAACGAATTATTTTGTTATTTTTCACTTGTTTTTTTATTTATCTGCTACTGCAGTTTTGTAGGTTTTCTACATTGTTAGTATTACGCTTGACAATGTAGAAAACCTATGAAACTGAAGTAGCAGATAAATAAAAAATAAGTGACAAATAACAAAATAATTTGTTTCATTTCATTTAGCTATTTTATTACAATACCTATTTGAGCTATTTTTAGTGTTCCGTATGGAACACTTATAAGATCACTTCGGTGTCTTTCCCTCTGTCTGTCCCTCTGTCATACCCGATTTTCGCCGAAACTATTTGACATAGAAAGTTAAAATTTGGCACTAATATAGAAATTGATGATCTCATTAGAGTCGTGTAGTTTTAGAAGTTAAATTTTGACTTAAAGGCTTAGTTTTGGGGGATGAAATCGGAAGGGTAAAAAAATTTTTTACCAGGTCATCGAGTGGGGTATCAAATGAAATCACGTGTTCAAAACTGCTAGTTTATAATATTTTCTTAAATGCAATAATTTATTTTGTGACTTCTCCCACCTACAATACGCCATGATATAGATTATGGTCCCTACACTTTTTGATTTCTTTATTTGTTGTTGTTTATGAATATAATATTATATATATTAAATATTATATATTATATTTTTTGCATAAACCCTCCTCTCCATTCAGAGTTAATTTAACATAAGGCAAAAATGTAGAGATAGTGGGAGAAATCATCAAATACAATACATAAAAAAATTAGGGTTTACAGTGGTTCAAGCAAACTTCTCTAATGTGATATCGGTTCAATAACCAACAAATAAATCTTTCAAGGCCCAAACCATAACCACCATGTGGACATGTACCATATTTTCTTTGAACTGTGTACCAGAAGTATGGTGTGAGATCGATATCTTCACGCTTGTATCTGAAATGAAAACGATTATAAATCAAATTAAACTTCACTGTCCAGATAATAAATTTTTTAGTCAAAGCAACGCTCAGAACTAAAAAAATAACTGTCAAGGGCGAGTGTATTTGATGAGTATTCTGTACCATATATTGAGTTTTAATTTTAGTAATGTAATGTAATGTAATACTTGCGTATACTTTTCTTTGTATTATTTTTAAAAAATTGTCAAAAATCGCTCTCCTCCCATTATCTCGAAAAGTACTGATCAAAAAATTTTGAAAAAATTCTGGAATATTCTCCGCAGTGTGTAGATTGAACGAAAATTATTACCAGTGGATTGCCCTTAATAAGTTTTTTGGTATAGAAAAAAAATAAAAATTTCAAGGTCATCAGTTTTCAACAAAGAAAACTCAATTGTCGTGTGTTTTGTGAAGTCACCGTAACAAAAATTTTTATTTTAAAAGCAACCTACGTACGGAACACTAATTGCGCAAGTTCGACTTGCACTTGGCCGCTTATATTTGTTATTAATATTTGATAGCCTTGTCTTTTGGCAAGTAGTTTTATTATTCATATGATCTTCCCTTTGGCCTTTATCAGAACCATCCATCAAGGATGATTCAAAAAATATTAAGTCAATAATAACTCCATTGTTATTTTTCGCAAAATCATCGTAGAGGGTATTTTTTGTTATCAAAATTAAGTTATAATGGGGTGGAACCGACCTATCAAAAACACAATTCAGGTAAAACAAACAACTAAAATGTATGTTAATATAGAGTCAATATTAACTGTGTAGCATACAACAGTGACTAAACTTTTCTGTAATGTTGGGGTAAAAGTTCTCCCCTTGTTTGTTCGAAACTAAAGTCATGATTAGATTCGGTTTATGCATTTTTAAGGGAAAAAACTTTTATACAGGTTTAATGTAATTGTGTTACATAACTTCATTTATTTCTTTTATTTCTTATAATATTCAAATTATACGGAAAAAAAAAGGGATTAATGTAGAACCTAAGTAGTAATTTTTTTAAATTTTTGAGGGAGATACTTTTATATGATTAAATAAATCGTTCAATTACCTTTATTAAAAATGCATGAAATATCAGTTAAAAAGTTCAGTTCTATGCCTAAAGGACTATACTTGTCTGTAATAGGAGGGATTAGATATAACTTATTCATGTCTAAGGAGAGTTCTTATATCTTAATTTGTTGCGCGATATTAAAAATTTATAATAATAAAATGTTACATTATTACATAAAATATTAAGCTCAACTACATAAAAATGTAGACTTAGTAAAATAATTATAAATCTACATCTATACAATAAGTTACGAGGGTTGTACGATAAGTATCTGGACTCGGCCAGAGATGGCGCCACTATTATTTAAAAAATTATATTTTTCGTATGCATAACCTTTCGTAAGAATTCTGTTAAATTTTTCGAGTCTCTGCGTGATTTAGTTTGTGAGCGGCAGCATTTAAATAGAACAACTTTTGTGATATTACAACAACGGAAAAATTCACCATGTGTAAATAACCGGTGATTGACCTTGAAATTTCTGCTTTTTTTTTTAAAATATTAAAAATTTTCGAATTTTTTACGGAAGTATAAAATGATTAGTAACTTCACAAAACACATCCCAAATGAGTTTTCAATAAAGCTATTTTCTTTCCGATCTTTAGTGAAAACTGATGACCTTGAATTTTTTTTTTTTTTTTTATATACCAGATAAAGTTAGTAAAGTTAATGCACATTATTTTCGTAAAAAAAAATCAATCTACCTCTGTAGAGAATATTCCAAAATTTTTTGATCAGTGCTTTTCGCGATAAGGTGGTGGGGACAACGATTTTTGGCACTTTTTTAAAAATAATATAAGAGAGTTGGGCACAGGTATTACATTATATATATTTTTGAACTCTATTTTTACAATCTTACATTTGACACTCCACTCAATGACCTGGTAAAAAAAAATTTTCACTTCCGATTTCACCCCCCCAAAACTAACCCTTGAGTCAAAATTTAACTTTCAAAACTACACGGCTCTGAGGAGGCGTCAATTCCTATATTAGTGCCAAATTTCAACTTTCTACGTCAAATAATTTCGGAGAAAATCGGGTGTGTGACAGACAGACAGACGGACGGACACCGAAGTGATATTCTTATTGTCTATTCAAAAGTTTTAATACCAAAATATTGTTTAGTAAAAAAGAATTATTTTTTATATTTAGAAGACAATGATAAATTTTAAATCTAAAAAATAAAGGGGTTAATCGAAAATAAACCCAGTTGTTGAAAATGTTTGGATTATGTATATTTACATGAGACTTTTTGTGCTTAAACATAATACCTTCACAAAATAACTCTAAATTTGAAATAACTGTTCATTTCTTCAATTTTTTTGGTTAGTTAAAAATGTAAGTTAGCTAACGGACTTTTATTTATGCATTTTTTGGACTACGTCAGAAGTGGGAAAGCCTATTTAGTAACTGCAAGTACATTAGATGGTATACTGTTATACTGTTTACATTTTGATCTTACGAGGGAGTGTTGTTTTCAAATAATATTTTGATTTAAATAGTTTTTATGAGGCCGAGTCTCGATTCAGAATGACCCAAGATCGGAAAGACTAGTTGACTTAGGAAGACATCGGGCTAGTTGGGCTTTTTCTGCAGTTTTCCACATTGGCCACGATGATTTGGGGATGACATCGAACAACGGTAAAATATTTGTTTTCGAAAATAAAACGAATGATGAGATAAAAGCCGGACTCAGCGAAGTTTATGGGAACTTTGGACAAAGAAATTCAACCGCGGTTGTACAAGCATTCACGTAGTCCAAATGAGGTCACTGCATCAGAAATTATTGAGAAATCCACGATATAGTGATAAATGATCGAGTAGTGAAAGTGCGTGAGATTGCCGAGATTGAGGGCATCTCAATTGAACGGGTGCAGAATATTTTAACAGTTTTTTGGATATGCGTAAGTTGTCAGCAAGATGGGTGCCGCGATTGCTCACAATTGACGATAAACACGCAAGTGTGTCAATTTCATAAGAATGTTTGGCGATATTAAAGCGCAATCGGATGATTTTTGGCGTTGACGAAACATGGATTCATTACAGCATACTAGAGATCAAAAAACAGTCCAAACCGTGGGTTTTTTGTGGTGCACCGGCGTCAAAGAAGGCCAAGGCGACTTTATCGGCCAACAAAGTCATGGCCACAGTGTTTTGGTATGCACGCGGTATAACGTCGATTACTTTGAAAAGAGCAAATTGATTAATAGAGAGTATTATATCAACTTACTGGATCGTTTCAACCATGTTGTGAAAGAAAAACGTTCGCATTTAGCGAGAAGAAAAAGATTCTCTTCCATCAAGACAATGCACGCGTGCACACTTGTGTCATCGCCGTGGCAAAATTCCATGAGTTAGTATACGAATTGCTTCCGCATCCACCATATTCGCCAGATTTAGCCCCCAGTGCAGTGGACTGAGTCCGGTTGTTCAACTTCAAACCAGCTAAAGTGGTCAAAGTCGCCCAAAAAAATTATGGCATCAGTTTTCTGGGATGCAAAAGGAATTTTGTTTAAATCGGTAAAACAATCTCAGGAGAGTATTATAGCAACCTTTTGGACCAGCTGTATGAGAAAATTAGTGAGAAAAGGCCCGGTTTGCAAAAGGAAAAAGTAATTTTTCATCATGGCAATGCACCTGCTCACAGAGTTGCTTTGGCAACGGCAAAACTGGTCATTTTAAAGTCTGAATTGTTGGAACATCCACCCTATTAGCCAGATCTAGCTCTGTCTGACTTCCATTTCTTCCTAAACCTCAAAATATTTCTACGTGGGATGGATTTTTCAACAAATGATGAAGTGATAGTATCTGTAGATGGGTATTTTGAAGGTCTTTCGGAAAACCACTTCAGAGAACTTATTAATTGACCATATATCTATTTATGTTATTACTTGTTCAATCAATGAAATTACTTAAAAGCCATGATAATAAATGTGTGCCATATTTTGATAGGATTAGATGTTTTTACCAATAAACATTAATTTGAGCTGAAAAAATTGGGGTGTAAAATAACAAATACTTATTATTTTATGATTTTTATGAGTATTTAACGTCAGATAGGTCTCTATCAATGTTCTATAACTTCATTTTCCTTAGTGGCGCTTCTTCATGTTCGACATCTGTTGTTTTTTTTTTTTTAGGAGCGTAGCACACTTTCATGAAAATACTTGTAGAATAGACCATTCTTCGATGTTCCAAGAAATCAAAATTTCTAGTGGGTTCGCGGTCTCCAATCAGGCGACCAACTATCCTTTGAATAGAATCCAATAAATACAGTGTATGTTTGGAAGCAGAGCCCCAAACATGGGAGCAATATTACATCGTAGGTCCTATTTTCCAATATGAAATAACCAATCAAGTGCAAATTGAACTTGCGCAATTAGTGTTCCGTAGGTTGATTGCTTGTGAAATAAAAAAAATTGTATCGGAGGTATAAAAAGATCAGTGACTTCACAAAACACACTCCAAATGAGTTTTCAACAAAGTTTGTTTCTGATCTTTACTGCAAACTGATGACCTTGAATTTTTTCTGTATACCAGATAAATTATTAAAGGTAATGCACTCCTGATAATTTTCGTTCAATCTAGACACCGTGGAGAATATTCAAGAATTTTATCAAAATTTTTGGATCAGTACTTCTCGAGATAAAGGGGCGACAACGATTTTTCGCGATTTTTTCAAAAATAATACAAAGAAAAATGTGCGCATGTATTATATTATATATATTTTTGAATTCGTGTTTTTACAAGCTTTCATTTAACACTCCACTCGACGACCTGGTAAAAATTTTTTTTTCACTTCCGATTTCACCACCCAAAATTAACCCCTTAAGTCAAAATTTAACTTTTAAAACTACACGGCTATGATGAGGCCATCAATTCCTATACCCAAATTTCAACTTTCTATGTCAAATAGTTTCGGAGAAAATCGGATGTGACAGACAGACAGACGGACAGACATCGAAGTGATCTTATAAGTGTTCCGTACGGAACACTAAAAATGGTTCGGTGGAAAAAAATTTGGCTTAAACGATGAGGTGATTGCTGAAACAAACGTGTATTTTGAAGGGTTGAAGAAATTGTATTTTTAGATGGGATACAAAAGATAGAAAAATATTAGACTAAGTTTATCGAGCTAAACGGAGACTATGTTGAAAAATAGAATAAATTTTACACATAAAAATGTGTTTTTCTTGTCAAGGCCAAGTACTTATCATACAATCCTTGTAATAAATTCATATTAGTAGTAAAATTGGTTATGACGGGTTTATCAAAAAATATCTCTAGTGTTTTATTCTCTATGCATATGCTATGTATAGTTAGGCAGAATTAAGTAAGCTGATGTTACCTTTTAACATTTAGAAAAAGAATGAAAATAGTAGATTTTGATTGGCAGCTAGTTTGCAAAACATTTTTCTGTACTAAATTTGATTGAGATAATAATATTGAACTTTTTACTTAAAATTTATTAGACGTATATTAAGTCAGAAAATGTTTATTTTCATGAAAATGTAAAAAATTCTTTCTTCGTTCCTAAAGCTAACATCGTATTTTTAGTTCCCTTTAGGGAAAATGACTCTACGGGTTTTAGGATTTTCAGATCGAGACAAACATAATGTCCAAGTTCGGTCAGTTTTTCTGTTTGCCGATCTGTCTGTTAGTCAGTAAATATATCATGAACGATGTGACATATCTATTTCACAATTAGTACACATATAATTATTGATGGAGAAAAAGAACTCACAGCTTTTGAGCTATATTGTTTCAGAGGAAAGGAATAAAAAGGGGTGAAAGTAGATAAATTTTGTATAGTTTCAATAATTTCAAAAGAAAATTTTTTGATTCTTGGTTGGTCAAAATGAAAAAAAATTAAACGTTATTATTTATAATCATGAAAAAGGTGTGGAGCAAAAATCAGCCTATATAGGTCGAATAATTGCTTTGTATGCCAAAATATTGGGCGGGGTCGGGGGGTAACGATACCAAGTAGTCACTACTGTTCTTTCCTTCTTTTCTTTTCATCTAAATATAGTATTTCTCCTTGACAACATATAAACGATTTACGCTTGAACAACGCCGAAAAATATTAAAAAATTATTTCCAAAATGAGTGCTGCGTTGCAGAAACTGTACGAAACTTTAAAACAAGTCTTGGTCGAAATCAAGCTCTGCAGCGGCTGCTGTAAGAAAATTTGGAGAGAAAGTTGGGAAAACTAGAATTTTTATTGCTAAGCTAACCTATCCTCATATTTGTGCAATGCCCATAGATAAAAATATTACTGCTGTTGCCCAGAGCGTGTGTGAAAACCCAGGAAATTCAACTCGTCGCTGATCTCAACAACATGCTTACAAGGTCCAACTCGAAGAACTGAAGTAAAATCATCATCGGCTTCGTTATCGCTTCTTTGCGTGAGTTTCAAATGAGTTTAAAAATGACGTCGATTTTGCTCGATCATATTTCGAACGAAGCTCATTCTCATCTCGGAAGATATGTAAACAAAGAAAATTACAAAATTTAGGATTCTGAAAATTCACACGTAGTCAGCCAATGCATCCTCAAAGAGTGACTGGTTAATGTGGTTTTTAGAGTGGTAGTATTAAAGGCCTTTTCTTCTGTGAAGCTGAAGCTGGTAACGATGTTTCGGTTAAAGGAGTACGTTAAAGAGACACGATAACTGATTTTTCGTGTTCCAGCGGGATGGCCTAACATAATATACCATTCATAAACCATGGAAAATATTCTGAAAAATTGATTTGACAGGATGGGCTACTGCCAAGCCACCCGTGGCTGCCAGTTAAATGAAATTATATTTTATAATCAATGAGAAAGTTTTTTTTGTAGCAATATTTTAAAAGAAACAGATGGCTCATCTTTTATATATATATATATATATATATATATATATATATATATATATATATATATATACTAGCTTAGGGTGCTGTTCGTACTATGTGCTGAGGTGAGTTAAATCTTATCAGCACTGTAAATATCACATTCTTGTTAACGATCGGCCATATTATCGAGCATTTTGTTTTGTTTATCAATATCGAAGCGAAAACAATATCTTCATTTCATCATTTCCTGAGGGTCATTTTTTAACAATCAGTCTTGCTAATAGAAGGTGGCAATTCTAATATATGCAATGATTTCTATAACATCCTGTATATATATATATATATATATATATATATATATATATATATATATATATATATATATATATATATATATATATTACGTACCATAAATCTTTATTAAGTAACTAGCTACCCACACATTTTATTACTTTTTCAGTATCCAATATAAAAAATAATTGTTTACTTACAATTGATGAGTTTGATAAAAAGCTTTAAAAAATATATACAGGGCTTCTTATTTTAAAATAAATATTGATAGAATCAAAATTAAATTGTTTT
This sequence comes from Pachyrhynchus sulphureomaculatus, assembly GCA_019049505.1. Classification (NCBI taxonomy): domain Eukaryota; kingdom Metazoa; phylum Arthropoda; class Insecta; order Coleoptera; family Curculionidae; genus Pachyrhynchus; species Pachyrhynchus sulphureomaculatus. The sequence goes on from CM032447.1 coordinate 60,389,639, forward strand.
TTCTAGTATAACTTTAGGGGTAAGGTAAAATAAGAAAATTTCACGTAGTTTTATAGTTGTTTTTATAAAAAAACGAATTGATTTTAAGTCATGGTTATTTTTATCTTCGAACCTTTCATAGGTACCAATAATCCCGTCTTATTACTTTATTTCATATTTGATTCTCAGTTATTTCAAATGCCTCTTATACTTCGCAAAATAATTTAAATAAGTCATTTGAGACATCAAGTAAAAAAAAGATTTTTTCATTATCCTATCTCAAAATAAATATGTATCGAAGGGACCTAATTAAACAAAATAAAAATATACAATATACAATTATTAAACAGTTTGTGCGGCAAATATCCAGAAGTTGCAGTAATGAATAACTGAAGTTATATGTTTTCACAACAGTTAACACTTAATTTATTGACTAATTAGGTAGCTTTACGCTATTTCTATTATGCATTCACTTGATTGCAGAAACATAATATATATATTGCGTTTTAAGATATACACATGTTAGGGACCTAAATGAACCTGTAAGGAATTTATATAAATGTTTGGGAGTTCTTCCAAAATTTAAGCTATTTCGTGAATATAGATTTAAGGTTAAACTAGAAATTAATTATGGCTAACTTAAGCTAATCTCGTGGCATGAGGTCCGAGGGCTTGGGAGGCGATGTCGGGCATGGCTTGGGGAAGGGGGTGGGCGGTTCCGACTATGGGGTTGGGGTCGTTCGTGGCTTTGTCCAGGAATTTGAGTTGAACGTTGCCAATAAATACCCGGATGGTTGACATCTGGAAGTCTCGTTGAAGCTGGGTGTTGTGAACAAACCTTGGGGCTTTGGCGATGATACGGAGGGCCTTGTTTTGGACAGTCTGGAGGGTGAATCTGCGGGAGCGTAACATCTGGCACAACGCTGGGCTGGAGTAGGTCAAACCGGTTCGGATGATCATCTTACAGATTGTCAACTTGTTGCGAGTTGACCATTTGCTGGACCTTGAGGAGATGGTAGAGCTTGCCGAGGAGTTGGTTAGCTTTCTTGGTGACCTGATCCTTTCATACTAGCCGCTTGTCGTAGTGACAATATTTTTTTAGCTATGCTCATTGGTTGGCATCTGTCATTGCTTTCACTTTATATTGCTTGGTTGGATCGTAATCTAAACTAATGGTGAGAGATTTTAGCTAATCCATCCATTTTGACAGGCAGGTGACTAAACAGGTAATTCCTCCTTGAAAGTCAGGTAACGGTCAAAAGTCTATGATCAAGAACACATGAAACATGAAAACTAATAGTTTATGTTAATAGAACTTGTTAAAAAAGAATTTCTTTCAGACGTTTAGCCTATGATTGACGAGACATCTTATTATTCGATATTAAAATGTCTGCTTTATATGACGCCGCACATTAATAGTAAAATTTTATTTACTTTCATTAATTAAATTACTTCCCAAATTCCTTCGAAATGAAGTTAAAATATCGATTAAATGCTTCTCATAAATATATCTAAGAAAGGTTTCATTCTATCAATAGGGCTCATCTATCTAAAACGCTTTCTCTATTTTGTAAAGCAATTTCAATGAATCACCTACACAGCATCAGATAAAAAATTGATTTGTTCGACACCGACTATCAAAATGCAAGCAGTTAGGGAAATATATCGCAGGAAACCAGTGAACTCCGACCAGTGTTGTCTAGGGTGAGCCGTATCCCATGGGAATCCCTTTCCGAAACTTATCCAAGTCCGTCTACGTCAATGGTCAATTTGCTCCATTATGGTCGGAAAGCATCTCAAATGAAATTTTCAAAATGAGGGAGGCCAAAGTATGGAAACCTTTTGGGACCGTGTCGTCGAGTTTTTGGGGACATAATTGAAATGTTGACAAAGAAAATATGCTTTTACCGAAGCAGTATAGTTTTTATAAAATAGAGTTTGGTTAAAATAATAATTCAAAAAAGGTTATTGAATGCGAATGCTTTTCTACGAGTCATATACAAGTGAGTTTTTTTTATTGTTTACCTCCCCGCTTGAATAGGGATTTTACGCTTTTTTATATCCTGAGGATATCGGCGGGGATCTCGTAATACCCGTCAACGTTGTCCAAGTGCCGAAAACATACATTTTTGTATTTCACAGCACCATTTAGACAACGCGGTAGTGCTGCCACGGACCACTTACTGCATTTCTGCAAACAACTACTACCGATGTACGTGGCTAGGCCCAAATATCTATCTAATATATGTAAAATGCAATGTCTCTCTGTCTGTCTGTCTATATGGACAGATAGACAGACGCACTAATGGTAGTGCGTTTATCACGCGAGAATCACTTATCCGATTTACGTGTTTTTTTAACTTCATAAATATATTCTTTGGACAGGTTATATAATAATAATAATAATCTATGTCTCTAAATATATAATATATATATATATATATATATATATATATATATATATATATATATATATATAATGCAACGTCTCTCTATCGGTCTGTCTGTCCGTTAGTGCGTTTATCCCTCGAGAACCACTTATCCGATTTACGTGATTTTTTAAATTCATACATATGTTCTCTGACCAGATTATAGATATATATTTTTTTACATCTATAATATATATAAAATGCAACGTATCTCTGTCTGTGTCTGTCTAGTCTGTCCGTTAGTGCGCTTATCACTTATCCAATTTACGTACTTATTTTTTTAAAACATACATAGGTTCTCTGGCCAGGTTATAGGCTATATTTTTTTACAATAGGTAGCATAAGGAATGAGCAGTGACGATAATAGTGAATCAAGTCGGAAAAAAGTTTGTCGCTAGCGCGTTCTCTTGTAATACACTGCTTAAAGCATTAAATATGGATGGAACAATATCATGCAGCAAGGAATATAATATATATAAAATGCAACGTCTCTCTATCTGTATGTCTGTCCGTTAGTGCGCTTATCACTCGAGAACCACTTATCCGATTTACGTGTTTTTATAAATTTATACATATGTTCTATATAATTCGATATAAGCCTAGATAATGGGAGATAAGGTGAGATAATGGGAGATAAGTATAAATAATGGGAGATAAGGAAAAATAATGGGAGATAAGCAGAGATAAGTCTAGATAATGGGAGTTATGCTGAGATAATGGTTGAGAAGGAGAAATAATGGGAGATAAGGAGAAATATTGCGAGGTAAGTCGAGATAAGCCTAGATAATAGGAGATAAGGTGAGATAATGGAAGATAAGGGAAATAATTGGAGATAAGGAGAAATAATGGGAGATGAGCAGAAATAAGCCTAGATAATGGAAATTATGTAGAGATAATGGGAGATAAGGAGAAATAATGGGAGATAAGGGGAAATAATGGCAGATATTTTATTACGTTAGGTTACATAAGAAATAAGCAGTGACGATAGTAGTGAATCAAGTCCACGCGAAAGAAGCCGCGGGCACTGCTAGTATTTAAATAAATTAGTAAATAAAGTATACCGACCTGCCAGGATTAGCACCCGAGACGTTCTATACTGCGAATAAGTTACTACGTCACGGAGCCACGAGTGGCTACATGTCATGGTGGTAGTTTACATTGTTTTGAAAAGAATATGAGAAAAGGTAGGTTATTTATTTACGTATGGGATAAGTTGATGGAGGAAGTGCTTTTTATACTGTAATAATTCGGGTGAACCGATTTAATTAACTAGACTAAAATAGAAACAATTAGGCAATACTTGACGCAAATTTAGAGTTGAGTTGAAGTATCTCGCTTCAATCTATGGAGCAATGAAAATGAAAGGAGGGAAGGCAACCGTCAAAGCCGTATTGCTGTCCAATATCTTTGAAAAAGTAAAAGTAGTTTGCTCTACTTTTTATGCATTTCACTCTTTCGGTTTTCACATTTGGAAATCATGGTTCTTAAAATTAGACCGTCTAAAAGTAAAATGACTTGACGTTTCGTCTATGGTTGCATTAGGCATCTACAGGGATCTTTACTCTTCGGAATTAAAACTTAATCAGACCGTAAAAGTTCCATATTTCACATTTTATGTTTTATTTATTTAGCGAGAAAAATAATAACACATAAACCGCATTATGGCAGGACGTAATGGACTATCTAAAAAGGAAAGAAAATTTAAATTGAATATGATTTATTAGAGGTGTATTTCCTAATTTTTATGTCGAAAAATATAAATATAGGTAATTATAGACGTAAGTTGAAAGTTTTTTTTTTAAATCTCTGTTCTGAATGAAACTTAAGAAATAAAACTACCAAAAACAAGTTGATAATATGTAGTTATGGTTTCATGCATCTTTTTCATAAACACAAACGGTTCTTCAAACAAGTCATATTTGGGCATCTTTGCTTACGTTACTTTTTATTGAAGATTAAATAACTCTGGTTATTCCTTGTCCTCGGCTCAACCATATTTTCAGAAAAAATGCATTATTTATAGAAAAGTACCTAAATAAAATTGCATTGGCAGAAAAAAAGTATTATCTAATAGATATTGAGTTTAAACCTATTTTTAAATATGTATCTAAAAATATATGTTAATGGACAGAGAATTCAGCAGGTTTTGCCTTTTAAATACCTGGGAACACTAATTAATAGCTAGTGTAATCCAAAAATAGAGATTACTTTGAGAATCGAGCAGGTCCGTGGGACCTTCATGAACATGAAAAACCTTTTCACTAGATCCGACCTTAGTCAAAAACTTCGTCTGCGTATAATTAGATTAAATTTTTTAACAAGGTACTGTCGCCTAAGATGGCCCCGTTTTTTGCAAAACCGTGATAAATCCATGAAATGTACTAATTAATGATAACAACCTTTAGTATGATATATTTTTTTATTGATGAAATCAACAACCAGAAAATTTGCCACATTTCGTTGCGTTTTAATAGTTAAAATAAATTTTAAAAACATCATGGGCTTTATTAGGATACTAGTTGCCCAAGGAGGCCCGTTCTATACAGGTGCATATCTAGCAGAAATAAAGGTATACAAATTATTTTTGGCTAATATTGATTATGAAACACCGATTTATTTAAGACTAGCAGTGCCCGCGGCTCCGCTCGCGTGGACTTGATTCACTACTATCGTCACTACTTATTCCTTATGTTACCTAACGTAATAAAATATATGCCATTATTTCCGCTTATCTCCCATTATTTCTCCTTATCTCCCATTATCTCTACACTATTTCCATTATCTAGGTTTATCTCTGCTCATCTCCCATTATTTCTCTTTATCTCCCATTAGTTCCCCTTATCTCCCATTATCTCACCTTATCTCCCATTATATAGGCTTATCTCGACTTATCTCGCAATAGTTCTCCTTATCTCCCATTATTTATCCTTATCTCTCATTATCTCACCATAACTCCCATTATCTAGACTTATCTCTATTTATCTCTCATTATTTCTTCTTATCTCCCATTATTTATACGTATCTCCCATTATCTCACCTTATCTCCCATTATCTAGGTTTATATCGAATTATATAGAACATATGTATAAATTTATAAAAGCACGTAAATCGGATAAGTGATTCTCAAGTGATAAGCGCACTAACGGACAGACACACAGACATAGAGACGTTGCATTTTATATATATTATATTCTTTGCAACACGATATTGTTCCATATTTAATGGTTTAGGCAGTGTATTGCAAGAGAACGCGTTAACGGTAACCTTTTTTCCGACTTGATTCACTATTATCGTCACTGCTTATTCTTTAAGTCACCTAACGCAATAAAGTATATCCTATAACCTGGCCAGAGAACATATGTATGTTTTTTAAAAAAAAGTATGTAATTCGGATAAATGGTTCTCCAGTGATAAGCGCCTTAACGGACAGATAAACAGACAGACCGACAGAGATACGTTGCATTATATATATATATATATATATATATATATATATATATATATATATATATATATATATATATATTATATGTTTATTATATAATGTAATAAAAATATATATCTATAATCTAACGGACAGACAGAGGTGAGAGAACATATGTAAAAAAATTTAAAAAAAGACATAAATATAATATACATATTATATATATATATATATATATATATATATATATATATATATATATATATATATATATATATATATACATATATATATTATAGATTATAGATATTCTCTGCTACGTAATATTGTTCTATATTTAATGGTTTAGGCTGTGTATTGCAAGGGAACGCGCTAGGGGCAAACTTTTTTTCCGACTTCATTCACTACTATCGTCACTACTCATTCCTTATATATAACCTATAACCTGGCCAGAGAACATATGTATGTTTTAAAAAAAAAAGTACGTAAATCGGATAAGTGGTTCTCCAGTGATAAGCGCACTAACGGACAGACAGACAGACAGACAGACAGACAGAGAGACGTTGCATTTATATATATTATAGATGTACACACCTAATACAATAAGTCAGTGGGCTTTCTTAGGTCTATCAAAACTTAAAATTGCTACAAAGCAAAAATCTGTTACTAAACAAAAAAAAAATTTTTTTCTCTGGTACATCTAACTTATCTATAACAGATTATAGTAAAAAAAGTATACTTATCAGTCATTCATTTTCAGTCACAATTTCAGGTGGGCCTTATTGAGAGTGTTGAAAAAAAATCTTAAATAACTTTGGTAAAAAACAACAAAACAAAACTACCTACCTTAAAACAAGTATAAAATGAAACAAAAATAACAAAAAATCTTGTAACTAAACATAACTAGAACCTCGAAAACCACAAAAATACGTATTATTTTTTAAGCTAAATGATAAGTTAACGTATATCTAATAACAAACATTAAATAATCACCTCTTAAACTCTTAAATGGAATAAAAATAATGAACATGAAGGTAACATGGCAAAATACTTACATTTGGTAAGAATTTTTAGTCGCAGTCTGGACAAAAAAAGTGTTCTTCATATTCTTTCGCCCACGCATTCCTCGTGATACCAAGTTAAGCACTCTTTGCATTGTCGCATATCGACAATATGTTCGCTCTTGCAAGCTTGACAATACCACATTCTATCGTTAGCCATTTTGGTATCCTTGTTGGTTTTTTTATCGTCTTCTGAACCTTTGTCTGTCATCTTTTTTTGGATGGCACTTTTTTTTGGCATCTTTCTAGTCTTCTTCATGGTATCATCGATGTCTCCAAGCTGTTCTTCAACTCTTTTAAGTTTCTCCTTTATTTGTTTCAATGATTCTTTTTGTTTTTCTTTGATTTTTTTGTCGTATCTTTGGCAACGTCAAACAAATCTTTGTTGACCCTTTGGCCAATGAAATTTAAAGGTTTACGCCGTGGTTTACTCTTAACAGTTGCAAAATTTGGTGCTGGAATTAATTTCTAAAATAGTGTATGTTGTAATCTGAAGTGCAGATTTAAATATTCTTCTTCTCAGTCATCATCTGACTCAGGTGTAAATATTAATATTTTTTGGATGATGCAACGAATACTCTTGAAACATAGACATTTCGAAGTCTTTTTATCAAATACATCTGACGGACAAGAATTAATTAGCGGTCAATTCAAACCTTAAAACGAAAGAAAAAAATCGTAACTGCACCGGCAGCATAGGAATCATTAGCTAACTTGGTTTCAAAATTCCTTAATAATGAAACCTACTATTTATAATATTGCCATCTTGCGTTTACCACTATAAACACTTGCTTTAGAAAAACCCTAAGGTCAATTAAGATTATTTGCCGAAAATAGTTTGTACAAAATGCAAAGAATTAAAGAACGAAACTTACCTTGATTTCAATGCCTCAAAGTCTATTTATAAGGATTCAGTAGTAAAAACAAAAGAATATGTATTTGTTACACCGCAATTAATAAAAAGATTATTAACTTAAGGTTATAATTTTGTACCGCTTTAATACGTCGCTGACTAACTGATGTTCGCTGTCAAAATGGCGATGCGCTAGTGTTATGGTAGGGTTGCTCCGCTCCCAAACATAAACTGCATTTGTTGGATTCTGTTCAGAGAAGGGCTGTTCGTCTGATTGGAGACCTAAAACTGACCGGCGACCTTGATTCGCTGGAACATCGAAGAACGGTTGGCGACTTGAGTCTATTCTACAAGTATTTTCATGGAGAGTGTTCGAAGGATGTAGCCCGCTTAATTCCCTCCAGAGCGGGCATGTTGGAAGTACACGTCGCGCTGATACTTCACATTTGTAAGAGGTTCAGCTTGTTACTCCTCGTACAATGCTTTTCAAGCAGTCTTTTATACGGAGAATATCATCCCTTTGGAATGACTTACCCAGGACTGTGTTTCCCACCGAGTACAATTTACAGCTATTCAAGAACAACATGAATCGCTTCTTCCGCACACGTGTCGCTCTTGTAGAGCTTTAGGAACTTCCCTGCAGCACGTGTGCTAGACCCATAAAAAAAAGAGAGAACAGTAATCACTGCTGAAATATGAACATTTTTAGTGGTTGATTTAGATCTTTATTACTCCTTTGTTATGGTGTGGTGTGAAACGTCCCCCCCCCCCCCCCCGGCCAGAATGTATGTTTTTAAATTTTAGGGTTTTACAAGTCAGAGACACAGTTTGATGTATGTTACTGCTTAGACATTAATAAATATTTCAAAATATCTGAAAATTTTATAGGCATTTAGAATATAGGAACCTTGGAAATAATTTAAATTAAAATAAGTCTAACAAATATTTTTATTTCGAAGAATTTTTATTTTATGGCTCTTTCAACTCCATTTTACCGTTTTATCTTACCGAAAAAGGACGCCCAAGTGTTGTTTATAGAAAAAATATATATTTGTTTAACCGACAAGGACACTTAACACGTCCTTTCGGCCCAGGGTAAAATTTAAAGAATTTTATCAGAAGGATCCAAGAAGTGTATGCTAAGGCGTGAAAGGAATATTTTATTTGATACTCTGATTTAAACGGGGGTGGGATATTATCTTTTATCTTGAAAATATGAAGGAGAAAAGAATTTTTTAGAAAGTTTTTGAAATTCCTCTTGTTTTATACAGGTAATAATATGGCTTGTAAGATTTATTTATGTTTTTAAGGATGAATAAATTTACCTTAACTTTTTAGTTTTTATTTGACTTTAATAAAATATTACTTTGTACCTTCACAATTAAACAAAATCACATTATAACTGGGCTCTACAACATAATTAGGTAAATTCCGAAATAGAATTATGTAACCATATCCTGACGATTTGTTTTACGGTATAAGTACAAGTCTTCTTCTTCTTTTTCCTACGTTAGGACCATGTCCTGTGTTCACTTCGAAGGTTTCCCAGAAACAATTGCGATGATGAAGACCAGCTCTCATGCCATCTTATTGGTGGTCTTCCAAGCGGTCGAGGTGTGTCTGGTCTCTTCTCTTTTGCAACCTTAGCCAACCGGTCATTTGGCATTCTGTCCACATGGTCTCTCTATTCTCTTTTCCTATTCCTTGCCCATCTCACCACATCCTGTATTTTGCACATTTCCCTTATTTCTTCACATCTCTTCCGGTCAAATAAGGTATGTCCTGTTATCGATCTAAGTGTTCGCATTTCTGTTGTTCTTAGGAGTCGTTTTGTTATTGTGTTCTCCGCTCTGGTTTCTATCGCGTACGTCATGATCGATCTTACGCATGTTTTGTATATTCTACTTTGCTCCTGGTGCTCATATATTTGTTTCTCCAAATTATATCTCTTAAGTATCCTGATATTAATGATGCCTTTGTTGTTTGAGTATTTACTTCCTCCTTGAGGTTCCTGGTACCTGTTATGTTTGCCCCTAAATATCTGAAGGACATCACTTGTTCTACATTCTGATCATAAATCGCGAGTTTGCATCTTTTCGGTTCTTTAGATATTGTAAGGGATTTTGTTTTCTTTACAGATATTTGCATATTAAACACTTTTGCTGATTGTTGGAACTTATGTAGGAGTCTCTGTAAGTTATCTTCGTCTTCTGATATGATTACTGCATTATCGGCGTAACATATTATTTTTTTTTCGTTGTCTCCCTGTCGATATCCTCTCCCAGTTTTCTTTACTTCGTTTATTATTTCATCCATTATGATGTTAAATAAGATTGGGCTTAGGCTACCTCCTTATCTGATTCCGGTTGTCATAGGTATTTTTATTGCTTAATTTAATTGCCACTCTTACATATGTGTAGTTGTTGATGTTCAACTCTTCGATGGTTTTTATTATATTTGGGTGAATTCCTCTTTTTTGTAGTAGGGTTATGACATCAATTAACCGTACCCTATCGAATGCCTGGGTAAGATCAATGAAACACATAAAGGCTATCTTATTAAACTCTATGGCTTTTTCGGTAATTTGGCGGATTATAAATATGGCGTCTATAGTAGACCTGTTCTTTCTGAACCCTTGCTGTTCTTCACAGATTCCGGTTAACATTATTTCTTCTGCTAAAATTTTAGTAAACAATTTTAGAACCGCACTCATTAAGCTGATACCTCGATAGTTTTTTTTGGATCTGTCTTTCTCCTTTTTTGAAAATTGGTATCAAGATGCTTTCTTTCCATTCGGATGGTATAATTTTGGCTGTGAGTATTTTGTTAAAGAAAATCTGTAATTCTTCTAGTAATTTATCACCTCCATATTTGTATTTCCTGTGTTAATGAATTGGTTTCTGATGGACTACTAGAGAGTTTTTCGAAGTATCTTTCCCATTCTTCCACCGTAATTTTTGTATTTTGTATATACTCATTTATTGTTTTTTTTCTATTCCATATTTTTTTTGTCGTCCGTACAGATCATGTTCCATATCGTTCAAAAATTTCTCCCAATGCTCTCTTTTGATTCTCTGGATATTCTCAAGTATATTCAATAAAGAGGTAATGTACTAACATGGGGTGACAAGTCTCCAGATATTCGGAGAGATGGCAGCACAAACAAAAAACCATATGATTTTCAGTTAGTGTCAACTCTCAGAAGGTTCGCGTAAATTTTCATGACATTTTGTCTATTCGTTTGCGAGTTACATATCTATGAGTAGCGCTACTTTTGATTTCTGTAAAACGATCGAACAAAAATAATTTGGTGTGTTGATTAATCGCATTTTGATGGGAAAAAATATAGCCAGAACCCAAGAATAGCTTAATAAACATATGTCACATCTGCTCCGTCGAGAGCAACTATATGGCGATGGTTGAGTGAACTTAAATACGGTTCTACAAGCACCGATGATAAACCACGTTCCGGGCGTCCAAATGATTCTGTCACTCCAAAAAATACAAAAAAAATTCACCATATTGCTCTGAATAACCGCAAAGTGAAAGTGCAAGAGATAGCAGACATCGTGAAGATATCAACAGAACGCGTGAGGGAAATTTTACATAAATATTTGCATACGAAAAAGCTATGTACCCGTTGGGTGCCGCACACTTTCAGGATTGATTAAAAATAGCAAGGTGTTGAAGATTCGGAACGCTGTTTGGTACTGTTTCGGTGTAATCCAAAGGAGTTTTTGCATCGATCCACTACTATACTTCTGAGTTCAACAGGTAGTCCGTAGTGTGACTGGAACCGCAAACATCAGCTGGAAAGATTTTGCCAAGTATTTTTTGGGAAGCACAGGGAATAATACTAACTGACTATCTTGAGAATGGGCGAAAAATCGCAGGAGCCTATTACCTTGGTTCATTAAACCGTTTGAATGGTGAAATTAAGAAAAAAGTCAGCATTTAAGAAGAAAAACATTTTTCGTCACCAAGATAATGCACCAACTCACAAGTCCATAAAATCGATGGCCAATTGTGCTATGAATTGCTTCCTCATCCACCATATTCACCAGGTTCCCAGCTATTATTATCTCTTTCCTAATTTAAAAAGGTGGCTCCAGTGAAAGAGATTCGGCTCAAATGGTGACGTCGAATGAGAAATTGAGGTTTATTTAGATCACTCGACAAAACGTACGATATGAAAGGTATCCAAAGGTTGGAAGATTGTTGGCATAAGTGTCTCGCTTTTGAAGGAAACTATGTTGAAGAATAAAATCGACTTTTGGCAAAAACATTGTTGTCTCGGGACTTTTCACCCCATGTGGTATGAATAAAACTGTAAGATCCTGTAATAATTCAAGTTTTCATGAAAAAATCCCCTAATACTCGATTTTCATTTACCTGACTACTGATCTGGTAGTGTTACGGATTCTTTCATAATTCTAGTATGATTCTGCAGTTAGTGCCATCAAATATTTTTGTTAAGCTTTCGTTTTTATACTGCTCTTTGCGGATCCATAGTGTTGTGTTGTGTTTGTAATTTTGTTTGTTTATGTGCTTCAACTGTTACTTATTTGTGTTTTTCCCAGTTGGTCTCGATATACTCTTTATATTCTATTGATGTCTCGTAAATTTTTTCTTTTAATCGATTATTATTCAGCTATTTTATGCTGGTTTTATAAAATGTGCAAGTTTTATTTTTTTTCGATGTTGACCTTAACTTAAATTTTCGCAAACAGTAAGCTACTCCCACTGCCTAAATTAGCAGAGTTGAGCATTCTGATATCTATTACGTATAGTATATCCGTTAGTTAAATGTAGCCGATTTTTGATTTTGACTTGACTATTATATATTAAAACTACAGGGCATCTCATCAATTCCTTATTATTGCTAAATTTCAACTTTTTGTGTTAAATAGTTTTGGAGAAAATCGGGTGTGACAGACACCGAAGTGATCTTGTAAGTGTTCCGCACAGAACACTAAAAAACAATGAACGATGCTACAAATTGCAGTTTTTGTCTACTTTTGTAAAATTTTGTCCATCACTACCACTCATTTATATTTTCCCTACATAAATGTATGTTCTTCAAATGTAATTTATTTTCCAACAAAGTTTATTTATCTTAGAAACTAGCCGTGCCCGCGGCTCCGCTCGCGTGGACTTGAGTTACCTTTATCGTCACTGCTTATTCGTTATGTTTATATTATTATATAGCTCTAGGGGCCTTAGAGGCCCATGGCTTGGTTGCATACTCGTCTCCACTTCTTTTTGTCTCCTGTTAGCTTTTCCCAGTGTGGGATTCCCATCAACTCCAGATCTTGCTTTACTGCCTGAATCCATGTAGATAGAGGTCTACCCTTGCCTCTTCTTTCAACCACTCCTCTTATTAGGGCTTGCTTTGCCTGTCTTTCTTCCTTCATCCTTGCCACAATCTTAATCGCTGGCTTCTTATGATTTGGCTTATAAGGGGTTTCGGCATTTTAATTCGTAGTTTGTTCTTCTTCTCCACAGTTCCTCTTCTTTCCTTCCTTCATAGATTCTTCTCAAAGCTTTCCTTTCCCACACCTCCAACGTCTCCTCTTCTCTTGCATTCAGTTTCCACGTTTCGCATCCATATGTCACCGTGGGTCTGACAACTGTCGCAAATATGTTTTCTTTTGCTTTTCTTGATACATTCTTTGATTTCAATATTGAATTCATTGCCCCCAAACATATCTGTCCTTTCGCTATTCTTTCTTGTATCTCCGTCCTTTCTTGTCCACTCTCTGTTATTGTTAATCCCAGATAATTAAATTTGTCTACTTTTTCAAACATATTTCTTTTCCCTAAGTTGTTTATTATATCTAAACTTTTGTTGTTTTTATTATCCTTCTTCTTTGTAATTTCCATGTATTTTGTTTTTTCCTCATTTATCTTTAGTCCTCTCATCCTTCCCCTTTCTTCTATCCTACTTATGGCTTTTTTATGGTTCTCTTTTGCTCTTGCAATCACTGCTACATCATCCGCATAGGCCAAGCATTGGCAGGTTTGTTGGTATATCGTTCCATTTGTTTTTATTTCTGACTCCCGGATAATCTTCTCTATTACCAAATTAAATAGACATGTCGACACGGGATTCCCCTGTCTTAATCTTCTCTTCACCTTAAACTTGTCTGATACTTTGCCCTTAACCAACCATCTTGAATATAAAAAATATGGAAAACAATTTCCCGTGAAAATCTAGGACTCCTAATTTGTCAAATTTATATATGTGTACAATTTTTATGACAAGGGTTGGTTATATATATATATATATATATATATATATATATATATATATATATATATATATATATAAATATATATATATATATATATATATATATATATATATATATATATATATATATATATATATATATTCCTTGAATATTACAAAAATGCTCCATTGTCGAACCGAAAATATATCACCTTATAAAATATGTGTCATCGATACTTTTCCACGGCATTGTTTTGAAAACTGATGAATTGTTATCGCCAAAGTAAACGTGAGTGAGTTTTTTCGTAAATTGATTGATTTGATTAATGGGTAGTCAATACTTCAGGCTCTTGTCTCGTTTTTTAGCTAGCATTTTTTTTTGACATAAACAGTTTTTGATAATAAAGCAATATTTTAGATATTGCGTTACTTTAAAAGCAGAAAAGCTATAATAGATGGTTTTCTTGTCTAGCCACAAAGTTTGTCAAGAAATAAATTTACTTTTTAAAAATGTTTAAAATATAAAAATATTATTTGTGTGTATTAATCCAAATATATATATATATATATATATATATATATATATATATATATATATATATATATATATATATATATATATTTATATGGTAATGATTTTTTCTTGGCTTTAAGGTTATGTGAATTAAAACTTCAATTTACATGTATGTTTACGTTTCGATCAACCCAGTGATCTTTTTCAAAACATTTAATTTCATTAATACAACCAGTAACAACGTCCATATGTATCAAGTACCCTAAAAAAAAAACCATACCATGATTACCTATGCAATGACAACGTTATAATTTGGCTTACCTTAGGATGTAGACATTGAAAGATTTTTATTTTCTTCTCAATAACTAAAACATTTCAAGAGTCACATACACATTTTTTACCCATTTTAAAACTCTGCACACATTTAAAAATTATTAAAACGGTGTTACTTTATCATTATACTTTAAAGAACTGAAAAATATATTCGATTCAGATTGTTGATTTATTTTTTTTGTCGTTTATGGCATTTTGGTTTTTGTGGATAAGGATGGATTCTAAGATTTCTCTTTTTTTAGTATGATTTTCGGAACTTAAGATTTTTGTGCTTTCGTAATTAAATGTGTGTTTTTTTCCTTTTCAGTTTATTTAATGAAGTTACGTTATTTTTATCGTACTTGTGGCCTTTTATACGGTTTTCCAAATATTGACTGGTTTGTCCAATGTATATTCCACTACAATCATTACATGGAATTTCGTAAACAATGTTACTTTTTTTGTTTTTTTGTTGTTTTTAATTTTGAAAGTTGTTACCAAGGAGGTTATAGGCTTTATGAGCGATGTTGAAATTGTTTTCTTTTGAAAAGTTTTTCAATGTGATGTGAGAATTCATTTAGATATGGTAAAACAATATATTTTTTGGTGTCTTTTTGTTTGTGGTTTACTGTTTCTTAGAATCTTAGAATCCATCCTTATCCACAAAAATCAAAATGCCATAAACGACAAAAAAGAAATTAACAATCTGAATCGAATATATTTTTCAGTTCTTTAAAGTATAATGATAAAGTAACACCGTTTTAATAATTTTTAAATGTGTGCAGAGTTTTAAAATGTAAAAAATGTGTTGTGTATGTGACTCTTGAAATGTTTTAATTATTGACAAGAAAATATAAATCTTTCAAAGTCTACATCCTAAGGTAAGCCAAATTATAACGTTGTCATTGCATAGGTAATCATGGTATGGTTTTTTTAGGGTACTCGATACATATGGACGTTGTTACTGGTTGTATTAATGAAATTATATGTTTTGAAAAAGATCAGTAGGTTGATCGAAACGTAAACATACATGTAAATTGAAGTTTTAATTCACATAACCTTAAAGCCAAGAAAAAATCAGTTCCATATAAATATAAATAGTGGGTTAAAGAAAAAAATTGGTCAAATATATATATATATATATATATATATATATATATATATATATATATATATATATATATATATATAAATAAAGAGAGAAAGCAAAAGTTGCCGTATCTAACAAAATTCTTAGATATAAAACTTGTTGGAGAACTCGGCAAAGGGCGTGATAAAAGTTCACACAATGTTCATTAAGCCAATATTTCGGTCCTAGGTTGGGACCTTCTTCAGGGCAAGAACTGAAAAGGAGAATTAGTCTATTAACTGAGAAAACTTGGGCAAAAATTAAATTATTCAAATTATTACTACTATTATATATTTTTCATTAGACCAGTTCTCCTTCTGGTTGTTTAAAATTTCGGTTTTTAGGTTTTTAGGTTTTCAATAAGGTCCCTTTTCTCTGTCAAGTAACTGTCTTTTGTCAGTGGTATGTCAACCATTTTGTGCATGGCGTCGGCTACAGGTGGTTGGTTCGGGTGAATCAATTAATAATTAAAAGTGTTTTCAGCATCCAGGGTTTTAAAACACATCCCTGTTATAAATTTTATCTTTTTAACTTTGTGCATTAGTTTATAGTGTTTATTTTGATGGATTGTTAGTCGTTTGTGTTACAAGCTAATAATGGCCATTCATGTTAACTTTACTTCTCACTATTCATGTGAGTGTCTTTTCTCTTTTTATGTTATATCTTAAATTTTATTGTACCTTTACATTAGTTTTTTAATAATAATAATAATAGTAATAATTTGAATAATTTAATTTTTGCCCAAGTTTTCTCAGTTAGTAGACTAATTCTCCTTTTCAGTTCTTGCCCTGAAGAAGGTCCCAACCTAGGACCGAAATATTGGCTTAATGAACATTGTGTGAACTTTTATTACGCCCTTTGCCGAGTTCCCCAACAAATTTTATATTTAAGTATATATATATATATATATATATATATATATATATATATATATATATATATATATATATATATCCTAAGTCTTTCACCGTCGAGAGAATATGGTGACCTGTGCTCAATAAATGGATTGAATTATCACCTGACACTCTTCTCGGTTCTGTGCATGCTCTGATGCTTCATGCAATGACTTCCCGCTCATGTCTTCTGCTGAGCTCATGCTGCGCTTATAAATACCCCAACTATGTATGGTTTATAAGAGAGTCCAGTCTTTAAATAATTTTTAGTTCCTGTAAAATAGACTGGTTAGTACGATATTCCACCCACGATATCCTGAGAATTCGACGATACAACCACACCTCAAATGCAGCAATTTTATTTCTTTCAGCTTTGTTTATCGTCCATGTTTCTGATGGATATGTTGCAATCGGAAATATAAGCTTTCTTGCGAGCCTTAACTTAATCGATTGCGAGATGCTCGAATCTTTTCATATTTTGACTAATTTTGTGGTTGTTGTTAGAGCGAGCAATTGAGAGTCTCCTACCTATTTTTGAGGACACTGGCCGATATTGGATATATATGTATATATATATATATATATATATATATATATATATATATATATATATATATATATATATATATATATATATATACCAGGTGTACAAGTATGAAATGCGGATTTCAGACAACAGATGGCGCACCAATGCAGTTTGTGCTATAAAGATTTGACGCTGCGCCATTTTGTTGTGTCATCAACAAGTGTCAGACGCGCACGAGTGATAAATTGGAAAAGTGTGTGCATAGTGTTGTGTTCAATATGTCGAAATTTATACCGAACAAAGAGCATTCGCGAACAGCATTAATTTTTTGTTTTCATTTGAAGAAAACTGCTGTTGAATCTTACCGATTACTTCGAGAAGCTTATGGTGAACATGCTCCATCGCAAGATACGTGTGAACGATGGTTTCGGCGTGGGGACTCCGACGTTGCAGACAAGGAAGTGGAAAACCGCCAAAAAAATACGAAGATGTGGAATTGCAAGCATTGTTGGACGAAGATGATTCGCAAACACAAAAACAACTCGCCGAGCAATTGGGCGTTAGTCAACAAGCTGTTTCCAGTCGGCTACGAGAGATGGGAAAGATTCAGAAGACCGGTAGATGGGTACCACATGAGTTAAACGAAAAAACTGGAAAAGCGCAAAAACACGTGTGACATTTTGCTCGCTCGGTACAAAAGGAAGTCGTTTTTGCATCGTATAGTTACAGGCGATGAAAAGTGGATTTATTTTGAGAATCCCCAGCGAAAAAAATCATGGGTAGACCCAGGCACACCATCCACATCGACCGCAAGACCGAATCGCTTTGGCAGAAAGGCGATGCTCTGTGTTTGGCTAGACCAGAGGGGAAACGGTTAATACTAAACGTTACCAACAACAATTGACCGATCTGAACCGTTCGCTGCTTGAAAAAAGGTCAGAATACCGAAAGAGGCAACACAAAGTCATTTTTCTTCATGACAATGCTCCATCACATACGGCAAAACCAGTTCGCGACACGTTGGAAGCACTCAGCTGGGAAGTTCTACCCCATGCGGCATACTCACCAGACTTGGCTCTTTCCGATTACCACTTGTTTGCATCGATGGGTCACGCACTTGCTGAGCAGCGCTTTGGTTTGTACGAAGATGTGAAAAAATGGCTCGATGAATGGTTCGCAGCAAAAGGGGAAGATTTTTACTGGCGTGGTATTCACAAATTGCCGAAAAATGGGAAAAATGTATAACAAGCGATGGAGCATACTTTGCATAAAGCACTTTTTATCATTCTTGCGAATTTAACATGTTTTTTTAGAAAAAAAATCCGCATTTCATACTTGAACACCTGGTATATATATATATATATATATATATATATATATATATATATATATATATATACAGTGTGTCCCAAAAAGTTTTATACAAATGTAGAAAAAGTTTATCTTACATATTACAAAAAAATTTATTGTTGATAAAAAGTTCTGCATCACATGGAAATCCATAATCAAGCATCAAAAGTTTAAAATATTTGATGGTATACAGGGAAAATAAAAAATAACGATTTATAATGAAGAGTAAAATGTGTTTAAATTTAAATACAGAGCAAAATATTATTTGAAAGTGTTAATAGGAACGAAAAAATTATGCTCACGTTTAAGTTTGTGGCCTTCCTAATTAAAAATTCAAAAAAACTCCAATAAACACGTCAGTAATTGTCGAATTATCTATTGAATAAAGGAAAACGAAATTAATTAAAAATTAGTGTACTGATTTTGATTGACAAAAGTCTGGTGGTCATAATCCCTTTCTTGTAAAACGTGGATAAATTCCAAACACTAAGTGAATTACTCAATTTTATGTTATTTGTTACCAGTTTAAGTTTTAACGGGTTTACCTTTAATAGTGCTTAGATTAAATAAAAATCTTACTTTACAGAGAAAAGGAGAAAGACAAATAATAAAATTATTAAAGTGAACAACTTAAGTTCTAGTTTAATGTACTTTCCCCTAGTAGACAAAGGTGTTGGTGTAGTAGGTAGGTGGTCTTCGGAGGCTGAAATTCAAGGACACCATAAAATAATTTAAAAAAAAACTAAAACTAATAATCTTATCTGACTCTTTTTCACTACACATCACAAATAGTGAACGGTTAGTCATAAAATATTCTACTTACATTGTTAGTAAACATAACAGATTTCATCTATTATTCATTATTCAACATTTCAAAAAAAAGTGTTTCTGGTAACATCTTTATTAATAGTTTTTAATTTTAAAACAGAGCTTGTTGTCTGTAAGATAACAATAAAAAATTACCCCTATAAAGTTTTTCAACAAATATAATAGTTCCATGGTACAATCAAGTAATTAAATATAATTGTTCAATTAAGAACTCGTTTTCTTAATTTCGTCTAGTATAGTATTTAAAAGTAACCAGTCTGGGTAATTTTCTATCTAAAAGCTGCAATAAATACCTGGTATCTTATAGTCTGACAAGCCTTTTGTAATTTAATAGCCTAAAGGAAAAAAATAAGTGGTAAATCATGACGACTAACTCGAAGCACCTGCTGATGAGAACAAGACGAACACCTGCTGAAAGATAGAGGTATAATCAATAAAATCAGTCAGAATTTTAGTCTGATTTAGTTGCTTCTAATACAAATAAGATTCAAAATAGTGAAAAATGTGACATAAAATGGCAAAACAATATTATCAACAATATCTTGAAATTTAAAATTCTACTTTGTTAAAATGTGCAGAATAAGACCTCTTTTACTTTTCAAAGAAAGAAAAAGGAGGAAAGTCTGGTAGTACCACATTTTTTGAGCAAAAACATTCGAGATTATGTTTGTACAGCTAGCAAAGGACTCTTTTGTCTCGTTACTGTTGCTCCTGTGTAGGACAAATATCGCAAGTCAAGTCCACGTCACATGCGTCGCTGAAACTAGTGATTTACGTAGAATACAACCTTAAGTGGTCCCTGGAGAGTAGAGCGGCTCCAGTGATGGGATCGAAGTGAATGCAATAATTGAAGTACTTATTTCACAACTAGTCACCTCTTTATCATTTGATGTCCTCTTTTATTCGAAATAGTTAATTTTTGAACTTGACATGAAACGGCTGATAGAGCAAGAGACAGATATGCGAGTACACAACACGGATATATTAGATTAGATTTGATAAAAGAAGACAGACGATCTGAGGATCTTCCATGGACCTTTAGTAGTTGTACGTCATCTGAAGAAGACGCAGTGCTATCAAATCGATCATCATCGTGTCGCAACCTCAGGAAATGGATTTTCGTGAAAAAAATTACAAACCGAGATTTTTGCTTTTCTTTCAAGGTTGACGGTTACTAGATGTACAAAAACATAGTTACTCATTTCCGTCGGTTTGTCTGTCTGTCGATCTGTTGGCACGATAACTCTCGAAAGAAATGAGATATCAATTTCAAATTTGGTACATGGATAATATCTAATAAGAGGATGAAGCTTATAGTTTTTGAACGAAATCGTTTAAAACGAAGGGGATGAAAGGGGTGGGGGTTTATAAATTTCGTATTGTTTGTCTCCTAGTATTTTGTTGAGATAATAGACAAATATTTTGCATAAATATTTATAATAAAACATAAAAGAGGTGAAAGCGATAAGGGAGGAGATTAGGGGGTTTATTTTGTGTATATAGCGTTATATAGCGTCCCTTCCAAGGCTTTTTGAGTCAAAGAATTTAAAAATAATAAAAAAAAAAATTTTTTATTATTTTTAATTTTAACTCAAGAAGAGGGTGGGAGTAAATAAATATTGTGTAGTTTAAATTGCATTTTGAGAATTCTTGCAGGATTTTTTGTTTGATGTAATTGACAAACTGTAGCCATATTATTTATAGTAAAATGTATAAGGAGTTAATGTCGTGGAGTATGCGGTTATACGGGTTACTTCATATAAATCATGCTATATTTCCTATTTAGGATTCTGGAATTCTAGAAATATTATTACATTAAATAAATTAAGTTATTTCTTCATTACGATCAATTTTAATAGGGGAAGGGGGTGAAAGAATAATATAAGAATTATAAGAATATTCCAGGTTTTTCGAGTTGGAGAGTATATAAATTTTAAGCGTAATCATCTATAATATATATAAAATGCAACGTCTCTCTGTCTGTCTGCCTGTTTGTTAGTGCGCTTATCACTGGAGAACCACTTATCCGATTTACGTACTTTTTTTAAAAAAACATACATATGTTCTCTGGCCAGGTTATAGGCTATATTTTATTACGATAGGTAGCATAAGGAATGAGCAGTGACGATAATAGTGAATGAAGTCGGAAAAAACTTTACCGCTAGCGCGATTCCTTGCAATACACAGCCTAAACCATTAAATATAGAACAATATTATGTAGCAGAGAATATCTATAATCTATAACCTATAATATATAGTGTAATACGTGAACACACTTCTATTCGTATTATTTTTAAAAAATTGACAAAAATCGCTGCCCCTTTTTCTCTCGAACAGTATTTATAAGAAAATTTTAAAAAAATGCTGGAATATTCTTCACAGGGTGTAGATTGATCGAAAATTATTGCTAGTGCATTACCTTTAAGAATTTATTTGATATATAAAAAAAAATAAACATTTCAAAGTCATCAGTTTCCCACAAAGAACGGAAACAAACTTTGTTGAAAACTCATTTGGGGTGTGTTTAGTGAA
This sequence comes from Pachyrhynchus sulphureomaculatus, assembly GCA_019049505.1. Taxonomy (NCBI): domain Eukaryota; kingdom Metazoa; phylum Arthropoda; class Insecta; order Coleoptera; family Curculionidae; genus Pachyrhynchus; species Pachyrhynchus sulphureomaculatus. Next base: position 60,411,701 of record CM032447.1, read on the forward strand.
ATCACTGACCATTTTATACTTCCATAACAAACATTTTTATTTTAAAAGCAATAAACGTACGGAACATTAATTGCGCAAGTCCGACTTGCCCTGGGTCGGTTATTTTTTATTAATATTTCACCATAAAATGAATTGTATGTATCAAGTTATCCTTTAGTGAGGAAAAGTCAAGTTTAGAGATTATTTTAGTCCTTCATATTTACAACAGAAGTACTGGATGAAGCCCTTTACTAATTTGTTTTTATTTCTGTTAATTTAGAATCGATTTCCATCAAGTATCGACAAATTTCATAAATTATGTATTTTATTATTTATGTTATGTTTAATATATTAGTAATAATACTTTCCATATGTGGAATGTTTACGATACATTTTATTTTATAAATATGACCTTGTAACAAAATACATCCGAAAAGGAATTAAAAAATCAAAAGACAGTGCACCTGTCCTAAAGATTAGGTTTAAAAACACCTGTTCTTAAAAGGTGTGGTAAAAATATTTTTATAATTACTGTTTTATAAATACTGTACTATTTTAAACCTTGCGGTTTTATAATTTGTTTAATATTATTTAGTATTGTTAGTCTTTCTAAAGTCCGTACGATCTGTAATGGCATAATCGGCCATAAAACCGAGAGAGAAGGTGCCTAACTATTGTACCTGCTTTTACTCGTATGCTTAGAAGGGCAAGTCCCACCCAATTATCTGCCAGCGTTCTACCTTTGTCTATTACGCCCCGGAATCGTACATTCGAGAGAGCTAGCACCAATTAGCCGCTATAAAACAGGGTCGCATTTGAATTTGTTTGTTATTTGCCATTATTTGTCGATAGAGATATTACAAATAAAAATTCGAAATACCACAAGAAGTATTGAATGGTCAAAGTCGGAAGTTAGTACTAAATGTTCTTGATTATTTCGAAAATAAAAAAGAAAACTCATTGACAAGTTTGTCTGTGATTAAGTGTGCATCCGAGGCACTAAAACTAAGCCAGAATAAAGCAAGAAGGCATTGATGGTGCTAAAAAAGAGCATACGAGGATAAGAAGAGCTCCAAAGACCAGAGACTTGGGAGAGTCCGAGAAAAGTGAGATCCGAAAAGTTATTCATGACCTAACTGTAGAAGGAAAACATGTTACTTTGGACATGATACGTAAACAGCTAGAATCAAAACAAATTTTAAGCTGTAGCAAATCGGCACTTGGTTTAATTAAAAAAATTAGGATACAAATAGAAAATTGACAATGGAAGAAGATACATCATGGAGAAACCACAAATATTATCAAAACGAGTTAAGTTATTAAGAGAGTATGTTGTATAATAGACGTTGTGTTTTTAGACGAAACATGGATTTACCAACATGGAAGCAGCATACATACTTGGCACGATGAATATCCTCGATCTGTATGGAACAAAAAAGCAGCCGCTGGAAAAAGATACATCATCGTTCACGCTGGCAATAGCAACGGAATTATAGTTGGGAGTGAGCTTGTCTTTTCCACAAAAAACAAGAGTTATGACTACCACGATAATATGAACGCAGAACTCTTTGAAAAATGGCTGAAAGGAAAGCTGCTGCCGAAGCTCGAAAGGCCGTATTTAATCATTATGGATAATGCACGATATCATTCTAGACTTAGTGAAAGTGTACCAAATGAATCGACAAGAAAAGGAGAAATCATCAGTTGGCTGCGAAGTAAGCAGATTAATTTCCCAGAAAATGGACTAAAATGTGAGTTGTTAACAATTATCAAAAATTACAAAACAAACTTGCCGTATTCTACAGACGAACTAATTGCTGAAATGGGTCATCAAGTTTTAAGATTGCCTCCCTACCACTGTACATTTAATGCCATAGAATGGGTGTGGGCTCAGTGCAAAGGATTTTTTAATAAAAATAAAAAACTTTGTAAGTGAGGCGAGGCACGATGATAATGCAGTAATATCTGTTTGGAAGGCAGCTCTCCAGACAGTTACCAAAGAAAACTGGATCAGTTGTATAACACATACAGAAAATATAATCAAAGTATACTGGCAAAAAGAGAACATACTTGATGTAACGGTGCCACCAATTGTTATTTCTGTCATTTTCTGATAGTAGCAGTTCCAATCTTGACTCTGATGATGATGTTTCATCCTAATACGATCTAAATATGGTTTATTTGTATATTTATTTTTCAAAAAAAATATGTTGCCTAAACGCAGGTACCTACTTCTTGGCAAATTATATCATACCAACATATTTACCTACCTGTTATTTTAGGGACTTTATCAATATCAATTTTCTATTGTTAAATCTGCACCTGCAACATTTAGGTTAGCTTTCATTCTTTTATTACATTGAAAATATTATATTGAATAAACATTCTGAAACTTTCACCTAAAATACTTTATAATTTTGATTGTATTATTTTAGAACTGTGATAATTTATGTAAATATCCTTTTTTAGAAATATGCTATAACTTCATCTTTATATCCAATAGAGCCTTGCAATTATTAGAAATATGAGTGAATGTTTAATATCCTCTCCTATTTTCCGCTTTTTATAGTCCATTATAAAAAGACAAACTCCGTATGTCCAAAACTCATAATCATAATACTTCCTAATACTTATAATATAGATTTACCTGAATCCATATCTGAGTATGAGTTTTTTTTTTTTTTTTTTTTTTTATTGGTCTAGCACACGTGCTGCAGGGAAGTCCCTAAAGCGCTCCAGGAGCGGCACGAGTGCGGAAAAAGCGATTCACGTTGTTTTTGAATCGCTGTAAATTGTACTCGGTGGGAAACACAGCGCTGGGCAAATTATTCCAAAGGGATGACGTTCTCCATATAAAAGATTGCTTGAAAAGCGTTGTACGCGGAGTAACAAGCTGAACCTCATACGGATGCGAAGCACCAGCGCGACGTGTATTTCTAACATGCACCGCTTTGGGAGGAATTAAGCGGGCTACATCCTTCGAACACTTTCCATGAAAATACTTGTAGAACAGACTCAAGTCGCCAACCGTTCTTCGATGTTCCAGCGAATCAAGGCCGCCGGTCAATTCCGGGTCCCCAATCAGACGGACCGCTCTTCTCTGAACAGAATCCAACAAATGCAGTGTATGTTTGGGAGCGGAGCCCCAAAAGTGGGAGCAGTATTCCATAGTTGGTCGAATTTGGGTTTTGTAAAGAATTAACAGTTGCTGTGGGGTGTAAAGCTTTCTGGTTCTAAATAATATTCCCAACTTTTGAGAAGCTCTCTTTGCTATGCCTGCAACATGTTCATGCCAAGACATATTTGCTCCCAAACTAACGCCCAACAAATTGAGCGACGATGCTAGGGGAATGGAATGCCCCGACATAACTATGTCGGGTTCAGCAACGTTAACTTTTTTAGAAAAAACTGCCGCTTGGGTTTTTGTAGCGACACGTACAATTGAATCTATCTCTCTTACTCCCAAATAATATAATCGAGATCGTTAATGATGGCTGTCTTACATTGATCAGATCGTTACTTAAGGCGGAACAACATCTGTTGAAGTATAAGTGGAAACAAGATGCACAATATCTTTTATTATTATTTTATTGCCGACTATGCCATTACAAATCGTAAGGACTTTATACCGGCTGAACGTAATTACTATCCACAAAAGTAACAAACTTGTCCTAATTATACCAAAAATGAGTAATTTTAGTTTTAGTATAATGCGAGTTACTAATAAAATAAACATATTGCAACGTCTAACACTTTGAATAAATTATGACTTATCTTTATAAACTGGGCATTATACTAATATATTTGTCTCTTCCAGAATTTGATTAAGAGATGAATGACTACGTTTTTCGTGATCTACGAGGATGAAAACGTTCGCGGTTTAGTCAAGAAAACAAAATAAAATACGTACGAAAATATTTTTATTTTTCGACCTAATCTCCACCTGGCTCTATGCACTTCTTCCACCTACTTTCTAAAGCTTCCACACCTGCTTGAAAAAAGATTCCTCAAGGTTTTCAAAATACTGGTTAACTGCAGCTTCGATTTCTTCATTTGATGAAAATTTCTGGGCACCGAGGTGTTTTTTTAGGTTTGGAAACAGATGAAGGTCCGAAGGTCCCAAATCAGGAGAACACGTCGGATGGGACAGCAATTCAAAACCACAATCTCGAATTTGAGCCATAGATTAAACAGACGTGTGAACGCGAGCGTTGTCCTGATGGAACAAAACTTTCTTTCTTAGTGATCCTGGGCGTTTCTCTTTAATTCCTTGACGTAAACGACGCAAAAGGGTGCAGTGGTAAGATATATATATATATATATATATATATATATATATATATATATATATATATATATATATATATATATATATATATATATATATATATATATATATATATATATATATATATATATATATATATATATATATACGAGGCTGGTTTGAAAAGTCCGTGCAAAAATGAAAACTACTTATGTGTTTGGGGTAAACCTTTTTTATTTTTCGACGTAGTCTCCTTTTAGGCTTATATACTTCGTCCAACGATTTTCTAGTTTGTTGATCCCTTCCGAATAATAGGATTTGTCCAAGTCTGCAAAATATCCATTAGTGTCTGCAATCTCCTCCTCGTTTGAATAAAATCTTTGCCCCGCCAGCCATTTCTTCAAATTGGGGAACAAATAGTAGTCCGAAGGAGCCAAGTCTGGAGAATAGGGGGGATGTGAAACGAGTTGGAATCCTATTTCCATTAATTTTGCGACCACAACTGCTGAGGTGTGTGCTGGTGCGTTGTCGTGATGGAAAAGGACTTTCTTGTGGGCCAATCACGGGCGTTTTTCTTGCAGCTCGGTTTTCAAACGGTCTAATAACGATGAATAATATTCACCTGTAATAGTTTTACCCTTTTCCAGATAGTCGATGAGGATTATCCCTTGCGAATCCCAAAAGATAGTCGCCATAACCTTTCCGGCCGAAGGAACGGTCTTCGCCTTTTTTGGTGCAGATTCTCCCTTGGTAACCCATTATTTAGATTGTTGTTTGGTCTCAGGAGTATAGTAATGTATCCATGTTTCATCCACAGTGACGAAACGACGCTTGAAGTCCTCCGGATTCTTCTGGAACAGCTGCAAATCATCCTTACAACACTTCACACGATTCCGTTTTTGGTCAAGCGTGGGCAAGTGCGGCACCCATCTTGCGGATAGCTTTCTCATGTCCAAATGTTTATGCAAAATATTATGAACCCGTTCAGTCGAGATACCCACAGCACTAGCAATCTCACGCACCTTAACTCTTCTGTCATCCATCACCATATCATGGATTTGATCAATGATTTCTGGAGTCGTAACCTCCACAGGCCGTCCAGAACTTTCAGCGTCACTTGTGCCCATATGACCAGCCCGAAAATTTTGAAACCACTTATAAACTGTTCTAATCGAAGGTGCAGAGTCACCATAATGTTTATCAAGCTTCTCTTTAGTCTCCTGAGGCGTTTTGCCTTTCATAAAGTAATGTTTAATCACACGAAATTCGTCCATTTCTTGAAAATCATTCGACTTCCTTGATTCACACGAATGCCAAACACAAAGAAATAGACCAATATGGCTGAAACTTGGTGTGCGTTCATTCAAGAGATGCTACTAACTAAACATGACCTGGATACGCGCCGGTGGTGCCATCTCTCGGACTTTGCACGGACTTTTCAATCCAGCCTCATATATATATATATATATATATATATATATATATATATATATATATATATATATCTATATCTATATCTATATATATATATATATATATATATATATATATATATATTTATCTACACATATATATATATATATATATATATATATATATATATATATATATATATATATACACGTATATATATATATATATATATATATATATATATATATATATATATATATATATATATATATATATATATATAATAATACCATTCCGAAAAACTGACGCCATCCCTTTTCCAGCCGACAGAATTGCCTTCGCTTTCCTTGGGGTCGGTTCACCAGATTTTTTCCACTGGTTGAATTGTTGTTTTGACTCTGGAGTATAGTGGTGAACCCAGGTTTCGCCCATTGTCACAAATATCTCCAAACAGTCGCGAGAAATCGTGAGTCGAATTCGTTTTTGTTTAACTGAAAGCAATCTAACGGAATCCTTAGAAAATCCGAGTTGGTTGGCAATGATGTTTTGTGTTCGTTCATACGAGATGCCTATAGTGTCTGCAATCTCACTGATAGTTAATCTACGGTCTTTCAATATGAGATCACATACTTTGCCGATGTTTTCTTCAGTTGTATACGTCGTGGGCTAGCCGGAGCGAGGGTCATCTTCGATGCTCTCTCGTCCACGTATAAACTTTGCAACCCTTTTTTTCACAGTGGTATATGATGGAGCAGATTCCCCTAGTATTGTTTTTATTTCATCATGGATCTCCTTTGGTGTTACTATTGTTGTGTCACGTTATTCAATTTTTACCATTTTCCCAAAAACGCTTCACTTGGTCTCACTAAACTCGTTTTAACCTAAAAACCACAAATTCTACTGCAACAAAATTTTACACTGTGGCAACCAAAGAAAGTATGAACTTATTGAGGGTTCTATAATAAAAATATTATATTTATTTTTTGGTGAGGCAGCGAACTTTTCAATCCATCCTCGTAAGACTCCCCTAACGTCAAGGAAAGCAAAAATCTCGAAATATGATTTTTCCAGAAAAAGAATACTTTTCTTTAGCAAGGAAAGTAAAATGAGTCAGTTATAAAGGGAAACCTTCTTTATGTGCCATATCCGGTCACCGGGACGTTGGCGATCACAATGGAGAGTGCTTCTCTGTCTTCAGCCAGTCTAAAGAGATTTCCAGCTTTCTGTATGCCTATCCATTCCCTTATGTTCTTCAGCCAGGACATCCGTTTTCTCCACGCCTGCCTTCAATCTTTCGCTTCATAATTAACTGGAGGAGGTAGTATTTTTCTCCACGAAATACATCGCCAAGGTAAATAATTTTGCGACATTTTATAGTAGTGACCAGTAATCTTTCCGAAATTACCCTTCTTAGGGCCTCCTCATTCTTCAGCAAGTCAGTCCACGGCATCCGAAGTATCTTGCGGTGAATCCATTTTTCAAATGCCTCTAGAAGATTCAACGTGCTTATTTTAATGGTCCAGTACTCTACTCCATACAGAAACACCTACCAGATGTAGCACTTGACCATACTTTGCATTAGTCTGAAGTTCTGGTTGTCATTGCAAAAAGAGCGTTCATTTTTCTCCGAAATATCACTTCGGGATTGTATTAGAAACGAAGTTATCCGTCAAAGAACCGGAGTTACTGATGTAGTGGCATACATCGCGAAACTTAAATGGAACTGGGAGCGACATATAGCCCGAATGTCGGATGGGAGATAGACTAAGAGGCTGTATGAGTGGAGACCTAGGAGTGACAGACGTAGTAGGGGTGGACATCCCACGCGGTGGACCCACGATATTAAGAGACTGTGAGGTAACTGGATGCAGAGAGCCCGGGGAGGAGAGAGTGGACTGAGATGGAGAGGCCCATATTTAGTAGTGGACGCAAAGGACCGATTGATGAAGATGATATCTATAATATATATAAAATGCAACGTCTCTCTCTCTGTCTGTCTGTCTGACCGTTAGTGCGCTTATCACTGGAGAATCACTTATCCGATTTAGGTACTTTTTTTTTTAAAACATACATATGTTCTCTGGCCAGGTTATAGGCTATATTTTATTACGATAGGTAGCAAAAGGAATGAGCAGTGACGATAATAGTGAATGAAGTCGGAAAAAAGTTTGCCGCTAGCTCGTTCTCTTGCAATACACGGCCTAAATCATTAAATATGGAACAATATTATGTAGCAGAGAATATCTATAATGTATAATATATATAAAATGCAATGTCTCTCTGTCTGTCTGTCTGTCCATTAGTGCGTTTATCACGCGAGAACCCGATGTACGTGTCTTTTTTTAAATTCATACATATATTGTTTGGCCAGGTTATATAATAATAATAATGTATGTCTATAATACATAAAATGCAGCGTCTCTCTGTCTGTCTATCTGTCCGTTAGTCCGCTTATCACTGGAGAACCACTTACCGTTAACGCGCTTTCTTGCAATACACTGCCTAAACCAATAAATATGGAGCAATATCATGCTGCAAAGAATATAATATATATAAAATGCAACGTCTCTCTGTCTGTCTGTCCGTTAGTACGCTTAGCACTTGAGAACCACTTATCCGATTTACGTGTTTTTATAAATTTATACATATGTTCTATATAATTCGATATAAGTCTAGATAATGGGAGGTAAGGTGAGCTAATGGGAGATAAGTATAAATAATGGGACATAAGGAGAAATAATGGGAGATTAGCAAAGATAAGTCTAGGTAATGGGAATTATGGTGAGATAATGGGAGATAAGGAGAAATAATGGGAGATAAGGAGAAATATTGCGAGATAAGTCGAGATAAGCCCAGATAATGGGAGATAAGGTGAGATAATGGGAAATAAGGAGAAATAATGGGAGATAAAGAGAAATAATGGGAGATGAGCAGATATAAGCCTAGATAATGGGAGATAAGGAGAAATAATGGGAGATAAGGATAAATAATGGCAGATATTTTATTACGTTATGTAACATAAGGAATAAGCAGTGACGATAGTAGTGAATCAAGCCCACGCGAGCGGAGCCGCGGGCACGGCTAGTATAATATATATATATATATATATATATATATATATATATATATATATATATATATATATATATATATATATATATATATATATATGAGTGAAATTAATATCTTAAAAGCTAAAACCACTTTTCTTTTATTTTATGCATTTTCCAAATATAGGAAAAGCGAGCGAAATGGTTTTTTCCGATTATTTGTCATCGACGGTAATATTCTTATTTAACCAGCATATATATCAATCTAATTTCGAATCAGTCAAGCTAAAAAGATTGGTGACAGCCCTGTCACAACCAAATAAAATATTTTTGTTGACTGAAACCTATTTTATGCTTTATTTAAGGATTCTAATGGGATTTTTTGTGTATTAGATAGGGGTATTCTCGTTGTTTGAACTTTCGAATTCTTAAGTTTATAGAGTTAGTCAAATACATGCAATCATTACTAATAAATCTTTCAAAGTTTGACTTGTTTAAGTTTTTTTTTCCTAAGATGGCATTCGCTTACGTTTCAGGGTCCCTAGATCACGAGAAACAACAATTGTAGTTTCTTTCGGCTTGTTGATCTATTCCGTCTGTTAGTACGGTAATTTTCTAATGTAACACGAGATAGATTTTAAATTTAGTATATACAATACTTGAAGTGGAAAAGGAACCAGGTGTAGAGCGACATCTTTTAGAATTTTTCCTGGTATTTGACTAAGATAATAAATAAATTTCGAACATAATTACTTATAGTCGAATATCTGAGACGTTAAAGCGGCTCGAAAGGTTGTCTTTACTATATCTAGAGGAGAGATTCAGCACTGGGTATGGGAGTGCCTCTATTAATTTTAATAGGATGAATAGTATGTTGAAAATGACAGCCAATTTCAATGGTTTTGTTACTTTCAAACCTCAAATCAATATATTGAGAATCTAATTTCAAATGGCCCTTGAATATGTTACAATAAACGTCCAGCATCATCCACCAGCAGTCTTTCTTTTTCACAATAGTAAAAAAAAAAAACACCAATGAGGATATTGCCCACAATATTCGACATTTAAACCGCACGGAATTCTCGTTAATGGTAATGATATACATGTTGCAGTATAGTCATTGCACATTAAAATGAATCTTCGCTAAAACCAATTAGAGTAAAAAAAAAAAAAACACATTGTTGTGCTGTTTTAACTGTGCATTGAATGGGTCGTTTGCGATCACCGTCCATGTAAGACACAGCGAAAGGGACTAACTGAAAATAAGAACTTGTCTATTATTTGGCAAATAGTGTTCCGTAATGTGATTACCTTTAAAATAAAAATTAGCTACCCAATAGTAACGAATGATAAATTTTATAATTAATCAGGAATCAAGTAATAAAATCTAAAACAAATATTTACTATCTAAATATTTGTTTAATTTTAAACAAATAAAATAAAATTATTTAGTCTTCTATACCTATCCGTTGGTCACCAGTCATCATGATATTACTGGTTGCATCGAATACGTATTGATATTTTGTAGCTCTTAGTCGCGGTTGAATTCCTAACTTTCCAAATCTTCACCATTCGTCATGCCACATAGTCTTTTTTAAAACCAAAAAAAATATCAAACGCAATGCACTTGTAAAAATGTTTAGTCAATATACACTTTATTTACACTATTCCATAATTTTTTCAAAACTTTTTAATCAGTACTTTTCGAGATTGGGTGGGGGGGAGAGATTTTTGGTAATTTTTTAAAAGTAATGCAAAGAAAAGTATGCGCAAGTATTACATCATATATATTTTTGAACTCGTGTTTTCACAAGCTTTTATTTGACACCCCACTCGATGACCCGGCAAAAAAAAAAATTTAACCTCCGATTTCACCCCCTAAAACTAACCCTGTAACTCAACATTTAACTTTCAAGACTACACGGCCACGGAGCCATCAATTTCTATATTAGTGCCGATGATCTGGTAATTTTTTTTTACTTCCGTATTCACCCCCCAAAACTAACCCCTGAAGTTAAAATTTAACTTTCAGATCTACACCGCTCTGATGATGCCATCAATACATTAGTGCCAAATTTCAACTTCCTACGTCAAACATTTTCGGAGAAAATTGGGTGTGACAGAGCGACAGACAGACACCGAAATAATCTTATAAGTGTTCCCTACGGAACGGGCCATAAATTCCTATATTTGTGCCAAATTTCAACCTTCTATGTTAAGTAGTTTCGGAAAGAATCGGGCGTGACAGACAGACAGACACCGAAGTGATCCCATAAGTGTTTCGTAAGAAACACTAAAAAGTTGTCAACCCTCTCCACACAGTTTATTCCATACTTTGACATTGCAGGAATGTAAATGCGTTTTATACTTATTTTAGTTTATCGGATTTTAGTAACTCTAACTATGTTAATTGTTAAGGTGGAAACGTGTCTTATCCGAGAATCAGTTCAAATATTTTATTAACAAAGTTAAACCTCTAAATATTGTCAGCTGCCTTGAATTTGTACGCCAGTTCTATCTTGTAGGGGCACTGATATAAGCGTTCCGAGAAATGCCTGGGTATATATACGGTAGTTGATTGTTTGTGTGTTCAGGGGCCAGGGTTCTAGAAACTCGACATTTGAACGGACTCCATGTTTGCATCGCTTCTTAATGTTCTTTCTCGTCCTTTCCAAAGTATACTTACAGTCGAATAAATTCTTAAAAGATTCGGGAATTCATTTACGTTGTGTAAATAATAATTAACGCGAACTCTTCTACCACAATAGTAGCAGAATTAATATTTTTGTTAAACTCTTGCACAGTAAAGACCATTTCTAATCCAGAAAAAACCCTATATAGCAACTAAATCTCCAAGAACTAGGGGGTTCTGCCTTGTGTTATCACCTTGCTTTTCCACCTGTTGCGATCACGCAATAAGACAAATAAATCTGAACTTATTTACCGTATACCCTGTAACTAGTTACCTTGGTAACGCTTTGTAAAGATTCTTGTTTTAATTAATATTTTCTTTTTATTAACGTTTCCAACCTCAAAGCGTATTAAAGAACATTTATTTTCCGCGCCATTGTGGGAAAGATCTATTTCGGTTCAAAATCTTAATTACTAACTAATTGCACCAATATTCTATAAAAACTTGTTGCTGCAAAAGTAAATAATTTTATATATATAATGTTGGTACTACTTTAAGATTATTCTTGTGTACGTGTGTGTGTATGTGTGTGTTCTTTTCTTCTTTTTGTAATAAAAAAAATTTCGAATGTATAAAAATTTATCTAATCGTTTTCTTTTTTCTCCTTTTATTGTTTTTTTTTTCCCTTTTTATTATTTTTTTCATTTTTTTTCACTTCTTCGTTTCTTTTTTAAAACTCTAAACTTATCTTGCATCCAGGAATACTATCCCCAGATACTTCTTGGGCTAATTGATCCACTTTTTCATTTCGTGGAATTCCTCGGTGACTTTTTACCCAAACCAACTTTAAATTTTTATTTTCTTGGATTAGCTGGTTGTATAGTCTTATTTTATTGATGACTATATAATTTTATTTGCATTAGTTGCCACATTTTTTATTGCCCCTAACTCATTTCTGATATCAGAAAATATTATAGAATTTTTGTGTTGTTTGTAATTTATAGAGTAACTTATTGTTTGTCGAATAAATAATTCAGCTGTGAAAATGGATGAATTTTTTGGCTATTTCCATTTACTATAAAAATTTTTATTGGGATGATAAAAATGATCCGTCTGTAAACATCTGTTCCTGATCCGCCCATACTGTGAACTTTTGCTTGTAAATTTCTTGTATTTCCTTGGAATCCTCTCTAATGACTTCGGGGCAATTATCACAGTAACTCTATGGAATTTTATAATAGTCCATCATTTTTCACTGATGAATTTCATTTCGGAATTCTGTTGTCCATAAATAACTTAGTGTTAGTAACGGTATTTTTTTCTTTATCCAATATTAGGTAAGCCTAAAATTGCAAGATCATGGATTTTGTTGACCAAATCGCTGTTTTTACCGGTCTGTTTGAGTATGAATTTATTACTCAGTTGAGTTCTAAGGGTGGAACTATTGTTTCTACTTCTACCACATTTGTCGGTGTTTTTATATATCCTACACACAGTTTAAGGCATTTATTTTTTACTACTCCTAATTTATTGAGATGAGGGTTGGCAGCAGATCCACAAAATGCTACCGTACTGTCTTACCGATTGGATATATGCTTTGTAAAATAGTAAACAAATATTTTGGTCAGCACCATATTTCTGTCTTTAGAAATCTCGCAGGATGCTGATTCCGATCTCCGTTCTTCTGAGCGTATTGTTTAAAATAATTGTAAAATAATAACAATACCTTTATTTCTGTGATTTTATCTTAGTAACGAATGGCACCTTCACAGTTTAGTAAATGTACAGAGGTTTTTTTTTTATGGGTCTAGCACACGTGCTGCAGGGAAGTCTCTAAAGCGCTACATGTGCGGAAAACAAGGTAAACAATCACACATAGTAACAGCGTACTCCCTCACTCCATCCAAACAATACGTTATTAGATGTGACGTAATGCGAAAAACTTATCGCATGAAAAAGGATTTATGACGGCAATTTTTCTTTCATAAAACAATAGACTCCGTTTTTTTATACTCTAGGCCAAAATCAAATTTTTGGGAAACAGATTCCTAGAGTGTTTAGTATCTCGAAATTCCTGAAAAATTTTATATTGGTACATATTAAAATTTGTTTATGTCAATATTATCATATAACGTAGACTATATTTTCGGCCCTTCATTACCAAAAATCATTAGTATCTCGAAATAAGCATTTCCTGGAAGTAAAAACTTAAGAGTACGTAAGAAAACTGCTTAAAAACGAAAATATTATTGCTTATTTTTATACCTAAGATTTTGTCTGATCCAATTAGTTAATCTGTAAATTTAAAAACATTACCCTTAATATGAAAATAAAAATATACAGACAATGTTACCAACTAGGAAATTTTGGCAAAAATATAAATAAAATGAATTCTACCTGATATAATTAAATTTAATAACAAATTTTTGGAAACATCAAGAGACTAGGAATATGTCTTCCCAAAACCTGACATAGTATAGTATTTTTCACGATCTAACAAAGTGACTTAGCTATCTGTACCCATTCAAAATTCAACAAGACTCGAAAGTGAATAATTTATGGTTGTTTAATGACAAGGTATCGTGCAAGGCCGCACTATACCTGATTGTATAATTGTTGGGTTTAAAATTTTATTGTGAATTTTAATGTTTTATGTACTGAATAATATACAATATAGTAATTACACAAATATATTAAAACAGTGTACAGTGTCTTCGCGTACATTTGTTACAATTTTAGTTATTAATTAATATCTAGTTTAATTTTGCCATCGCTACTGTCTTGTAAATCAATAATAAGTTTTTTACAGGTTCTAAACTATTTATATTTATGTACATACATCTACGAGTATATGAGTTTTCAACTTTCTTGACGTGCTGAATAGAGTTTCTGCAGTCTTCAACGGTTACATTTTTGACTTCTGTCTTTATCAATTCAATCACACTACTGTTTAAAGTAGGTGTATTATTGAGAGCACGTATATTAGAATTTATTTTATGCCATATCAACTCGATCGCATTAAAGATACAATAATATGGTGGAAGCCGAATTATTTCGTGTCCTGCTTCCTTTGTAATTTTATCACAAACATATTCCTTTGAAAAGTTGTAACTTTTTAAAACTTCTAACAATTGTTTAACTGTATAATTTTCCTGGAAATATATGTCACGTTCGCATAAAAAGGCGTGTATTTTCCTTTTTCTTCTGGTGGAACTTGGTATCTTATTCATTTGACGACTGTGATAGGATGCATTATCCATCACAATACAGCTATTTGGTGGTATATTCGGCATTAATTTGTTTTGAAGCCAATCTTCAAAAACTTCAGCGGTTGTATCACAATGATAATAATCCAAGCTGGAATCTGAAATATTCTAGGTTGCTAGAAATAGACATTCTGGTATCCAGCCTTCATTTGACTACGCATGTAAAATAGTTATTCTTTTACCTTTATGTGATGGAGCTTTGGTGTGGCATTTTTTTGATTTAACAATCCATCCTTTATTGAGTGTGTTGTGGGTGTCATACCAACATCTAGGTAGATTATCGTTCGATTTTTCGATCTAGATGTATTTATTTTTTCAAGATATTCCATTCTGAGTTGTTGTAAACACCGTGATTTCATTATAATTTGCCTTTTGTTTATTTTTTTTGACCAAAACCCCAAACGACGTAGAATACGCCATAAAGTTGTATTGGAACATTTTATGTCACAACTATTCTCGGACAGCCTCCGTGAAAGTGACAATAACGTAGGAACTTTTTGTTCTGCATACATTTCATAAGTTTTGCGGCGGATTAAGTCTTCTTGACAGAAATCAATACATTTCGACACACCTTTGTCTTTTCGTGTTTTTTTAAGCGTTATCGAACTATTTACAATTTTCCAAACTCTACTCTCAGGGATGCTTATATATATATATATATATATATATATATATATATATATATATATATATGTATATATATATATATATATATATATATATATATATATATATATATATATATATATATATATATATATTTATATATATATATATATATATATATTTATATATATATATATATATATATATATATATATATATTATAATATATATATATATATATATATATATATATATATATATATATATATATATATATATATATATATATATATATATATATATATATATATATATATTTATATATATATATATATATATATATATATATATATATATATATATATATATATATACATATATATATATATATATATATATATATATATATATATATATATATATATATATATATATATATATCAATTATGACCCTGTTACGGCCAAATAAGTGCCAAGATCCTAACTGTCGTTTAATGTTTTTATTGCGTCAATTCGCCAAATCACTTTCTTAGATCTTGAAAAATACTATACTTCGAATGTAACAGAAAACAGACTTTAATATGACATATAATGTCTCCAATGTTTTTGTCCGAAATGTTAAGATAAAAGATAAAAAATGCATAAATTGTGAACACTTACAGTCTCGGATTAATGTAAGAAATGATTCATCCACCATCTCCGGTCTACCCTAGCGTAGATTTGTTAAAATATCCATGTAACTGAGACCTGTCAGTAAAAGTATAAAAAATCTACACAGTCGTTATTTTTATACGTTAGCAACTCTATACTTTTTATCTTAGGATAATTAATTGACATAACCCACTTATTTTAAGAGAAACACTCCACTGTTTCTAATTTTTTTCTTTCTAATTTGTCTTTATTAATGATCTCACGTTCTCCATAATTAATTTTACCAACCTGTCACCTTTTTACTTAATTTTGGAAGAAAAATTATGCGAGTATACTTTAGCCAAACACTGCCAGTGCCCTTTTTACTTGCTGCCAAAATAATGGCTTTTTTGCTCGAAGAAGAGGATTAAGATCTATTGTTTTGGAAGTATGGACGTTTTTTGTTTACTTAAGCACAGGTTGATCCAGATTAGGCAAAAAATTGTAACAAAAACAAAACTTTTTAAAATCAGTAAAGTACATTAACTAATTTAAGGTAATATAAACGTATGTGGCTAATTGTCTGTTCTATAAAGAGTAGATTTTTTACCATAGTTATGTATGTTGTAAATAAATCTCTATCACCAACTGCCGATTTTTCATTATCACCATCCCTTACTTGTCGTTGTTAAGTTCAATAGTGTATGACAGCTTACAAGCGTGGGAAAATTCTGATTAGCGTGTGAAGAGTTTACCGGACATGAGCATATGTTATAACAAGTTATCCTAATAAGATCATGTCGTATATTTTATTTACATCGGAATTCAGATGATAATTTGATAGTTTAATAACAATTTTTTGTTTAATTTTTGATTATTTATTGCTATTTTTCTACTTTTAGCCCACTTTTCTAAATTTTTTGGCACTGCTATTTTTCCGACTTTTCTCTTATCTTATTTTTCCAATGTTTTCGTCATTCTTTGCTATTTGATCCTATTTTTCAAAAATTTGTCTTAGATATCCCCCATTGATTCCATGTTCCATGGTTTTCCCATTTTTTTTTACTGTTTGTTTTTTCCACTTTCTTCCTATTTTACCAAATTTTCTTTTTGCTGCTGTCAGCTCAATTGGAAAATAGAATAGGAGACACTAAGGAAAAAAAATTAAGAAGGAAAGGACAGGAAAAAGAAAGACGAAACTGGCGAAAATTTGAATAGAAAAATAAAAGAAAAGAATAGAGAAGGAAAAAAGAAAACATTGGAAATAGATGACGAAACATGAGATGAAAAATGGAAAAAATAGAAAAAACCGGAAGTAATGGTGAACGATTTATTAAGATAATAAAAAATGCAAATGGGAAAACAGAAAGGAATAGGACCAAAAAAAAAACAGGAAAAAACACATAAGAGAAAAGTGGAGAAAAAATAAAAAAAGAGGAAACTTTAAGAAATGAAAAAATTAAAAAATTAGATAAAATAACAGAGCAATAGGACAAACTGAAAACATTTTTCAAAATTTTCATTAATAAAAAAAATATTAGAAAAACAGGAGAAAATAGCAATGTCATTTAAAAAAAAAATGTGAAAAAGTAGAAGGAAATTGTAAGGATTGCAAAAAGTGAGAAAAAGGAAAAAATACGAAATGTAATTAAAAAATAGAAAATATATTGATAATATTGTTAATATAATATAGTATTAAGGTAATTTATTAAAATATGCAATTTTCCTATACTGTAAAGCCCGAAAAATCTAGGTTCTAGGAGCTCGTTGGGTAGTTGGTTTCAAAGGGTATTAACTCAAAAGTGCGTAGGAGGCACACGTTTACGTTCACCTCCGTTGTCTACACAACTGCGCCATTATTTAGGAATTTTATGAAATAAAATATGACCTGATGACAATAAGATAATTTTTGTAACGATGTGCCGTCTATGGGTTTTTTCGTTAAGCCAAAACATATAAACAAATATACAGTATATGGGTTCCTCGCATTTCTTTAATTGAGTTAAACGCTTTTAGGTGACGAAAAAGCCAAAACACAAACATACTAAAAGAATATAATATAGCGTGATTTTCACTGGCAAGTTTTTTTGCCTTTTGCTTATTTTGCTCTTATTTTATTGTTTAATTTTCGTATAAAAATGTTTTGGCAAAATATTTTCACTATTTAGGAAGTTCTTGTTTACAAGAGTAGTAATCTTCCAGTTTACCTTTAAAATCGCTGAATGGACATAAATTTAAAAATATTTGTCGCTGTAATTGGAAATTAAAACATTTTTTTCTTACGTACTCGATCAGCGTTTTCGTATCTACCAAAGAAAAACCACAAAATAAGGTAACAGTTGATTTAATCGGATAGATGTTTTGGGACTGTTTTCAAGAGATTTTTCTATGGCAGAGTCTGCATACCAGTTCTGCAGTGGATCTCTTTCATCCAATATTTGTTTGACCCTCCTTGGACTCTACGGCTCCTCATCATGAGGATGGAGAGAGGTGTGGTTTTCATGAATCCAGTTGTTACACGACTAATTTCATTAAGCTCGACGTGAACTTGTCTGTATGTTTGAATCTGCTGCATATCGGAAAAGTATGTTACCTGTCAATTTTCATTTCAAATTTTTACTCAATGCATCCATCAAGACTGAAAAGACTGATAAATGCGAAAGATATTCCCACCTTTTTGTTGTAAGGTTAAATTTGACAATTTCCTAAATTTCCTGTGTTTACAACTGTTTTGTTAATGTTTTTTTTTGTGTTGTCATAATTTAATGATATCTTGAGACGTGTATTTAAAAATAGAGTTGAAAGAAACTGGTTTGTTTCAAAAACATTATCTACCTTTTTTATACTTATATTTTTTGGATTGTTATAAATGAACATCCATAGATGAATAGTAACTAGTTTTCTCTATAATCTTCAATTCAATTGAATCATAAAAGAGACAATTTTTTCCCTGTTATTTAGTCGCGTGTTTACTTTAGGGTATATTCGAACGAGCAGAAATTCTGAGAGTCGCCATTAGCTGGAACGAAGTGGGTTGTTATACATATTTTAAACTTTGTTTTTTTTATTATGCACTGAAAAATGTTTGAGTTACATTTGTCGTAGCTGAAAATAGTCTCGAACGACATGGCACAACTTAAAATCTTCCAGCTTATTATATGAAAATTAATATTTGTACTATTATGAAAGAAACACAGTATGGGTAATTATATTACATTTGAATTAAGGAAATTCTGAATTTTTTAGATATGGGTTTGCTGATTTTAGATAGGAAAAACAAGAGGCCGAATCCACTCTGAGATGGGTTAACATTTATAAGTTATCAACCGGCAGCTTGGCATACTGTTCGTTGATAGATAAGTGCTGATCGAACTTAACTTTTCATTTTAGGTTTGTATAAAATATATTTAATTATACTTTAAAAAGAAAGTGAGGTCAGTTATAAGCTGTTTATTGTTTAATAGTTTTGACTATTCAGCATTCAGCACTATTTTACAATTCACTACTGCTATTAATTAATTCTAAATTTTTTTGGGTAGGTTACCGTTAACAAAACGTGGGAGCTTATACTAATTCAAGCGTTTCTTGTTTTTAAGGAACGGAGCTGTTTTGCTTCGTATTAAATTAAGTTTTAAAAAAGATTATTTATTGTAATGAATATTGTTTAGATTTTTTCTATTTTATATAAAAGTATTAGGTATACTAAAAAATACTATTCAATATTTTTATTTCTATATATACTATCTACATTACAAAAATGAGCTGTCAATATTTAGCTTCTTCTTCTTCTTCTTTTTTCTTACATGGTGTGTCATATAAGTAGGCATACTGCCTGTTTTATCCCCATTAGGTCTCTTCCGAGATGGACGTCCAGTATTCTTTTCACCTTCCGATCTACGTGTTTATTCAATTGATTTTTTCTGGTTCTGGTCGATTTGGATATTTCTTACATCTAGTTCTTGTAGATCTTTGCTCGTAGATAGTTTTTTCCATGAATGTCCCTAATCACCTTCGTTTCTATTATCCTCATCATTTGTGCTATTGAGTCTCACTGTTGTCTTGTATATCCTTGTTTTGCTTTCCATGGTGGGGTATTTATTTTTTCAGACTATGTCCGTCAAGCAACCTGCTATTAGTGATATCTTCATAGATTGCTGTTTTACTTCCCTGTTTAAGTTTCCGTCGCTTGTTACCATTGGTCTCAGGTATTTGAAATTATTAACCTGTGCAATAATACCTTCTTGGATCTTCAGCTTACATCTTAGTAATTCTTTTAAAGCTATCATACATTTTGCCTTGGTTGTGCTAATAATCATCCTTAGTTTTTTTACTTCCAAATTGAACGCGTAAAATATCTTCTGAAGGTTGTCCTCGGAATTGGAGATAAGGACCGCGTTATCGGCGTAGCAGATTATGTGGAAGAGTGTCTTGCATATTTTGTACCCTCTAGTTTCTGAAAGATCCTCTACTTGTCTGTCCATGACGAGGTTGAAAATAAACTGACTAAGTGAATCGTCTTGTCTTATTCCGGCGTTTATTAGTGTTCCGTGAGGAACACTTATAAGATGATTTCGGTGTCTGTCTGTCCATCTGTCTGTCTGTCACACCTGATTTTCTCCGAAACTATTTGTCATGGAAAGTTGAAATTTGGTAATAATATAGGAATTGATGGCCTCATCAGAGCCGTGTAGTTTTGAAAGTTAAATTTTGACTTAAGGGGTTAGTTTTGGGGGATGAAATCGGAAGTGAAAAAAAATTTTTTTACTAGGTCATCGAGTGTGGTGTCAAATGAAAGCTTGTGAAAACACAAGTAAAAAATGTATATAATGTAATACTTGCGCACACTTTTCTTTGTATTATTTTTAAAAAATAGCGAAAAATCGCTGTCCCCCCACCTTATCTCGAAAAGTACTGATCAAAAAATTTTGAAAAAATTCTGGAATATTCTCCACGGGGTGTAGATTGAACGAAAATTATCACGAGTGCATTATCTTTAATAATTTATCTGGTATATAAAAAAAAAACAAAAATTTCAAGGTCATCAGTTTTCAGTAAAGATTGGAAACAAACTTTGTTGAAAACTCATTTGGGGTGTGTTTTGTGAAGTCACTGATCATTTTATACCACCGTAACAAAATTTTTTATTTTAAAAACAATCAACGTACGGAACACTAATTGTTCAAGTTCAACTTGCACTTGACCGGTTATTTTTACTTCTGTGCTCAATAGATGTGCCACTTTTATGGTTATTTAGCATTCTGTGTTAATGTCATATATGATTTTTATAAGTTTGTGGTTTGTCTGCTGTTCTTGTAATATTCTTATTATATCTGCTAGTTGTACTCTATTGAAGGCTTGAGTCATGTCGACGAAATACATATATGCAGGTCTGTTAAATTCTTTATTTTTCTTCATTATCTGCTTCACTAGAAATATGAAATCTATGGTCGATCAATTTTTGCGGAATCCCTATTGTTCCTCTCTTATTTGAATATCTTTATTCATTTATTCCAATACGATTTTTGTTAATACTTCTAAGGTGGTATTTAGTAGTGTTATTCCGCGGTAGTTTTCAGGTGACATCTTTTGCCCTTGTTTGAATCTTCGGATTGTTATACCAGTTTTCCAATCTGTAGGCATTTTAGCTTAATTTAAGAAAAAAAGGATAAATTTGAATTTCTACGTTGACTGTCTTAACAATATTTTTTTTTCAGAATTTCTACATCCTTCTGTAAGAAACTGAAGAATAGGTCAAAAAATTAATTGGTTATGAAATTTTAAAATATATTTTTTTATTTCCATTGATTCAATGAGATATAAAAAAAGCATCGTACTACACATCAACTTAATTTTAGCTGGCCAACGACTGCTTTGGTCAATTTAAGCGTCTATTTGTGAAATTAGATCAATTTTAGTAAATGAGGCAGAAGTAGTTTAGAAATTTATTTAAACAAAATTCTAACTGACCTGAACTAACCTTGACTTAGAATATAAAAACAAGGACTCTACAGGACAGAATAATTAAAGGTGAATTTTTCCTTTATTCCCATTTTTTTCTAAAGAAATATTATAATCTAAAAACACCATAAATTTCTCAGTTAGAGCTAAATTCACTGTAGTGCAACCCTGCATTTTTCATAAAAATTTTTATTTTCAATAAGACAGTAATAGTGAGTTTCTCATATAACATTTAGCTGCCTTTCCCTGAATCTTAAATTAAATTCTACATTGCGGAGGTAAATATGAAGAAAATATTTCAATTTAGTAAATTTATCTACGTAATTTAAAATGCACACGATTTAAGTTATAATTTTAAAAATTTCATAAATGATAATGCCTCCAAGAAATCGAGATTACATGTTACGTTGCAGTAATGTATTTTTCTGCTTACCTAACTGGGAAGTCCTGCAGGTATGGGTCATATAATTTTCTCGTCGAACAAACTTCGTCCAATTTAAAATCAGTCAAGTCGAAATAGGAAGACGCCAAACGTGTGACGTGTATCAGCATCACCCGCAGATAAAATAATTTATATTTCGATCTGATCCTTACCCATGGTAATGCTGCTATATAATATTGATTATCTACGACGACACATTTTACCTTGAGATATCATCAGCCAGATTCAGTAAATAGATTTAAGCCTTTTTGATAACTGCTAATCTCATATTGGGAGTATTAAGAATTAAACATTTTAGAATATTTAAAATAAAAATTAGTAAAAACTTGAAAAGTTAGGAAAGTTAAATGTGTTTAATGTTATCCGTGGGCTTAAATTCTATATACTAACACATAAAAAATACTAAAGAGGACTGAAAGAATTATAAAAAATAATAAAAAAGGACCATAGAAAATAACAGTGTAATTTCCTAAACAAATCAAGCTTATAATAGAGGAATTAGCTTGACTCGTAGTATTTGATGATCTAGTAACTTTTATTATCGGAAAAAAAAAAAAAAAACAAAAGTAGCAGAAATATCAACAATATCATGTGTTGATTCAGAGATGTCGCAATGTCAACCAAAATGTGTTCCTTTGTTCAATTGACTTTGAAAAAGCATTTGACAAAGTATACCATAAAAAACTTCTAGGGATTTTAAAAACGACTAGTCTAGACAACAAAGACATTCGTATCATCGTCTATTTGTACTGGCATCAGACAGCTGAAGTTGGAGCATCAAATATGGGATGAAATTAAGACCAAGCGGGGAGTGCGTGAGAGTTGTATTTTATCGCCCCTATTGTTCACTCTCTATTCGGAGGTGATATTCCATGAAGCACTCACTGGTACTACTGAAAGAATCAACATCAACTGCGTTAATATAAATAATATCAGGTACGCCCATGATACATTAATTATCACTAATAACGGAAGATCTACAAAAACTTATGAATAAAATAACTGACACTTTTACACAGTTTCGTTCAAGACTCAATACAAATAAAACAAAATATATGGTTATAAGCAAACAATCTAATATGGAAGAAGAAGTATTACAGTCAGTGGCTCAGAGAGTTGATATATTGATGTATCACGGTAGCAATATCAAAGACCAATGGGACTCGACTATAGAAGTCACAACTCTAATAGAAAAGGCCCGAGCCTCATTTATCTCTCTTAACTAGCTACGACCTATCATTGAAACTACGGATGAAAATGGTAGGCGGCTGTCTTTCTGGTCCTCTTATATGGCATGGAAGCTTAAATCTCTGGAGGCATTCGGGATATGTGTGATGTTCTGAAAATTAGTTGGATGGGCAGAATTAGTAACAACAGCGTTGTCATTCACTTGGACAACGATTTGGAGGTGGTCACGACCATCAAACGACGCAAATTTTGGAAGAGGGCTATATTCAAGAGTAGATGAACACAGGCTAAAGAAGAAGATTCATATTTTAATTTGGCACAGATTCTACACTGTCAATGATATATATGAAAATTCCAAGTACTTATTGGCCTGTTATCAGAACGATCACACAATCATAATATCGCTAATGCTTTTATAAATAAATTTTGTTGATGTTAATCTATTAGTATTTGGTGACCTTTTCTAATAGCCCGTCATGTAGTAGCACTAAAAAATAGAAGAACACAAAAAAGGTCTGAATCTCAAGAAAAAAAGAATAATTTAAAATAAATTGTAATATTGGCATTAGATCTTCTTCTTCATGTGCCATATCCGGTCGCCCGGACGTTGGCGATCACTATGGAGAGTGCTTGTCTGTCTTCGGCCAATCTAAAAAGATCTCCAGCGCTTTGGATTCCTGTCCACTCTCTGATATTCTTTAGCCAGGACATTTGTTTTCTACCAACTCCGCGCCTTCCCTCAATTTTTCCTTTCATGATGAGCTGGAGAAGACCGTACTTTTCTCCACGTAGTATATGTCCGAGATAAGCAATTTTGCGACATTTTTATAGTATTGATCAACAGTCTTTCAGAGTTTGCTCTACGCAAGACTTCCTCATTTGTCAGCAAGTCAGTCCATGGTATTCGAAGCATTCTACGGTGGATCCACATTTCAAAAGCTTCCAGTCGGTTCAATGTGCTTATTTTTATGGTCCAGCACTCCACTCCATACAACAACCCTGACCAGATATAGCATTTGGCCATCCGTTGCCTCAGTTTGAGGTTCAAATTGTTATTACATAGAAGAGTGCTCATTTTTCTGAAAGTTGTACGAGCTGTTTCAATTCTGCATCTTATCTCTATGTCGGGATCCAAGTCATCTGTTATTATACTTCCAAGATATTTAAATTTATGAACCCGCTCTATCGGTGAGTTGTTGAGGTCAGCTTCGTATCAACATATTGGCTTCGACTAAACACCATAAACTTGGTTTTGCCAACGTTGACATTCAGGCCCAGACCCCGTCCAGCCTCATCAATTCTGTTTACCATAGTTTGCAGACCGTCCGGTCTATCGCACATAATGAGGGGGTCATCAGCATATCTTATTGTGCTCAGCACAACCCCATTAACCTTAACACCCAGCTCCACATCTACTAATGCTTCCTTGAAAATCCTGTCCGAGTATAGGTTGAACAAGAGTTGAGACAGGACACAGCCCTGTCGGACCCCGCGCTTAATTTTTATGTTATTTGTTTTCAACTCTCCTATGCGGACTTCGGCTGTTTGCCCCCAATATAGGTTTTCAATTATTTAAATGTCCCTGTCATCCAGCTGTAGTTGTTGTAGTATTGATATTAGTTTGTCGTGTCTAACCTTATCGAAAGCCTTCTCATAGTCGACAAAGCAGACGAACACATCCTTACGCTGATCCCGACATTTCTGCAAGAGCACATTGACACCGAACAAGGCTTTGGCATTAGATAGTTCTAGTAAATGAGTTCAAACGAAGGTAAAATTTGGAATTTAACAACGATGTTGAAATAGAGTTTTTTCTAGAATAACGTTAATACGAACTTCGTACTTTTGAGCATTCTTTCAAATAATTTTCGAACACCCTGGTTAATGTTTAAGTTAAAATAACTTAATTAAATAATAACGGGAACCCTCCATCAGAACAAATATTCTATTGAAAAATGCCGGAAGCTCATATTAAATTTTTTTCACGCATTATCCCCGCTGAAAAAATGGACACATCACACAATTAAGCTGTTATTAATATTGACGTTTCGGTGGTTCAATATCAGATAGGCCGTCTAAATTGGAAATGGTGGTAGCATAAAAGGCCCACAGGGTCTTTTCTGAAGTGCCCTTATAGTATTTTCTCTCCCCAACTTGCTAAATATTATATGAATACACAACCGAGACTCAAGTTCTCTTTTAATTATGAAATATCATTCAAAAGAATACAGTGGTTTAGTATCCGAGATGGTAGTCGCTGGGAAGAAATAAATTTTCAATCGGTGAGTAAAATAACTATCATAGTTGTACGGTTGTCATTATAGAATGACAACGATGTGGAAGTCATGAAACACTCTGTGGCAGAAAATATGTCCAGTTGGTCAATCTATCAGACCTAAAAATGATTAAATGATCCACTAGACCTCCGCATGATTTCAGTACCAGAAACAAGGCGGAAAATATTCATCATAAAAATTAGTTTGCACTGTTTTTTTTTTTTCATCGAATGAATCCAATGATACCGAAAATTTCTTGAATATGTATTTTAGATGAGCTTCTAATTCTAGTATTTCAAGGTAATCATGCGAAACGAGGACTGCGTGAGACTTGAACTATGTAACTTGAGTACTGCGAGTAAGAAACTTGCAAACTGCAAGACTTAAACTTTCTTTTTTAAAAATTTGTAATTAGAGAGTTTATTTTTAGTGTTCCGTACAGAACACTTATAAGATTACTTCGGTGACTGTCTGTCCGTTTCTCCGAAATTAATTGATATAAAAAGTTGAAATTTGACACTAATATGGGAATTGATAGCCTCATCAGAGCCGTGTAGTTTTGAAAGTTAAATTTTGACTGAAGGGGTTAATTTTGGGGATGATAGGAAGTGAAAAAAATTTTTTGTTACGAGGTCATCGAGTGGGATGCCAAATGAAAGCTTGTAAAACACGAGTGCAAAACTATATATAATATAATACTTGCGCATACTTCTCCTTGTATTATTTTTAAAACATTGCAAAAAATCACTATCTCCATCTTATTTCGAAAATTACTGATCAAAAAATTCTGGAATATTCTCCACAGGGTGTAGATTGAACGAAAATTATCACGAGTTCATTAAACCTTTATTTATTTATATAAAAAAACAAAAATTTCAAGGTCATCAGTTTTCAGTAAAGATCGGAAAATACTTTCTTGAAAACTCATTTGGGGTGTGTTTTGTGAAGTTATTGATCATTTTATACCTCTGGAACAAAAATTTTTATTCTAAAAGCAATCAACGAACGGAACAGTAATTGAGCGAGTCCGACTTTCACTTTTCCGGTTTTTAAAATTAACAGGAACATGTTTGTTAACGTATCTTGTACAACTGAAGTTTCAGGTTCTAGGAAAGTGTTAAAAACAATGCCATTTCCTGATATACAATTGTTAATAGTATTAAGATTAATATATCAGGAAAAATAAAAAGTTTGTCCTCTATTGCCGGTTTAAGTGGAACTTATAAAATATTCTTACAAGAAATCAAGAATAAATAATTTTTTTATGTAGATTATTTCAAATAGCCATGCATGCATAGAAAAACAATAAGTTAAAATTACATTGATAGAAAACATGCTGTAGAGTGACTTTTGACTTGTAGTGGCAAGATTTTTACGCAAACCTTTAAAAAAAATTTCGTTTTTTTATTGTTAAAGATTTATAAAGAATACCGCAGTATTTTCATAATAAATTGGAAATGCTGTTCTTGTATTCATAGGACAATAGAGATATAAAATATTATGAATATATTTTGGTGGGTTGTGAGTTAAATTATAAAAGTAAACAATTTCCAATTTATTGGTCTAGATTAAAATAGTGCGGGAGCGTATTGGGATTAAATCAAGGTTCTGTTGGTCTCAACTGTAGCTTCAGAGTGTGACAAAAGGTGAGTGAAATTATAATCAGACAGGTAATATTAATTTGAAATGATGTTGTAGCAGCTTGTAAATTTAGCCAAACCCAATTAGAAGCATAGTGCTAGTCCCGTGTCACTCTTTCGTAGGACTCTTCTTCTTCTTCCTATAAAAAAAGGTAGTCTTTACGCCTCTTGTGAGGTAGATGTGCAGCTTTCGTGCCATCTTTTTGGTGGTCGACAGGGAGGTCGTCTTGTTTCAGGTTTTTCATCCTTTGCCCATCTTTGCCAACTATTAGCTGGTATCCTACTTACGTAATCCCTTCAATATCGACGGCTTGATCTGGCAAAATGGACGATGTCTTGAATCTTGAGTTCTTCTAGTATAGTTTTGCTTCGTGCCTGGTCTCTCAGATTTCTATCTTTGATAGTGCACAGTATTTTCATTTTTGTAGCTCTCAGGAGGTTTTTTGTTTTAGATGTTTCTGCTCTTGTTTCGACTGCATACGTTAAAACCCGTCTTACCACGGTTCTATACATACGCACTTTGCTTTCTGTACACATGAAGGCATTTTTCCATATTAAGTCCCTTAAACAATCATGATATTCTTGTCTGATTAAGTACTTCTTAATATAGATTTTTTGAGCTCGATAGCTGTACTCTAAGGTATGTGCAGTGCATGTTTTGTTATAGATGGCTAATTTACATCTGAGGGGTCTTTAGCTATAACCATTGATTCTGTTTTTTCCACTGATATTCTCTTGTTGTAAGTTTCTGCTATGCATTGGAAACGATGTATTAGTCGCTGTAAGCCATCTTCATTTTCTGCTGTTAATATTGCATCATCAGGAAAGCACAATATTTTTATAGTTTTTCCTCCCATTTTGTATACGCAGTTGACCTCATTGACACTATTTATTATTTTGCCCATTAATTTTTTTTGTAGGTCTTTTGATTTTGTCGGTCTAGTTGTGCTGATTATATTAAGTTGTCCAAATAGAACAGATGTAATTAAACATATAGTCAAATCTTGATAAATCCTGCTAAACTACGAGCATCTTTAAATTGAACCGATTATTAGTTATTTTGTTCCACTGTAAAATGTCTACGCCTTAGGGTGGCAGACGGTATATAAAAAATGTCAGAGGGTGGGTTAGGACGAGGGGTTACGCTGTTACAATTTGGCCCCTCACTTCGCCATATGGATTGCCAGGCTTTTGTCGAGATCCAGACCCGGAACTTCGGGCTTAAATTTAAATGTTCAGATTTTTATTTATTTAATATAAAAACTGTCACAAAAAGATGGGTAAAATAATAAAAAAAAAACTGTGCTGACAAGGTGACATAGCAATATAAAATTTAAGATTTACTGAAATGTAACTAATGTACTATTTAAGGATATATTGGCCTGCATAATTTATCCGGGGTTAGGGCATAGTAGGGATAGAGAGCACAGTTCAGGAGAAGACTGTTTGATGCAAAGGATAATTTGAGATGAACAACTTGAGAAGGAAAACAATATGGTATCGTTTATAGTATATTTTTTTTTTCATGAAAATTTGATGAGACTTATAGCCAAGCAAACAAACCAGAAAGCTCATTTTTGCTAATCTCATATTATCATCTGGGTAATGTTAGCTAGGCGGCATATGACTTTAAAGTAGAATCTAAATCACATAATCAAAAATTATACTCTTTATCTGCTGTTTCTACGGTCTTATTCTTTTTACTCCTCTTCTGCTATAAATCACGACTGACTGCCAATTTCAATTAGAGTCTTTGGGAATTAATGTAATTAATGTACGGCATACGATCCTTCTAACTGCAGACTTGCGTCTCACCCAAGAGTGACATCTACCTCGTCCGCCTTTCAATTCAAGCTGCCGCCGACCAATACCATGTCGTCTGTAGTTTTCCTTAGGGATCGGCTTCCAGTTCTCGAAAGCAAACTTTAGGTTTCTATAGGGTCTTCATCGTCAGTCTTTTATAGTCCGAGAAGTCTCCCACTAATAGCATGCCAGACGGTTTTTCCATCAGGTACTTTAGGAATAATCTTTACTCGTAGGGGGAGGCTAGCAGCCTCCTTCCGCCTGCTGTTTATCAACATTACGTAATTGCAAGGGATCGAAACCGAGACTTTGGATAGGGTAAGCCATAACTATACTGTTGAGCTAGAACTGCCACATATTGTAAAGGTAAGTTTAAATGAAACTACTCGATTAATTAACTTCATTTGACATATAAGGTTAAGCCTAGTTTATTTGTCTTTTATCAAATATCCCCATATCCATCTCCCTCCACCAAATTATTCTCTATTAAAACGTAATCTGTTAATTATATTATTCCAATGTGAGCTAAAAATTAAAGTGCATTTGTTTGGAGCTGATAGCAGAATTATTTCATTGTAGATGCAAATACATGTTAGGGTGAGCCCAAAAAAAAAGAGATTTCTTATGCATTTTACTGGATTTTGCTACTTTATTTTTAAGGGTTCACCCCATTTTAGGCAGAAAACATTTGCTATACAATAGAGTCATAAAATGTAAATTAGGGTTCATCGGTAGCATAGCCGTCAGAGCGTAACGTGCTTTTAGTACTTAATAAATAAAATTATCTTAAAAATAAAGTTATAGAAATATTAAGATTTATTACCAAAATTTTTTTATTTTCTTCTTCTTTTTCCAATTATCCTCTCTATTTCGGCGAGTAAAATTGCCTTACGTCTTGAAGTTTGAACGTGGCGTTTTCCCTTGCAATGAAACATTTCATTTGTGCCCAAATTAGCTCTATGGGATTCAGTTCAGTGATATGGAGGTAATCTGAGCACTGTGATATCCCGTTCCCTCATCGACTGCATAGTTCTTGAGCTGGGTCTTGTTTTGTTTCGCAATTTTGAGAAGTTCCGCTTTTAACGTACCATCTTTAAGCTTCAGATTTTTGTCTCTTTTTCATTGAAGAATATTCACTTTCTTCCATGAATTTGTTGGGAGTCGTTTTAATAATCGAGAATGATATGGGACATTGTCTAATACTATAACTGATTCTGCTGGTATACATTCAATCATTTGTTGGAAGTACTCCTCAAAACCATCGACCGTCATCTCCTAATGGTAATTTTTACTTGTCTTTAATTCGAATTCCAAGAAGCCACCGTCGAGAAATCCGTTTTCACTACCAACATGGGCTATAATTAGCCTGCTCTTAATGTTTTTGTCAACCTAGAATTTTTTCACTGTGTGTCCCTCGTTAACCCAAGACTCATCTAAATAAAAAATATTTCTTTCTTCGGCTCGAAATTTTCTGATTGCTCGTAGATATTCTCTTCTCCAACAAATTATTTCTGTTTTATTGATAAGAGCAGATTTTCTATTGTATTTTTCCCAACGAAAATTCAGGTTATGGAGGACTTTCCATAATTTCCATTTTTTGAAATCTGGTCTTCTCTGATTTCTTGCAAAACTTTATGTAGTGTAGGTATTTCTTTCTTAATAAAAAAATGGTGTACTTTTCTTCTTATTGCGTTTTTAAAGTCTTCATCGACCTCTAAGGGTTCTTTTCCTTTATGATTCTGAAGTTCGCTTTCTTTCTTTGAGAAATCTATAAATAGTTGCTGGTCCAACTCCAGCTATGTTGGCACAGGTTTCCATAATTGTTGGCTTGTTGGCTGTTGATGCACTAGGGTATCGTGGACGTTAAGTGTCATTGTTTTTTCTCGCAAGGAAAATTCAGATTTACAGACTCCGCGAAGTTTGACCGGGGCAAAACTAAAAGTTTTGCCCCGGTCTTTTCTGATTTGAACAAAGCATATTATAGGTTTCTGTTTTATTTACTACTTACACAGAATATTTTTATTGCATATTTAGGTACTTAGGCACCTACCTACCGATAAGTACTTTGGTTAATTATATTCCAATAACTGCTAAAATCCCAAATAATTTTATTGTACCTATAATCATTAAGTTTTATGACACTGTAGATTTCTAGTTCTTAAGAATTGTTAATTGTACTCGTTTAGGCCTTTATCATACAAATAAGATTTTTAGTTTCATCAGTTACTCATTAAATTAAACTATGAAATGCGTTGATTTATATAGCTTATTGTAAAGTTAAAAAGACATGTAATAAAATATATTTTAGAAAAAGGTCGCACTGTTGTATAGAGATAGAAAATAAAGGTGATTAAAACTAAAAATGCAAATAATTGGTAGAGAAATTTCGGACGCTTATGGTTTATGACATTTTAATGTTTATAAGTGGCAACACACTTACGTCACAGTAAATATAAAAAAAATAGCGATGCTTAAGAAAATTAGGTCCCGGATTTTATCATGCAAGAGTCCCCTATCATACCAACAACAAGGTCGTGGGTTGTGGTTACATCTGGATTTCAAGGAGAATCTTTTTATAATGTACTCCGAAATTCTTTATTAATAATTTTCCAATAAATAAATGATTCGTTTGACATGATAATCGAAAATAATTATAAATAACCGGTCAAGTGTAAGTTGAACTTGCGTAATTAATGTTCCGTACGTTGATTGCTTTTAAAATAAAATTTTTTGTCACGGAGGTATAAAATGATCAGTGACTTCACAATACACACCTCAAATGAGCTTTCAACAAAGTTTGTTTCCGATCTTTATTGAAAACGAATAACTCACTTATTATAATTTTCGTTCAATCTAGACCCTGTGGAAAATATTCCAGAATTTTTTCAAAATTTTTTGATCAGTACTTTTCGAGATAAGGGGGGGGGGGGGCAGCAATTTTTCGCGATTTTTAAAAAATAATACCAAAAAAGTGTGTGCAAGTATTATATATATTTTTAAAGCTTTCATTTGACACCGGACTTGATGACTCAGAATTTTTTTTTTTTTTAATTTCCGATTCCACCCTCCAAAACTAACCCCTCAAGTCAAAATTTGACTTTCAAAGCTACACCGCTCTGATGAGGCCATCAATCCTATATTAGTACTAAATTTAAACTTTCGGTGTCAAATAGTTTCGAGTGTCACAGACGGACGGACGGACACCTAAGTGATCTTATAAGTTTTCCGTATGGAACACTAAAAAGATGTCAAGAGGAAGTTTTTGTTGTGTGGTTAGTGCTTGTAAAAATATGTGTAGTATAGATTATATAAAGATTATGATAATTGTGTTTTTATATTAGAGACGTATTTTATTTGTACTTGTTTTTCTGTATTCAGGGCAGAATTTTGGTTATCACTATGTGACCGACCCGGTATCAATTTCGATATTGAAAAACTATATAACATATATAGAGAATGTAGCCTGCATTTCAGAAATTCAATGTTTCTCAATGACCTTAAGAATATATGTATGTCTGTTTTAATAAGAACTTGATAAAAAATGTTTCTAAAAAAAACTTTTCTCGTTTTTCTTTTCCTTTCAGTCAACAAAATTCATTTTAATTCTACAGAACAGGATTTTTATGGAAAGAAGGAATTTGAATATTTCAAAAATTCGCGGACATCATACCAACAATATGGCGACAGGCCATGTGATCATTAGAAACTCGAACCGCTTAAGATCAAAGGTGCCGAGTCACAGTGTCGCTACTGTGTTTTATGTTTACTGTGCTTACATGCATGTTTTACCACAAGATAGCAGATTACCATTCTGTTTTGTTAGCGGTGTAATTGGTGCAGGAAGAAAATATCAACAATTTTGTTATTTGACCAAGGACTACATTTCCACATTTTTAATCCTAATATTTACTCATTTCACTCAATCGGTCTTAGATCAAAATATCTTTTTTGTTTCTGTGATAAAATTATACTGACCATTTTGTAGAGAGACGTATTTACCTGAGAGTGGGAAGTTTACTTAAAATATAATATTACCAGGTGGAAGAAATAATGTGGGAAGCTCTCGGTTTCTTAACATTATCGACCAAAGATATTTACTGACTTCCTTCATATACTCTTAAATGATACGTCTCTGGTGTCTTCTAAAAGGGGTGACTTGAACCTATAATGCAATTATCGTAAAAAGCTTTTAATAGCACCGTGACTCGAGGGTAATTATTGACAATTATCGATGATTGTTTAGTGTAATTTTGTTCGTCATCATTACACTGCCGATTGTTCGTTAAGTCGGTGTGTTGTGATAAAATGATACACAGCACCCTAAAACTGAAAATCAATAATTTCTTCTTTTGATCTTAAAATAGACAAAATATAATATGGAAGTAAATAAAATTTAAAAACATTTTCGCTCGCTGATATGCACTAATTTCTTTTACCCAATATATATTTATACATATATATATATATATATATATATATATATATATATATATATATACATATATACATATATATATATATATATATATATATATATATATATATATATATATACATATATATATATATATATATATATATATATATATATATATATATATATATATATATATATATATATATATATACATACATATATACATATATACATATATATATATATATATATATATATATATATATATATATATATATATATATATATATATATATACAGTAGAACCCCGGTAACTGAAAACTCGGATAATCCGGATTTGTTTTTTATTCATTCAAAAAATAAGCACCAATACTTTAAACCGATGTATTAACGTTGTTAACATATAAGTAGGTACATACATTATAAAACAGTGAAATAGGTATCTATGCGCTTCTGTTTCATATTGAATCTTCTTTTTCTCGCTGCAATGTTTCTCCGTCTATTAAGAAGAAGTAAATCCGCTGGGGTTGCCTCTGGTTGTTGTTCGATATACCTCAAAGCTTTTTCTAAAGAAGCAAAACCTTCTTGATGAGAGATCTTAATGGGAGACTGTTCATCCACCGCCGCTTTGTCATCGTCATCGTCATCTGATTTTTCGGTTTCCTAACGAATGCCTTTGCATTCGTTATTTCTTCAATACTTATTCAATACTTATTTCCTCTTCTAAATCATCTGCTGTAATCCATTCAACAACATCTTCTCTTGTCACATTTTCGCAACCTTTTAATTTTTGCATTAATCCAAATAAACTTTTTTCTTTTTCTTCTATCTCGCTGTCAAAATTTGAACAGGACATTTCTCCATGGCTTTTCAATTTCAAAGCTAATTCATTTAATGGAGTATCATCTTCATTATAGTCCTCAAAATCAATAACTTGTGACCAAGATTTTTGAATAGTGGTAGTACGCACAGAATCCCAAGCTTGACTTACCCAGTAAATAACATTTTTCAGTGTAACCTTTCTCATCCCATTGATAATATCCTCCTTTTCTGTGTATTCTAACAGATGTTCAAGATATAAACACCTATAATTTTTTTTAATGTTTTCGAGGATGCCTTGATCCATTGGTTGCATTATGCGGGTTACATTTGGAGGAAAAAATTTTACAATAATTTCGCCCACATGAAGTCCTTCTCCAGGATGAGAGGGGGCATTATCCATTAACAAAATTGCTTTAATAGGAAGACGGTTTCTGTTCAAAAATTTAGTCACAGACGATACGAACTCTTCTTCAAACCAGTTAGTAAAATAAGGTCGCATCCATCCATGCGCTCTTCTGACTTTTGTAATAGACTGGTAGGGCTTTGGGTGAGATGCCTTTTAAGCTCTTGGACTTGCAGAGTTGCCAATCACCATCAGTGGGATTTTGTGCTTGCCAGATGCATTGCAACATACCGTTATAGTTAATCTTTCCTTTCTTCGTTTGTGCCCAGAGGCTGATTTTTCCTGTCGAGATGCCAATGTTTTTGATGGAAGCATTTTATAATTTAGACCAGTTTCGTCACAGTTGTAAATTTTATCACATGTGTATCCACAATCTTCGATTTGCTTTTTAAAGTTCTGCTTAAACTTCTCAATTGATGACCCATCAGCAGAAAGTTTTTCACCACATACAGTCAGTTCTCGTACACCGTACCGTTTTTTTTCAGCGGTCAAGCCATCCAGAACTGGCGGTAAACTGATCTATCTCTGAGAATTGCCTACTAATCGTTATTGCTTTCTGTTGTAAAATTGGACCTAACAAAAGCACACCTTTTGATCTCTGTTGGTTAAACCATATGAATAAGGCTTCGTTAACCTTTTCATAATCGCCGGTTTTCATGGATTTTCTTCCTGAGGACGAGGATGCTTAATTTATACACCACTCTTCTATTTTTGTGCGGTTTCTTTTCCAATCTCAAAATGTTACCTCACCTACTCCCTAATCTCATGCAACAACTTTGTCTCTCCTGCTTCAATTCTTCTGATGGCTTTTAATTTTTCTTTAATAGGAACCACGATTCTTTTACGCTTGTTTTGCTCCATTATAATACGACAAACAAAAATTCAAACAAAGCAGTTCGTATTAATTACACTTAACTACCAGAATTCCAACCAAATAAATTATGTGAGTATACTCGTACTTTTCCGTAGTAATCGCTATAACGTCCCGCATTCACGCAAATTTACATGCTGAAAGAGTCCAAAAACATAAATAGGGAAACCCTTCACACGGGCCAGGGGGATTCCCCGAAGACCCCGACGATTTTAAATGGAAATATGTACATACATATTTTAGAAGCTTGGTTAATACGCAGCATAGACGCGTGTACTTCGGATAATCAGGTTCTTAGATTGGCTCGGTTAATCCGGAGCTCGGATAATCGCGATTCGGTTAATCGGGGTTCTACTGTATATATATATATATATATATATATATATATATATATATATATATATATATATATATATATTAAAAATATTTTTGAGAGTGATGCATGGCAGGATATATAATAAGTTTGAAGAAAGAATTGGAAACAGTTTGGTTTTTAAAGATTATAGACTAGAGGGAATTGTTTGGTATCCAGGTATTGTTCCAGAGATGTCGCGATATCAACCAGAATGTGTTCTTTTGTTCAACTGATTTTGAAAAAGCCTTTGACAAGCTACGCCACTAAAAACTTCTAGAGAGTTTAAAAACGACCGGTATAGATGACAAGGGCATTTATATCATCGTCAATTAGTACTCGCATCAGACAGCTGAAGTACGGTTGGAGCATCAACTATCGGATGAAATTAAAATCAAGAAGGGAGTGTGTCAGAGTTGTATTCCGATTTTGAAAAAGCCTTTGACAAGGTACGCCACTAAAAACTTCTAGAGACTTTAAAAACGACCGGTATAAATGACAAGGGCATTCGTATCATCGTCAATTTGTACTCGCATCAGACAGCTGAAGTACGGTTGGAGCATCAACTATCGGATGAAATTAAAATCAAGAAGGGAGTGTGTCAGAGTTGTATTCCGTTGCCCTTGCTGTTCAACCTCTATTCGGAGGTTATATTCAATGAAGCATCTACTGAAGGAATCAACATCAACGGCGTTAACATAAATAATATCAGATATGCCGATGATACATTAATTATCACTAATAACGGCAAGAATTTACTGATGGATAAAATAACTGACACTTGTACACCATTTGGTTTAGGACTCAATGCAAATGAAACAAAGTATATGATAATAAGTAAAGAATCTAATATTGAAGATGGTGGTATTGCAGTCAATGGCACAAAGATAGAGAGTGAATAAATTGATGTATCTCGTGTATGATGTATCAACGACAACTGGGAGCCGATTGTGAAAGTAGAAATTCGAATGGAGAAGGCCCGAGCCGCATTTATGAAGAAGAACAAAATTTTAACTAGTCACCACCTATCATTAAAACTACGGATGAAAATAGTACTCTGCTATGTCTTTCCGGTTCCCTTGTATGGTATGAAAGCATGGACACTCACTGAACCAATGCTTAAACCTCTAGGGGCATTCGAGATGTGGCTCCATCGACGGCTACTGAAGACCAGTTGGATGGACAGAACTAGTAACAACAGCGTTTTCACTCTTATGGACAAAGACTTAGAGGTAATTACGACTATCAAGCTACACAAATTAGGATATTTTGGCCACATTATGAGAAATCCAGAAAAATACGAAATCTTAAATCTGATTGCAGAGCGAAAAAATCCAGGCACACGTGGTCCAGGCAGGAGGAGAATATCGTGGTTGAAAAATTTGAGGCAGTGGTACGGGAAGTCTACGGTTCAACTTCTCCGAGTGGCTGTCAATAAACGATCATCATGAACATGGCAGCCAACGGTTATGGTACTCGAAGAAGAAGAAGAAATATATATATACATATATATATATATATATATATATATATATATATATATATATGTATATATATATATATATATATATATATATATATATATATATATATATATATATATATATATATATGTATATATATATATATATATATATATATATATATATATATATATATATATATATATATATATATATATATATGTGTATGTATGTATACATACACAGTTTTTCGGCTAGCTTCTTAAAACACATTCTTTTTTTGCAAAATTCGACTTTATTCATCAATATAGTCTCCTTCAAGAGCGATACCATCAGTCCAACGGTTTTGTAATATTTCTATTCCTTTCTTGTAGAAAGATTTGTCTCTGCTTTCAAAATAGCCCTTAGTTTCGGCGTTTCAAATCTCTTTCCTGCGAACATTTTTTTTGAAGTCTGCGAATAGGTAATAGTCGCTGGGGGCCAAATCTGGAGAATATGATGGATGAGGAAGAAATTCAAATTTCAATTCATGCAATTTTGCCGTCATAAGCATTGACTTGTGACACGGTGCATTGTCTTGACGAAAGAACACTTTTCTCTTGTTCATTTGGAGCCGTTTCTTTACGATTTCTGCCTTCAAACGCACCAATAGCTTTATATAATATTCGCTATTGATGGTTTTTCCCCTCTCAGCATAGCCGATGTAAATTATTCCATGCACATATCAAAATATAGAGGCGAAAACTCTCCCAGCCGACTGTGTCTTTGGTTGCTTCAGGCGGCTTTCACCGGCTGCTGTCCACTCAGCTGACTGCCGATTTGATTTCGATGTATAGTGGTGAATTCATGTTTCATCCATTGTCACATGTCGCATGAAAAATCCTTTTTATTGCCCTTAAACAGGTCCAAACAGCGTTCAGAATCATCAACACGTTGTTGTTTTTGGTCTACTGTGTGCAAACGCGGTAACCATTTCGAACAGAGCTTTCTCATGCCCAAATGTTCATTCAAAATATGACCAACACGTTCTTTTGATATTTTTAGGGTATGAACTATCTCATGCAAATTCATGCATTTTTTCCATTGTTTTGAAAATATTTTATTTATTTATTTATTTATTTATTTATTTAATACAACTATCCTACAGAACAATCCAATTATAGGATAGGAACATTTAAATATAACAAGTACAAATAGATAAGTATTTATCAAATTAGTATTTTAATAATTCTAATAACTACACTACAAGCTAAAGAAAAACAAAAATAAAAAGAGACAGACCTAATCCACAGTTAAACATGACCTACGTAGAGATGTCATACTGCAACAGAAAATATCAACTATATGTTTGACCCTTTCATAATTCATGCACATAACGTATATCGGCGAGTACATCAACAAGTTTGTTCTTGGAACAGGCATGTAGAAAAAGGAATGGTTTAGGCGAGCATGTGGAGATGGCACACGGAACCTAATACTTGAGAGGGTGCAAGGGCATTCAATTCTGTTGTTCAAGATTTTATATAAAAACAAGATTGTAGCATATTCTCTACGCCGAAAAAGGCTAACAATATTGAATCTTCTTAATAGAACATCATTAGGGAAACCCAATGGTGGATAAATACGATCTAACTTAAACCAGAGGAACTTCACAAATCGTCTTTGGATTTTTTCAATATGATTAATGTGGATCTCATATGTTGGGTACCAGATAACTGAATCATATTCCAGTTTAGAACGAACCAAAGCATTAAATAAAGTGTTGAGGGTTTCAATGTTTGAAAGGTCTCTAGAATTCCTCATAATGAAACCCATACACCTATAAGAAGAAGCAATGATCTCATTTATATGATCCACAAAACTGAGTTTAGTATCAAACATTACACCAAGATCTTTGAAACGATAACATTTTTCAAGATCATTATGGTTTAAATTATATAAAAAATTTACTGGTAATTTCTTTCGAGTGAAAGACATAGAAAAAACATTTCTTTGTGTTCAAATATAAGTTATTACGAATACACCAACGATTTAAAGTATCTAGATCATCCTGAAGAGTTACACAATCATGGAGAGAGTCTATGCATCGGTATATTTTCAGATCGTCAGCATAAAGCAAAGAGGACGAGGTAAGGCCTCGGGTGATGTCATTTATAAATATGTTAAACAATAACGGTCCTAGGACAGACCCTTGAGGAACACCAGAGGTAGAATTAATAATGACCGACTCAAAACCACGATAATTTACTATCAGCTGACGACCAATTAAATAAGATTTCAGCAGGTTTAATAAATTGCCATTAACTCCACAGTTTGAAAGTTTTTCTAGCAAAATACCATGGTCAAGCCGGTCAAAAGCCTTTGAGATGTCTGTATAAACTACATCGACTTGTCCTCCATTGTCCATACTTTCCGAAATAAATTGAGTAATTGTAACTAAATTGGTAATGGTCGAACGCCCTGGAAAGAATCCATGTTGGCTTTCAGTTATGAAAAGTTTAACATGATTAAATATAATGTCATATAGCACAATTTCGAAAACCTTTGAAAAGTTGTTCAATATTACCACAGGTCTGTAATTTTCAGAGAGAGAAGAATATTAAAATTAGCGTCACTAAAAACACAGCAACTTGTAACTAATAGTCAAAACGCGTTGCCTTGCAATACACCGCCTAAACCATTAAATATGGAACGATATTATGTACCAGAGAATATCTATAAATCTATAATCTATAATATATATAAAATGCAATGTCTCTCTGTCTGTCTGTCTGTCCATTAGTGCGTTTATCACGCGAAAACCACTTATCCGATTTATGTATCTTTTTTTTTAAATTCATACATATATTCTTTGGCCAGGTTACATAATAATAATAATAATAATCTATATCTATAATATATATAAAATGCAACGTCTCTCTGTCTGTCTGTCTGTCCATTAGTGCGCTTATCCCTCGAGATCCACTTATCCGATGTACGTGATTTTTTTAAATTCATACATATGTTCTCTGACCAGGTTATAGATATATATTTTATTACATGTATAATATATATAAAATGTAACGTATATCTGTTTGTTTGCCCGTTTGTGCGCTTATCACTGGAGAACCACTTATCCGATTTACGTGCTTTTTTTTTTAAACATGCTAAACCATTAAATATGGAACAATATCATGTAGCAAAGAATATCTATCTACAATATATATAAAATGCAACGTCTCTCTATCTGTCTGTCTGTCTGCCTGTCTGTCTGTCTGTCTGTATGTCTGTCCGTTAGTGCGCTTATCACTGGAGAACCACTTATCCGATTTACGTACTTTTTTTTTTAAACATAGATATGTTCTCTGGCCAGGTTATAGGCTATATTTTATTACGATAGGTCGCATAAGGAATGAGCAGTGACGATAATAGTAAATGAAGTCGGAAAAAAGTTTGCCGGTAGCGCGTTCCCTTGCTATACACAGCCTAAACCATTAAATATGGAACAATATTATGTAGCAGAGAATATCTATAATCTATAATATATATAAAATACAATGTCTCTCTGTCTGTCTATTAGTGCGTTTATCACGCAAGAACCACTTATCCAATTTACGTGTCTTTTTTTAAATTCATACATATATTCTTTGGCCAGGTTATATAATAATAATAATCTATATCTAGAATATATATAAAATGCAGCGTCTCTCTGTCTGTCTGTCTGTCTGTCCGTTAGTGCGCTTATCACTGGAGAACCACTTATCCGATTTACGTGCTTTTTTTTTAAAACATACATATGTTTTCTGGCCAGGTTATCTACGAGTATCTATAATATATATAAAATGCAACGTCTCTGTCTGTCTGGCTGTCCGTTAGTGCGTTACGTATTTTTTTTTTAAAACATACGTCTTCTCTGGCCAGGTCATAGGCTATATTTTATTGCGTTAGGTAACATAAAGAATAAGCAGTGACGATAATAGTGAATCAAGTCCGAAAAAAAGGCTACCGTTACCGCGTTCTCTTGCAATATACTGCCTAAACTATTAAATATGGAACAATATCATGTTGCAAAGGATATAATATATATAAAATGCAACGTCTCTCATATGATATGTTCTATATAATTCGATATAAGCCTAGATAATGGGAGATAAGGTGAGATAATGGGAGATAGATATAAATAATGAGAGATAAGGAGAAATAATGGGAGATAAGCAGAAATAAGTCTAAGTAATTAGAGTTATGGTGAGATAATGGGAGATAAGGAGAAATAATGGGAGATAAAGAAAAATATTGCGAGATAAGTCGAGATCAGCCTAGATAATGGGAGATAAGGTGAGATAATGGGAGATAAGAATAAATAATGGGAGATACGCAGAAATAAGTCTAAGTAATGGGAGTTATGGTGTGATAATGGGAGATACGGAGAAATAATGAGAGATAAGGAGAAATATTGCGAGATAAGTCGAGATAAGCCTAGATAATGGGAGATAAAGTGATATAATGGGAGATATGGAGAAATAATGGGAGATAAAGAAAAATATTGCGAGATAAGTCGAGATAAGCCGGGATAATGGGAGATTAGGTGAGATAATGGGAGATAGGTATAAATAATGGGAGATAAGGAGAAATAATGGGAGATAAGCAGAGATAAGTCTAGCTAATGGGAGTTATGGTGAGATAATGGAAGATGAGGAGAAATAATGGGAGATGAGCAGAGATAAGCTTAGATAATGGAAATTATGTAGAGATAATGCGAGATAAAGAGAAATAATGGGACATAAGGGGAAATAATGGCAGATATTTTTTTTTACGTTAGGTAACATAAGGAATAAGCAGTGACGATAGTAGTGAATCAAGCCCACGCGAGCGGAGCCGCGGGCACGGCTAGTATATATATATATATATATATATATATATATATATATACATATATATATATATATATATATATACATATATATACATACATACATATATATATATATATATATATATATATATATATATATATATATATATACATATATATATATATATATATATATATATATATATATATATATATATATATATATATATATATATATATATATATATATATATATATATATATATATATATATATATATATATATATTATATGTGACGTTGAACAACATAATCATATTTTTATTGTCTATTTGACCAGTTACTGAAAAATAAGTTACTTGGCCAAACAATTCGTTGAATAAGCTTCTTATATACCTCTACCCTATATAGATATCTTATTTTTTGCATTATTACTTCCACAAATTAAATTAAAAAAGTTCAATAAAACTCTTAAATCACAAATTGTTTACTGACCGTCCACGTGCGGTAAGTAATTATATTAAGTAAACATAAAAAGCATTCGAAATTTTAACTTACACTTTTTTAAAAACGAAAGATTTTGTACTTTATATTAAACTTTATAATTTCATATCAAACCACCTCAGCAAATTGTTAATTTGTAAAAAAAAAGAATATCTTACGACACTAAAATTATTAATTGTTTGTTATTTAGTTTTAGCTTTCAAGATTATATGTTATTCCTAACGATATTTTTTATTGTTTACCTCCTCTCCTCAATGAAGAATAACTGAGACGTTGGTGGGGATAAATTATTATCCGTCACCAAAACATGTACTTTTAGGGTATGTTTTGGTACCAAAAATATTTTTTCAGTAATTCTACTACGAGCGATATTTCTACAATAACTACTACTAGCGCCTAAGCTGCTTGCCTTAAAAACATCATTCGGCTTTATCAAGTGGTCACCCATCTAAGTACTGCCAATGTAGTTACAAACTTTCTAATTTAACGATATTTCTGCTTTGCAGTTTACATTTTCATAGCAGTTCATATTACTATTTCCAAAAATTTCTGTATTTACAAAATATTAATTGTAAGACTTTTCTTCGTGTTGGTATGCGTATCGTAAATCGATTTTTTTTTGTAAAATGGTGCTATGAAGTTTGATTTTGGGGGTGACTTTTATAATAAAATATTGTATTTATATAATTTTCGAAATATTTATCTATGAATAGAATGGATTTATTGGCTGGTATTATTTTCAGTTTTTACTAAGTGATTTTTCCTTGGGTGGCACCCTCAGATTTGGTGTAATAGCTAACTTCACAACAAATAGGTAAGCTGAAATGAATCAATTTCCTAGCTACAAAGATTACCAGAGTGTAATAACGGCGATTTTTTACTTCTGGTGTTATGTGACGAGTTTTACCGAAGTTATGAGTTTGAAAGAAAGTAGAAAATATACAGGATCCTGGATATAGCGGTTAATAAAGCGGTGAAAATCTTGCATATTTAGTCTAGGACCGGGCTTTTAATACTTTTTCAAGGTGACTTTTTAAAATAACTTTTGTAGGATACTTTAAATGATATAACATATCGTGTTATAGACTTGTGCAAGCTGATGTAGCGTTTATTTTTTATTATTCTTTTACATTAAGCTACAGGGTTATTATCATTATATCAGAAAAGTCTGGTAATAACACAAACACCTCAATTTCATTAGATTTTCAGATAAATATTCCTACTCAAAAAGCCTGTTTGAGTAGCTTTTTAAAAGTTTCCTTACATTAATAATAGTATGTAAGAGGGTGTAATATTTGCTTGTCGTAGTCCACTATAAACTCGGAACTGTTTGGATATAAATATTTCTATTTCTGCTCGATTTTCAGTGGTACTATAGGATATACCCTCGTAAACGTTGGAACCTTCAACGATTTTCAACAGGCAGATCAGCTACAGAGCGGGATTAATTTTCGATAGAGAGAGCCCAACGTTAGATGTTTTACCTAATTCTTTGCATCTGTTTTTTTAAGACACTCCTAGACTTCCTAGCAACATATAAGAGGTCCATGATTTGTCTGATGTATGCATCCTCTGATTTAGCTTGCTTGATGGCTAGTAGAGAGCTATAAGAGTCTGAAGCGATTAAAAATTTGGAATATGGAATGAGTTTAGCACACGTGCTACAGGGAAATTCCTAAAGCGCCCCAAGAGCAGCATGTGTGCGGAAAAAGCGATTGAATCGCTGTAAATTGTACTCTGTGGAAAACACAGCCCTGGGCAAATTATTCAAAAGGGATGATGTTCTCCATATAAAAGACTGTTTGAAAAGCGTTGTACGCGGAGTAACAAGCTGAACCTCATACGGATGTGAAGTATTAGCGCGACGTGTATTTTTAACATGCACCGCTCTGAGAGGAATTAAGCGGGCTACATCCTTCGAACACTTTCCATGAAAATACTTGTAGAACAGACTCAAGTCGCCAACCGTTCTTCGACGTTTCA
The DNA here is from genome assembly GCA_019049505.1 of Pachyrhynchus sulphureomaculatus. NCBI lineage: Eukaryota > Metazoa > Arthropoda > Insecta > Coleoptera > Curculionidae > Pachyrhynchus > Pachyrhynchus sulphureomaculatus. The sequence continues at coordinate 60,456,496 of CM032447.1, forward strand.
CCGAATCAAGGCCGCCAGACAGTTCCGGGTCTCCAATCAGACGATCAACTCTTCTCTGAACAGAATCCAACAAATGCAGTGTGTGTTTGGAAGCGGAGCTCCAGACATGGGAGCAGTATGCCATAGTTGGTCGAATTTGAGCTTTGTAAAGAATTAACAGTTGTTGTGCAGTGTAGAGCTTTCTGTCCGAAATAGTATTCCCAACTTTTGAGAATCTCTCCTTGCTATGCCTGCAACATGTTCATGCCAGGACATATTTGCTCCCAAATTAACGCCCAACAAATTGACTGACGATGCTAGGGGAATGGAGTGCACCGACATGACTATGTCGGGTTCAGCAACGTTAACTTTTTTAGAAAAAAACTACCGTCTGAGTTTTTGTAGCGTTAAATTCCACATGGTTACTGTCTCCCTAAGATAGAATTTCTTCCAGGTCTTTGTTACGACTTCCTGCTGTCTGCGGATATTCGCCTGAGCAGCCGATGTCCGAGCTTTCAAAGTGAATGAAGAGATAAGCGTACTATCATCTGCAAAGCTATAGATTGGATTCCCGGTCTTTTCCAGCAGATCGTTAATGTAAATGAGAAAGAGAGTAGGAGACAGTATGAAGCCTTGGGGCACACCGGCGTTGATAGTGAAGGTGTTCTAAAGAAATCCGTCGACCGCCACTCGCAAAGAACGCTCTCTAAGGAAACATGAGAGCCACAAACAGAACTTTTCAGACATACCATAAGAGCATAGCTTAGCCAACAGTTCGTCGTGCCAAACACGGTCGAATGCCTTGGATATGTTAAGAGCAACCGCTCGAGATTCTCCAAAGTGTTCCAAACAAGTGTTACATAAGTAAGAAGATCTCTTGTTGATCTATGTTTACGAAAGCCATATTGGTGATCGCTAATAAAGTTGAATCCTTCAAAATATTTTAGAAGATGCTGATTGATAACCTTTTCAATGACCTTCGATATTATTGAAAGCAGTGCGACTGGTCGGTAGTTATTTGGCAAGGTCTTCTTGCCTTTCTAGGTATCGGCTGAACTGTGGCACACTTCCAGCAGGAAGGAAATATTCCCTTTCTGTAGGATAGGTTGAAAAGTCTACAAAAAACTGGTGTTAGTTCCCTCGCACAGTTTTTGAGAACTATGGCAGGTATTCCGTCAGCGCCAGAAGTCTTTTTGGTGTCTAGCTTCATTAAAATACGCTTTATGATACGCTGTCTGAAGACAACATCGGGCATCCTTGACTGCAATATTGGAATAGTAGATGGTGTTTTTCCTTGGAAATCGACAGTAGAATGTGAAGCAAAGAGTTCAGCCAACAAGTTCGCTTTCTCAACAGGTGTCGTTGCAATAGAATTATCTGGCCGTGTGAGTGGTGTTATGGTGGATTTGGTGAAATTTTGACTAACTGCCTTAGCGACTGACCAAAAGGACCTGTTGGGACCAACGAGAAGTTTGTTTCTAATTCGTTGATTGTGTGCATCTCATGGGTTCCTTTATGGCTAAAAGTTCAGCAGAAAAGATGGACGAGTATGAAGGTAATTTAAAAGTTTTTTGATAGTTATGAATCACAAAGGCAACACCAACACCTGTTAGGGATTTGGAACCGTCGGTGTAAATCACTTCATAGTCAGCTTATTGATTTTTCAATTTGTCATGGAAAATGGAGCAGAGTAATTTGTTTGGAGTAACTTCTTTATTTAGAGTATTCATCGAGAAATCAAACGGAAGATCAATAGATTGCCAAGGGGAAAGGTGGTGAAGAGGGTGTATTCAAAACGAAGGAGTTTGAAGATGTCAAGTGTTAATAGACCTTTCATTCTGTCGGGAATAGATTTGACGGAAGAATCATGAAGCGAGAAAGGTGTAGAACGGTTAAGTTGAAGGAAGATTTAAGGTGAGGTCGGTATAGCGAGTGAGCATACCGCTTTCCCCTTATCTCAAAAAGTACTGATCAAAAAATGTTGAAAAAAGTCTGGAATATTTCCACAGAGTGTAGATTGAACGAAAAGTATCACTAAGGCATCACCATTAATAATTTATTTGGTATAGAAAAAAAAACAAAAATTTCAAGGTAATCAGTTTTGAGTAAAGATCGGAAAAAAACTTTGTTGGAAACTCATTTCGGGTGTGTTTTGTGAAGTCATTGATCATTTTTATTCCTCCGTAACAAAACTATTATTTTAAAAGCAATCAAAGTACGAAGCACTAATTGCGCAAGTTCGACTTGTACTTGATCGGTTATTTATAATTATTTTCAATTATCACGTCATTTACTTATTGGAAAATTATTAATAAAGAATTTCGGGGCACGTTATAAAAAACATTTAGCTGGTTTTTTATTATTTCGTTTCTTTCTTACCTATTCTGGATTTCCCAGTAAAAAAGACCCTTTTTATTTACAGAAAGTGGGCTGACGCAGTACCGCATTCTCTCCAAGTACCTCTGTAGAGTCGATAAGGTAAAACCATTTGAAAAGGTATAGGTACAACGTTTTTTTAGTTCTCTTCCGGCTACATTTTCTCTCTATCAAGAGGTTTTCAGTATTCTTTGCTACCAACTATCTGATCTTTCGAATATTCTACTGCTTTTCCGATTTCTCGGCCAGCCTGTTAGGAATCTTATTACCAGGACTTTAGTCCACCATCCTAAGCAGAAGAGTTTTTTAATCGAGAGTGAAGAAAGAATTTTTTAAGGCTAGTAATATTTTATAACACTGAAAACCGTTTTTTATGACATGAACAGTAGTTTAATTGTATATATTTTTAGTGTTCCGTACTTATAAGATCACTTCGGTATCTGTCTGTCCACCTCTGTCCGATTGTCACACCCGGTTTTCTCGGAAACTATTTGACATAGAAAGTTGAAATTTGTTCTAATATAGCCGTTTAGCCGTCAGATTTGAAAATTAAATTTTTACTGTTTTTGGTTTGGTTTGGGGGGGATAAATCGGAAATGAAAAGAAAAAATTTTACCGGGTCCTCGAATAGGGTGTCAAAGGAAAACTTGTAAAAATATATATATTGTAATACTTGCGCACACTTTTCTTTGTGTTATTTTCAAAAAATTTGCGAAAAATCGCTGTCCCCCCTCATTTCCAAAAATTCCGATCAAAAAATTTTGAAAAAATTCTAGAATATTCTCTACAAGGTGCAGACTGAACGAAAATTATCACGAGTGCATTATCTGTAATACTCGTGCCGCTCCTTCCGCACTCGTGCCGCTCCTGGAGCGCTTTAGAGACTTCCCTGCAGCACATGTGCTAGACCCATAAAAAAAAAATAATAATAATAATTTATCTGGTATATAAAAAAAACAAAAATTTGAAGGTCATGTTTTCAGTTAGAGATCGAAAAAAAAAAAATTTGTTGAAAACTCATTTGGGTTGTATTTTGTAAAGTCATTGATCCTCCATAACAAAAATTTTTGTTTCAAAATCAATTAACGTACGGAAGACTAATTGCGCGAGTTGGACTTGTACTTGAACGGCTATTTAATTCTATCACAGTTTCATATTTTTTTTTTTCGTACTATACGAGTTTACCAGTTTGATACGTAAGTACGTAGAAATAAACGTATGTTCTATTTTATCTTATTTTTTTTTGTTTTATTCTCTGGTATAATGACAACTCAATTCTGTTTATTTTATCAAGGTCCTTAGGACCTAACATTTTCTATTTCTACGCAAGGCCAACACAGTTGCTGAGTTGCTGACTAAACGTAGGTGGTGCCCAAAATATTAAATAAGGCATATTTAACAGCATCTCTACAGCTAGAACCCAGTCTCTACGACATAAAAACAACCGTTAAGCACCGGTTAGTTTCGGTGAGAAGAAGCTGCCATACTGGACCAAATCAAGAAACTAGGGATGGTGCTTTATAGATAAGTAGGTTTATGTGAATTACCCACGTAATCTCAAACGATCGATACGAAAACAACTACCCCATGAAATTAAAATATTTTCGTCACGACAAAACTTCAAGCTAAAAATGAAAGTTTATGTTATTCTTAAGGGACACTTAGTGCAAACTAAAGTATAAATTACCGATAGTTGAAATTTAACCATACTTAAATAATGACTTTCTAAGCGAGGCACGTGGCGAATTACTAAGATAATTCTTATGGTGTCTAGGAAATCCTAAGTAAATTATTCTGCACCGGTTTCCCCTTGAGTTTTCTAACTTCTAAAACCATTATTTTGATTGTTTTTGAATTGGCTAGAGACAAATAAAAAAGGGGTTCTTATCCTTAAGAAATATCATGTTATAAACTTTATAAAATATCAGGAATAAGAGAAAAAATTATTGAATATCAGAGCAGGATTTTTTAGAAAGAATATTTATACTTTCATAATAAAAGTTTAGGGAATATCAAGTTTTCGAAAGTCATTTTCATCATCGTCATCATCAACCAGCACTTTGCGTCCACTGCTGGACGTAGGCCTCCCCTAAAAAATTCCACCTCTCTCTAGCCTGCACAATCTGCAACCAGTTGTTCCCAGCCCTTTTAATATCATCTGACCAACGTGTCGGTGGTCATATTACTATCCATTTGATCCATAATACTATCTATTTTGTGTCGAATGCCTTGTGGAAATCCACAGAAGCAAGTATTAGTGGTCTGTTGTATTCTACGGATTTCTCAATTAAAAATTTTACGGTAGATAAGTGGTCGTTTGTTCCGAAGCCCGAACGAAATCTAGCCTGTTCCTTCGGTTGGTAGAAATCCGGTTTATTATCCAGGTGATAATTATGTTAAATAATTTATATAAATGATGCAGAAGGCTGATTGGTCGGTAATTTTCAAGGTCTATCTTGTCAGTCACTTTACACTCCGTAATTTCAAGAGAGTAATAATAAAAGTTTAGGAAATAACAAGTTTTCCGAAAATCACTTTCATTATCGTCATCATCATCAACCAGCCCTCTGCGTCCACTGGTCGACATAGGCCATATATATATATATATATATATATATATATATATATATATATATATATATATATATATATATGTATATATATACACTCCTGGACAAAATTAACGCAACAATATATTGAATCATACAATTCTTTATAATGAATTAATTTTAATAATTTTTTTTTGAACATTGGTTACACTAAAAGTTAGAAAAAACTTATTCGGATACTTTAAAAGTGAATTAGCTACCAAAGATTCGAATTAAAATTATTCTTAAGACCTAATAACAAAATCGTTGAAATTATGTAATAACGAAAAAAATAAACTGGGACACTAGTAGCAAAATTAATGGTGTAACTGGGACACTAGTAGCGTGTGTTGCCTCTTCTACTTCGGATGACAGCGTTTAAGCGCCTAGGCATGCCTCTAATTAAATTTTGGATACAATCTTGAGGAATTTGCTCCCATTCTGTGATAACTGCATTTTCAAGTCCCCTCAGGTATCTAGGTGCAGGTATATGACTTTTCACATTTTTCTTAAGTGATCCCATACATGTTCTATCGGATTCAGATCCGGGCTTTTTGGTGGCCATTGCATAATCGGTATATCAACTTGATTAAGATAATCGAGTACCTCCCTAGCCACGTGAGGTTGAGCGTTGTCTTGCATAAACAGGAAATTGGGCCCCACAAAATGACCGAAAGGCATCACATGTTCTATTAAAATATTTTCAAGATAGTAGTCAGCATTCATGGATCTCGTACGGACAGGAACTATCTCTGTGCGAGCATCAAAGCAGATGCCAAACCAGAACATAACAGATCCACCACCAAATGGAATCCTCGCAGAGATATTGCAAGGAGCAAACCCCTCTCCTGGTCTTCGCCATACTCGCTCACGACCATCTAGATGTTTTAGACTAACCCTAGTTTCATCTGTGAAGAAAACTTGTTTCCAATCATCCACAGACAAGTTTTTGTGATTTCGAGCAAAACGTAACCTTGCAACTCTGTTCTCTCTAGTAAGCAAGGGCGCAGTGGCTGGTCTCCTACTGTTTAATCCAGCTTCATTTAACCGTCTTCTAACTGTTTTAGAAGAAATTGTGACATTGCGAATAGCTTCAAGTTCGCTTCTTATTATAGAACTAGTGACAGTCCTGTTTCTTAAAGCATATTGTCTTATAAAACGTTCATCTAGGTCGCTAGTGCATCGTTTTCGCCCTTGCCCTAGCCTTCTAGAATAAGTTTCTACTTCATTCAAGCGTCTTACCATACGACTTATTGTGGGACGATGTTTGCCTAACAAATTGGCAACATAACTCTGACAATATCCCTCGTCCAATAAAACTGAGGCTCGCACTACCTCGTGTTCAGTTAAATTCCTTGTTCGATTCATTTTTCTAATTTTTCGGGGTCAAAAATAAAACATTCTACCACAAAAACGTATTACTTTGAATAAGGGAACAATTTATAAGCATACTTTTAAAGAAAATCTATCGCATTATTACAGAAAATTGTTTATCTTCTAAAAATTCTTTAAAACTGTAAATCTAAACGAATTGTTTTGATTTCTGTCATGAACAACAAAACAAAATATGCATAGCCTGCTATTCAAATATTCAATAAACTTTAAAATTTACATAAGAAAAAGATAAATTAATTTTCAGATTGTTGCGTTAATTTTGTCCAGGAGTTTATATATATGTGTATATATATATATATATATATATATATATATATATATATATATATTTATATATATATATATATATATATATATATATATATATATATATATATATATATATATATATATATATATATATATATATATATATATATATATATATATATATATATATATATATATATATATATATATATATATATATATATATATATATATATATATATATATGTATATATATATATATATATATATATATATATATATATATATATATATATATATATATATATATATGTATATATATGTATATATATATATATATATATATATATATATATATATATATATATATATATATATATAAATATATTTTATATATATAAATATATTTATATATATATATATATATATATATATATATATATATATATATATATATATACTGAGAATGCCTTCCTTGGTCTAGAAAAAAAGAAGACTGAACCAGTTTTTTTGCGAGCTGCTTTTTATATCAGATGGTATCTCAGCCATATAGAATATATTTTCAGATCCAAAAAATATTTTCTAATAAAACATAAATCAGTCCCTATCAGGGCTCCATTGATCTCTTGATTACATCGACATTATCGCTCCTGATGAAGCTAACATGGTTAGCGAAACGCGCGTCGAGTGCAAAAATAAAGTATTTGGTGTAGTGATGATATACACTGAGTAGTAACAGTAAGAATGTAGAAACTAACTGGCTAAGGTCATAAAAGATTACCCATAAATGGATGAATTCGAAAAAAGTTTAATCGCTCAACTGAGAAGGTATTGGTTTCACAATAAATGTTCAATATGGTCGCCATCTTCGTTAATGCATACATTAATACGTTGCAGCATTCTGATTTAAGTCTTTAAGTCTGAGGAACGAGGTGGCCTGAATAGCAGCATCTTCACCTATCTTTGGCAATCTAAACGGCCCGATCAAATAGTTCCCGACAAATTTCATCCAGACATTAATACTGAATTCGCGTTGAAACTGTCTTTGTTGCACAGCATGTGGGTTTTCTTCAGCGTAAACATGATTATTATGCATATTTGTTATACCACTTCGAGTAAAGCGTGCTTCGTCTGTAAACAGGATTTTAGTGTGAAAAGCCGGAACAGTCGCTATGGGTGCTAGAATAATTTGTGAAAAATGCAAACGGGTTCCAAGATTTGGAGGTAAGAGTTTCTGGACGGACTGTATATGAAAGGGATGAATAGTTTGTTGTCTAATTATCCGGTTAGTTGTAATTTTCGATTTTCCTGTTTGATGTTCCATTAAACAAATGCTGATTTTAGTATTATCGTGTAAAATTTCAAGGATTTCCTCTTCAACATCGGGAGCTCTAGCTTGTGAAGGCCGCCTAGCATTATTTCTGATCGGCTTAAATTGTCCAATTTCTCGAAGTCGCTTCTCAATATTGGTAAAATCTGATGGTTAGAAGTTAGACGATGTGGAAATCTTTCGTGATTTACGCGAGCACTTTAGCGACCGTTGCCGTTACAAAACCAAACCCTAAAATCATATTAGTTTGTCCACCAAAAGTGTACTTCATAATAATCTAGATTTAAAACATTGTTGAGCTTGAGAAGGGATTAATTCTCGTTAATATTCGTAAAACTTGTTTGATATCTGTCAAAAATTACTTTCTGTCAGTATTACTACAAGCTAATTAAGTCATAGAACATATGATATCTTATATCACTGCGAGACTGATTTTTGAGCGTTGCCAAATAACTATACAATGTGAAGAAACGTCTGAAGGAACGCATTTGCGAATTTGACAATGGATGGACAAATGGAAACAAACATCCCACTATCTCATAAACTGTTGCTCGGAGCAACATTTACCAAGAGAGCTTTTTTATACAGGGAAGGCGTAAAATACGAACATTTAATTAAAAATGTCATACAGAGTGTTATAAAAAAGTTATGACAATTTTAAAGTATATACAGTGCAATAAGTGGCGCTTCCTATAATTTACAACAAAACTGTTAGCTGATTTCAATTTCTCATCGCAGAAAACTCCTTAGCACCGAATCTTACATCACGTCATATTTTTATTCCAGAAATCCACAGTAACTGTATGTACACGGAATATTGGGACACCCTGTATTTTAGCTTCTGGCTAGATAAATTATGCCTGATAAGTTGCTACATCTGATCTCGTCGAGTCCCATTAATATCCAAAGGCCTTTAATGTCCTAGAACCTTTATACTATTAGTTTATAGTCTCAGCTCTCGTAGCAATAATGAAGCATCGCCTTTATTCTAATAAAATTAGAAACCCGTATTAGACAATGCACTTTGAAATTCAATAATTAGAACTCAAAGAAGGTTTCTAATGCATCTCCCCACTATCGCGTTGCATAACACTAAAGCGATTTTAAACGGGGTTAGATTGCACTTGCAACATGACACAAAACTCGATGCTTCGAACGTCGCTATTGTAAATATTTACTAAAAGCCTTGCTTTACCAACGCTATTAATTACATTACATGATATAGGAATTTTGACCAGGCATTTGCGATGCGCAAAGTGTTTGTTTTTCGTCTGTCAGATTTAATTGAATTGCATAGTAAATGACTAAACAAGCACTTTAAATTTACACATTATTGGATAAATGTTTTTCTTAGTGTGATCAAATAACATTTCAAAACAATGTTATCTTACAAACATTAATAAATTCATTTTAGTTTGATGTGGATGAACGATGTGAAATCTGTTATTTAAACTTGATGTGGTGATCAATAATAATAAAGCAAGATGTGGATGGCTGGGGCGAGCTTATCTTTTCTTTGAAACAGAAGGATATCTAATTGCTATCCAAGTTTAGGTTATTGGAACAAAATATTATTTAAAATACATCACTAAAACAAATACAGAAGATGACCTATGTAGACCGTGCCGGCAACAATTCGAAACTATAGAGCATATCACAGTAACTTGTCACATGTTAGCTGCAACGGAGTACCTAGCGTGACCCAACCGTGCAGCAAAAATCGTATATCAAAGTTTGGCACAACGACATGGCTTAATTAGAGATCTCCATATTACCAATAAATCCCTTGGTGAACGAGAAATATAAATTATACTGGGATCGAATAGTGTTAACAGACCGAACAATTATCTGCAATTGGCCGGATATTGGTCTTATTGATAAGTCAGCAAGGAAGACTTACCTTATCGACATTGGAATCCCTAACAATCACAATATTCAAAAATGCTGTGCTGAAAAAGACGATAAATACCAAAAAGTTGCAGAAGAAATTAAACAATTATGTGATCAAGAACATATCTGATTGGTCCCATTAATTATTCCAGCAACCGGTGTGCGTCCCACAACCCTACCAACTAACTTAAAAAGACTTGACGTAGAAGAAAAACTCTTTTTTAAATTCATCGACATAAATGCAATAGCGCTAAGTATCTTGAGTTATTCCGATACTTATAACTGAAGCTACCAAAGTAGAGAAACTTAATAATAATAATAATAAAACCAAAAACAATGAAAAAGAGTCTTACGCAACTTGGGCTCGACTGAGTACTATACTTACCAATGCAGAAGTCCATCTTGTTGGACACGTGTTCTGTCGTAAGAAGGGTTGGTTCTTAGTGCTAATTAAATGTTTTTAACATTATCAACAAGCAAACAATCTTATCTCTGCACCGACGTGTTTACGCCAGGATTACCTGAAAAGTTTAATAATTATAATAATAATAATAATAAGCTCTTAACTGTATAATAAGATCACTTTGAATCGAATAACTGTTATGTATGTTATAAAGTTCTTTACATATCTTCAGATCGTCGGCAACTAGAGAAACAGAGGTACTACCCTGAGAAACTCCGCTAGTTGATTTAAATTTAATATATTTATGAGCCCGGGTTTCAACGTACTGTAAGCAATCCCTCAAATATAATTCAAAAAATATAAATATTAACAGACTCTCAGTAAACCCTGTCTGAGGCAATTCTTGTAACAAAATGGAATGATTTGCCTTTGAAAAGTATTTGTAAACAATAGCTATCTATTTACGAATGTCTAAGATTTGCTTAATGTAATAGATAAGACAGGTTAACTTATTAAAGAAAAACGTGCTGTTTAGGAGAGATTAGCTATTTAATTTGATTAAATAAGCAATCACACCTTTGCAAGTGGAAGCAATATAGATACAAGCCTATAATTCGAGATATATATTACTAAGAATCTGTTTTTATATTCCAAGTCAAGGTTAAATGTTTGGTGGATCAGATTCCTAACTTGCCTAAGTCCCTAAAAATTTGATTGTTACCACTGAAAATTTTTTCAGTAAATATCAACACTATTATCCTATTAAAAATCAGTAAATGAATTATATTGTACATAGACAGGATTCTGTGTAGCTAGAAACTATTTACAATCAACGCGTGTGGTTAATATGAACGAAACATTTTTTATCAGTAAAAATTCAGAGTTTGTGCTTCAAAATGAGAATACAAGTAAAATATATTATTACTAATACCTTTTTAACGGAATGCTTAAATGATTTTGGCTTATTTTAATCCTATATTTTCTATTTTTTTGCCTGATACAATTTTTAAGTGACTTCTCATCATCATCATTAGCTTATTCTATCCATAGTCGGATGAAGCTTCTCAAAGTTGTCTTCAATGAACTCTCTTGTTTGCTTTTTGTATCTAATCATGTCTAGCCAATCTTTTTATGTCGTCCGTCCATCTTGTCTGTGGTCTATCTCTGCATCTTTTATGTTCTCTAAGACTCCATTCAAAAATCGGCGTGTCCATCTGTATCATTCATTCTTGCGATATGCCCCACCTAATTCCACGTCAATATACATATTCGTTGTATTATATCTGTCACTCTAATATTTAGCTATCTCCTCTCCATTGCTCTTTGGGTTATCTGGAGTTTATTTATTATACTTTTAAACTTCTGAACGCAGCCCAAGCTAACGAGACTCTTCTATCCAAGTCAGCCTTTAAATTATCTTTTGATATTTCGATTTTTAAATATATGAATGTTTGTACCTTTCCTATTCTTTCACCTTCTATTAATAGTTTCTGGCTGTTATATTTACTTTCGTTGTTCAAATATTTGATTTTGGTGAAGTTTGTTTTTAGACCTATTTCTTGAGACTTATTATTTAATTTAATCAGCATTTCCTGTAATTCTTCTTTTGTGTTGGCGATTAGAGTAACTTCATCTGCGAACCTTAAGTGATTTATTCATACCTAAGTTGAGAATGTGGAATCTTTGGCACAATGACACTACTCAGTATATATCACCACTATTCCAATTCTCTGTTGTTTCTGACTGTTTTATGTTTTCGCGTCTCTAATAAAAGTCTTATTTTGTAGTGAGAAAGTGGAATTAAAATATAGAGCTGTGAATCATTTTGTTCGTAAAAATTTGCAGTTTTCGTGCAATATGCGTTCAGTGCAGAATTTTCACTGGTGTGCTCTCAATTAGCTAAAAACTAATTATTTTGTTCATAAAAGATTTCAGTAAAGATAAAAAAAAAACTCTATATTAACAATAGAATTGACTGCTGATGATAAGCGTGAAGTTTAAGTGTGACTTTGTTACCTGCAGTTATCTGAAAGTTAACTATTAATAAATAACCGGCAAAACCAAACTTGAATACTATCGATGTTCAAAATGGGAGAACTCTGTGTAAAATGTAAATTTAAACTAAAAACTGTATTCCTGACATGTAGTGGATTGTGTGGACAAACACTACATCCAAATTGTGCAAAAGTTCCCGAAGAAGATTGCAGAGTAATTCAAAAATCAGCCAATATAAAATGGTACTGTGATGGTTGCCTGCCATATGTACAATTCAATTTGGCAGCAAATCACGAATTGCATCAAGTAAAACAGATGATGGTAGAAAAAAATGAGTGTCTTGGAGAATATCGCTCGTAACAAGGTAGCAAATGGACCTGAAAAAAGTTATGCAAGTATAGCTGCTGGTGAAGTAGTAGTAATCAAGCCTAAAACGATTCAAGATAGCAAAACAACTAAAGAAGTTATTAAAAAGTCACTTGATCCTACAAAATTGGAAGTAGGTATTACCGAGATAAAGAAATTGAAACAGGGAGGAGTAATGATTAAATGTTAAAGTAGACATGAAATAGAAAAAAATGCGAAATGTTGCTGAAAAGAAGCTAAAAAGGAATTATGATATCAAATCACCTGAGCATAAAAGGCCAAAGGTAAAAATTGTAGGGATCGAAGAAAATTATGATAAAGATACTTTGGGAGAGGTTATTAGAAAGCAGAATACATATCTAAAGGAATGTCATCTGGATATAAAGATAATAAAGAAGATGAAACCCCGATATATGGCCATAATCGAGTGTAACTCGGAAAGCTTTCAATTACTCATAAAAAATGGTAAATTGAGCATTGGATGGTCAATATGTAGGATCTATGAATATGTATCAGTGTTCAGATGTTTTAAGTGCGGAAATTTTGATCATAGGGCCAGTGAATGCCAAGCTGAGGAAAGATGTCTGCGTTGTTCCCAAGTAAGTCATAAAACTGATGAATGTGATAATACCTTCTATAAATGCTATAACTGTTTATTTGCAAATGAAAAACTAAAATTGAATCTGAATGCTGACCATAATATTTTCGATGTGAACTGTCCTGCTTACTTAAAAAAAGTGGAGGCTAAAAAGAGAAATATCCAAATGACACCTACAAATACTGATGATGATAGTAAATAGCAATTAAAAAAGGTAAATTATTTCTCTCACAACGGGCATCTCAGAATTATGCATCAAAATATTGATTCCATTCGTAACAAAACAGATATTTGCGAGGTAGAACTAAGAAATGAACGTGTTGATATTTTGTGTTTAACTGAGCATTACCTTACTGATAATGAATATCCAATAATAAATATAAATGGTTATACATTGTGCAGTATCTTTTGTAGAAACGAGACGTCTTGCGGAGGTAGTGTAATATTTTGTAAAAAAAACGATTTCGTTTCTTATGTGCTAAATATGACAAAATTTATTGACTTGTCAGTTGAAGGTGTAATTGAACTATGTGGAGTAAAAATAACTGGACAGGAAATTAGTTTAATTGTTGTGTCGGTGTACAGACCTCCAAAAGGAGATTATAAGATTTTTCTAAGAAAGCTCTAAGAGGTACTTAATATAGCTTGCTCCAACAATAAAACTGAATTTATAATAAGTGGAGATCTAAACATTGATAACTTGTCTAATACAGCCTCAAAGATAGATCTAATAGATCTGTTCTCATCATATAATATTAGAAATTTAATCAATTCGCCCACGAGAATTTCTAGAACGTCAAAAACCGGTATTGATTACATAAGCACAAACAGTGCTGATAACAACTTGACTGGCATGGTATTGTTTAATTGCTTATCAGATCAGTCCGCCCAAACTGTGACATTGGGCATTACAGTGCCAGAAGCAATAGTATAACTTATCAAAGGTCGTATAATGAAAGAACTTATGAGACGTTTGGGAAGTATCTTGGGCAGGAAACGTGGTATGAGGTTTTTGAATCTGCTGAGGTAAATGAAGCATTTTCCTGTTTCATACAATCTTTAAAGTATTATATTTCTTTGGCATTTCCAGTAAAAAGAAATTGTTCATGTAAAAGTTAGTCACAAAAAAAAAACCTTGGATTACAAGAGGAATTTGTACATAATCACAAAATCTGAAATGTTGGTATAAATTATTAATAGACAGTAATCATAATACAGTTATCTTAAGCTATTATAAAAGTTACAAGAAAATATATCGAAAATTTATTTCTGAAGCAAAAAGACTGTATAACATTAAAACATATTTTGAATCAGATAATAAATCTAAGATAACGTGGAAAATTATTAATGACAATATACGAAACAAAAAAAGAAAAAAACAATAGAATTACCAAAATTGTTAGTAATGATGTAGTTGCTGAGAATCCTTCTGAAACAGCAAATTGCTTTAATGCATATTTTATAAATATTGCTAAAAAAAACTGAACGAGACATCACCTAATGTTAAACCCAGCTGTTCACTGCCCTACTGTCAGGAGCTTCATACCGTGTTCCTGACACCAATAAATCAGCAGGATGTGGTGGATGTGATAAATAACCTAAAAAATTCTAATTCCGTTGGAGTTGATGAAGTTCATACTAAAATGCTAAAAACTTGTGTTCATCTTATAGCAGGTCCATTAACATTTTTGATAAATATGATACTGTCTGAGGGTGTGTTTCCTGAGGCGTTGAAAATTGCAAAAATTATTCCGGTATATAAAAAGAGTAAAAAAGATTATATTGAAAATTACCGGCCTATCGCGCTGCTCTCTATATTATCAAAAATTGTGGAAAGAATAATGGTTAATAAGATATTGGCATTTGTAATAAGGTACGGCATTTTGCATGGGGCACAAAATGGATTTCTCAAGGGCAAATCCACAATATCAGCAATTTACGAATTTATTAATAAAGTTTATACAAATCTAGATCTGAAAATGAAAACATTAGGCCTATTTATGGACTTAAGTAAGGCGTTTGACCTTGTAAATCACGATCTTCTGCTGGATAAATTGAATGCGTATGGATTGAGGGGAAAAATTAATGAACTACTTAGGAGTTACTTAACTGGGAGAACCCAACTCGTACATGTAAATACAGCAAAGTCGGACATATTACCGATAAATATAGGTGTGCCGCAGGGATCTGTCTTAGGACCTCTGTTGTTTTTGCTTTTTGTGAACGATCTGCCTAATATAGATGAGCAACATAGTCTCATCATGTTTGTCGACGATAATAGTTACGTTTGCTCTCACAAAAGTAAAGAAGAAGTGCTAGTGTGTGCACAAGATATTTTAAATAAATTTTTAAAATGGTTTAATGCAAATAAATTGTGTATAAATACACAAAAGACTGTATTCGTTGATTTTACTCCTCGAACTAAAGCAATATCTGAAAGTTATCTATTAAAAATTCAAGGGAAAAGTATCCAGCAAGTGGACGAAGTAACATTTTTAGAAATATATTTGGAAAATAGCTTAAGTTGGGAAAGCCATGTTGATGCTCTTTGCAGGACTTTATCATCGTCGTGTTTTGCCTTATATAAACTGAAAGATTTGACCAATAGAAATGTTTTGTTGTCTTATTACTATGCACATTTCTATTCAAGAATTAAGTATGGCATAATTTTTTGGGGTTGTTCTTCTTATAGCCTCAGGGTTTTTCGGCTACAAAATAGAGCTAGAAGAGCGATAGTTAACGCTCAGAGAAGTGCATCCTGTGGGCAGATTTTTAAGGACTTAAGGATCCTCACAGTACCTTGTATTTTCATGGTTGAAATTTTGTTATTTGTGAAGCAGAAACCACAAAATTTTGTTACTAACAATCATTATCACGATTATAATACAAGGTATGGCGATAACTATGCTATTCCAGTCCACTGTTTTTCCACAACGGAAAACAATCCCCGTTATATTGGCATTCACCTATTTAATAAATTGCCACCCCGTTTTCGAAATATTGATAATATAAAATTGTATAAAAGAACGTTAATTGACTGTTTTTTTTTAGAAAAATGTTACTATAGTATAAACGATTTTTTAACAGATAGAGGCTACTAATGTTAAGATGATAACTTTTGTTTGCTTCATTGCATTTATGTGAATTCATTTGTAATACTTTTTCTCACTCAATTAAAATAGTACCTGACTTGTCCTATGCTATTGTGTATGGTCTCTTGGATTAATAAAGTTTATTTATTATTTATTTATTTACTACACCAAACACAGAAGCGATGATGCTAACATGGTTAGCGAAACGCGCATCGAGTGCAAAAATAAAGTGTTTGGTGTAGTGGTGATATATACTGAGTAGTGATTTAATCGTATCTTCTAATACTTAGGTATATTTTAGCGAAATTGAAAGTAAATATGTACTTGCCCTTTTACACTTTAGAAAAATTGGCCATAGAATATATAAAATAAATGACGGTACATAATGGCGTAGCAAGAAAAGCAGTATATTCTATTACGCTAGATAAGAGAGAAATAATAGACACTTCGAATCTGAATAACCAATTACCAGATTTTATTGCATTAGCATGACCGGTAGAAATAATTCCTATGCGCAGTCGAAGATGCGTTGTCAGCCAGTGTGTCATAAAACTCATAATTCAGATACATATGCCACCTTACTTAAGCGGTGTTCAAGTGAAATACAGTTGTGTGTGGACTTTGCCATTTATTCTACAGATCAGCATTGTTTTTTTTAGTGTTCCGTACGGAACACTTATAAGATGACTTCGGTGTGTGTCTGTCTGTCTGTCACATCCGATTTTCTCCGAAACTATTTGTCATAGAAAGTTGAAATTTGGCAATAATATAGGAATTGATGGCCTCATCAAAGCCGTGTAGTATTGAAAGTCAAATTTTGACTTAAGGGTTTTGGGGGGTCAAATCGGAAGTGAAAAAAAAATTTTTTTAGTAGGTCATCGAGTGTGGTGTCAAACGAAAGCTTCTGAAAACACGAGTAAAAATATATATATCATGTAATACTTGCGCACACTTTTTCTTTGTATTATTTTTAAAAAATCGTGAAAAATCGCTGTCCTCCCACCTTATCTCGAAAAGTACTGATCAAAAAATTTTTAAAAATTCTGGAATAATCTCCAGGGGGTGTAGATTGAATGAAAATTATCACTAGTGCATTACCTTTAATAATTTATCTGGTACATAAAAAAACAAAAATTTCAAGATCATCAATTTTCAGTAAAGATTGCAAACAAACTTTGTTGAAAACTCATTTGGGGAGTGTTTTGTGAAGTCACTGATCATTTTATACCACCGTAACAACATTTTTTTATTTTAAAAGCAATTAACGTATGGAACACTAATTGTGCTAGTTCAACTTGCACTTGACCGGTTTTTTTCAGCTGGAAATACGTTTGAGTTCAGCCGATAACTTAACAAAGGCAAAAAACGACATAACTAAAAACCACCGATTTTTATTTTTTTTTTATTTTTATTTTTTTATGGGTCTAGCACACGTGCTGCAGGGAAGTTCCTAAAGCGCTCCAGGAGCGGCATGTGTGCGGAAAAAGCGATTCACGTTGTTCTTGAATCGCTGTAAGTTGTACTCGGTGGGGAAAACACAGCGCTGGGCAAATTATCCCAAAGGGATAATGTTCTAAATATAAAAGACTGCATGAAAAGCGTTGTAGCGGCGGAGTAACAAGCTGAACCTCATACGGATATGAGGCACCAGCGCGACGTCTATTTCTTACATCCACCGCTTTGGGAGGAATTAAGCGGGCTACATCCTTCGAGCACTTTCCATGAAAATACCCAGAACAGACTCAAGTCGCCAACCGTTCTTCGATGTTCCAGCGAATCAAGGCCGCTGGTCAGTTCCGGGTCTCCAATCAGACGAACAGCTCTTCTCTGAACCGAATCCAACAAATGCAGTGTATGTTTGGGAGCGGAGCCCCAAACATGGGAGCAATATTCCATAGTTGGTCGAATTTGAGCTTTGTAAAGAAGTAACAGTTGTTGTGGGGTGTAAAGCTTTCTGATTCGAAATAATATTCCCAACTTTTGAGAAGCCTTCCTTGCTATGCCTGCAACATGTTTATGCCAGGACATATTTGCTCCCAAACTAACGCCCAACAAATTGAGCGACGATGCTAGGGGGAATGGAGTGCCCCGATATAACTACGTCGGGTTCAGCAACAATAACTTTTTTAGAAAAAAAAAATTCCACTTGGTTACTGTCACCCCAAGATAGAATTTCTTACAGGTCTTTGTTAAGTTGAACGACCTACTGCTGTCTGCGGATATTCGCCTGAGCAGCCGATGTTCGAGCATTCAAAGTGAATGAAGAGACAAGCGTACTGTCATCTGCAAAACTGTAGATTGGACTCCCGGTCTTTTCCAGCAGATCGTTAATGTAAATGAGAAAGAGAGTAGGAGACAGTATGGAGCCTTGGGGCACACCGGCGTTGATTGTGAAGGTGTCAGAAAGAAATCCGTCTACCGCCACTCGCAAAGAACGCCCTCTGGCGAAACATGAGAGTTCAGCCAACAAGTTCGCTCTCTCAACAGGTGTGGTTGCAATGGAATTATTTGGCCGTGTGAGTGGTGATATGGTGAATTTGGTGAAATTTTGACTAACTGCCTTAGCGACTGCCCAAAAGGACCTGGAATTATTGGGACAAGCGAGATGTTTGTTTCTGATTCGTTGATTGTGTGCCTCCTTGGTTTCGTCGATAATTCCTGTGCATCTGTTCCGGGCACGAACAAAGGTGTTACGATTTATGGTGTTAGGATTTTCACGTCATTGTCGGTAGGCAATATGTTTAGAAGCAACAGCTTCTTTGCATTTTCGGTCAAACCAAGGCTTGCCGTTGGAGGGGCATTTCTTCGAAAAAGGGATGTAAGCTTCCATACCAGCCAAAATAACATCGGAGACCTCCCTGGCGCAGTCAGATGGGTTGTCGGATCGAAAACCAACACCCATCCAAGGGAAAGTTCGAAAATATCCATAAGATCTTCCCATTTAGCAGATTTGTAGTGCCAAATCTTGCGCGGCCTAGGCGCCTCTCTGTCACTGATTGACAGGATACTTGATGTCGAAAGCAGTTTATGGTCGGAAGAACCTAATGGCGGATTTACGGTGACCGTGTAAATCTCCGGATTGGTGGTTAAAAACAGATCAAGAAGACTGGCGAACTCTCCGTCTCGATCATTGATAATTCCAACTTAATACATTATAAAAAGTAAAATGCTTTATGAGATCGTCAAAAAAAATGTATAAAATTAATATTACAGTAAAATTATTCCATACCACTAAAGCAGGATAAACTTTGTAGTTTTTGTTAATAGGGTGCAAGGAAATTTTAAATTAATACAATTTCAGAACTTACAGAAATCTTTGGTAATCTCGCTACACTCAAGTATTCGGAGATCTTAGCTCGTTTTTAAGTCTACGAGGCGAAGGTGAATTAAAAAATCTTGTAAAAACAAGGTAAATAACATTTTCTTGCAAAAGCATAAATTTATGTCTCAACATAATTTCTGTATAACTTAGTACAGCAAGGTTCCAGTTTTTTACTCCCTTAGAAAAAAAAAATGTGCCTAATAATAGTTTACAGTACAGATAACTGCGTCAGTCAACGAAAATTTCTTCCTCCCAAATCAATCTTGAGGTTAGAAAACAAAAACAAGTCACTTGGGGTCAAATTTGGTGAATAAAGTAGATGGGGAACTATTTCAAAGCCTGGCTCGTGCATTTTTGCAATTGCAACGGCTAATCTGTGGGCAAGTACATTGTCCTGATAAAGAATGCGCGCTAATCTTAGTCGTTTTCAACTCCCTATGCAAATGGCCCAATAAGGTTACGTAATAAGAAGTTACTGTTTTACCTTTTTCTAAATAGTCAATTGTATACTCTGTGAGTCCCAAAAAATAGTTCACTGCCGTTTTGTCTTCGGGGTAATCCGGAGATTTACACGGTCAGCGTAAATCCGCCGTTAGGTTCTTCTGACCATAAACTACTTTCGACATCGAGTATCCTACCAATCAGAGACAGAGAGGCGCCTAAACTCCGCAGGATTTGGCACTAGAAATCTGCTAAATGGGAAGATCTCATGGAATATTTTCAAACTTTCCCTTGGTGAGACGTTTGTTTTCGATCCGACGACACATCTGACTGCGCCAGGGAGGTTTTCGATGTTATTTTGGCCGGTATGAAGGCTTACATCCCTTTTTCGAAGAAATGCCCTTCCAACGACAAGCCTTGGTTTGACTAAAAATGCAAAGAAGCTGTTGCTTCCAAACATCAGGCGTGAAAATCCTAACACCATAAACCGTAACACTTTTGTTCGTGCCAGTAACAGATGCAAAGAGATTATCGATGAAACCAGGAAAACACACAATCAACGAATTAGAAACAAACTTCTTGCTTGTCCCAACAATTTCAGGTCCTTTTGGTCAGTCGCTAAGGCAGTCAGTCAAAATTTCACCAAATCCACCATACCACCACTCACACGGCCAGATAATTCTATTGCAATGACACCTGTTGAGAAAGCGAACTTGTTGGCTGAACTCTTTGCTTCACATTCTACTGTCGATTTCCAAGGAAAAACTGCACCTACTATGCCCATAGTGCAGTCAAGGATGCCCGATATTGTCTTCAGACAGCGTATCATAAAACGTATTTTAATGAAGCTAGACACCAAAAAAGCTTCTGGCGCTGACGGAATACCTGCCATAGTTCTCAAAAACTGTGCGAGGGAACTAACACCAGTTTTCTGAAGACTTTTCAACTTATCCTACAGAAAAGGAATATTTCCTTCCTGCTGGAAATGTGTCACAGTTCAGCCGATACCTAAAAAAGGCAAGAAGATCTTGCCAAATAACTATCGACCAATCGCACTGCTTTCAATAATATCGAAAGTCATGGAAAAGGCTATTAATCAGCATCTTCTAAAATATCTTGAAGGATTCAACATTATTAGCGATCATCAATATGGCTTTCGTAAAAATAGATCAACAGGAGATCTTCTGACTTATGTAACACACGTTTGGAACAACGCAATTGAACACTTTGGAGAATTTCGAGCGGTTGCTCTTGACATATCTAAGGCATTCGACCGTGTTGGCTAAGCTACGCTCTTATGGAATGTCTGACAAGTTCCGTTTGTGGCTCTCATGTTTCCTCAGAGAGTGTTCTTTACGAGTCAGTCGACGGATTTCTTTCTAACAACTTCACTATCAACGCCGGTGTACCTCAACGCTCCATACTGTCTCCTACTCTGTTTCTCATTTACGTTAACGATCTGCTGGAAAAGACCGAGAATCCAATCTACAGCTTTGCAGATGACAGTACGCTTATCTCTTCATTCACTTTGAACGCTCGGACATCGGCTACTCAGACGAATATCCGCAGACAGCAGGAAGTCATTCAACTTAACAAAGACCTGGAAGAAATTTTATCTTTGGGGGTGACAGTAACCAAGTGGAATTTAACGCTACAAAAACCCAGGCGGGCGGCAGTTTTTTTTTAAAAAGTTAACGTCTTTAGGAACTTCTTTCCCTGCAGCACGTATGCTAGACCCATAAAAAAAATAAAAAAAGTATAATGGCGAATCAACGTATCGTCTACAGTCACCAAACCACGCCAAAAGTCCTTCGGATTACACTACAATATTTCCAACAGGTTTTTAGTCTGCACTCTTATCGCTAACTCAGCTTTTTCATTTTTAATACTTCATACAGGATATCATGTACCCGTTCATATGAGATATCTACTATCTCGCGAAGCTTAAAGCGACGGTTTTCCATCACGATAGTATGAATTTTATCAACCATTTCTTCAGAAGACACCTTAATCGATCATGAGCCTGCAGCATCTGCAGTTCTCATACGACCACATGTAAATTCATTTATAATGGCCTTGAGTAGTAACATCAGCTTAATGTTATATCAGCCGTGTATTTATTTAACGGTTGATAATAATTTTATTTTAGAAAATAGCGTGAATTTTCTAGAGTTAAAGTATTAGTAGTGACAGATGCTACACGTAAAATCTCATGGTCCGTATGAATTGTTAAAGTGCATCAGCACACTAGCAAAAATCAGATGATTTAAAATTTTTACAGTAAATTCCGAATAATAAAACAGAATATTAAAAACTCTTATATTTATTTAAAATTAGCAGGGCCCGCAGCTCCGCTCGCGTGGACTTGATTGTCTATTATCGTCACTACTTATTCCTTATGTTACCCAACGTAATAAAGTATCTCCCATTATTTCCCCTTATCTACCAATATTTCTCCTTATCTCCCATTATTTCTACATAATTTCCATTAGCTAGGCTTATCTCTGCTCATCTCCCATTATTTCTCCTTATCCCCCATAATCTCATCTTATTTCCCATTATCTAGGCTTATCTCGACTTATCTCGCAATATTTCTCCTTTTCTCCCATTATTTCTTCTTATCTCCCATTATCTCACCATAACTCCCATTATCTAGACTTATTTCTGCTTATCTCCCATTATTTCTCCTTATCTCCCATTATCTCACCTTATCTCCCATTATCGAGGCTTATTTCAACTTATCTCCCATTATTTCTCCTTATCTCCCATTATCTCATCTTATCTCCCATTATCTAAGCTTATATCGAATTATATAGAACATATGTATAAATTTATAAAAACACGTAAATCGGATAAGTGGTTCTCTAGTGATAAGCGCACTAACGGACAGACAGACAGACAGAGAGACGTTGCATTTTATATATATTATATTCTTTGCTACATGATATTGTTCCATATTTAATGCTTTAGGCAGTGTATATTATAGATATCCTTTGCTACATGATATTGTTCCATATTTAGTGGTTTAGGCAGTGTATTGCAAGAGAACGCGCTAGCGGTAAACTTTTTTCCGATTTGAGTCACTATTATCGTCACTGCTTATTCCTCATGTTACCTAACGTAATAAAATATAGTCTATAACCTGGCCAGAGAACATATGTATGTTTTAAAAAAAAAAGCACGTAAATCGGTTAAGTGGTTCTCCAGCGATAAGCGCACTAACGGACGAACAGACAGACAGACGGACAGAGAGACGTTGCATTTTATACATGTTATAGATTATTATTATTATATAACCTGGCCAAAGAATATATGTATGAATTTAAAAAAGACACGTAAATCGGATAAGTGGTTCTCGCGTGATAAAAGCACTAATGGACAGACAGACAGACGGAGAGACATTGCATTTTATATATATTACAGATTATAGATATTCTCTGCTACATAATATTGTTCCATATTTAATGGTTTAGACTGTGTATTGCAAGAGACCGCGCTAGCGGCAAACTTTTTTCCGACTTCATTCACTATTATCGTCACTGCTTATTCCTTATGCTACCTATCGTAATAAAATATAGCCTATAACCTGGCCGGAAAAAAGCATGTATGTTTTAAAAAAAAAGTTAGAAAATCGGATAAGTGGTTCTCCAATGATAAGCGCACTAACGGACAGACAGACAGAGAAACATTGCATTTCATATATTATAGATGTAATAAACTATATATCTATAACCTGGCCAGAGAACATATGCATGAATTTAAAAAATCAGGTAAATCGGATAAGTGGTTCTCGAGGGATAAGCGCACTAACAGACAGACAGACAGACAGACAGAGAGACGTTGCTTTTTTATATATATTATAGATATAGATTATTATTATTATTATTATATAACCTGGCCAAAGAATATGTGTATGAATTTAAAAAAAGACAGGTAAATCGGATAAGTCGTTCTCGCGTGATAATCGCACTAATGGACAGACAGACAGACAGAGAGACATTGCATTTTATATATATATTATAGATTATAGATAATAGATATTCTCTGCTACATAGTATTGTTCCATATTTAATGGTTTAGGCTGTGTATTGTAAAGGAATGCGCTAGCGGTAAATTTTTTTCCGACTTCACTCACTATTTTACGTCACTGCGCATTCTTTATGCTACCTATCGTAATAAAATATAGCCTATAACCTGGCTAGAGAACATATGTATGTTTAAAAAAAAAAGTACGTAAATCGGATAAGTGGTTCTCCAGTGATAAGCGCACTAACGGACAGACAGACAGACAGACAGACAGAGAGACGTTGCATTTTATATATATTATAGAAGAAATAAACACAGGGGTTAGTTAAAGTTATTTTTATGTAAGACTAAGATCCCATGAAAAAAATGTAACATAAGTAAATGAAAATACCCGACAGTTTTTGGTGTATTATAAAACTCAAATTAGCCGCCGCTGTTGCTATGCTTAGGTTTTTGCTCCCAAACTTACTCTGCATTTGCCAGATTCTATCAAGAAGAGTGCTTTGGCTCTGTTTGGGAACTCCTAGTTCACTATAAATCTTTATTCTACAGTCTGTGTTGATAGATGCGATTCTAGCGTTTCAAGAAAAAATCGTTAGAGGGAACTTTTATCTATGACGCATTTCAGTAAAAGTATCAGTCGATCCCGACCTTTCATCGAAATCACGTAAAATCCAAAATGAGTCACTTGTTTACGTGTCGGTTCGAGGCTCCCATCCAAAGAGGCCTAAAATGACACATTCTGCTGCCGCTAAATATATTAAAAAGTCGGCCTCGTTCGTGAAGAAGTGGATAAATCATTTTAACGAGACTAAAAATGTCGACGGCGCCGGCGTTCCAAAACGTGACTCGGTAGGCAAAGTCATTCCGAAAGTCTTCTTCTTCTTCTTTGTATTAGGCATTTCTGCGTGTTTTTCTTTAATGTATCGTTGCTACAAGTCGTCGTTCCATTTTTTCCTGGGCGTCCTATACTCCTTCGGCCCACCGGTGATTTATCTCTAGCTATTTTCACTAATCGTCGTTCAGACATTCTGGTTTTCTGTTTCTTATCCACGTGTCAATGTCGTCTACTTCACACTTATGTTGTCATTTATTTCTCTATCCCAAAGTGTTCTTCCTGCAGTTTTTCTTAATGTTTTCATTTCACTTGTTTGTAAGTATCTCCGAGTTTTGCGTGTTTCTGGTCTTGTCTCTGCTGTGTAGGTCATAACCAGTTGAACTACAGATTTATATATACAAGATATTACTTCTGTTCTCAAGTATTTATTTTTCCAAATAATGTCATTTAAGTATCCTACTATTCTATTGGCTTTTACTATTTGTTCTTTTATTTCTTCTTCTATGTTATTGTTATATGATAATTTAATTCCTAAATATTTAATTGTCATCACCTGCTCTATGTTCTGATTCTTGCTTGCACCTAATTGGTTCTTTGGAGATAACTACAGATTTGGTTTTTTCAGCCGATATTTTCACATTAAATTTCTTTGTTATTGTTTTAAACTGATGTAATAAATCTCTGCAAGTCATCTTCATTCTCAGCGACTAGGATTGTATCGTCGGCGTAATACAATATTTATATTTTTTTATTGCCTGCTTAATTATTTGATATAATATAATGTTAAACAGTAGGGGATTCGGTGAGTCTCCTTGTCTAATATTAGTTGTTACCTCTATGGGTTTAGTTAACTCCGAATTTACTCTTTTGTAAATGTTCTCAATTAGTTTTATTATATTCAATGGAATATTCTTGTCATAAAGTGTGTGCACTACGTCTTGCAGCTGTACTCTATCGAAAGCTTTTACCAAATCTATAAAGCATAAGAACGCTGGTCTGTTATACTCAATTGATTGTTCAGTAATTTGTCTGATTACAAATACTTCGGAAAGCTGTATAAGTGGAATTATTTTATTGGTAACAATTTCTGTCGTCAGTTTTAAAGTTTTGCACAAGAGGTTAATTCCTCGATAATTATTCGGATCGGTTTTTTCTCCTTTTTTAAAAAGTGGTATCATTATGCTTGTTCTCCATTCTTCGGGTATTCGCGATCCCTGTATTATTTTATTTATGAGCTTTGTCAATTCCTTAGACAGTTTCACTCCTCCGTACTTTAATAGTTCATTTTGTATTTCGTCCTTACCAGCTGACTTTCGTTTTTTTAATTTTTTGAGAACTTCTTCCACCTGTTAATTATCTATTTCTGATGTTTCGTTGATTACTAATACTGATGATTCGGGTGCCAAATTTTCTGTTGTATTATACAATTGCTTTATATAATTTATCCATGTATCTTTTTCGATGTTCCTTACTTCTATTAATTCTTTCATTTCGTTTCGCTGTCCACTTCCCCAAATCCCCCCTTTGCATGCCATAAAAGACATGTTCCATTTCTTTAGAGAATTTTCCCAGTGTTCCATTTTCTTTTTTCTCACTAGTGCGTTTGTTTCATTGCGGACTGTCTTATATTCTTCATATGTTTCTCTGGTTTTTCTTGATCTATAATTAAGATAGGCTTTTGTTTTTTCTTGGTATTTTAATTTCACTTCCTCGCAACGCAACCAAGGTGTATTATTTGGTCTTATTGATGATCTGTTTATTTTACGTCCCCGAGTGCATCCTTTGATACGTTTGTAATGTTATCCTTGATCTTTCACCAACTGTCTTCCATGTCTTCTTCCTCTACCACTGGGTTTTTATTTATTTCGATCTCCAATCTTGTCTGGTAGAGATTTTTTATTGATTCGTCTTGCAGACTTTGTACCTTTGTCTTTGTTTCGTAAACTGATAGGCTTATTTTTTGAGGTCTCTTTATTATAATTCTGATTTTTCTCAATACAGACTGTGATCCCTTCCTACATCTGCAGAACATAAACATCTTATGTCTAATATTTGTGTATAATATATTTCTCTATTTGTTAGAATGTAATCTATGATTGATCTATCTCCTCTCGTATTTTGAAATGTATATTTATGTTGCTCATTATGTTTAAAGAAGGTGTTATTTATTCGGAACTCATTTTGTGCGGAGAAGTTTATCAAAAATCCGAAAGTCGAAAAAACGAATCGTGCCCTTGTTTTTACGGGACTTTACGCTGCGTTAAGAAGCGGCAAAATTAAGAAAATCGAGTTTGAATGTGTCCCATGAGATCATTCGACAACATCTTCGTGCTGGGCGAAAGTCGCGTCGCAAAGCGGCTCGCTTGGGCCCATGATAAGATACTAGAGTGGCTCTTACAATCACTGTACGCTAACCTTATTAAGAACGTTTGGTCCCTTGTAAAGAGAAAGCTCAGAGGAAAGACTCTGAGAACTTTGACCCGGGTTTCGAAGATACCAGACGGTTATTGATGCAGGAGGCGATTGGACAGCTTACTAAGGTAATTGCGCCGTTGTTAGCACACCAAAGAATACATTTATGGCAAAAAATGTTCTCGAAACACATTTTTTCAAAGAATACGAGCGGTCACGTTCTCACTGGACAGACGGTATAGGACATCAGAATTGATGACTTTAGTCCCTTCTATAAATATGTCCATGAGAAAGTGTTAATCCGATGTGGTTGCCTGAGTTTCTCCCAAAAAGGAGCATAATAGGAACGTATGTCTTTATAACATAGTACATCCATATGAGGCTCAGGTAAGGTTACTCCTCGTACCAATATTTTCAGGAATTCTATTATATAAGGAATCTAATATCGATAGAAAAAATCTGTAGCAATTTAACACCAATATTAACTGCTATTTACTCATAAGTAGGCGTGAAAATTTGGTAAATTCAAATGAAAGTGAAATATTTTTGAGCTTATATAGACTTATGTCTCTGTGTTAGATCGGCATCAATAGTTTTTCCTATTTATCAAGCCGTAAAGCGATAGAACTAAAATACTCCCACACGGGATATATTGGCAGTAAACGAATCGCCCAACTGCTTGGAAATTCCATGGCGTATGTTCAGAGGGAATTTCGTGTGCAATATCGCCCTGCAAGAGTGAGGCACTGGATACAAAGAAAAATGACTTAATATTATTTACTTAGTAAAAGTGCGTGGTTTAACAAAAATGTGTTTAAGTTAAAGATATTTATTATAGTAATTTAAATAAGACTGTTTTATTAAACCTGTAACAAAAATGCCAGAGATTCTTTCAATAAAATAAAGTATATTAAAAATTATAGATCAAAAGCTACAGGAAAAAAAGTGGCGTGGGCAGTAGCAACTTGATCCATGAAATACACAAACTGTTTAAATGAACAATTAAATGGAATATTTATCTCTAATGATATTGAACAGGACTGGGTCAAAGTTAAGGAGTCATTTGAAATTGCGAGCACTTATCTTCAACAGTCAACATTAAAAACGAAAAACGAATGGATGACCCAACATATATTAAATCTTATGGAAACACGCAGACAATGCAAAAACCAACAAGATCAGATTGGTTATACCCGTTTTTAAAGACAAATCCGTAAAGAAATAAGGATTGCTAAAGAGCAGTGGCTGGAACAAAGATGTATCGAGGCCGAAAACTTGCAGCGTCTTGGTGATACCTTCCACCTTCAATAAAATAAATAGATGGAACATATCAGAAGAATTCCTCCTCTTATATTCGAAATCAGGCGTGAAGTGGTCTTGGAGCCAAAAGAACAGCTTAATACATAGAAAAGTTACACCTCAAATTTGTTTAATGATACCCGATCATGTTAACCAGATCTCTTAACGGAAAATTCGTCCGGCCCTGAAATAGTGAAGAGTGAGGTGGTTCACGCTATTTCACAAATGAAAAATGATAAAGCTCTTGGTCCAGATAACATGTTCTCAGAGATATTCTGTAAACTCGGTAATGACAATTTAACAAAGCTTGTAAAACTCTTTAACAATATTTGTGATATTGGGAAACTACTGAAGGATTATCTGCGTACTACATTTATTACCCTGCAAAAAACAGCCAGCTCTAAACAATGTAAGGATTATCGCTTAATTAGTCTTATGAGCCATTTTCTCAAACTTTTCTTGCGCATTATTCATACAAGACTATATAAGAAATGCGAAGAAGTTAGTGGAGATAGTCAGTTCAGATCGAAAGGGAGTTTTGAGACGAGAGGAGCCATCTTCAGTCTCCAAATGCTGGTTCAGAATTGTCTGGATCAGAGATAGAATGTATTCATATGCTTCATAGACTATGAGAAGGCATTCGACAACGTTAAACATGACCTCTTCATGAAATATCCACAGGAACTAGGGCTAGATTCTAAAGATATAAAAATTGTTTCCATCTTATACTGGAATTCACAAGCAGACGTAAGACTTCAGAATGGTTATACAACGGAAGATTTTGAAATAAGAAAGTGAGTTTAATTTATATGTCGAAAGAGCCTTCGTTGAGGCAGTGTCAGAGAGTGATCTGGGTATCAAATTAAACGGATTCCGATAAATAACATTAGATATGCAGATGACACTGCGATAGCGCAGATACTCTTCAAGCATTATTAAAGGCTATAAACAAAACAAAAATCATGATCATCAGTAGAAATCCAATTTAAGACGTCCGAATTCATATAAATGGAGAGAATATAGAACGTTATAGAACAGTTCAAATACCTGGGAGCCTTGTGAATGACAAATGGGGTCCGGACATGGAAATTAAAGCCAGAGTTGAGCAGGCAAGAGCAACTTTCATCAGGTTACGTAAATTTATTTGTAATAAAAACCATAATCCACAACTCAGGTACCGGATGGTTAAATGCTATGTTTGGCCCATTTTGCTGCACGGTGTTGAAACATGGACATTGAAAGTGTCATCTATTAACAGACTGGTGCCTTTGAAATGTGGATACTCAGAAGAATGCTGAGGGTACCTTGGGTTGATAGAGTGAGGAATGAGGTGGTGATAGAGAGAGCCAGCCTGGAATATGGCGAATTATTTGAAAACATAAAAAGAAGAAAGATTTCATACTTGGCTCATATTATTCGTGGGGACCGTTATAGCTTTCAACGCCTGATAAAATTCAATGCAAAAGGAGAATGGGACGAAAAAGACTATTATGGCTGCGCAATATTCGTCACTGGAATAGGTGATGTTCTCTTCAAAATGCGGCTTTAAACAGACTTATCTGATGAGAGAAGTTTGGTACAAACGTCTACGCAGGAATCTGCACGGCACCTTAAGAAGAAGAAGATGAGTAGCAACGGCTCAATCTCTGTGAATAATTTTAAATACATTGAAAATTTAGTATCTTCTCCTTCTTTAAGTGCCTTCTCATGAGCGGAGGTTGGCCAACATTAACTAAAATTCTGCTCTATCTTCAGCAAAGCGGATAAGTGTGCAAGCCTTCCTAATGTCAAACCACTGGCTCAGATTCTGCAGCCAAGAGAACATTTTCCGATGCCCGATCTTCCTTCAATTTTTCCCACTATAACTGATTGTAGAAAACTGTATTCTATTTATGGTTAAAAGTTCCTGATCTTTATTCATCCTCTCCAGGGGCATAACATTTGTCACTCGTTCGGTCCATGATATTTTTAATAAACGTCGATTCGTTCGTGCTTTGATTGTCCATCCCGGTTGTATATTATTTTTATTTTGAAAAAAGTATTTGGGGCTATTTCAATTCTACATTTAATTTCCTCAACGAGATCCTATTTATCGTTGAGCCAGCACCTCAAGTGCTTAAATCTGTTTTCTCTTTCTATGTATTTTTTAGTGTTCCGTGCGGAACACTTATGGGATCACTTCGGTGTCCGTCTGTCACACCCGATTTTTTCCGAAACTATTTGACATAAAAAGCTGAAATTTGGTACAAATATAGAAATTCATGGTTCGACCAAATCTGTGTGGTACTGCAAGTTAAATTTTGACTTAAGAGGTTAGTTTTGAGGGGTAAAATCGGAAGGGAAAAACGAAATTTGCAAGGTCATCGAGTGGGGCGTCAAATGAAAGCTTGTGAAAATACGAGTTCCAAAATATATATGATGTAACACTCGTGCAAACTTTCCATCATTTATTTTTAAAAAATTGCTCTCCGCGGTCTCGAAAATTACTGATCAAAAAATTTTGACGAAATTCTGGAATATTCTCCATAAGGAGAGCGAAAATTATCACGAGGGCATTATGTTTGAAAATTTATTGGGCATAAAAAAAATTATTTGTTTTGACAATATGGTGAAAGTTGTGAATTTAACCAGGACTAAGAGCAACAAAACATAAATAAATATTCGGTGCAATCAGTAATATATTTATATACTCTTCAATACATTATTGCATTTGGCCAATCACAGATAACATCAATTTCAATGACAACTGGTGACTAACGAATAGGTACCGAGACAAAATAATTTTATTTTTTTTATTTATGATTAAACATATATTTAGGTAGTAAATATATATTTTAAACTTTTACTAGATTCTACTGCTCAGTATATATCACCACTACATCAAACACTTTATTTTTGCACTCGATGCGCGTTTCGCTAACCATGTTAGTTTCATTATCGCTCCTGATGAAGCTAACATGGTTAGCGAAACGCGCGTCGAGTGCAAAAATAAAGTGTTTGGTGTAGTGGTGATATATACTGAGTAGTGTCATTGTGCCAAAGCGTTCACATTCTCAACTTAGTACTAGATTCTAGACTGAGCTAGAGTGAATTATTGGTTATTAGGCAGCTAAGGTGCTATAACTGTTATACATTATTGACTAAGAAAAATGTGAAAATTCATATTGGATTTTCAAATATATACATTTCGGGTGCCTAATTAACTTAGCCTAATTAAGGATTTTATTTTATTTTAAAAGTAATCACCGTACGGAACACTAATTGCGCAAGTCCAACTTGCACTTGGCCGGTTTTTTTTTTTTAGTATAAGGTGTTCCAACTGGCCATATGGCAAACCAACCAAAATAAAATAAAAAGAAAAAAAAAATTGAACGAGGAAAACTACCAACATTTTTTATTTTGTATATTTATAATCTAAGAAATTATTCAGAAAATATAATTGATATTTAAAAAATTATTGTCAAGTCAAACAATAGACTTTATAGTCATAAATATAATAGTGTGGTTTATAATCTGGCACTATATTTTAAGACAGATTACATCACCTAAACTTGTTGGTGCATTCGGCCCAAAAAGCGTTTGTTGTTTAGTAACAAGTTACGTAACTGACAATACAGGCTTCCACAAACTTTAAGTAATTTTCCACAAAACTCAAATTTAAGTTTGAAAACGCTTCTAGCGCAACACCACAACATATACAAAGGTATTTTCCGACAAATTTTCGTAACAAGATACATGCAAAACGGACTAATGTTCATAGGCGGTGTTTAAAATTCTCTGCTAAATTAAATTAGATATATATTAGTTAAAAATTAATTAATGTAATTGTCGAACTGTTGCTTGTGTTAATAATTTAACACACTCATTTGGAATTTGTTTTATTTCCTGGAAAACTTTATTAATTTTCCAGCTGTGTTTATACAGGCTGTAATGAAAATCCTTTAATATGTTTAAATCGGTAAACTCTTGTGCTCAGACAAACTGTCGAAAAATATTGACGGTATTTAGGTATATTATTAGTCAAAATCCTACCTTTTTGTGCCGATTAGGTC
This sequence comes from Pachyrhynchus sulphureomaculatus, assembly GCA_019049505.1. Lineage (NCBI taxonomy): Eukaryota > Metazoa > Arthropoda > Insecta > Coleoptera > Curculionidae > Pachyrhynchus > Pachyrhynchus sulphureomaculatus. Next base: position 60,489,147 of record CM032447.1, read on the forward strand.
GTGACTGGAATATGTCATTTCTTTATAAACACATTTAGATAATAGTTAATATTATTGTTCGTTTATATATATATATATATATATATATATATATATATATATATATATATATATATATATATATATATATATATATATAATAATAATAATATAAAATTGAACAAAATCAATAAAAAATTCAGAAAAACTTTATTTTCTTCGAAGCCACACAAGAGCATCATAACTAGCAGATGGTATAACTTTGGTTGTAATAACAACAGTAACTCTAGCAGAAAGCAATTCTGGTACGGCCTGAGGGTCATATTGTAGAGATGGATTTCCAAAAATAGTAGTTACAACCTGCTTCCGAATTGTTGCACGGCCTGGATGTACAGATACCATCATGTTTAACGGACCAGAGGGCTTCTTAATGTGTTATTCTGGATCGCTCGTAGGGAGTGTGTTCGTGTTTTACATACATTGATGACTATTTGACAGCCATACCGAAGCTTTGACCTGACAATCATCCTATAGATCATTAGTTATATATATATATATATATATATATATATATATATATATATATATATATATATATATATATATATATATTGCATAGTTTGATGCCAGAGGTCTTCATTACGAACGGTGAAGTGTTCGGCCAGAATATGAGAAGAATTCGATTTAATGAAATTTTGTATTTTGTCTGCTAAGGTTTTTGTCACTTTCCAGGTTCCACAACCATATAATAGCACCGATTTAACATTGCTGTTAAATATTCTCAGCTTGGTATATTTGTTGATTTATTATGATGCCCATGAATTCTTCCGGGTCCTCCGTGACAGATCCAGAGATATTGAATATATTGAGGAATTGAAGGATTCAATATTACTAGCGACCATCAATATAGATTTCGTAAACATAGATCAACAGGAGATCTTTTAACGTATATAACATATATTTGGAACAACGCAATTGAACCCTATGGGAATCGATGGATTGTTGGCTAAGCTACGCTCTTCTGGTATGTCTGAAAAGTACTGTTTATGGATCTCAAGTTTCCTCAAAGAGCATTCTTTATGAGTGGCAATCGATGGCTTTCTTTCTAACACCTTCACTATCAACGACGGTGTGCTCCAGGGTTCTATACTGGGATTCAAGACCAACTTAAATCGCTTCATCCTCACACTTGTCGCTCCTGGAGTGCTTTAGGGATTTCCCTGCAGCACGTGTGCAAGGCCTGTAAAAAACGATATATACATATATACATATATATATATATATATATATATATATATATATATATATATATATATATATATATATATTGAAAATGGCTTAATATATTTATATGGTTATATCTTTGTTGTAAAAAAGAACTGAAGAGAAATATAGATAAACAGCCGTAAAATGAACTTACGAAGGTCTCTTTTTACTCTCCGCCCTGTGACCGTGAATTGAAAACTACTTACCGATACCTATTTTATTATTGTTTACTATTTTATTATTTGTACACTTCTAAATAAGTAACCAACAACTTGTTCCTTGTTAACATTTAAAAATGTCATAGAAAAAAAACATCAAATACAACAAATATAGGTTAAAATTTCAGTTCACGAAAAAATCGCCGTTGCAAAAACTCATTCGCACTAATATTCAGCAACATCATTGAACCACTTAGGACTCCTTTTGTATTATCACATTTCATGAAAATACATTTATTTTTGCAAAATGTTTTAGACATAAACATATAACGTCTTCGACGTTTCACCACCTCGATTGGTGTTATCGCATCTCCTGAATTCACTTTAAAACTCCCTCTCTCGTTCATTACAATATGCTTCTAAGCTATGCCAGTGGCGGTGCAATGCTTTTTGAAATTACACAGTGGACTGATTTATAAAATTTTGAATAATGTTTAAATTAAAAAAAAAATAAATATTAGGTGTGTCTTCAATTGATTTGGCGTGTCATTTGTTTCAATATATTAAACGATTTTCATAACATCCTATATATATATATATATATATATATATGTATGTATATATATATATATATATATATATATATATATATATATATGTATATATATATATATATATATATATTATATATATATATATATATGTATATATATATATATGTATATATATATATATATATATATATATATATATATATATATATATATATATTTATATACCGATCAAAATTGGGAAGTGCATGTAGGGACCTTTAAGCAAGAAAGAGATAGCCAGTTCTTCCCAATTTTGATCTGTTCTTTCCGGGTGTCGACCCCTTTTTCTGGTTAATTGAGTTTTCTTAATAAGCCCCTTTCTCTGTCGTTCAGCTGTCTCCTGTCGTCCTTGTCATCTTTCCTATATGGCGGTGGCCATGGGTGGTTGTCACAGGTAAAATAATTAACAATGTTTTCAACATCCAAGGTTCTCAATCACACCCATGTTTTAAATCTGGTTTTTATAATTTTATCTACAGTGTTATAGTGTGTATTTTATATATTTTATGGATTAACCAACGTTTTTTATGTATAAGCTACCTACGGCCATTCAGACTAACTCAACTTCACACTACTCATGTGAGTTTTTGACTTTATTATGACTAATATCTTATTCTTGTTCTATACTAATTTTATTTATTATAACAACTTATTTACAACATCATTAATTTAAATTTGTCCCAAACACTATCAGTGAATATGTTTTGTTCTCCTTTTCGGTTCTTGCCCTGAAGAAGTTCCCAATCTAGGACCGAAATATTGGCTTAATGAAAATTGTGTGATCTCTTATCAGCCCTTTTTGCCGAGTTCCCCAACTAAGATTTTATTTTAAGAATTTTGGTAGATACGGCAATCTTTTGCTTTCTTTCTTTATTCTATATATATATATTTATATATATATATATATATATATATATATTATATATATATATTTTATATTATATATATATATATATATATATATATTATATATATATATATATATATATATATATATATATAGTCGTTTGTTTATTATTCTTATGAAATTTTTTAAATGGTAATGTTATTAAACGAACTATAACCATCGACATTCTCAACACTAAACTAAAGGCTATTTAAATAAACCACATCTAAAAATGTTATTCTTCCTCAGTAAAGTTAATTTCAACTTCTCAAAGTTAAGTACAAAACTATAAATCCGAATCAAGTTTCCTTTTATTGATTTTGCTTTTTCATTTAGCAATAGAATCCTAGTCTACGACCTTATATTAATAAACTTTGTTTTGATATTACCATTTTGTTTTTAGGAATTTTTATATTGAGAAACTAGCTGAAATCTAAGCTGTAGTCTAGACTAAAAGGTATAATAAATTGTTTTCGATATTTGTAAAGTTCGTTTTACAAACCGTTTTTAATATAAACTTTTTCTCCTCTTGTTATCGGGGGGCGTCTTGGGGGGGTTTAATAAGGCACAGGAATTAGTTTTTAACTAAATAAATAAGAGTTGATTGATTGGTCCGTTACTTTCTGACAGCACATTTTAATAATAAAATTACTTATTTACTTTGTTAAATTAAGTGTTTACCCTTTAGGTGTCAATTAATATTAGGAAATGGATGGTCAGTTTCTAAAAAATGCAAAGTGTAATTTTTCATTTTTTGACTTATAAGATGCAATGTTCTGCGAATCTTGTTTTGAAATTCCGTTCTGTTTGTCCTACGTAACAGCTGTTGCACTCTTGACACTTAAGTTTATAAACTCCTGATTTATTATGTTTATTAGTTTTATCTTTGGCATTGAAAAATAGATTAGATGATTTTTGAGGCGGTTTCAAAGCTATTTTTGTTTTTTCGGCTATGAGAACTCGAGATATATTATCCAAGATGGGACCATAATATGTCAGAGGTATGAATGTTTTTCTTTCTTGGTATTCTTTTATGGGATGGCATTTTTTGAGGTCTGCGAATAGATAATAGTCGCTGGGGACCAAATCTGGAGAATACGGTAGATAAACTTCAATTCATGCAATCTCGCCATCGTAACCATTGACTTGTGACATGGTGCATTGTCTCGATGAAAGAGCACTTTTTTCTTGTTCATTTGGGGTTGTTTCTTTGCGATTTCTGCCTTCAACGCACCAAAAACTTTATATAATATTCGCTATTGATGGTTTTTCCCTTCTCAGCATAGTCGAAGAAAATTATTACATGCCCATCCCAAAATACAGAGGCCAAAACCTTCCTAGCTGACTGTTGTGTCGTTGGTCGTTTCAAGCGTCTTTCACCGGGTGATGTCCACTCAGCTGCATGCCGATTTGATTCGGGTGTGCAGTGGTGGATTCATGTTTCATCCATTGTCATATATCGCATGAAAAAATACTTTTAATTGCGCTTAAACAGGTCCAAACAGCGCTCAGAATCATCAACACGTTGTTTTTGGTTCACTGTGAGCAAACGCGGTACCCTTTTCGAACAGAGCTTTCTCATGCCCAAATGTTCATGCAAAATACGACCGACACGTTCTTTTGATATCTTTAGGGTGTCAGCTATCTTACATAATTTCACTTTACGGTCATCGAAAACAATTTTGTAGATATTTTTGATTGTTTTCCCGGTGTGACCACCTCATTTGCGCGTCCAGAGCGTTCAGCATCATTTGTGTCTGTACGACCGCGTTTAAATTCAACATACCAATAAATGATTGAGTGATTTTCCAGGAGCAGAGTTCCCGTAATACTTATCAAGCCAATGCTTTGCTTGAACGGTATTTTTTCCAACAAAAAACAGTATTTAATCAACACAAGAAATTCGATTTTTTTCCATTGCTTTAAAAATATCGAAAGTAGCGTTACTAAAACCACCGTAATTTGTAAACTAATCGTCGAAATGTCATGAAATTTTGAGACGCATCGTTCGAAGGTTGGTACTTTCTAAAAATTATATGGATTTTTTTTGAAAAGGGCGACATCTGTGTGTTAGATCAAAAACTTTTCAGCCTACGTGTGTTACTACGAAATCGCGATAATGCATTTTCAAATCTTTACAAAAAAAATATTTAGTGTCAGTTAACAAATTAAATAAGTAATTTTATTGTTAGATAAGGAATGCTTATAGGACTTTTTCATTTTCTGTTCTACATAATATCTCTCCTGTAGAGCTGTTATAGATCGTTTAAATCTTTGACCCTTTAAAACTAGATTTACCTTAAAGACATAATAATATTTCTCGGTACTTTAAAGTAAAAATATAATTTGATTACGACCCGTAAAAGCAGGTTATTCTATTTAGATGAAAAGTTTAAAAATGAAGATGTATACTCTAAAGGAAGTTGGTCGCTATACTTTAGAGACATTAATCTTATTTAGCGCGGAGGGAGTCTTCTCGTCACCAACGGAAATTTATTCAGAGAAGTGTTTTCCTTTTAAATTCAATTTTTCAAAACTTGACCTGGGTTTAAAAGATAATAATTTTTTATTTCGTAAGTTTGTTAGGGGTGTAGTCCAATTTTTTTTCTTGACATTTAGAGTCACTACTTAGTTGGTTAAACCCGAATTCATAATTGTTCCTTGAGGCCCTCTGGGACCTTAATTAATCTTAAGTGATGTTCTTCTCTTCATAGTCAGAAAAGCGCGCCTTGAATTTCGTTTAGCACGAGACTTCATTAAATGGGAATCCGCTTCCGATAAAATTTGAGGCACTAGAGCAAAATTATTTTGAATTATATGAAAAAATGAATATTTCTAGTTTTGTCCTTTTTACGAACATTGATTGATTGATAATTAGACAATAAATATGAATATTATCATTGAAGGAGAAAAATAAAAAACTGGCCAAGTGCAAGTCGGACTTCCAAACGGTGATTGCTTTTTAAAATAAAAATTTTTTGTTATGGAAGTATAAAATGATCAATGACTTCACGAAACACACCCCAAATGAGTTTTCAACAAAGTTTGTTTCCGAGCTTTGTTGAACACTGATGACCTTGAAATTTTTGTTTTTTTTTATATACCAGATAAATTATTAAATTGAACAAAAATTATCACACTTGTGATAATTTTTGTTCAATTTACACCCTATGGAGAATATTCCAGAATTTTTTCAAAATTTTTTGATCTCTACTTTTCGAGATAAGGGGGGGATCGCGATTTTTCGCAATTTTTTTCAAATAATACAAAAGAAAGTATACACAAGTATTACATTATATATTTTTGAGCTCGTGTTTTCACAAGCTTTCATTTGACGCCCCACTCGATCACCTGTTAAATTTTTTCTGTCGCTTCCGAATTCACACTGCAAAACTAACCCTTTAAGTCAAAATTTGACTTGTAAAACTACACGGATCTAATGGAGCCATCAATTCCTATATTAGTGCCAAATTTCAACTTTTTACGTCAAATAGTTTTGGAGAAAATCGAGAGTGAGAGACAGATAGGCGGACAAACAGACACCGAAGTGATCTCTCCTCCTCCAAATGGAACACTAAAAAAAGAGAGAAGACCTTGCTAAAGGCAGCATCTTCTAAAATACCTAGAAGGATTTAACCTTATTAGCGATCGTCAATATGGCTTTCGTAAACAAAGATCAACAGGAGATCTTCTAACTTATGTCACTCATATTTAGAACAAACGCCACTTAATATTTTGGAGAATCTTGAGCGGTTACACTTAATATATCCAAGGCATTCGACCGCGTTTGGCATGACGAATTATTGGCTAAGCTACATTCTTATGGTATGTTTGGAAGGTTTTGATAATGTACGTCCTCAGAAAGCATCCTTACGAGAAACAGCTCTCATACTATCTTTTTTATTTACGTTAATACTCAACTAGAAAGGATCAGGAATCTAATCTACAGCTTTGCAGACAATAGTAAGCTTATTTCTTACTCGATTTTGAATGTTCAAACATTGGTACTTATGCAAATATCCATAGAGAGCAGGAAATCTTTCCCGATAACAAGGACCTGGAAAAAATTCTATTTTGACGTGAAGTAAAATTTAACGCTACGAAAATTCAAAGGCAGCTTTTTCTAAAAAAGTTAACGTTGTGGAACCCAACGTAGTTATGTCGGGACACTCCATTCAATTTACTTCCAAGCAAAGGAAACAAATACATCTTGACATGAACATATTTTGATCACGTTTAAAAAGAGCTTCTCAAACGCTTTGAATATTATTTCATTATTAAAGCTTTACACTTTATAACAACTTTTAATTCTGTACAAAAGTTAAAACAACGGTGAAATACTATTCCCATGTTTCTTCAAACATACACTGTATTGATTGCATTCTATTCAGAAGGGAGCTGCTCGCCTGATGGCAAATCCAGAATTGACCAGCAATCTTGATCCCTTGAAACATCGAAAAAGAGTCTACTCCACAAGCACTTTCATGGAAAGTGTTCAATAGATGTAGCCTGCTTAATTCCTCCCAGAGCGATGCGTGCTAGAAACACACTTCGCGTTAATACGTCATATCTGTATGAGGCTCAACCTGTTACTCCTCGTACAACCTTTTTAAGGCAGTCTTTTATATGGAGGACTTCATCCCTTTGGAATGATTTGCACAGAACTGCGATTCAAGATCAATGGGGATCGTTTTTTTCTGCACATGTGTTCCCTCTGTAGAGTTTTAGGGATTTCCTTGCAGCAGTGTGCTATGTCCATAAAAGGGGCTTCCACGAACGTCATTGTATTTCTACCACAACTATATGTGGCCAAGCCGCATATATTTAAATAAAGGAGAAGTATAGTGACCTACCGGAGGTAGGGACCAAGACTTTAAATACAGTAACCGGAACTAGATAAAGGAGCCACTCATTGATTTAATCATATTTTTAGTGTTCCATACTTATAAGATCACTTCGGTGTCTCTCCGTTTTTTCCGTCCGTCTGTGTTCGTCTGTCTGTCACACCCGATGTTCTCCGAAAACTATTTGACATAGAAAGTTGAAATTTGATACTAATATAAAAATTGATGGCTTCATCAGAGCCATGTAGTTTTAAAAGTTAAATTTTAACTTAGGGGGTTAGTTTTGAGGGGTGTGAAATCAGAAGTGAAAAAAAAAAAAATTAGCAGGTCATCGAGTGGAGTGTCAAATGAAGCTTGTAAAAACACGAGTTTAAAAATATGTGTAATGT